>CM042011.1:81951903-82686903 GCA_023525715.1 Cichorium intybus
GTGGCTGCATCTACCTGCTGTTCACAAGTTCTCTGGATGAAGACTCAGCTCATGGATTATGGTTACCGATTTCTTTAGGTTCCTATCTACTGTGACTCCAAGAGTGCCATAGCCATCTCTCATAATCCTATTCAGCACTCTATGACGAAGCACATCGATCTTAGGTATCACTTCATCAAGGATCAGATCTTAGAAGGTAACATCGAACTCTACTTCATTCCTACTGATGAACAAGTTGCTGATGTCTTCACAAAAGCCTTAGATTCCACAAAATTCAATAATTTTCTGGACAAATTGGGTATGTTAAATCCAGACTCTGATTTCTTCAGAGAATGATATTCAGTTTCTGACTATCATCCACTCAGCAAAAGCTCAGTTCCGGACAATCTCTGACTACTCCCTCAGAACCATAAGACTTCCGACTAATCTCATTGTCACAACTTCTATAGTCTCAGAAGATCTCTCTCTATATACTAACAGTAAAGTTGTCACATCTTTCATTTAAGGGTTACTAACACACACATAAAAGAAAAACATACTTTCATTAAGATTAAAAGAGCTTACAAGATCTGAATCCATTAAGTCATATACAAAAACATCTCAAAATCATACGACTTAAGATTCTAATATAGAAAACAGTCAAAAACATCAAAAACAAAAGATTACAACTTCATCCCCTCCACCCTAGTGCTTGTTGTATTGCCACTTTGGAGGACTGCCATACTTAAAGTTTTGTGTGATTCGCACAGATAAATCACACACGCGCACAGTCTTCCCATCCAACAGCAACACATCATACACATCATCGCCGATCACGTTGTCGACGACACCACTCCACCATCCCTGTCGATCCCATGCATCGACGTAATCCCCAACCTTGTATTCCACGTTCACCGTAGGTGGAATGGGACGAACAACACCATACCTAACCTTCACGATCATCATCTTCCCAGTTGTGTTGTCCGGTAGACACCTAAGCTGAACTTCACAACGTCTCTTCCATGTCTTGGTGATTACTCCCTCATAAAACCCTCCTGCAAAATCTCCCTGAGTAAGCTTCACCTCTACTTCATCAAAGCTGTTAAAGAAAAATCGAGCCATTTTGAGAGCAAATTTTGTTCAGTTAATTTTTCTTTTGATATGAGTGGTTAAACATTTAGCCGAAAACCCTTTTTATAAACAACCATCATGCCCATTCACCTTCTCTAATTCAATTAATTATAGGTCATAATGACCCTAGTGGGCAGTTAATGCACTTGTCACATCAGCATCATGGCCTAAAACAGTTGATTAGACGGTTCGGCAACTTTGACGGTGTAATGGATAAACCGCTCTTGCTTCCATATAGATTTTCCTCATTTTCCCAGACACCTAACTCTCCCACTCTCCCTCTCTCTACATTTCTCCCCTCTAGATACGAAAAAACTTTTCTATTCTCTAAATCTTTTCATCTCTGACTTCTTCCTAGACACTTTCTGAATGTAAAGTTCTGAATTCCATTCACAAACTAAATCAAACGACACAACTTGCTTTCATTCATAACACCCAAAACATTACAAAATACAACAAAAGCAATTTTCACACAATCCTAGACACACAAGCAAACATAATATCCGACAACAAGACACATAAACTACCAGGAGAACAACAGCCTTCTTCAATCATCAGAGCTTATACTATTGCCACATCGGAGTCTCCCCAAGATGGTACCTCTGATGAATTCTCAGTTTCGATTCATCAACAAACAGACGAGTCCCATCCACAAACACCACATGGAACTGATTGAATGGCGTTTTCCTCGAAATAGCAGCTGGCCACCATCCTCAACGGTACCATACCTCCACAAAATCAAACTGCTTAAACTCCACCAAAACCTTAGGAGGAACATGTTGCAGATATGAAAAATCCACATGCACATTCAAAGGACCACCATCTGTCAGTGTTGTCATCTTCACTTCATAACGATGATTCCACACAGATTTGATCACCCCACCATAAACAGCACCAGCGAACTCACCATCTTGCATTCTAACCTCTACCTTCTCATCACGATTAAATGGACGTCTTGAAGCCATATCAGTCCTCAAAACTTCTCCTGTGTGATTTCTTCGCTTCACATCAAACCCCCTTTTATTACCACTTCACGCCACCTCATCGCTTCGAGATCAGTAATATAGAGATGTGCTACATGATTTGATTGGTTAACCTAAATAGTCTGTGACATTAATTATCTCTACAGAAATGACATGACAACTCCTAAGTTATCCATTAAACTGCCATTCTCAGAAAGCAGCTTCCGAGCTTTCCTCTCCGAACTACAATCAGAACTCTCATACTTATGTCACTTCTGATCCGTAGCCCTCAGAAACACTACCCCCTTTCCGAATCTCCAACTTCAAAACCTCACTATCTCTTTCTGAATCAACCCTTCTGACTCATTCCTGTATCTCAGAACCCCCATATCCTTACCCTCACTCGAAACTCTCCCTCTCCGAATTTACCACTCTGAAACCCTTCTCGAAACATAGTTTTAGATGTTCATACTACCTCAGAAATTCAATCCTACTGATTTGGAATTCCACTCAGAATTACTCACCCCCTGAACAAGTCAGAACCACCACAGTTACACCAATCCGTACCTTAGACACCTCACCACGACATATTTAATGTGAGAATGTAAATTTAATACGTAAAACATTTAATATCCAATAATTAAAAACCACACGATCAATATTTCTCCAACAGATATTCTCTCTGTCACACATGTCCGTCCTTTAATGGACCATCCTTTTTCATCATTTCTTAGCATTAAATGCCAAGCACACACTTTTCTGACATAACTGTTCAAACGTCCCTTCATTCTCTTACCCGACGGTTTCTTACACAATTTCAAAATTGTTATAACCGTTCCCTCTTCTTCTACTCTCACCCACTCTTTCATATCTTCCAAATTTCCCTCTCTATCATTATAACCCTCTCTCGCCGCCGTCTCCAATCTCTCAACCCTAAATATCTAAAACTTCCATTACTCTTCATCTCTCACTCTTCAATGGCTTCACAATCAAAGAGCGACAACGACACAATCCTTGTTGCCCTCACCAATCTCTATCTCTCACAAGATCTCAACATTTACAAGCAACATCTACGGGTACTCATTCACATTCTGTCAAGACACAAACTGGTTAGAGCTTTCTTTCATCCTCCCCCTGATATACCAGTATCTTTACTTCAAGATATTGTCTTCTCCGCCACCAAATGTCCCACCGGTTACACCATAACCCTACACGACGGTCAAAACTTAATCCTCGACAAGAAAATATTTGCTGCAGCACTGCATCTTCCATACTACGAATCCACCTTTGACCAACCAACCGATAGCGATCTCAAATCCATGATCTACAATATGGGGTACATGTACGACTTGCCAAAAGTGTTTCACGTGTCTAAAGGACACATCTCACCCTTATGGCAATATCTGATCCATTACATCATTAAATGCTTAACTGGCAAAATGGGCGGAACAGACCAGTTAAACAAACGCCTCATGGGACTTCTTTGGAGCCTCTACTCCGGTCATGAAATTGATCATGCCGCAATTCTTTTTTGACGACTTCCTTTCCTACATACCCACCTCTCAGAAACCAACAGGTCAAATTCACTCTGCCCGTTTTTGGGCTATGTGCATCGAGCACATTTATCAGAATCTTTAGATCCTAATCCCTACACCCAGATCAGATGCAGAAAAATTAATCATGCCCAAAGCCAAACCTTATACTGCAAAAACAGACTCCATATTTGGCAAAATCCGTAGACTGTCTGCGGCCCTTCTGAACTTGGCCGATCAGACAGAACCTGCTGTTTCTTTCCACCTCACGTTTACACAAGGCGTACCCGATTATCCACCTCACTCTCTCAAACAATGTGAGGCCCCCAAGAAACTCAAAAAGAAAGCTTTCGAGTATTGACCATCCAAACAACCACCTAAAAAGAACAACGAAAAGGCAAAACGGTACCTCTTTCTCCTCCTCTTTCTGATTTTCAGAAGTATCTTACTTTTGAACCTCCTCTTTCTAATTTTCAGAAATATCTTACTTCTGAATCCCCTCTTTCTGATTTTCAGAAGTCTCTCGCTTCTAAATCCACTCTCTCTAATTTTTCAGAAGTTTCTTACTTCTGGACCATCTCTTAGAAGTTTCTTACTTCTAAACTCTTTCTCTACTATCTTAGAAGTTTCTTACTTCTACATCCTCTTTTCAACTCTCAACAAAACTCTTTTACTTTCGACCACCTTCTGATTCCTTATCTCCAAAATTTATGATGTTTTCTTTTGACTAATCTCCAACATTCCTGATTTACTACTATGCTCACTCTTGATTTACAACAACTGGTTACTTTGTTCTAACTTCACAGTTTTAAACAAAATGGAAATCATCAATCTATAATATTGTGTATTCAAATCACTTCTGATCCAAACATCACCTTTTAGATTGGTTTCCCTCAGGTATGTGTTACATCTGGCATACGTGTCCACCATCTAACTTGTGTTCTTTCTTGTTAGACATCCGAACCATCTTCAAGAGATTCTGAGTCAGAACATTTGGATGAAAGACAGAACTCTCCAGGCTCGGAAGACACTCAGGAAAATATATTTATGGAGGAAAAACAGAACTCACCTCCACAATTTAAAAAGAAACAACCAATCACCAAGGATGACCCCAAAATCACTCTTATCTCAGATCTCACTCAAACCCCACCTGATGCATCCGAATTTGACAAATGGAAGTTCCAGACCGCAGTTCAAGAACGAATGTCATTAGTTGATCGTCTTCAACAGCAATTTGAGCATAAACAAAAGGAACTTCAAACCCTCTTTACATTTGGTCCACCATCCGACCATGACTCAGATTTGAACGAAAGCGAATTAATGCCCTCACTCTCTAAATTGATTCCCTTCTGCATTCCTCTCTTGACAAACTGGTAGACACCCCCTTCTACCTTTTTGATACTACTGAAACCAACTGGTCGAAGATTGCCTCAGCAATCGTCCCTCTCACTTGGGACAGATTTTGTGCTCAAGAACTTCAGAAAAAGACAACGCAGCAGCATACAGTCGACCAACCCTCTGAGTCCGGCTCTAGAGTGATTATCTCCGAGACTCAATCGATTCCTATTGGCACCTCCATCTTTGGTGCTGATCAAGAGGTAGATAAACCCTATTCATCCCAAATGCATCTGGTCGACCTCAGTGATACCAATTCATCCTCCGAAAAAGCTGCCACACAAATTCCTCCTCAATCAGTTACCTCCTTACTCAAGGATGATTCTCTCTATCAGAAGGTTGACGCCTTAACCACCCTCCTGACTGAATTAAAATCCTTACAAAATCAGGAAGCTCTGATCAAAGAACTTACTGCACTTAAAGATCGAGTCGCTGCACTAGAGAAAAAGGACAGCGACATCCTTCTACATTGCGACAGTCAAGCTAAAAAGATCATCCACGATGGGATCGCAACCATTGATGCTCAACGTGAATCCGATGCCGCAAACATGATGAAAATAGTCCAAAAGATGCTTGACGAAGTTGAAAAATGTCAAAAGCAAGTTCCTAAGCTCCTTAGCATTGTGCAAACCAAGCTCACCGCCTCAATGGACCATATGGCCAAGTACTTTAATGGGGTCCTGGCCGAAAACTCCTCCCTCAGAAGAACTAATGCTCTCCTCCTTCAGATGGTTACACACACTTTGCAAGCCATCACCGGCACAATGGAAGGTCCTATTGAGCAAATCAAACTCTGCACAAAATTGAACAGCGAGGTTATGGAAGAACTACAAACAATTGCAGCTACACCACTCCCCGATTGTATCAAGAAGGAAGTTGACAATGTCTTTGGCAAACTCGACTCCATTCTGGCCCGCCTGCCTATGCCCCCTTCAATTCTTGCAGGTGCCCAGGAGGGGGAGAGGCGGATAAGTCAACATAAACTCCGACCGACGACATGGAAATAGATACAAACATTGGTCCAAGTGGACCAAAGAAGATAAATAAGAAACCATGGAAGACACAACAGGAGATCAACATCAGGAGAACCCCGAAGAAAGAATCAATCAGGAACACACACGAGTCAGCAATGAAGAATCTGAAAAACTATCTGCTGAGAAAAAGTCAACAGAAGAGGAAACAACTCAGAACGAGATTCCGAAAGAATCTCCAACAAAAACTCCGATAGTTGAATCTACACCTCATCTCTCTCCTCCAAAAATTCAAACTCCAACAGATAAAGATCCATCAGAAGACGACGAGATTTTTGAATACTCGCCGATCAAGGAATCTCATCCCCTAGAAGTCAAGGAAAAGAAATCAAAGTTCTTCGATTCCCAAGCTCATGAACATGCTGAAGACTTTAGTACTGAGTCAGAACTTGACTTAAACCAAGTTGATCCAACTGGTCCGAGTGCCAATGCCAAGTGATATTACATATTTTAGTCGTTGTTGAGCCCTATTCTTAGTGAAATTATATCATATATCTCGTGGTATTCTCACTTTTCGTGCCGGTACTTGTTTGGAAGAAAATAATGAAAACAGGGACCAAAATCGTACAAATTGGAGAAAGTTTGGAGAAGAAGAAGAAATCAGGAAAACACGTACGCGCGTCGCGGAAATCAAGAAGGCGCGACGTGGCTTCAAGGCGGTGAACCAAATTCAAAGGCCGAGAAAACGGGAGAAGATAAGTACGCGCGCCGCGGTTCACTTAAATGCGTGGCGCAGCTGCGGGAAATTTCAACTATAAATAGAGGCATTTACAGCCGAAACCCTGAGCAAAACCCCGGTGGAAAATCGACCGTAGAGGCTCTTTGACTCCAAGAATTCGTTTTCAGCAACTACCTTTTGGCATTTCAGGTTTTATGTTTAATTTCCTTTACTTTAATAGTTAGCTTTACTGGCTAGGGTTCTTGGGAGTGACAACCACTGACCCTGAGCATTTTAGTTACTGTCTTTGGATCTTTGTTACTGTATTGGATGATTGGAATTCAGTTTGAGTTTATAATAATCATTTGGTTATCAGTAATATTGGTTTTTCGGTGTTTTGATGCTTGTATTGGTTTTGACTGCTTGGATTGTGTTGGAATTGTGTTTGGATGTGTTTTTGACCTTGTTGGACTGACTTCCATTGCTGATTTCAGTAGCCAATTAGGTTAGTTTTTAGGGTTTGAACTATAGCCAGTGACTGTCCCATTGGACCTTGTTTATTGGTTTAGTTTATGCCTTGTGTTGATTTATGTTTGGATTGTTGGATGCCTTTGTTTACTTCTGAATTAGAGATGCACTTCTAATTTCAGAAAGTAACTAGGTTTGGTTTGAAGCTTAGCTTAGTCTATGCTTGTTTTCGGATTGTCTAGTATAGGTTTTCTGAGTAAGGAATTGGAAACTAAATTCCTCCGACTATAGCATGACACTATAGTAGGTAATCTGTCATCTGGTCTGACCACGTAGCTCCTGCACGTAGCTCCTGCGGATCGACCCTGACTACCACTGTGCTAGTGTGTGTGTTAGGTTTTTCTTATTTTTGACTGCACGACAACCTAGGCGTGTCAAATTTTGGCGCCGTTGCCGGGGAGCTGTGAGCTTAGATTAGGTGATTAGTAGGAATTCTAGTTTCTTGATTTTCTTTGAGTTTCATTTGGTTAGTTTTTGGTTTTTGATTTTGTGGGCGTGTTGCATTAGTACATGCGTACCCGCAGGGGTGAGCAATTATCCCCTTTGCAATTTGATCCTGAGATTGAGCGAACTGCGTGCAAAATCCGTGCCCGTAGGCGTTCCAATATCATGAGTTTCAGTCAAGTTAGTAGTAGTACAGTAAGTGTTGCCCAGGACCCATCAGGTGAGGCAACAGGGATGTCTTTTATTCCCCGGTTTCGGAATTTCAATTCGGGAGCACGAGTGCTTCTAGTGGTTCAGTTTCAGCCCCTGCACCCATACCATCATGCACTCCGCCATTGATTCCATCATTTCCACCAATATCACAACCACAATCCACCAATCCATTCACCTCTGCAATGTCTTGGGGAGAGCCGACCCCTGATGGCACCCCAGTTTCTAGACAGCAGACACCAATTTCTCAACCATTTTCTCAACCACAATCAGTACTTTTCAAACCTCAATCTACTCAACCACATCAATACCAGCCACCTCTTCAACCACAGTACCAGTATCCAGAGGAAGAGGAAAGATATAAAGAGGAAAATGAAGGATGGGTACCACCAACACCTCAGCAACCATGGGACCGAGATCGGGGACCTCCAAAAAGAGAACAACAACATCAAGGTCAGCAGGGATACAATGATCCTCAATGTCACGGTGATCCTGTTCAACCTCTATATTTTGCACAACCGAGAGGGCAATTGGTTGCATCACACTTCCAGCCACGGGAGTATGATGACTCATCGCCCATCTATATTCCTGATGATGTAGAATACCAAGTAGAAATCAGACCTCAGCTGATAAGAATATTAACTCAATTCAGAGGGTATAAAACTAATAACCCATACAATCATTTGTATGAGTTCATATCTATCGCGAATGCTAATACTCCTAGAAATGCAAATAGGGATGCTTTTAGATTAAGATTATTTCCTTTCACACTAAAGGATAAGGCCAAATATTGGTTCACTTCTCTTCCATCTAATAGTATCACTAGTTGGGATTAACTCAAGTCAAAATTTTTACAAGAATTCTACCCAGTTAGTAAAACCACAGAGGTCAGACGAGAAATTCAGGACTTCCAGCAAAAACCAGGAGAAGCTTTTCACGAAGTGTTTGATAGGTTGAAGGAGTTATTGCGATCCTGCCCGCATCATGAAGTTCCTAAATGGCAGTTAGTGAAGCTGTTTTTTGAGGGAGTCGGCGAAACACACCAAGCAATGATAAATGCCTCGTCAAGCGGGACATTTATATGGCATGAGCCAGACGATGCTTGGAGATTCCTGGAGCAGTTGAGTTTAGGATCAAAGGTTAGTGGAACCATGAAAGATAATACAGTCTATGTAGCGAACCTTGAAGCAGAAAGCAAGTGGAAGACAGAAATTCAGAAAGAGCTTAGTGCTGTGAGTAAGAAGTTTAATCAAATGCTCGCAAGGTTTCAGCAAGAGAAAGGAGCATATGTGTTACATGGGCAAATTATATGTAACACATGCGGGGGTATAGGACATAATCACAATGAGTGCTCGATGAATCATGAGGAGATTAGTCAAGTACATGGGTATGGTCGATTTCACAACGCACCAAGACCATTCCGCCACAATCAACCAATGAGGCAGCAACAGGTGCAACCTCCATCGCCAGCGGGAGGAATGAATATTGGTTTACAAGAAATCTTTGGGATATTAGCCAAGCTTCAGGAAGTGGAGAATTCTAATTCAGAAGCAATTCTGAAGTTAGGAAAATTGATTGTTAAGATGGAAGAGGATAGAACTCAGGAAAGGGCGCAGACGTCAAAGGTATAAGTAAATGAGGTGATCACGCTTAGGAGCGGGAAGAAAGTGGACAATAAGGTCACAGCCCCGCCTATGGACGAAGATAGTGATGTAGAGATAATCTTTGATGAAAAAGAAGAAATGGAGAAACAAAAGAAGGATAAGGAGGAACAAGTGAAGAAGAAGAAGCAAACGAGTACATGCGAGAAAGGAGAATCAAGTGGGACAGTTCATTTTCCTACAGCTTTGGAAAAGCCTGAGAAAAGACCATATGGGAAGAAGGGACCGCAGACAAAAGATATGTGGGAACTGTTTAGTCAAATCAAGGTTAACATTCCATTAGTAAAACTTATTAAGGAAGTTCCCGCGTATGCTAAGTTTCTTAAGGATATGTGCATACATAAGAAACATATCTTGTCCCATTTGCCTAAGATGATTAGCTTACCTGAGAATGTAAGTTCCATCTTAATGGACGCGCTTCCTCCAAAGATGAAGGATCCGGGAGTTCCTCTCATCTCATTAGATTTAGGCAATGTGCACATTAAAAGAGCTTTGTTAGATTTAGGTGCAAGTGTGAACATATTGCTTGGACAGTTATTTGACAAGCACGAGTTTGGCACCATGAGATCTACCGACGTAATCTTGCAATTGGCAGATAAATCTACAAAGATCCCCAGGGGGATGTTGGTTGATGTCATCATCAAGGTGGGAGAATTTTATTACCCAGCAGATTTTCTAGTCTTGGACACTCATCAGGCGACCAATGGAGAACAACCCACGATCATCTTAGGACGACCGTTTTTTGCCACGGCTAACGCAAATATCGCTTGTCACACCGGAGAAATGGGAATATCTTTTGGGCACCAACAGGCCAAGATCAACATTTTCAATGCTGATCCCAAGGGAAATAGCATGGAAGAAGAGGAGTGTTATCAGGTGGACATCATAGATGAGCTAGTGCAGCAGTACACTCCAGAGGTACTTCAATCAGAAGCAAAGGATACTCAAGAAGAAGGAAGTGTCGAAAATGATGAGCAACAAGAAGAAGTAGAAGGAGAAAAGGGTATGAAGTATGAAGAATGCGCTCACATAGAGAAGTTACCAACAGAGATTCCAAAGACGTTGAAACCCTCCTTACAAGAACCACCGAAGCTGGAATTGAAGCCGCTACCAGGACACCTAAAGTATGCCTTTTTAGGGGACAAGGATACTTTACCCGTGATTTTAGCAGCAGACTTGACAAGAGAACAAGAAAAAGAATTACTCAAGGTATTGTCCAAACACAAGGAGGCCATTGGTTGGACGATCGCGGATTTAAAGGGAATCAGCCCAACCACGTGCATGCATAGGATCATCACAGAAGAAGGTGCCAAACCATCCAGGGATACGCAAAGGAGATTGAATCCAAATATAAAGGAAGTTGTCAAAAAGGAAGTTCTTAAATGGTTAGACGCAGGAATCATATACCCGATTTCTGACAGCGAATGGGTCAGTCCGACACAGACAGTTCCGAAGAAATCTGGAATAACTGTTGTGGATACGAAGGATGGTGACAAGGTATCCACAAGGCCCGTAACTGGATGGAGAGTCTGTATCGATTATCGAAAGCTCAACACCGCTACTTCTAAAGACCATTTTCCACTCCCGTTCATCGATCAGATCGTGGAGAAGCTAGCAGGACAGAAGTACTACTGTTTCTTGGATGGGTATTCTGGGTACAATCAGATTGCAATCCACCCAGAGGATCAGGCAAAGACAACATTCACATGTCCTTATGGCACCTTTGCTTTTCGCAGAATGCCATTCGGGTTGTGTAATGCACCGGCTACATTTCAACGATGCATGATGGCGATTTTTTCTGATATGATTGGTGATGCATTAGAAATCTTCATGGACGACTTTTCAATTTTTGGACCGACGTTCGAAGCCTGCTTGGATCAATTGGAGAAAGTGTTGGAAAGATGTGTCGAATCCAATTTGGTGCTCTCCTAGGAAAAGAGCCATTTCATGGTCAAAGAAGGGATAGTGTTAGGTCACGTAGTCTCTGAGAGAGGATTCGAAGTTGATCGTGCTAAAGTCAAGGTCATATCCACGTTTCCACCCCCAACATCAGTGAAAGGGGTCAGATCATTTCTAGGACATACGGGTTTTTACCGTCGGTTTATCAAAGACTTTAGTACCATCTCCAAACCCCTCTGTAGTCTTCTCTTGAAGGATGCGCCATTCATTTTTTATGAGGAATGTGTAAAAGCATTCAATATCCTCAAAAATAAATTGGTCGAGGCTCCTATCCTGAAACCGCCTGATTGGACTCAACCGTTTAAAATCATGTGTGATGCCAGTGACTATGCTGCTGGTGCAATATTAGGACAAAAGATTGATCGGAAACCTGTAGTCATTTGTTATGCTAGTAAAACTTTTTCTAAAGCTTAATTAAATTATACAACTACTGAAAAAGAATTAATTGTCGTGCTATTTGCATTAGACAAGTTTCGATCATACATTTGGGGATCTAAGGTAGTAGTTTATACTGATCATAGCGTCGTTAGACACTTGCTCGCTAAGAATGAGTCTAAACCTAGATTGATTAGATGGATACTTCTGTTGCAAGAATTCGATGTGGAGATTAAAGACAAGAAGGGAGCAGAAAATGTTGTGGCAGACCATCTTTCTCGATTGCCAGCTGAAGGATTGGAAGCAGGAATCAAGGATTCATTCCCGGATGAGCAGCTGCTGGAGCTTACTGGAGCCCCTTGGTACGCAAACTATGTGAATTTCTTGGCTACAGGAGCAATTCCGACACATTGGACCAAACAAAGACAAAAGCAGTTCCGTACATATGCAAAAAGATTTATATGGGATGATCCTGATCTTTTCAAGGTAGGAGAAGATCAAATAATTCGGCGATGTGTGCCTGATAGTGAAATTAGTGAAGTATTGGAGCATTGCCATGCATCAGCGTGTGGAGGGCATTTCAGTGGTAAAAAGACGGGGTACAAAGTTCTCGAAGCTGGATTATATTGGCCAACAATTTTCAGAGACGCACATCAAACTGCTAAGGAATGCCTCAACTGCCAGCAGTTAGGAAACATATCAAAGAGGGATCAGATGCCCTTGAATCTAATTCTGGTAGTGGACATTTTCGATGTCTGGGGAATTGACTTCAAGGGTCCATTTCTTACGTCACATGGTTATGTTTACATTCTGGTAGCAGTGGATTATGTGTCCAAGTGGATCGAAGCAGAGGCAACCCGTACGAATGACCACCACGTGGTGTGTAAATTCGTAAAGAAGAACATTTTCACTAGGCACGGTGTTCCACGAGTAATCATCAGTGATGGAGGATCCCACTTCAAGAATTTTAAATTCGGAAGATTGCTAAAGCACTATGGAGTGAATCATCGGATTGCAACACCCTATCATCCTCAGACGAGTGGCCAAGTGGAAGTGTCTAATAGGCAAATAAAGGAAATCCTGCAAAAGACTGTCAAGACCGATAGAAAGGATTGGTCACTTAGGTTTGATGATGCGCTTTGGGCATACTGCACTGCTTACAAGACACCGATTGGAACAACTCCATATCGGTTGGTTTATGGAAAAGGTTGTCATCTACCGGTTGAGCTTGCCAATCGTGCCTTATGGACAATCAAACAAGTCAACATGGACTACACGGAAGCAGGAAAGGAATGGAAACTCCAGCTGTCGGAATTGGAGGAGCTACGGGACGAAGCATACGAAAATGCGGCCACATACAAGTCAAAGATGAAACGGTATCACGATGCCAAGCTCCGCTTGAAATATTTTGAGGTAGGACAGAAAGTGTGGCTGTACAACTCGCGATTGAAGATGTTTCCCGGGAAACTCAGCAGTAAATGGAATGGCCCTTATGCAGGGTCAGCATCCCCGACCATTCCCTACCAGAGCCCATGATCATGAGGCTGGACCTTCCAT
Source organism: Cichorium intybus (assembly GCA_023525715.1). Taxonomy (NCBI): domain Eukaryota; kingdom Viridiplantae; phylum Streptophyta; class Magnoliopsida; order Asterales; family Asteraceae; genus Cichorium; species Cichorium intybus. Next base: position 81,965,326 of record CM042011.1, read on the forward strand.
GCCACCAGGTGGCAGTTGATGTATTTTCTTTTTCTATTTCTTTATTTTTGGGATATATGTACGGAATCTTTGACACATCTTTATATTTTGTCTGTTTATATCTTATTTGTTATGGTTGCTTTTAATATTTTGTTGAGTCATGCATGTTATACCAAATTGGGGAGGAGTTGTCTCAGACAAGTGTGGGGTCACCGTGCCCCTTCCACTTGTCTTGACCACCGGCGTGTTCACTGTTGCGCCACAACTCCAGATGTGAAATCAAGAATTCTTTTTGTTCGAATTTGTACATGTGATACCGAGTACCAACCAAGCAGTCTACCGTCCAAAGGGGTAACTCTTTCTCCCTTGTTCTAAATATTTTTTGTACAACGGGGACGTTGTACGGTTTTAAGTGTGGGGTGTGGACGGTCGAAAGAGTGTGTTTTTGAAATTTTTGCAGAAAAGACCAATTTTAAAATTTTTTTTAGCAATTTTTTCAAAATTTTTACTAAATTGTAATTTTGAAACGAATGGTTTGTGATTGTGATAGCATTAGTATTTTTCAAGAGATACTATTTATTTGTGATCATGCTATTAGTTAGTCAAATAAGTTGAGTTTTAGGAGTTAGACGATTGGATTGTTTTAGGATTGGAATTTAGGAAGGAAATGTCAATCTGTAGCCTTTGTTGTTCGAGCCGGTAGGTCCGAAAAGGGTGGCCTCGAAGAGGCATTTATGCACCTTACCACCTAAGATCGTCTAGTCTGGGATGGTATTTTCGAAAGCTCGTTACACGGACAACATCGAAAGTCATGGACAATTCCTTAATGGCCTTTAGAATCTGAATGAGTAAGTACACTTCGTTGTGGATAGAAAGTTTGTAATCAAGGGTTCTCTAGAAAGCCACGAATTCCGAAGAACATTCTGATTAGGTTCTCGCGAACTATTTCACTTTAACTCCTGGGGCAATAAGCTTTGAAACTGAACACAGTTAAAAATTATTTGAGTCTTAGTTAGAATTTATTAAAAACTCTCTTGCTTGGGGACAAGCAAGGCACAAGTGTGGGGTGTTTGACAACGCCTAGTGATATTACATATTTTAGTCGTTGTTGAGCCCTATTCTTAGTGAAATTTTATCATATATCTCGTGGTATTCTCACTTTTCGTGCCGGTACTTGTTTGGAAGAAAATAATGAAAACAGTGACCAAAAGCGTATAAATTGGAGAAAGTTTGGAGAAGAAGAAGAAATCAGGAAAACACGTACGCGCGTCGCGGAAATCAAGAAGGCGCGACGCGGCTTCAAGGCGGTGAACCAAATTCAAAGGCCGAGAAAACGGGAGAAGATAAGTACGCGCGCCGCGGTTCACTTAAATGCGCGGCGCGGCTGCGAGAAATTTCAACTATAAATAGAGGCATTTACAGCCGAAACCCTGAGCAAAACCCTGGTGGAAAATAGACCGTAGAGGCTCTTTGACTCCAAGAATTCGTTTTCAGCAACTGCCTTTTGGCATTTCAGGTTTTATGTTTAATTTCCTTTAGTTTAATAGTTAGCTTTAGTGGCTAGGGTTCTTGGGAGTGACAACCACTGACCCTGAGCATTTTAGTTACTGTTTTTGGATCTTTGTTACTGTATTGGATGATTGGAATTCAGTTTGAGTTTATAATAATCATTTGGTTATCAGTAATATTGGTTTTTTGGTGTTTTGATGCTTGTATTGGTTTTGACTACTTGGATTGTGTTGGAATTGTGTTTGGATGTGTTTTTGACCTTGTTGGACTGACTTCCATTGCTGATTTCAGTAGCCAATTAGGTTAGTTTTTAGGGTTTGAACTATAGCCAGTGACTGTCCCATTGGACCTTGTTTATTGGTTTAGTTTATGCCTTGTGTTGATTTATGTTTGGATTGCTGGATGCCTTTGTTTACTTCTGAATTAGAGATGCACTTCTGATTTCAGAAAGTAACTAGGTTTGGTTTGAAGCTTAGCTTAGTCTATGCTTGTTTTAGGATTGTCTAGTATAGGTTTTCTGAGTAAGGACTTGGAAACTAAATTCCTCCGACTATAGTGTGACACTATAGTAGGTACTCTGTCATCTAGTCTGACCACGTAGCTCCTGCGGATCGACTCTGACTACCACTGTCCTAGTGTGTGTGTGTTAGGTTTTTCTTATTTTTGTCCACACGACGACCTAGGCATGTCACCCAGCAGACCCATCTTTTCAAACATCCTCAGGTTCTGACCATTGACCGACTTTGATTTCGAGCCCTTCAAGTCATACAATCCTCCCCCCACGTCCAACCATAACTGGGACATACCGTTGACTCCAAACGGAGAAAAATATCGTTACACTCTTAATTTCACTGTAGAATCAGGAGTCAACAAAGAACTAGCAGCTTTCTACAAAAATCAGCAATTCTTCAAGACATGGACCAAACCTCAAGCTGATACGTGGTCAGACGAAGTCATAACAGCTGTTCGAAGTGTCAAAAGAAGAAAGTTTCAGAAATCAGAATTCTTCGAATATGAGCTGGTCAGAAATAACAACTATGCCAAAACGATTCTGATAACAGAAGCCGGCTTCCGGAAAATGAACCCAGCAGACATCTTCACAATTGTTGTAAAGCTGTCCCACAAAGAAATAACAACTATGCCAAAACGATTCTGATAACAGAAGCCGGCTTCCGGAAAATGAACCCAGCAGACATCTTCACAATTGTTGTAAAGCTGTCCCACAAAGAAAAACAAGATGCCAGAGAAGCCTATGTTGCAGCCAGAAGATTTCTACATGGCCTCGTAGAAGAATTATGCTTTAATGATGCAGAAATGTACAAACTCATCAAGAATCATCCAGATCAGCAATTCATACACAAACCTGATTTACCTATGCCAGACAACCGAGACAACTGGAAAACAGGTGCCACCTCCGATCCAGTACTCAGATTGGTATACAAGAATCCTGCTGAAAAGGGATCCTTCCTTTTTCTTCGTGCTGATCAAATCAGAAGAGTCTCTAATGGAATGATGAAGGAGTACATCAAGGCTGTGCAGAAATCAACCTCATCAGACCCTGAAGCTAAGAAAGAAATGCTTCTCAGAATGCAATGGCTACTGGTGATCAGAAAATTCTGGTTAAATGCTGCAAGACAAGGCATGAATGACAAAGTCTGAAGATGCTGAATCAAACTTCTCGGCTGGTCACCGAAGGGGGAATTGTTAGTGCTAAAAGTTAACTCGTTGACCATCTCGTAGTTTGATATGCTAAGATTGTAATGTCAAACTTCTTATTTTTATGGAATGCTATTACTATTATATGAATGCTTTAACGAATGGTTACATTTATGTATGTTGTGTATTCATAACTAATATCTCGGATAAGTTGTGTTCTGATAACATTGTAATCATCCGAAATCCAGTCTTGGATTTCGGAACTCCAAAGAATCTTAAGATCAGAAAGTACTTCACCCAGGAGAATGAGTTCAGAAGATCACACTCCGAACTCACTCAGAAGATCAAGACATACACAACCACATTTCCAATATACTCTGACTCAGAACTACCAGGACTTCGAAATCCTCTCAGGATTTCGGACTATCAATATCAACAGATCAAAGGAAATATCATACTTAACCATTCATCAAAGAAGACTGAAGATCAGGAAGATAAGGCAAAGGATAAGCACTCCAACGTATAGGACATGAGTAGACTAGATCAGGCGTGGCCCCCTAGAAGTATGTATGGTGTACTTAGAATACTATTATATTATAGACAAGCCACCCTAGTCTGACATTGTATTATTATATTAGATTCACCCTTCCTTATCTGACTGAAGAGAGACGTGTTGTCTCGTCTTCAGTCCATAGGTTATTATCCGAAGGTCCTCCCTTAGTCTATAAAAGGGAGACCAAGTCCATCTTCAGTCCTCATGAGTTTGAGAGACTTCATGTAACAAATTCACACTTATCAATACAATCTCTCATTCCATCAACTCTTGTGTTCTTATCTGCATTTCTTACTATCCTTACTTTTCTAAGCACTCTTAAATTTTTGTCTTTATATTTCAATTTACATCACTATTAATCTATATTGTTTATTGTTGAGCTATTAAGATCTGTTCTAAGTATCACTTCTTCATTACAATTCCGCATTTATATCAAGTCTTCGGACTTGTCCATCTCAAGTCTTCGGACTTGTCCACATCCGAAACTTCCTAGATTAGGATCCTTACATCAATGTCAGACCTCCAGCGTGTTCAGAGGGTGATTAGGCGATCGCCTGTCATGCGATCATGGCGCAGAAGGGGTACGGGAGGAGCACTGGTAGTGCGCCGTGTACACCTTTTTTCATCGTCAGTCTTCCCGCAGGTTGTCGTTTGTGTGGTTCTGCGGGAAAGCGCTGTAGGGGCGAGTGTCGGTGCCGCGGGGCAGCCCGATTGATGTGCGAATGAGCCCAGCGCTGCAGGGCAGCGCTTATGGCCTTGGACCGATGGAGCTCCATCAAGTCGTATCCTATGATACGTTATCAATAATAATATGAAACCATAGTTGTTTTCTATTCTTTGGTTATTAGTTTACATGTAGTTCTTGATCAAAGATTGTCTATATATATTATCTTTGTGTACCTTTCTAACCTTGAGCAGAAAACATGTGTGTGTTTTCTATTAGTCGAATCTAATAAAGTCTCTAGCTAATTTGTCTATGGATTTAAACAATTACTCTTTTCTAGAAAAATTTACACATGGACCTGCTACTACACCTGAAATCTACACATTTTCTCCCAAGCAAGAACTCAATCCTTAACCTTTTCCTTATGCCACATATCCACAAACCATGATGCTGCTATACCAAAGGCCCTTTGGTATTAGCACCATTACTTTGACCGTGTGGGCAATTTAATTCCTTGTGTTCTTGTTTTTATTCGTATCTTTACTATGTTTTTTATAGTTGTTAAGCTGAGAAGGTTAATATATAAATTTAAAGGTCTAAGATTTTGGGTTTTGAAAGATGTGGATTGAAGATTGCCCCTGTTAGAAGTAGTTATATGAACCCTTGTGTGATAAGAAACCTAGAGTAATGAAGCGGGAGGGTTGGAACATGTTGGATCGACATGTTTTCAATGTGGTCAGGTTTTCATCAGTCAAGAATGTTGTATATAACCTTTTCGATTAGAATATCATGTTTGAGTTTATTAAGGAATTATCTAACATGTATGTTTTATTACTAAGATATTCGGTGAATAGACGTGGCACAAAAAAGTGTCATGTCGCATCACTAAATAAGTCTTTTTCTTTAGTTGTTCCTGTAATTCCAAACTCTAACAGTAATAATAAGTGCTCTGAATCTAGTAATAACAAGTGCTCTGAATCTGCATAATAAGTAATCTACAACCAAAGAGAATATAGTGATGACATTCAGTGAAAACTAAAAATGAGTGCCACATAGCATTGGAACGCTAACGAACTCTTCGTCTGCTGAAGACTCTAGAAACAAAACGCATGGTCCGGATTCTCATCATGTATTCTCCCGCTATTTTTTATCATAAGTGAACGCTCCAAAAAAATAATTTGGGCCAGAGAATCTCGAATACCATGAGCTTCGCATGCCACGTAGATGTATGAAGGGTCTCGATAAAACATGAGATGCAAAGTAAAATAATTACTTTCCAGTCATCTCTAGTTGGTCGATTCTATTGGGATGTGCTGAACAAATAAGTATCGATAAAACAATAAATAACATCTATTGAATTAATCTCTGATGTGCTGAAGAATGGCTATATGACCAACTAATGTTCCTTGGTTGCGGACGCAATGCTGAAGAGCGAAGCGAGTTAAGCAGTGAGTGCTTCGGTCACGACCGGAGGATAATCAATGTGTTGCGGTTCTATAAAATCTCGTCAGAACGTGTCGGTCGAAGGACGTCGAATAAAACTCTTCGGTATGATAATCAGTCGTAGAAGTAACAATTTGAAGCAAGATGGTCCGAAAAATATGTGGCATGAAGTACATGAAAGTCCAAATTTTTAGTAAAACTAATGTGACGCTGAAAAACCATTTCCTCAAAAAGTTTGCTTCGGACGAAGTCGGGTGAAAAAAATAGTATTGACAAAAATAAATTGTTAAAAATAAGTTGTGTAAATTGGTGTTAGAAAAAAATTGGTCTCAACAAAAAAAATTCATAATGACACTACTACAAAATGAGTAATAGAACCCTCTATATATAACCCGGTTTAAATAAAAACTGGTTCTATTTAATGCAATATGTCGGTTATTAATTGGTAAAAAGGGTCCTCTTTTAAACTACGGTTTACAACTCGGTTCCTTCAAGGCAACCGGGCTTCATGCTCCACTAAAATTTCATTCCCGGGCCATCGAAAATATTCATTCCCGCTCCATTCAATTTTCATTCCCGCTACACCCAATTTTCCTACCCACTATATACCTCAAAACCCTTTTTCTCTTAAAAACACAGCCCTACTTCGATTTATCTCCTCAACCGAAAACACAAGTTGTGCTCTTCTTGCCCGATTTGTCGTGTTGGAATCCTAAGTCTAGTGGAAGTTCCTATTCAATTACTTCAATCAAGGGGGGACAAATTGGAATGTGGAGATTCAATTTGTCCCAAACTTTAAACACTTTCTAGTTTATAAATCGTGTGTTATCGAGCTATGAAATCACACCGATTGTGAGAAACACAAGTGATCCGGGTTTTTGAGTTATATTTCCCGGTTATAATCAAAGAGTTTATTTTGATATATTTGTGTGTGTACAATTGTTGTCTTGAATTGGTATCAGAGCTCAAGATCGGAGCTGTTAGATTGTAATTTGGATCCAGTAATCAATTACAGAGTTGTGTGAGCTTGATTACATACCTGAGATTCGATCTGAAGATGTCAGATGTGGATGATCCAAGCGGAAGTACTGGTGGTGCTCCGGTAAAGCTCAAGGAGGTCGGAACCGCCGGCTACTCGAGAGGAGATGGCGGCGGTGGTTCGGTCGGGAACGCTGACGGCTCAAGAAGGGGAGGCGGCGGAAGAGTTAGCAAAGAACCCGATCTAGTGGCGCCGGCGGTGGGTCGAGTAGCAGCGGCGGCAGTTCGATTCAAGGAGAAGGTCGGATGGAATACCGATCGGGAGAGAAGAAACGGCGGCGGCGGCACATCAAGTCGAGAAGGCGGAGGCGACGGGAGAAATACCGAGAGGGTGAGAGAGTAGGATACCAGAGATGGCACGAACTCGAGGGCCATGCTAGTCCGAACCGACGGCGGCGGCGAAGGATCCGGCGGCGGCGGAGGATCGAACGGCGTAGGGTCGAACGGTGGTTACGGATCGCGAGAAGGAGGAGGCGGGGGGAGAATTTCCGAAAGCGAGAGATGCAGTAAAGAAACGAATTGGGAAAGAAAGGGAAGAGGAGACGGGTTAAATCAAACCAGATCCGGGTCGGGTGGGTTCGGGTCAGGAGGATCCGGATCCTCTAGTGGGTCTTGGTCCAATTCCCACAAGCCCAAGCCCAATTCAAGAGGAAACAAACCCAATACATATAAAAACTAGCCCAATTCGAATTCGGACTCAAATCGAAACCCGAAAAATGATCTGTCAAAAATCACGAAGACGTCTCTAGAAGGACTTAGAGATTCGGGGGTGATTGTTGGAATCCTAAGTCTAATGGAAGTTCCTATTCAATTACTTCAATCAAGGGGGGACAAATTGGAATTTGGAGATTCAATTTGTCCCAAACTTTAAACACTTTCTAGTTTATAAATCGTGTGTTATCGAGCTATGAAATCACACCGATTGTGAGAAACACAAGTGATCCGGGTTTTTGAGTTATATTTCCTGGTTATAATCAAAGAGTTTATTTTGATATATTTGTGTGTGTACAATTTTTGTCTTGATGTCGTGCTCTGTAGCCCTTCCCTGTACTGCTGCACCCAAATAATGCCGAACTGGCTACCCAAAAATGTAATACACGCTCATAAGGTTTGTGTATACTGTGCTTCTCTTGGGTTTTTTGGATTATGGTGTAATTTGTTATTTATCACAAGTTTTTTTTAGGATGTCGTTTAACCTAATATATGTTAGTGGCTTTGAAATCGCTCAATTGGAAATGAGGCGTTTCCGGCAAAACCATGTTGAATATTTTCTTTACTTGTAGATCACAGTTGCCATCACTAAATCTCCCCTTCGACTTCTCACTTGCCCTCTATGGTTGATTAGTAGGCTACGGCTCCTCATGTGATCAACATAAAAGGTACATTGTTAATTACAGTTTAATTCGCCCTACATGTTAAAGTTTTTATATATTTTTGGTTATTTAGTTTTTGGTGTTTTACCATTAGTTAAAAAGTTTGACAATGCAAAATTTGGATTAATCCATTTCTCTCGGCCATAACCAACACAAAACACTCATCAATAATAGAAGATGCAACACTCAATTTAGTTTTTTTGTATGTGTTTGTTTTCCTTGTTTCATAAGTATCAATTTATGAAAACACATTTCATTAGACAACGACTAGCATAATTTGTTACCTTTGAACCCTTTTATTCTTTTAATATTATTGATTTATTAGATATTTTTTCCATTCAAGTTTTGATCTCAAACTTGATCCTTAGAAATTAAAATGTACACTCCATTTGGAATTAGTTAAAGCGTATACTCCATTTGGACTAGACTTTGTGATATGCATTTTCTACAATTGCATTTATTACAACCTTTTGTTTCTCATTACTAAGATAAAAAGGCGACCCAATTTTTTGAAAGTTTTGTGTTCTCTAGTGCTCTCAACATCCTAGCTTTTTCATGATAGAACAAATTTTATAATGGGGTCTGTTTTGTGTTTTGTATGACAGGAATTGGAGATCTCAAATGAAGGTGTGTCAAAGTTCATCCAGGAATTGAGCAATTTGTCAAAGTCTGAAGGATTCTGTATGAAAGGTTGGTTTATTTCTAGTGGGTTGACTTTTCTTATTGTGTCATTCATTAATGTTACATATTATAATGTTGCTTCTATTGAAATATGAGATGGAACATGGGATTCCTTGGTTATGACTCTAACAGAATAAGTAAAACTATAATTCATTCAGATGATGTTAACTAGCAGGTATCATGTTTTTATAATTTACTTATCCAAATTATCTTATGTTAAAGAGACTCAAGTTGTTTGTGACAAGGTAGTAGATGATTGGTATTCATCTCTTTTTCTTGTCTTGTTAGTTTATCTACTTGGTTTTTTAGGCTACTTCCACTTACTAGTAAATGGTTGCCCCTTCAGGTGAACATAATGAAGGAATTCAGTAACGGTTACAACATAGTTGGGCTCTTCCAGGTGATTGTTTAGATATTGTGTAATGTACATGCAATCCACTTTAAAGTTTCTCTATTCTATTTTTGCAATTGATTCATTATGCGTATATAGCATACTTCACTTGTCACTATTATGCTTTATATTATGTTGCTCTAATGGTTCCACATGTTTTATCATTACTCCATTAATTAGAGTGGTTAAGTACTAAACTTATTGTCTTGAATCTTTCTGATTTTATATGTTAAAGCTATTACTTTTTATACTGTGGTATGTTAGTCATTCAGTTTCTTATTGTTTATGTTAGGCTGATCCTTACTGTCTTTAATATCCAGTGATGTTACTTTTATCTAACTTAATTTTCATATACATACAGGGTAATCTAATAGGCCAAGGTTTTGTAAAATTCTGTCATGGCGGAACTCGATCAAGTTAAATGGATCCGGCAGTAGGTGTAAAAGGTTTAGCAGTGAAATGTGCAAACTCTGTAACAAAGCTTATTGCATTATCTAATATTAGAATATAAGTTAGTTTGTTAGTATTATAGAATTTAAGTTACAATGGCAGTTGTATTACTTTTACTTCAATATTAATGTACTCATAATGTTGTTTGGTAAATGCTAATGCAATGATAATTTTGAGGATTAATTGTTACTTGAATCGTGTTATTGGCGGTAATTGTAAAGGTTGAATTGGCTTCATTTGACCGAAATTCATAAGGGGGAAGTGTTATCATTATCGAACTCATTAGACCCGGTTGCATAAATAAAACCGGGCTCTATTTTGAAAATATGACCCGGTTGTAAAACCGGGCTCTTTAAGACTTTCACATAGGACCCGCCTCTATATAACCCGGTTGCAAAACGGGGTTCTATTAACTATTTTAACCGGGTTTTATAGCCCTTTTATGAGGAGATGATTTTTTTAGTGAAGAGAGAAGTTTTCGTCAGGAGAGATTTTTTTTTTTTTTTTTTCATGTGAAGCAAATTCTTTTGACGAGGTTTTTGGATGAAGTACAACAACAGCAAAAAAATCCTTCGCATAAAAGATAGTGGCTGTTGTTGCGTTTTGGTTGATTGTGGATTGCAGCAGATTGTTTTTTTTTTTTTGTCATGAGAGGAGGGGCAGCTCTTGATAGCTTCGATATGAACATGAGCAAAAAAGAAATTTTGTCGCATAACAAGTTTATGATGCTGACGAATTAGGTGCGAAGATAAAAAAGAAATTGGTTCCAAAAAAATGTTGGTAAAATTTGTGTAAGAAAAATTCTACAATTGGTAAAAATATTGAATTGGTATAAAAAAATTGTTTCGGATGCAGCAAAAGAAAATTTTGATACGGACGAAGGAAAACAATTGGATACTCATTAAAAAAAAATAATTTTGCTGTCGATGGGAGTGGGTTCTTCCGTTTGTAAGAAAATTATAAAGTTCTTCGCATGGTGTAACATCCGGTTTCTCATACAAAGTACACCCAAAAATTTTAAAACAATAACACATTAAATGGGTATACTTGTACTCAAATCACGGATTAAGATGTTATCATCACAAGTAATTATACAAAAGGTCCTTACAAATTTTAACCAGACATTACAAATAAATCAAAGACAGCTAAAGGACAGGCTCTAAACTTGTCCGTCTCTCTTTATCACATGTTCTCCCCTATCACTGCTACGGATACCTGCAAAACAACATAACACTCAAGTGTAAGCTTATAAAAAGCTTAGTGAGTAATCATTATTAATCAAGTCTCAACACCCGATGTCTCTTTGAACTCATTCTCAACAAAATTTCTCATTCGCTCGTTGTGACTAAATTCATTTTGAATGGACTATCTCGGTCCCTCACTGTGGTTAACACACTTAGCCATTTATACCAAAACAATATTAACACCTTATGAAACTCATATAACTTTTCTCTTTCTGCAATGAACATCTCAACAACAACATAGTTCAATTAAAAGAATCAGTAGGTAATTACTAACCTGTAACACATCTCATCATATATACAAATTATTAACCTGCAAAACATCTCATTATACATACCAAGGGTTAAAACAACACATATAAACTCATTCCACTTCAAACTCTATTCCACCCCGAACTCTATTCCACTTCAAACTCTATTCTAGCTCATAAGCCCTCATGGCTATATAAATTGACTCAAAACTCTTTAATGTGACTACATTAACATCTACTCAGTTTATACAATCAATATATATACTCAACTCGGTTGTTGTTATTCACATATAACAATTCGCTCTACAATTGGGTTATAACAATAATAACTTAACATATATATATATATATATATATATATATATATATATATATATATATATATGTATATATATATATATATATATATATATATATATATATATATATATATATATTCAGTCTACCATAAGGTAGATTTCTACTCAAGTACATAAGAGTACTCACCTGATATTGGTTTAGTAAGTGGAACTCCCAAAACGCGCATACCGGACTCCTAATCGCTAGACTTGGTCGTATCACCATTTTCTAAATCAATTTCTCAAGTATCCACAATTATCTCAATATCATTTATCTCAAATATGTATATCTCAAAAGAGGAAAAAGGAGTATAAACGGTAATTATCAACTCCATATTTACCGAAACCCCCAAATCCGCGGTTCTACTCATTCAACCGTAGGAACTCGACAATAATCTCAGTAATAACTCTAAAGGCATCCACTAACAACCTACTAACAACGTATATAACAATTTATAGCTAAAACACAAAGATTGAAAGCTAGGGTTTAAAACCCCCAAAACCGAGAGATACTCACCTCGACAAATTCGGACGCAAGAACACGTTTACGGGGTTAGATTCACACTTCTCTATGTTCTCCCATGAATCTCCAGGCTTCAATTGACCAAAAATCGCCATCTCTAGCTCCAAAAATCGAAAAGGAAATGTTTTTGTTCGAAATGAAGTTTGCTGCATAATAAAGGGGATCTGCACCGTAACCCGACCCGGGTTACAGAACTCGACCCGGGTCCATATACGCAAAAATCACATTTTTCAGTCCAAGGCGCAGCACGGTCCGGCTTCTCCAACCCGACCCGGGTTTTCTCGAACACGACCCGGGTTCCTTAACACGACCCGGGTTACTCTTTTTCCATTTTCATTTTAACCCAACTCGACCCGTGTTTTAAAGCTCGACCCGGTTTGACTTTTCAAGAACCCAAGTTGTTTCTTTTACTCTTTTTAACATCCAACTTCTCATAGATGGGTTTCTAAACATCATAACTCGTGTTTTAACTCATCTAATCTCCTTTATATCAAAAATTTAAAATAACTCTACCATAAATTAAAATTACGGAATTACACATGGGCTTTGTTGGGTTTGAGGGTGGATCCAGATCTGTATGTCAGGATCCGTGAGTTTTTGAAGGATCCGGATCGACGACACCTCGTCGGTTGCAATTTTTTTGGCTAGAAAGGGTAAGAAGAAAAAGTTAAAAGAGAAAGGACGCGTGTTAGGGGTGTGGGGTGAGAGGATTTTTTTTGAACGGCGGCTTGCATTAAACAAAGAAAGGAACTAGCGAGACGCTAGAGCATTACAAATTACAGGAAGAATAAGGATTTATAAACCAATCAACACAGTTCTTTTTGCGAAAAATCCACAGATTCCTCGCCTTCCAAATATACCAGAGAACGGTATAAACCAGCGTCCTCTTAAGCTTGTTTAACTTGATGTCAAAAGCCGCCGTATTCAACTCGAGCAACATGTGCGAACAAGAGATCGGGACTACCGAGATCAGACCACTCCATCTCGAAAACCAACTCCAGACTTGCTTCGAGAAGGAACAATTAAAGAATAAGTGTTCGACATCTTCACTACTACACATACATATTTGACACACCACAGAGTTCAGCGAGATTTCTCTAGCAAGGAGAGAAGAGGCCACGGGGATTTTATTGCACAACAAACGCCATGTAAAACAGTTTACTTTGATAGGAACCCACTTAAACTCACACAGAAGCCTGCTGTCCTCTGAAACTGATTCATATGAGCATGCAAAGATTTGACAAATAAACTGTCTCAAGGATCTGCTCTCCACCCCCACGAGTCAGGAAAATCCCACAACTGGACATTGACTAAAATCTCTTTAAGTTGCTGAAACTCTTGAGACTCCTTTCCCATTCTGAGATTTCTTTTCCAATTCCACCCAAAATTGTCACCTTGAGCTCCCAAAACCCGCTCCGAAACCATACAATTTTTATCGGATTAAACCTTGTAAAGAACCCGTTAATGTCCGGTTACAGGATTTTCCAATTCCACCCAAAATTGTCACCTTGAGCTCCCAAAACCCGCTCCGAAACCATACAATTTTTATCGGATTAAACCTTGTAAAGAACCCGTTAATGTCCGGTTACGCGATTTTCCTGACTCGTGTGGGGTGAGAGATAGGTTCTAGATGTGGTATGAGAAGGTGAACGGGGGGGGGGGTTAATGGTGGAGTTAGATGGGTTTGTTTGGCTGTCAGGTAGAGTGTAGGTTATGCATGGGAGTGTGTATTGGTGAGAGAGAGAGAGATATATATATATATATATATATATATATATATATATATATATATATATATATATATATATATATATATATATATATATATATATATATATATATATATATATATATATATATATGAGAGAGAGTGTGTGAGGTGATAGAGTATGGTGGTTATTTCAAAAATGCCAACAAGAAATGAAAAGAGATTATAGAGAGAATTCATGGCAACATTTAATGAAATGAGAGAGTGTGGACTTTCCTTTTGATCCAATGGAGACCGAACCTCATGCACCTAGACGGTGGTGGCAACCACGCGATGTCGATCCTTAACTAACCTAGGAGCGAGTGCATCGTACTTGTTAGTTGTGCGACTGCGCAAGATTTGATCCGAATAAATTGACTTGTGCTTAAATTCCTTGTATACTAATGCACCGACACTTATACTGTAACACCCCAAAATCCGTAATAAAATTTTCATTTTAAAAAGAGAATTAAATACATAAAAAGGGTTTGCCAACTAAAATCATTCCAATCAAGACTTAGCATTTAAACATATGAAAACATATTTAGCAAAAGCATTTAAAAACATTAACCAGCAGAATACTTAATCTTTGAAATCCTTAGATGCGGTACAGTCGCACCGTGCTTCAAGCTCAAGCCAGCAAGTTCCTGAAAAACAGTTAGGGTAAAAGGGTAAGCATAAAGCTTAGTGAGTTCCCCCAAAATACCACACGATCCATCACATAAACATCGTCATCGGCTCTCGGGCTTTCCCCTATCCGCCAGTAATCATCGTGTGACTCTCGGGCTTGCCCCGATCTGTCATCGACTCTCGGGCTTGCCCCGATCCGTCGGAAATCATCGTCATCGGCTTTCGCCGGCAAACATCGTCATAAGCTTTCGCCGGCAATCATCGTCATCGGCTTTCGCCGGCAATCATCGTCATCGGCTTTCGCCGGCAAACATCATCATCGGCTTTCACCGATAAACATGTAAAGCACAAATAATCACATTATTACTCAAAGTAATAAAGACTATCTATGCATGTAATATCACCCATAGTATACTGAGAAGACTCACCTGATTCGTGACCACAAACTAGACAGCACTCCATGCGAGTGCCCTCATATCCCGACAATACGCACTTCCTAACAAGGATAAACCCCACTTAGAACTTTCTAAATCCCGAACAAAATAATCCTAGAAGACCGATATCTAAAACCCTCAAGTTTGACCAAAAGTCAAACTGGTCAAAAAGTCAACGGTCAAAGTCAACAGGCAAAGTTAGCGCCGCTAACTCCTAGAGTTAGCGCCGCTAACTCCCTTGTTCAGCCCGAAACTCCATTAAGTGCTTAATACATTAAGACGGATGCCACAACTCCCAAGGGTTGTCACAAACAGTCCCTTAACTTATAAAAACGTAACTTTAACCACCAATCGTAGCCTAACAAGCTCATGGTGACAAATCTAGTTTCAAAAATGAAGATTAACAACTTAAAACTTCATCCACAACCACATTAAGACTAGGCTTGGGTTTTTCTCAAGGATTCAGAGACAAAAAGGAGAAGAACTCATCATTAGTCTCTAAATCCCAGCCTCATCCAAGATATGGAGCCATCATTGTCTTGAAAAGCTTGGAAATGACTTCATAACTCCATTAACAACAAGAACTAAGAGAAAACAAGCTTCTAAAAACTTATAATGGTCCAAGGATAGCAAGAACTTGACTCCTTCTAAGCATCACTCTCTCTTGAACACCTTGCTACCTTCTTCTTCCTCCAAGAACCTTCACAAACCCACAAATGAAGTTTAAAGAACCATGGAAGCTTGAGAGAGAGTTCAAAGGTGTTCCCATGGGTTCTACAGGTAAAATGACAGACCCCAAATAAGTCTTAACCTCAATAATGACTCAGATCCACGAAAATATAGAGTTTTCCCGTTCAAATACAGTTAGCGCCACTAACATGAAAGTTAGTGTCGCTAACTTCGCATATGTCCAAGACCCGCATCTTTTCCAGACTGACTCGCGACAGAAACGTGATCCTGCCACATTAGCGACGCTAACCCTTAGGTTAGCGGCGCTAATGTCATTATTCCCCATTTTTCATTTTTGTTTTCTTATTAATTGCCATCCTCTCGATACTTGGTTCCAGGATTTACACTTTGACTCTTTAAAATTTGTAACTTGACTTTTCGGGATTAGGGTCTTACATGTACGCTACTTTAATTTGTCATTTTCAGCTCTCATCACAAATAAAAATTCTAACAAACACTACCAAATAATTTTCCAAGGAATATACCTATGTTCTTTTCAAGATCAGGAGCAAAAATTCATGAAAAAGTCCAACATTTTCAAGAAAATTTGTCCAACAGATATAGTATTGATATTTTTGAAAAAAAATATATTCTCTTCTCCTCATATGTCTTGGTAACTTCCATAATATTAAAGCAATATATGGATAAAATAGATCAACAATGATACCAAATACAAGAACATCAACTTCTTCTTCTTCATTCAGCAGAAAAAATAAAAACTTGAGAAAGATCCTCATATAGCAACAGAAACATAGATGAATGGCAGCAACAACTTATTTGGATATGATGAATCAACATAAAAACTAGAATATCAATTAACAATAATATGCTATAGTAAATGAGACAATTAAAAACAATAATATGCTATTGTAAATGAGACAACTAAAACTAGAATATCAATTAACAAAGGCAAGGTACTTCTGTTCAGTATCAAGCAAACTAGACAAACATGTTCATCTTCCATTGAGTTCCAATGTAATTATAAAAAAATAATTAAGGTTTTGATAGTTGAGATCAATAACGTTCAGTACAAGAATGTCACTCAACTTACTGTCTTAGTCCTTAATATTGGAGTCAGAACAGTCACTGATTCACCAATATCATATCTTATGCTTACCAATCACAAGTTAATTGTTAAAAATCACAATGTTAGCATAGGATATGTCGACTCAACTAATCATCTTAATTGATATAGTTGGTGAACTTGTAACGATTAGTGAATGAACAATATACCATCTTAATTGTAAAAGTTGAACATTTCTGAATAACCCAAATGTCATTATCAACATCTTGGACTTATATATATATATATATATATATATATATATATATATATATATATATATATATATATATATATATATATATATATATATATATATATATATACACACACACACACACACACATACACACATAGAACTAGGTTATATTATGGAAAACAGTTATTGTGACACCATGCGGACAGTGCTATTATGTGAGAACTGACGATTAGAATATTTTTGTTGGTAATAGTAATACTAAACGAACATATTCTCATATAATTGTTTTTATTATAACGCATTTTCAATCATTATCATTCGTTTTAGTGTTTCAAACATTCTGATTTCGTAATTCTCATTCTGGCAGAATGAAAAATATAAAAACTCCATATAACCCGTATTCTAGATTTAATGACAATAATTCTATAAGAATATATTTGTTTCGTATTTACATTACCAAAATAAGATATTTTATTCGTTATCTCTCACAAAATAGCACTGTCAGCACGATATATATATATATATATATATATATATATATATATATATATATATATATATATATATATATATATATATATATATATATATATATATATATATATATATATATATATATATATATATATATATATATATATATATATATATATATATATATATATATATATATATATATATATATATATATATATATATGCAGAGTTAGGTTATTTTGAGAACTCATATTTTCATGAGATCTTGAGAACCAAATTTGGATCACAAGATCAAAAAATTGGAAGGTTGTGATGAAAGGTGGCAATCTTGTAATTAAAAGCAAATTCAATGGTATTTTTGGTATTTACAAAAATCAGTCGAGGGCATTATAGGAATCACAAAAGATCCATAAAAGTTAATCCCTTAAAATTAGCAATTAATTAATGGTAAATAACCCTCTCTCCCTCACGTATCTTTCCGGTAATCGCATATCTCGCTCTATCTCTCTCTCATCTTCTTCATCACCGAATTCCCTCTATTCTTCTTCACCGAATTCTCTCTCTTCTTATTTAGCAAGTTCATCATCATGGAGTTGGAAGAACCAGCAACATGCATCGACATCGACATCGGCGCTTCGACTTCTCCGATCAGCTCATCTAAAAAGCCTTAGACCGCGCATTGAAGGTGCCGCTTCTTACTCGATATCCCAAGGTGTTAGACTAGGTAAAAAAATTTAAACTGAAGCTTTATCATTCGGTACAATTTCGTGGTCGCATCAGAACCCAGGTAAACAAAATAAAAAACGTGGTTTGCTTGACGATACGAAATCAAAAACGTGATGTGCAGTTTAATACGCCGCCGCCGATGTGCAGTTTATCACTCGATCGGTTTTCTCGTTCACTCCCTATTTCCACCGCTGCAACCTTCCCTCTGCTAGGGTTCTTCCTAAAGAAGAAGACTAGTGATCGGAGGCGCCGACGCTGGAAGCCGAACACCATAACGGTTCGTTACTACCATACTTCTGCAACAACGCTTCTTCTTCTTCTTGCTAAATATATTATATAATGAGTGACGACCAATGACAGCGATGGTTGTGGTGAAGAATTCATCCGGTAGGACATTGTTGCTGGCGATCTGGTTTCCGGATCTCTCTTTGCTGCCGTTGCCGTTTTCTTCTGCCACTTGTCGTATGTGTTCTTTTTTATACCTAAGTTATTTTCTCAATAAGGGTACTTGAAGTATTAAGTTATTTCTTTTAGGCCAAAAGTTAATTAAACGAGGTTGATTGGTATGACATGTTTTATGTAAATTGCCTTCCACATAATTTTAGAATTCCCAACTATATTGTGTTGCAGAATTACTACTTATATTAAAAATTTACTTTTAATAGTAATTAAGTGATACTATCTTATTAAATAATTTTTTTATTTCATATATAACGATATAACCAGTTGAAGCTTCAGTTTGTCAAGATGTGTATATCTACATGTATATGTTTATGTATATGGGCACATTTGTATATACACATGTGTATACGCATACGTATATATACATATGTGTATGTGTATATGCGCATATGTGCATATTTTATGCATATATGAATATACACATGTATTTTTATGAATGTTTGTATGTATTTTTCATTTTGTTCATTTATATATGTGTGTGCATATATACATATGTGTATATGTATATGTGCATGTATTCACATGCACATATGCATATATATGATAATTTGTTTATATTTATGTTTGTGCATATGTTCGTTCAAATGTGAATACATGTGCATAAACATATGCGCACATATGTGTCTATGTGTGTATCTGCATATATACATACATATATGTGTCTATGTGCATATGTGTATTAAACGTATGTGCACATATGTATATGTATATCAATTTGTTCATGTACACATGTATGCATATTTGCATATACATGTATATATGTCTGTTCAAGTGTGAATATATGTGCCAAAACATACGTGCATATATATATTAAACGTATGTGCACATATGCATATGTATATCAATTTGCTCATGTACCCATGTGTGCATATTTGCATATATTGCAATAATAGATGTGCATTTGTGCATTTGTTCATATGTGTATATGCATATATGTATTTATTTTAATGTTTTTGAATATACATGTATATTAATTTTTATTAATGTTATTGCAGATTTTGAAGAATTTATCGAGCAAATTGAAGAAGTGAAAATTGAAAATCTGATAAATGATGATATCATGAATTCTTGTTGTATTTTTTTATATTTTTTTGTATGTAACGTTCAAAAACAGTTGTATATAATTGTTTCTAATAAATTGGTAGTATGATATCCGAATATTATGAAATACAAAAAAAATTTGTGTGTTTTTTACGAAATGTTATTAAATGTGCATATATGCATCCCTGAAAAATATAATGTAAAAAGTTAAATATGCATTATGCATTCTATTAAAAAAATGCAAAACTCAGAAATGTGGTTATGCATATATGCATTCTATTAAAAAAAAGCACCTGCGAATATGTATATATGCACATGCAAATAAATAAAATTATATGTTTTTTAAATTCCAAAAATCTCATTAAAAATATTATTTTTTTTTTCAAATTCCAAAAAAAAAATGATTTTAAAAAAACTAAAATTTGTTTTTTTTTTTTAATTTGAAAATTCAAATCTAATAGCTTGATTTTAGGAATTGTTATGGTTGTTGCCAAAAATAAAAAAATCAAAATTAAATGAGATTTGTAAAATGACAATCATGCCTTTTTTTTAATCCGACCAATCAGAACGAGTTCTCGAGATCTCAAGATTTTTTAGGTTCTCACAAGAACCCAACCCTATATATATATACCATTATATAATAGATATATATTTTACAACCATCTTAATACACAAAGTCTTAAATTTACGACTATGTTTTTTTTTTTAACAGGCAAATCTATCCTACTCCTACTCCTACTCTAATTCACCTATAATCCACCTATTCCCCTTAGTGGGGATTGAACCATCAACCTCAAGGTTAGAGGGCGACGCCTTACCACTCAGGCGGCGAAAAAACATAGTTCCTGTTCTCATCTTCAGCTGTCATTCCGATGGATCACTCTGATAGGTTCCGATGAATCACAATCGTCGACACCGCCTCGTCAACCATATCAGTCTCCGCCACCGAAGGCTCCACAGGCTGTTCCGTTTTCTGGTAGGCATCCTCTGACACCTACAATTAAAATCGATGGAATTGACCAGCATAAAAGCTCTAGCTCATCCACAAAGCGTAGCCTACCGTATAAAATCCAGCTGTCCTCCAGTTATGATTCGTTTAATTTACGACTATGTACAACTAGATAATGTACTCTTTTTGTTTGATGAATACGCCTGCTGAACTCATGACGTGCTGAACTGATGACCTAATTTGATCAAATAAATTGGTTAATCCTAACCTTTGATTTTGCTTGATAAATCTCGACCATCAAATGAATTGGTAATCCATACAAACAAGTTTAACCCAATTAAAAGATGCCATCTGTACAAAAAACAAGGAATGGGCGGTGAATTTGAATTCCCTACTTCGTTTTGATCAGTCAAAATGAACGGTATGTTACCTGACTCTTCCATTTCCTCCTCCCTTTAAAGAGTAACCCTACTGCACCTCCCGAGTCCTTTTTGATTTCAGAAGAACACAATTTCTCTCTCTACTATTTGAAACCCTAAATCAGCCTCCACATTCCGTCAACATCACGATCACCCCGCCACCGCAGCACTACAGTCGCTCCCTCCTCTATGTATCTTAATCACCCACAACAATCTGCTGCTTCTATCCATTGTGTCGGACCGCTTACCACCGTCGATCTCTAACCATTGTCGACCAGTCAACACCGCCACCCAACACAACCAACGAAGCACCACCACCATCGCCGCTGCTCTTTCCTTTAAAGGAACAAGTTCTGTTTTGGATTCACTACAACAAGCTACATCTCTGGCTCTCTCCTCCCTCTTCGGTGGCTGCTTCAAGCATCCATCCACAATGAGGTTAACCCTGATTTTTTTCCAAGAAACAAGTCAAAATTGTGATTTTACTTTTAGAATGCTGACTTTTTTTGTTTGTGTTACAGGTCATGAAATGGGTTACATATTACAGTTTCATCATTACAAATCATCTGACTTGGTTGTTTTGCTCAATTTGGTCTAATATGTGGTATGATTATTTTTCGAAAAACATTTCTAACAATTTTCTATCATAATGATCATTTTATCATGAATCTGAGATTGTTTGTGCATTTGTATACGGTGATGTAGGGTCGATTAAAATAGACTACAAAATAGGACATATGGATGCAACTATATACGCGAGTGCCTCACAGCGTTTCTCATTTATACTGTGTATTTTGCTACTTTTGAAATAGTTGAGATGATCATTTACTTCTTTTATAAATGGTAAATTGGGCATTTACTTCTTTTACTAAAATAGTGAAATGGTAATTTTTACTTATTTTATCAATAAATGATTATATGTTCATTTGGAGACTCTGGGGGTTCTGTGTTCACCTAATTTGAAGCTCTTGAAAACGTATGATGTGCAGGTTGAATTTTTTTGAGACTCTTCAGGCTTCCTATGATTAAAAAACCTTGCCAAAAGATCTCAATCTGGCTCCTAAAGAAGGTAACTAAGGTAAACCCTTTTTAATGATCCTAGAACACATATATTTACTATAAAGTGGCAAACCCTTATAGGTGCAAAAAAGGTGCATTGAAGTTTGACTAGACAACTTGTGGTCTTATAACCGCAAATTGCTCTATCTATTTGTAAATAACATCTTGAATCCTTGTTTGAATTGTGAATGTAAACACAAACTTGTAGCCACCGCGAACCACAGCCAGCTTTTGTTGAATCTCACGTATGAACTCATTGTTAGTTAGCAGCTATTGTAGAAATTATGCACACTATCATCACTATAAATAGAGGTTTTAGCTTCATTTGTTAAGCACCACAAAAGCATAGAAGAGAGTGTTTAGATAGTTAGCGAGAGTTGTTCTTTTCTTGTATTTCAGTTTGAGTATTGAATAAAAGAACATTTGAGTTCCAACATGAATTTGGCATTTGTGGTGATGTCTGATTGCGTACAGAGAAATCTGATTATTTATAGTTGGTAACAATTTGAGGAAGGGTGGCAGTTGGCTATTTGCTTTCTTAGAGGATGTATTCTAATAAAATCCACATATGCCTACGATGTAAATTCAATTACCGGTATCGTTATTATTTTGTATGTACATGGAAATTCTGATTACCTAAGGAATTGTGATTCCAGTTTGGATAATTTCAATCATTTTGATTCATAAACATTATTTCTTTTTATCGTTTGATTTGTACAAAAGCAGTAGAGGAGCCGTGCTTTGGGTATTTGGTCTGATTTTAGGTGTTTTGTTTTTTTTTTCTTTTTCCAGATCCACCTACGAAGAGTTTCACGAGAGATTATCTGAAGCCTAAAAGCACAGCGAATCTAAAAACACTACAAATTTTGGTCGCTTCATTTTTTGATTTATGTTTTAATTAATGGTTGAATAAAAAACCTGGCAATTGTCTCATAAAATCTTTAATTAGCGTTTAATTTTCAATGTTTCAGTTGCTTCTATTATCTTTGTTTCTCCAGAATTAGTAGCAAATGATGGAACCGTCTATGTGTTTTGGTCAAAGGAATTATTGATATGATTATTTTTAAACAAGAAAATATGAATGCTTTTATTGTATAAGAAGATGGCAATTTTTTTGATGTTTTTCTTCTTGAGTTTAATGTTTGCTTTATTCTGCTTTTGGTCTTTAAAAAATATAAGTTCATTGATACAGTGCATGATATATAAAGCTATTTGTTACAACCTTTATAACCAAAATCTGATTTACAAAGTTCAGTATTTTATGTCTTATATTGGTATTTTCAAATGCGTTGATTATTGAAATATGGTGGTAAAGTTTTATTTTTCTCAAATATGTGGATTTAATGTAATAATTATACAATAGTAAACAAAGGGATGATCTTTAACTCTTAAAGAACAAATGATATTAGTTTTCCAGTAAAAACGTATTGTCAAATGAATTCTCACTTAAAAGTTGATGTAAAAAGTAAAGTGATAGTCTTAGGGAGGACGGAGTAGAACCTGCCGACGCTTCACCACCTTCAACCTGTTGCCCCTCTCTTCCTTCTTTGCCTTCCACTCTAAGCGGCTTTACGAACCCTCGATCTCTCAACCTTGAACCCACTACTAGAATACTAGGGTAATACTGACGACGATTTTGGTCACTATTCGGTAGGTATTTCGGTTTACCGACCGTTTTTTGACGGAACTGGAAAGGAGGAAAAAGGTTGGTGGGTAAATTTTACCGACCGATTACTGACAGGTTTGTGACGAATTACCGACCATACTATTCCGTCGGTAACCACCTACGTACTACCGACTACTTAGTTTGACCAGTCGTTTTTCTTTAATGACCAAATACCGACCACCCATTTACCTACCAAATACCGACCACCAGTTTACCTACAAAATACCGACCACCCATTTACCTACCAAATACCGACCACCAATTTATCTACAAAATACCGACCACCCGTTTACCTACCAAATACCGACCATATAAATATGACAAAATTTCCGTCACAAATCGGTTGGTAATATTATTAAAAAAAATAAAAAAATCTATTTTTTCCCTAAATGCAGCAAAAAAACCAATAAGCATATAACATTCATGTTCGAACGAACGGTAAATCGATAGTTGTTTAATACACTAAAATTGTTCAAATAAAAATTACAATTGTTTTTCAATACAAAACTAAGAATTTGGATGACTTTACATAAATGTTGCAATTGCTTCTTGCATTTCTTTTTTGCCTTATTTCCATTTCCGCCCTCAAATTCGCTCCTCTTTTTTCCATTTCCGCTTCCAAGCTTTGCACTTTTTTCCTAACATTGCCAACCCCATAAGGTTATTCATTACTAGTCCACTGTAAATCTGCTTATAAAGAAAACAAATATTGGTGTTAAGGATTTGATCCATCTACTGTATTCAATGATGAAATAGATAGGCCAAGAAAATTTGGAAAGATATGGGAGGAACACGTTTATCGCAATTTTTTTGTCTTTTAGATTATTTTTTTCATTGAAATAGACTTCACAACAAGAATAGCTAGTTAGATTTGATTAATGGTCCATACCTCTGAAATTGTCAAAGAAGCATTCTTGGAAACACCTGATGCGGCTTCTAGGAGTGCCATGATTATCATTTTAGTGTTCATTGCAATCGGGGCAATAACAAACGAAGTGAAGAGAAAAGATATGCGAGCCGCATCTGAGAACTGTATGACACTTTGTACAAAAGCTCCTGAAATCACATAAATGATACCAACACCGAATATAACATACATGATTCTTGATTTAGGTTCGTCCCCTTTCATATTTAAGTCAATTGCTCTCCAAGCATCCTTAAAAGTTGCATAAGTTAAGATCAATAAGTGTACAAGAAGTTAATAAATTAATGATAAACATTTTAAACATAAATCAATAAACTATTTCTTGTGAGTTACCTCTTCAAACTTTGCTATTGCACGTTTTGAATCTTTGATGGTTGGATCATGATGAATGGCTTCTTCCTATCCATTTCATGAATCCATCTACAAATTCCTTTTTATGTATCGAACTATTGGCATCTTTGTCAAAGTCATTTATTATTGCATCTAAGATTGGATCATGGTCCAGTGAAACACCAAATTGGAGAGTATCAATGAATTGTTTTAACTCAGTTCGTTGTATTACTTGGAGAGTATCAATGAATTGTTTTAACTCAGTTCGTTGTATTACATGTGTACATACATACACATACATGTATAATAAAGATGTTATAAAAATGAAGTTGAAAGAACATTATTTAGGCCTCGAAAAATAAGAAATAACAAACTTTGGTAGGTAATCCGTCACTGATGACCGACAGATTACTTACCATTTAGTGACAACCTAGAATTTTCGTAGGTATTCCGTAGGAAATACCGACTAAATACCGACCACTTAGACTTTCGTCGCTAAACCGTTGGTACTTCGTCTGTGATATTAGGGTTGGAGACTATCGTCACTATTCTGTCGGAAAACAGTAGGTAATTTCCTACCGAAAAATTTCGGTCACTAATTTTGGTAGGTATTAACCCCCTTTTCTAGTAGTGACCTGCCACTGGCCAAACCTGCACCCCACCGGCGGTGCCGCACCCTCTATCCCCTTGAACCTGCATCCCACCGGCTTCTACTCTGTCCACCCTCAACATTGTCAAATGCGGGTTTGTACAAGAAGAAAGATAAGATCTTTTAATTGGAACATAAAAATAACTAATCTCTTGAATTTATAGAACAAGGACCAGGGTGAAATCCTACATCTCCATCTTGGAAAGAGAAGTCAAAAAGCATATACTCAAATTCAAATAATAAAAACAAAATTAATAGAAAGTAAGAAAAATGAGTGATTCTTCTATGGGAGTTAAGAACATAGCCCCATAAATGTGAAAATGGCCTCAAAAATCACAACGTCGTGTCATGTCATGTTTGTGTTGACAAATCGACACAAAATAGAAACAATATTAATAATTGTTTGTCGTGTTATTTGTTTTTGTCGTGTTTTATGTGATTCAGTATGAATTAAACAAACTAATTGTTATTCTGTGTTATCTTCACCGCCTCTCAAGTAGCCAATCCAATGCACTGCATTTTTTTTTAACAAAAAACAATGTGCGTTTGCTTTTAACTCAAAAAAATATGACAACCTTCTATTTTTAACACAAAACAACAACTTTTAATTGGATGTTTGTGTCAAGTGCAAAAAACACAACGTCGTGTCGTGTCATGTTTGTGTTGACAATTCAACACGAAATAGAAACAATATTAACAATGGTTTGTCGCGTTTTTTTGTCATGTTTTATGTGATTCAGTATGAATTAAACAAACTAATTGTCAAGTGCAACATATTTTTAACTAGAGACATACGCAAAAAAAAAATTAATCGCAAAACGAAAATATTCATCGGCCGCTGCATCGCGCGGGTACGCACCTAGTATGTATATATATATATATATATATATATATATATATATATATATATATATATATATATATATATATATATATATATATATATATATATATATATATATATATATATATATATATATATATATATATATATATATATATATATCCCACAGATCCGCCACTAGACATATTTAACGATACTTCATTACATTTGCTAATTATTTTAGTGAATATAACTTTGTCTATTTGAATAACCGTTAGTTAGAAAGTTTGAAGTGTTCAAATAGTTTCGAAACGAAGTAAGGAAATCAACTAAACTAGAATATCTTAGTAATAAATTATGCGAACATCTTAGAATTGTGAAACAATTTCACAGCTATCTCTTCCCAGAAGACTACAGTGTTATGGTGTGTATGAAAGGAGAAATTAAAAATTGTAGGACATGGTTCTATCCATGATGCTTCGAGGTACACTTCCAATCAATTTTAAAGGATTATACCCTAGAAACATAAATCCACATCTTAAACCTCGTGCCGACTAAGAAGGCTGCAACGAAACCATTTGAAATATGGAGTAGGGTTCGCTCCTAACTAGCACATGTGAAAGTCTAGGGTTATGAAATCTTTGTTTATTTCGAAGCTCATGACAAGATCAAACCCATATCATAGAAGTTTCATTTCATTGGTTATCCCAAAGTCTTTTGGATACTTGTTTTACAAGCCTTCTGAGAACAAAGTCTTTGTGACTCGAAAGAGAGTCTTTCTTGAGAGAAAAAACTCATATCCAAATAAGCAAGTGGGAGTAAGATTTATCTTAAAGACATTCAAGAGTCAACCAATGAAGAACCTTTAGTTAACACTAGCACTTTACCAGCGGATGAGACTCGTGTTAAGGAAACTAACATGTCTCCACCTGTTCATACATCTAGTAAGTAAATCACCCTCATGAGTTTTATGATTTCCATATTACTGAAGGTGACACACTGATTAATTGTAAAACACTGGTGAGTGAGGATGAGTCATCCAACTACATGGAAGCAATGGTGAGCCCAGTGGCTACCAAATAAAATAGGACATGGAAAGCAAGATTCAATCCATGTTTTTAACCAAGTTTAGAATTTTGTTGATCTAACACATGGCTTAAAACAACATAGATAAGAATGAACACACATTCAAAGCGAGGCTGATTGCCAAGGGTTATAATCAGACTCAAGAAATTGATCATGAGGAAATCTTCTCACTAGTAGCTGATATTAAGTCTATTAGGATGTTGTGTTGCAACACCTGCATTTTATGAGATATGACAAGTGGATGTTAGAACCGCTTTCCTTGACGAAACACAAAATGGGTTGTGCATATGGCACAACTGTAGGGTTTTGAACATGCCAAATATCCAAATAGAGTGTGCAAAGCTAGAGAGATTCATCTACGGAATCAAACAAGCACCTCATTGCAAGAATCTTTGTGATCATGAAAATGCCAAAGGGTTTAGATTTTCAAGAAGCATAGATAAGTCTCGTCACTACAAGAAATTAGAGTATTTATCTACGCATAAATTACCTACACATGTTATGTGTATGTAAATACCCACACATATTTTGTATATGTGTAGGTAAGTCGTAACCATATTTTTTTAGAACACTAACATTTATTATGTGTAGATAATAATTTATAGGGACACATTATTTTTGGTGGGAAATTTCCCTCCAAATATGGCGATTGATGAGATGTTAACTTATCCACACATGTTGAAATTTTTTTTAATGTGTAGGTAATTACCAACACATATTTAAAAAATTAAACATATGTGTAGATAATCTATTAACTTTTGCCAACATATAAAATAGTTCTTATAATGTGTAGTTAAATGTATTACATAATTTTTACTTAAAAAATGACGTGGCAAAATAATTACCCACACATAGATATATAATATGATTTATGTGTAGCTAATTGGTAGTATTACCTACATATAATTTTTATTAATCAAATGTGTAGGTAAAAGTATTCTATTTTTTATCTATCAAAAATGACATGGAAAACCAAATTGAGATTACGATGAATTGAGATTACGATCCCATCAAGCGTTTCTTATCTTCACAAAGGAAAACCAAACTAGATTCCGCTGAATTGGAGATGACGGAGGGTTGAACTCCTATCTCCGCGAAGAGAATTTTGCGGTGATCTCATCCTAAAATCGCGAGTGATGGGTTTAATAGAAGGATACATTTTCTACTCCATTGATATCGTCCATAAAAAAGCAAAACAAAAACCTAACTACAGTGAAGAGTATCGACGGATCAAGGAGAAAAAGAACGCTAAGTTGCCTAATTCCAGGTAAATTATATTTTTCTTGTGATTAATTCCATCGGATTGAATATGTTCTTAGTAATTATTTATAATTTTTGCAACATTGTTCTATGCTGTGATTTAACCATGACAAGATGTTCTTGTACCCATTATTCAATTGATGTTTAGATAGATTGTTTTTCAAGTTTCAGAATATTTGATTGAATCCATGTTTGTAGTTAGTTGGTCCTCCGATTATCTGAAAAAACCAGAAAATTTAAGTTCAAACGAAGGCCTTAGTCAGGCAAGCTAACTGTAACCTAAATCGAAATAAATTGACTATAAATAATATAACCATAACTGAAATGCAAGTTGAAGACAGACTGATTCAATAAATTAGATCATAAATAGGCATTCAAATCATAACATCCAAAACCCAACAAGATTGTCGCCGAACTTGAACTACAAAATGGACTGGGAGAACGCACCTTCGGGAAAACCACCATGGTGAGAGTTGACTCAGGACCAGAAATGGGGCAATTTTTCACCAGGCAGGTCTGCTGATCAATAGGTTTGAAACAATTGTTTTTCTTACAACGAAGCCTTCAGTAAATCTAGGTGGATGGGTCACCTACTCTGTTTTAGGATTATACCGTTGTGTTGGCTTTTTGGGATCTGGTTGTTTCACTGGTTCATGGTCTTTTGGAGTTGGTTTAGGCCTTATTTAGACAATTTTGCCCCTGATTTTGTTTAATTAGATATGAATTTTCCCTAGTGCTTCATAGCTCTTCTCTTTTTGTTCGGATTCTATTTATTGTACCTATATCTCCTTTGCAAGATCTGTTGGTAATCCATCTCTGTTACCAGAGCTTCTATAATGATTCCTAATAGAATCTTGATATCGATTAAGCTTCTCTTTTTCTTCCTTCAAAAAGTTAGTTGTATTGTAATCTCCACTCTGTAAATCCCCAAGAAATTCCTACCTTTACTTACCCTTTTGTTTGATTTTTCACGTCAATTTTTAATGTCACAGAATCATTTGATACAAAATGAGTCAACATCTTCATCAACTAACACTATGGCCTGTTCATATTCTCTGTTTTGGTTGACTTTAAATGGTCAAACCTAACTATTTTGAAATTCATGTCAAATACCGAGTTAATAACTTCTTTCTTTGCAAACCTAAGAGCTAGTTATACAAAACTAAAACTAAAACCATAAAAAAGAGCCTGACTGTAGCACTATACTATGAACAGTATTAATTAAGATAACAAAGTACTTTAAGACAACACCAAAATCGACTAGAACTGCACAACCCAAACTGCCTGGCTGCCTTTTGTTGAAGTTTGATTCCAGCAAGTGAAATTCTTAACCTGCTTAACCAAAATGGAATTTTATTGCTAACTTGAACTAGAGACCCAAGCCAAGGGTATTTTTGTCGATCCTAGCCAACACTAAACTTCATGAGGAAGCAAAACAAGAGAACCCCACTGACTTTACCAGGGGCAGAAATGGCAAATTCAAAAATAAATCTCCAAAAATAAAACAGCAACCCTTCTGCCTCCAGGAACTTTGAAGTATATATATGAACATCAAAAGGTTAGGCTTTAGATGGTTGTACTTTAGCTTTTCACGATCAAATTTGAAAGCAATTATTCACACACCCAAAAAAACCACACACAGCAAAAACCACAAGTATATAATCCATTAGCAAATTAAATTCTGGAATATAATTTAAAAATATATAATCCATTAGCAAGAATCCAGTTAAAATCAAATATATAAAGTAGCGACAAGTATATGCCAGTATCATAGGAGTGTCAAAAAAACCGACACTCATCCAAAAATCAATGATTTGATTAAATGGTTTTTTAATATATTGTGAGTACTTAGTTTTGTATGAGTGATGACGTTGTTTTCATAGGCACACCCCAGACATAGAAAAAATATGAAAATGATCAATCATTATTTAGTGTTGCTTAATGCTCATACTAGAAAAAAAAGTTTTGTCTTTTATTTGGTTTATTTTATTATTTTTTGGTGGCACGTTAGGAGCATATTCAAGTATACGGATACATTAAACGTATTCCATTGGTTCATCAACCAAACTATAACCCTTACTCTAAAATTATCTAATACGGATACTATCAACCCATACTTTAACATCTCTTTAACCGTACTCTATTCCCGTAAATATATTACATTGTATTTAATCATACCATATTCCTCGTTACTCGTAGTCAAAGCCAAAGGAGTCTTATTCCAATACAGAACTCCAAATAATCGTATCAAGTTTCAACTATATATAGTATTTTTATATGTTTAGTTTATACCGTTTTAGAAAAAAAATCTAAAATTAGTGTTTTTTTAATGGTATTTATCGTTAGATATAAAATATGGATCATCAATGGGTGAAGAATGGGAATCGGGTTTCGATCGAGTATGTGAACGGGGTAAAGGAATTTCTAAATGTTGCCCGAGAAACTTTGAATTCCAGTGGGTTAACTTTATGCCCATGTGCTAATTGTCTGAATTCTAGACTGCAAAATATAGGTGTCATTACTTCCCATTTGATCAATGTAGGAATTGATAAGTCATATACACGGTGGTTGTACCATGGGGAGGATGAAGTCAATGAAGAAGATACAAATGAAGAAGATGCAGGACCTGGTGATTTTGTTAATGAAGAATTTGATGGCTTAAGAGAAGGATTAGAGGATGTGATTGGTCATCAATCATTTAATATTGGCCCCACCAATGATCTAACTGGAAATCGGCAACCAACTATTAAAAGTACTCGTTATGAGAAGTTGTTCGAAGCTCTAAATAATCCTTTGTACGAAGGATGCAAGAATTCTTCTACCTTGGCGTTTGTTGTGAAGTTGATGAATATGAAAGTCATGAACAAGTGGACTAATACATCATTTGAGATGTTGTTGAAGTTGCTACATGAGGTTCTTCCCGACGCTAATAATTGTCCAGAGAGCTATTACGATGTTAGAATGCTACTTTGTGAAGCTGGTTTAGGGTATGAGCTTATTGATGTTTGTCAATATGATTGTGCAATTTTCTATGGAGATAACAAAGATGCCATATCGTGTCCTGTTTGTCATAGTAGTCGTTATGTGCGTAAAAAAATTGCATACAAGAAGCTGCGATACTTTCCGATAACACCTCGTTTGAAGCGCCTATATGCGTCACGCCACACAGCAAAAGATATGCGGTGGCATAAAGAATTCGCAAGGACGAGCATGGAGTTTTGCGCCATCCTGCTGATGGAAAGGCTTGGAAACATTTTGATGAGTTGTATCCTAATTTCTCAAATGATCCAAGGAGTGTACGATTAGGGTTGGCTTCAGATGGGTTCAACCCCTTTAGCAATATGACAACAACACATAGTATGTGGCGAGTCATTTTGATGCCATATAACATGCCACCTTGGTGTACAATGCATAAGAGCAATTACCTTTTAACGTTATTGATTCCTGGGCCAAAGTCTCCCGGTAAAGACTTTGATGTCTTCTTAAGGCCGCTTATAGATGAACTTAAAGTGTTATGGTGTGATGGGGTTGAAGCATACGATGAATATTCAAAATCACAATTCACTCTTCGTGCCGCAGTAATATGGACGATCAGTGACTTCCCCGCTTATGCTTACTTGTCTGGGTGGAGCACTATGGGAAAATTGGCATGTCCATTATGCCTTGAGGATACCCGTTCTAACCGGATTCGTGGTAAACAATGCTATACAGGGCACCGATGTTTTTTAAGCAAAACTCACAGGTGGCGAAGGAGCTTAGAGTTTGATGGAATGCAAGAGAAACGGGAACGACCTCGTCAATATACAGGTGAAGATATTTTGCGACAGTTGGCAGATATTCCCAGATGCACTACTGGAAAAGCACCTAGTAATACTGATAGGAAGCGTAAACGAGGTACTGATGAGTTGAATTGGTCAAAAAAAAGTATCTTGTTTGAACTTCCATATTGGTCTAAATTACTCATGCGTCATAATCTTGATGTCATGCATATAGGAAAAAAATGTTTGTGATAATATAGTTGGGACATTGTTAAATGATCCTGTGAAATCAAAGGACACTACAAAAGCATGATTAGACTTGGAGGATCTTAAAATCCGCAAGGAACAATGGCTAAAAGATAGAAATAACAAATTTGAAAAACCTCATGCTAATTTCACATTGACTAAAGATGAATGTGTGGAGTTTTGCAAATTTGTCAAGTCTGTTCGCTTACCTGATGGTTATGCATCTAACATCAGTCGATGTGTGACCGACCGTAACACACTTAGAGGGATCAAAACACATGATTGTCATGTATTGCTTCAGAAAATACTACTGGTAGGCATTCTCCCATTCCCGAATAAGGAAATACGTGCGACTTTGATCGAGTTTTGTCAATTCTTTCAAAAAATATGCTCTAAGACTCTATATGTCAAAGAACTTGAGGATATGAAGACCGGGATTATTATCATATTATGCAAACTTGAGAAGATATTTCCTCCAGCATTTTTTACTATTATGGTTCACTTGTGTGTACATTTACCCGAGGAGGCATTATTAGGAGGCCCCGTTAGTCAGAGATGGATGTTCGGGATTGAACGTCGTATGGGTACATACAAGGGATATGTTCGTAACTTTGCTCGTCCCGATGGCTCTATTACCGAAGCATATGTGGTCGATGAATCTGTCACATTTTTATCTCGTTATGTACATGATATCGAGACAAGATTCAACCGTCCAGAATGCAATTGGGATGTACCGACCACTAACCACGGGATGGAGTTTTTCAACAATAAAGTGCGTACATTGGGGGCTTCAAAATTTGGGCAACTAGGAGACTATGTTGATGTGGTGCAATGGTATATAATCAATAATTGCAGGGATGAACTTGATGTTTACCTATAGTGAGTTACCACATTTAGCTAGACTTTTATTTTGTATTTACTAGTTTATTCAGTAATCTCAACTGTGGATCGTTCTTCAAATTAGGGAGCACAAAGAAACTCTATACATAAGAAATATAAGACAAGCATATTTAGATACTACACAGAAAAAGGAATTTTCCTTGTGGTTCAAGACAAAGGTAAAGTAAAATTTTATTAATTTTAGCGATTGATCTCTAAGTATATTGATAAATAATCTTATGTGTTTATAGATGGCTTTTCTTAAACTCAATGGTGATCCGAGAGCAACTGATGATTTGTATGCATTATCACAATTTCCTGATGATCGCTACACGAGTTGGCATAGTTGTATCATCCATGGTGTTAGATTTTGTTGCAAGGAGCGTGATGACAAGTTCACTACACAATGTAGTGGAGTTTATGTAGGGGATGATGATGAAACATTGATATATTATGGTGTTTTACTTGAAGTTTTGGAGTTGAATTTCATACTCGGTGGAAAGGTATTTGTGTTTTGTTGCAAGTGGTATAATACGGATCCAAAGGGAAAAAGGATGGTGGTTGATCACAATTTGACATCAATCAACATTACATCTAAGTGGTATGTAGATGAACCATTTATTTTGGCCAATCAAGCTCAACAAGTTTTTTATTTGAATGATTTGGCACGTGGGAAGAATTGGATGGTAGTTCAAAAAGTAAACCATCGCAACATTTATGATATACTTGAGCATGATGAAGACGAAGTATCGATGAATGATATATTTCAAGAAGAGGAATCTAGTGAGTTGCCACCTTTTCAACCAACTGAAGAGCTACATGAGACGTCTCTCATAGTTCGAAACGATGTGGAACCTGAAACATTAGCACATGAGGCGGTGCAAGCACTACGTAATGAAAAAGTCATTGTACATAACTCAAAAGATATTGATGATGAATATGACGATGATGATGGTAGAATTTTTTTAGATAATGAACCCATTTTAGATTCTGAGAGTGATGATGATTCTGATGATCCAAATCGTAATAATGATGATGACTCTTTTGCATGATATATTTGATAATTATCGGTTAGTTTTGAGTAATAAACTTTTTATTGTTAACTTTAGTATTAACATCTGAGTTATTGAATGCTTATTTTTCTTTATAGTTTCAAAGAGCATAATGACAAAGAGAGGTGGAAGAGGTGGAAGAGGCAGGGGAGGTGCTGGTGGAAGAAGAAGAGAAGATGGACGAGGTACTACTCCCCGGAACACTTCAAATTCAAGTAACATTTTGTTTCATTTTCCTCAAATAACAAAGTGTACATTGCTAAATTTTACATAATCATATATCATCCTACTTTTAATATACATGGTACACTAATATCTACATCTATATAACAATATACTAATATACATGGTACAACCAGATGTGATCCCTCCACTCTCAAGCTATCAATCCAATCCAATCTCACCAGGTATGAGTCATATTTTGTTTCTTTTTGATACACTAATGTATACAATCTTACTAATTATTCAGCTTTGTTAATTGACCAAACCGCAGAAAACATGTTTATTAATATGGAGCAGTCTCGAGAGCAGTCCCAACCAACTGTGCAACATGGTTAGTAAAGACGTTTAAACTTATTATTATTTGGGTAATGTTGTAAATGTAAATATTCTTTTACTTGTTTGTAGACACAATTCCTGAGACCCAGCAAGAAAGTGGTAGTGGTATGAGAAGCGCAACACATGGCATTACGTGTGGCAAAGGAGCTTGAAAGGCAATGAAAGCATCCAAGAAGAGATTGCCAGTCGAATTCAATTTTGAAACAAGGAGAGTGATATGTGATAATGACTCGGCTTTCATGTACGAGTGTGGCTACATTTTGCGCAACAATTGTAGCTTACAATACAAAGAGTGGAGGCTTGTACCAAATGAAGTTAGGTTGCCATTACGTCACAAGTTGACTGTAAGTTTTTCTTTAATAACATAATATGATTTTTAGCACCGAAATTTACTAACTGGTTTATTATATTTTTTACTTGAAGACACTTTTCGATATTGATGTGGAGAATGCGAATGTTCGCAAGGTTATCGATAGCTACATGGCAAGGACATGGAGAACATACCGAGGTAAGCTACATGAGTACTTTAAAGAGATTGGAGGACCGGAAGATCCGACAAAGGCAAAGGCTACGCCCCCGTCTGATATTCGTAACAAAGAAGATTGGGATTTTCTTTGTGACATGTGGTGTGAGCCAAAATACTTGGTAATGTTTTACCAATATTTGAACTATTATATTAATAATCATTGCAAAAAATTTGTTCTAATTATTTAACTATATGTCTCATCATGAAGGAAATCGTAGAAAAAAATGTTATGGCTCGTGGAAAGCGAAAAATGGAGACTAGAAATGGTTCAAAAAGTACAATACGCTATCATATTGAGCTTGGACATGATTTGGATTCTTCATCAGGTCAACTTGAGACTTGGCGCCTTACACATTGGGATGCAGAGAAAGGTTGGAGGTCTACAGATGCTGCTGGAAAATATGTATGTTTAGTTGCTTATATTTTACCGCTAAATATGCATTATTTGGTAAATAGCTTATTTGTAGCACTTATCTTTATTTTTGCACTAACAGGAGGAAATGACAAAGATGAGAAATGAGCATTCTGTGGAATCCATGAGTGATAAGGAAATTCTAGAGAAAGTACTTGGGCAAAATTCTGTTCGTTTGTCTGGGTGGGGACGTGATCCTACTCTTGCTAGTAACACCACGAGTTTTTCTAAGAAATCAAAGCGTCCTACTTATGATGAATTAGTGGATCAGTTTGAAGCGTTGAAAGAAAAATATGTGATTATGGAACAAAAGTTGATTGAGAACAACATCATGCCTCCTTTAAGCACTTCAGGAAGACGATGTCAAGGTGATACATCTGAGTGTGATGCATCTAACCACATTCAGTCTCATACGGAGCGCGGTGATAATATTGATGGGAATGATCATATGGAATGAACATTCAAGAAGTTTTAGTATTTTCATTATATTAGTAGCTACTTATAGCTAGTTTATCTTTTATCAAGTATCTTACAAATTTATGACTTCTTTCTTTCATTTGTGATTTGGATTATTATGTTATAACTTTTTTAATTAAAAATGGTATTTTAGTCACATATTCCTATTTACACCCACACATGTTGTATTTGTTTGTATGTATATATAAAACATTACCTACATATATCATTGTTAATTCCCACACATAATTATGTTTTTACCAACACATATATATTTTCCTACACATATCAAAATCTATACCTACACATATAAAAATGTATACCTACACATATACAAATTTTTCCTACACTTACAAATACCTTTACCCACACATATTTTATGACACGTGTCGCCAACACATCGTAGGACACATGCCACGTCACCTGACACGTCATTATCCACGTCAATGGCCACGTCATCGGTTACTGATGCAAATCGAAATAGCTTTACCCACACATACTTTGTGGTTTTAGCTACACATGTATGTGTAGGTATAGCTTGCTAAATACCCACACATAACGTAAGTGTAGCTAATGATCTTTATCAACAGGCATGAGCCAACACATAGCGACACTTAATTTATGTGTAGGAATAGGTAATCACCAACACATAAATGGCTTATACCTACACATATCATGTGTGGGTAAATACCCTAATTTCTTGTAGTGCGTGTTTATGTCAAAGCTAGTGGGAGTATTATTGTAGTCTTCCTAATATTGTATGTAGATAACATACTACTTATAGGAAACGATTTCTCATTGGTACCAAGTTTAATGACATGGTTTTGGGAATGTTTCCCTATAAAGAACCTACAAGATGCAATATACATACGTGGTATAACAATCTATAGATATAGATGAAAACGTTTGAAAGAACTTGGTCAAAGTACACACTTGAGTATGATCTTGAAGAAATTCAAGATGCATGACTCTAAGAAAGGGTTTCTACCCATGATAAATTTTTTATTGAAAATCAATGATCTAGTACTAGAGAAGAACTGGGCAAAATGAATCGATTCCCATATTCTTCTACTATATGATCGATCATGGAGTGCCATAAGATGTAGTTATCTTGATGACTGGTATGCTCTAAGCATAGTAAGTTGGTTTTAGGACAAACTTGGCAAAAGTTATCAAGACGATGGTTAAAGACACTATTGAGCATGTGAGAAAACAAAGAGGCATGTTTAGGAAATGTGGTAACTTGGAAAGGTTCCAAGTTGAAATCGATGGATGACTCCGAATATATATCAGGTAGTTATGTTGTAAGAGAGACTACATGGTAGAAGGATTTGGTTTGTCATATTTGTGTTGTCCTTAACATCAATGAACTCCTTAAAATCTTTTGAGACACTGAGGGTGCAGTCGCCTTGAATGAAGAACCCGAGGACTGTGGGAAGTCAAAGCATATACTCAGCGAGTGTTGCTATATTTCAGAATCAAGTTAAGGAAGGAAATATCATAGTAACTAAGGTATTATCGATGGGTATCCAATTGATTGTTCCACGAAGAACTTTACGCGGACCAAACATGAAGGTCATATTGGGTCCATAGGTGTTAAATTTGCGGGCAATATGACATAAAATGTTTTAGTTGTTAGTTTGATAATTTGAAACATATATAAGTATAAATTCTAACTGATTTGGTGATTTTTTTTGTGAAGACTAAATAATAAGCTGAATTGCTACCAGTTTACATTAATTTAATAATCTGCTTCGTTTTGCATGTTTAGAACTCCCTTCCCGAGTATTAATTAACTTAAACTTCCACAGTCAGCCGTACTTTTGGAAGCAAGTAGTGATTTAAGACTGCCATGGAGTATTAGTAAATTATCTATATTGATTAGACATAGCATGAAGATTACGACTAACACTCATGAGTACTTGATACAGATCAAGTATTGGAACAACCCCCACATAGAGATTACTTCATGGATTAAGTCACACGTAATTCTAAGATGATAATATATGTTATTCTTCAAACTGAGATACATGAGGATTTTTGCTCTGCAAGTCTGTTATGTATTGGTCTACTCAAGGGATGTCCGTAACTGGCATTTATAAAGAGTATGTCCATGCATGACATGATGAGTGGAAAAAATCTACGTAGTCAAGGTTTATATGTTCCTACTGCCCTAACAAGGAGAAGCGATATCCGTGGACCCCTCAATGATTTGATGTTGACATTAAAATGCTCGACCGAGCTATGACTAAATTGATGTGTTCGATTAAGTAGTCTGATGTGGTCATCATAAATCACTATCAGGAAACAAAATTTTGAACCTCCGAGATTGACATTATCCATGTCTCAGATTCATAATGATATCTTGTAGATCAAATGAATAATTGATCACTTATCTAAGGGTCGCCTCATGACTATGATCAGAGTTCGGCAGTTGTATTACATGGCATACTCTCTGCTCATTATCTAAAAGTATCATACCATACAAAGTTGATGACTTGTCCAAGTGGGACACTATTGGAAATAGTGTCCAATGTCATTAAATGTTGCTGATATTTCTAATAATAGCAAGGTTCTTTTTGGTTGCGCTCACGACCCAGTAAAAACAAACAGTGATTGAAATTAAATGAGAATAATTAGTTTATTAATTTATGTTGAAAGAAATTAATTAGAAACTAATTGATAATTAATTAAAAAAATTAATTGGAAATTATTTAATGGAATTAGTTACAAGGGTTGGATTGTAATTAATTAAGACTTTAATTAATTAAAAACAATCCAAGGGCAGTTTGTAACGAGGCTCCTTAAGTTTGAAACCTTAAGAGCCGTCCAATATAAATAGAGGCTTAGGGGTCAAACCCTAAGCATCCCTCACACCTCCAAAGGTGCAGCCACCCTCCCTCTCTCTACTTCCTCTCCCTTTCGTCGATACCCAATACCCTTTTCTAGATGGAAAACTACAAAACATAAAGAAAATTTCAAGGAAAATATTCAAACCGAAAAGAAATTCGGACGAAAAGCATGAGAAGGGATGCAATGCAACAAAGTCAACCCCAACTTCCAACGTAACTTAATGTGCTTGTGAAGTGATTTGTTAACACACCTGGAAATCCACATAACTCTCATTACTTTATTATGTTTTTTGTTTAAGTGAGTTTCGTGACCACTTTTTGCTTGTTACGCTGTGGGGCGGGAGAACCGGAGAGGACCGAAAGAGGGTGGAGAAAGAAGGAAAAATACCAATAGGAAGAGAGGATGGCATGTTTCGATGCGTGCTTCCGGAGACGTGTCAGAACGAGGAAGTCGAAGGGGGTCGTGTTCATGCATGTTCAACCCGTGTCCTTCCTGCCACCTCAGCAAAACGCGGGGCATACCCATAGCCTTATATTTATGGTTTAAAAACTTTGTTAACGCTTGTGTTTTATTAGAAATTGTTTTGATTTATGTTTATTATATTTGTGGTTACTTGTAAAATAGTATTGTTGTTTATTGGATTGAGATTTTGTGTATTTTTGTGCAAAATAATCCAGCTTTATTTCTTATTTTTCCTGTGTTTTAAATTACGTTTTATCAACGAATTACCGACAAAAAACTATCACAAAAGTGTTGCTAAAAATTTCAAAAAATTATATCCATCCGTAATATGTCAGTAATACCATATATTTCTATTCCATAAAAAATTGTCAAAAAAGAAGTTAGAACATCTCCAATAGGGAGCTTTTTAATGAAAAAACTTAAAATGAAAAAACTTAAAATTAAAAAGTTTTATTTTATCTTCATAATAGAAAGAGTTTTTTCACGTTGGTTTTTGTAAAACATTTATATAAGTTGTTTAATTGTGATTGGTTGAAAGTCATTCTGACCAACCAAATTATTGAAAAAGCTCTTGGTAAATGCTTGTTAATTAACAAAGTATTTGAAAAAGCTCAATTTTGAAAAAACTTCATTAATAGCTTTTTAGATTTTCATAAGCTTTGGGTTGAAAAAGCTATTGAAAAATCTCCCAAAAAACTTCTATTGTAGATGCTCTTACTTCGGTAATCCAACGGTAATATATTGTGTCAGTTTTGTGTCGGAAATGCCACCTTAGCAAGTGTGTCGGAAATGTAACATCAGTTACCAACAAAAAAGTTTGCCGGGAAAGTGTAAAACATATGTTGGGTCGTTGAACCAACACACATTTTTCAACATATTTTTTCCTATCGAATTTCTATCGGCAAAAGGTGTTTCCGATAATTACCAGTGGAAATGGTCGTCGGTAAACACTATTCTAACTAAGTGAGATTCTTAGAAATTATGATTAACAATAAAATTCGTATATCAAAATATACATATATTTATTCTATTACCTTTATAATGCTGGTTTTGGACTATATTCATAGTATAGATTATTTAAACTCTTGTTGAGTTTGATATATTAGGCTATCAGAAATGCTTCCTTTAGTTCCCACATGAAAAATGACTCAACGTCACCGACACATCATCTCACTTGCTTACCACACCACCAAGAAAATACCCACCACTCCACATAACTTTTTTTCTTTTATTTTTAATTTTTCTATGTATTATAATATTATTAAGAAGAGAGAAAAGATGAGAGAGATAAAGAGAAAGAAGAAGAGAGAGAAAGAGAGCCGACGTTGCTTGCCGTTACCCTCTCCGCCAACCCACGACCATGCCACCCACGCCAAGGGGGGGGGGGGGGGGGTGGTGTTCCACGCCGTGGCCACATGCCACGTAGTCCCCATGGCATAGGCGTGGTATGCACTCCTGATAGCCTTATTACCTAATCACGTAATCACGCGATACTAGCACGCAAAAGTAACAACGAAGAATCAGCTACCAACAGGCAACGACATTTAGGCGACGGAATACCCCGTCACATTTATAGCTTTAAGGGCATGTTTGGTACAGAGAAATGAAATCAGAGAAATGGAATTGATTCCATTTCTTCTGTTTGTTTAATCCTGAGAATAAGGAATAGAGAAATAATTTGATTCCATTTCCCTACTTTTAATTCTCTACTTTTAGTAGAGAAATGGTGAGAAATCTGATTTTTTTTCCTGAGCCTACCATTCATCACCACTGTCATCCACCACCACCGTCGCCAACACCCACCGTCTCTACCGACTACCGTCGCCACCTCCACCGCCACCATCACCTACCACTACCTCTACTTCCACTGCCACTGCCACTGCCACTGCCACTGCCACTGCCACTGCCACTGCCACTGCCACTGCCACTGCCACTGCCACTGTTACCCACCACCACCTCCACCGTTACCACCCTCCACCATCCACTGCCACTTCCACCGCCGCCACCACCACCTACCTACCACTACCACCCACCACCCACCACCGTTACCCACCACCCCGATCGTAACCCACTACCACCATCACCCACCACCAACTCTACCACCATCATCTCCACCGCCACCACCACCATCACCTGTTACCACCACCTCCACCGCCACCACCACTACCACCACCTCCAATGTCGTCACCATCACCCACCACCCACCACCGTTACTGCCACCATCACTCACCGCCACCACCATCATTAACTACCACCTTTATCGCCACTACCTCCACCGCTACCGCTACCCATCGCCACCACCTCCACTATTGCCCACCTCTTCCACCTGCACCTTTTCTGTCACTACCACTCACCCTCGCCACCACCACCACCATTACCCACCACCACCCATCGCCACCACCACCA
Organism: Cichorium intybus; assembly: GCA_023525715.1. Lineage (NCBI taxonomy): Eukaryota > Viridiplantae > Streptophyta > Magnoliopsida > Asterales > Asteraceae > Cichorium > Cichorium intybus. Next base: position 82,007,697 of record CM042011.1, read on the forward strand.
CCATCACCTACCACAACCACCTCCACCGCCAACACTACTCACTGCCACCACCGCCACTTACACTATTACCCACCACGACCACCCAACCCACTACCATCACACTCCATCACATCCACTGCCACTACTACTTGTACCACTACCGGTACCACCTACACTACTACCACCTACCACTGTCACCCTCTACCACTACCGCCACCACCCATCACCATCACCGGCACCCACCATCCACCACCTCCCATCATCCACCACCACTCATCGTCACTGCCACCACCCATCATTACCGCCACTGCTACCACCACCACCACAAGAGCGTTGATTTTCAAACATATTTCTCAGGTGAATTCTCCGTGATACCAAACAGTGGAATCAATTCTCTTTCTCTAGTTTAATTCCCTTTCTCTCCATTTTCATTCTCTGCTTCAATTCCATTTCTCTATACCAAACGTGCCCTAAATTTAATATATATCCGTTAGCACAAAGGGAAATCAACATTCAACAATAAATTATCAATCAGGGAAATAAAGGAAGGCATAGCGTGCTTGTAGTTGTAGAAATCATTTTTAACTACTTGGTATGCACTCCTGATAGCCTTATTACCAAATCACGTAATCACGCGATACTAGCACGCAAAAGTAACAACGAAGAATCAGCGACCAACAGGCAACGACATTTAGGCGACGGAATACCCCGTCACATTTTATAGCTTTAAATTTAATATCCGTTGCACAAAGGGAAATCAACATTCAACAATTAATTATCTATCAGGGAAATAAAGGAAGGCATAGCGTGTTCGTAGTTGTAGAAATCGTTTTTAACTACTTGCATCCACGAACGTCGGGAATAAGCACCTCCTTGATCAAATTCTCTAGGCTCTGGTGAGTTGACACCGATTCCGCCAGTTTCTTCCAAACCCTAGCCAGTCTTCTCATCTCTCTACCTTTTTCTTCGACCATTAGCACAGTGACAACTTTTTCAACTTGAATTCTGTCAACGTCAGTATCGATCTCCATTCCAATCCCCCATCGGTTACAACACCACCAACAATTCGTCTGTTGTTCAGCAAAGAATGGCCAACAAATCATCGGGACTCCACTTGATATGCTCTCCAGAGTCGAGTTCCACCCACTGTGTGTCAGGAACCCTCCGACTGATGGGTGAGTCAGAACTTTTTCTTGTGGGCACCAACTTGTCATCATCCCCCTGTCCCTGGTCAATTCCTGGAACTCCGGAGGCAGCAACGCGGAGTCTCCATGTACAAGGTCTGGTCGTATTACCCATAAAAATTTCTGTTTACTATTAGCTAGTCCCCAAGAGAACTCAACTAATTGTTGCGGTGTCATGACGGTAATACTTCCAAAATTCACGTAAACAACCGAGTTTGGTTCTTGAGAGTCGAGCCATTTAAGGCATTCAGGCTGTTCTTCCCAAAGACTCGCACTCAACATCTGCAAATCCTTGTTATCAAACTCTTTGGCCAGAATATTTAGTGGCCCAATGGAGTAAACAGGAGGGTAGATCAAAGAGAGCTCACTCAAAACATCAAGCTCTAGCTCATGAAAGGTGTTGAGGATAATTGCCGAGGCTTTTTTAGCTCTGTTAGTTTCTTGAATAACAAAATTAATCATGAAATCTTCTGGATCTGTTGTTCTAATGAAGCTTGGGATGTCCTTGAGGCGTATTCCTTTCATGCTGGGTATGCAATCTACCGCTGTCTCCAAATACCCGTTGGTTAAATCAGCTGAATCTACATGTAAAAGAATGAGAAATTCATTATGCAACTTGCTTTTGCTTTTCGTCCAAAAATCTTGAAATGCATACTGAATAGAAAGATATGTAATAACTGTATATTTAAAGAAATTTATAAAAAAAGTGTAGATTTTGTACTTTTTAGCGGAATAAGCCCCTTTTCTACGAGTGTAACATAATGTGTATAAGCCAGGAAGCCACAACCACTTGTCGTCCAAAACAGAACATTAGGAATACCCAATTCTTCTGCAGCCTCAAGCGTGAAGCTCATTACTCCGTCTGAAACTATACAGCTCGCTGGCGGTGCTCCAACCGTATTGTTGAGTTTCAAAAGTAGCTCCTTGAACGGTGTTAGGCAGGTTTCAGAGGTGGACTTCAATAGGGTGGGGATATCTTGGGTAACATTAAGGTTTTCGGATGGGGGAAGTCCATCGGGAATGGTTTCAAATTGGAAAGAAGGGAGGCTGCAAGAGCCCTGAGATTTCAGCAGGCGTTGTTGGTTGTATTCCGAATTGACAAAGGTTATATGGAAGCCTTTAGAATAGAGCAGTTTGGCTAGCATAAGCATTGGGTTAATGTGGCCTTGGGCTGGAAATGGTATGCATACTGCATGAGGTTTTTCTAAAGTATTTGTGGATGCCATTATGTGCTTGAAAATTGAATGGGTACTTTAAAGTAACAACATCCTCATGTTATATAATGCGAATTACGAGCTTTGTGTTTAATGATTAGGCAAAGACGTAAAGCCACAACCTCATATTTTGACCTACGTATTATCTCTTTTACCGCCGTGGCACATGCCAACCAATGAAACGGTTACACTTAGATAGGAAATAAGTAAGAGCTAGTGGGGCAAAATATTAAAAGAAACCATTAACGGTTAACAAAGATAATTAAATCCATCATTAAACACTTGATGTTCAAGATCTTAACCCCAATATGATCCAGCAACAGAAAGCCAACCATTTCTAGGGACCAAAAGGCCTGGAGTTCAAACTCCAAGACCAATCCATCCAATGATTAAAAACTCCAATAACTTAGCATAAACTAGAAGAGAATCCATTCCTATGAAGAATATCCAGGGGAGAAACACTTAAAGAGGTCCAGAACAAAGCTTAAATATAATTCTAATACTGGGGATGACACTCTTGCTTCACTTTCTTCTTCTTTCTTCTCCAAAAATTCCTTCCAATGGGCCTTCAAGGTCAAAATCTCCTTCAATGCTTCCAACACTCGTCATAGGGGTTCTAAGGGTGTGGGAAATAAAGAATGACGGCTGCTAAGGTATTAGGGTGCATTAATAGGGCCCAAGGCCCGAGATTTCTAGGGTTTTACAATAACTGTATGTGATTAGAGGCGCTAACTATAGCAGTTAGCGTCACTAAATGCAGCTATCTCACGTGCAACTTAAGCTTCAAATAGCGGTGTTAACTCCATAGTTAGCATCACTATATAAAGGTATCCATTTTCTTAAATACAGCACTATTACAAAAAAAAGGCTTTTAATGACTCACAAATGTTTGTCCTTAAAAGTCAAGTCATAAATGAAAGATGACATAAGTTTTGACTTAGATTTACGACTGACCTTTACAAGTAACATTTAAGACTTACGTTTATAACTGATGTTTACGAATTACGTTTACGACAAACATTTGGTATGTCATGATTTATGTTTTTTTTAAAAAAATATATAATTTTTGTAAATTTACTAAAATTCAAAATGAATCACCAAATTTAATGCTACTACAAAATACAATCTCGATATATAAAAACAATCAATTTAATAAGATAATATCATTTCAAATATCAATAAGTATTTCAAAGTCATCAAAATATTGTTTGTCGCTACAAAAGATATAACCCATAAAGAAAGTTTGATATAAAAGTCGCTCATTCTTCGAGAAGATTATCAATATCAACATCTGCATATTTGATAACGTTTAGTAATATCAAGTATTATAGTCGTTATTGAGCATGGTTTTGAATAAAATCTTCTGAGATTACGATATTACTCACGTTTTGTGTCCAAGGCTCTTGTTGCAATTTACAGAAAATAAAATACAGGGTAAAAAGTGTACATTTTGGCAAAGTTGGAAAACAAGGCTACTTCACGTCGAAGTAACACGCGCGCCGCGTACCCAAAGGAGTGACGCGACGTGGTGAGCTTTTTCACCCGGTGCAGATTTAAAATCCAAAGTGCGAAGAAACGAGGATTCAAGATAAGTTGCACCGCGTATAAGGCTATTCCGCGACGCGTGAAGGAAAAATCTGTAACTATAAATAGAGGGTCCCAGTTCGTGATTCGGGAGCGAAGATCCGACCTTTAAGTGGAACTCAGGTATCTTTGACTCAGATTTCGTAGTTTGATGATTCATAGTTGGTAGTTTGGTTAGTTTCATTGTGTTAATGTTAATTGGGTCGTTGACCAACCCGGCGTTTTGTCTGTTTTAGAATGCTTGTTTGAACAATATTTTATCCATCTTTTGATGTATGTTCCGAATAATTCTTGAGTTATTAATGAACATACTTCCTCATGAATACTTGTGTTTATATTCTTAATAAATGTTCGAAATATATGATACCGAAATCCACTCTTGGATTTCGGAATGTGTTGCAAGTTCGGAAGTCTTCGGGAGACTGCTCAAGTTCGTAAGCCATGTTCGGAAGTCAATATTCGGAAGATCAAATTCTGAAGTCAAGTATAGAAGACACCGAAATCCACTCTTGGATTTTGGTACAAAAGATTCAAGTTCAACAACTCCTATACCGAAGTTTATCCTTAAACTTCAGTACCAATCAGAAGTGTTCAGATCAGCGATAGAAGATCAAGATAAGTGATCAATGAAGATATCGACAGAGATAACAAGATCAGTTTGCATAGCACAAATTAGGAAAGTCAACTAGTGCCTCCAAAAAGAGTATGACGCATAAAAAGTGTTATCAGGGAACATTTATTGTTAGACAATCTAATCAGACTTAGTGCTATTATCCATTGTGTAATACAAAATGAACCGGTCTGTGGTTTATTTTGTCCATAGGTCTTGGTCTGGTGGGTATTCTCCTTGCACTATAAAAGGAGAGTTCCACCCACCACCTTATACTTCGTGGTTTGGAGAAATGATCTGTAATTATCTTCACATGATATAAAACTTCTCTCATTCCATCAATCCTTGTTCTTCCTTCTTATGCTTATGTTCTTACTTTATCTCATATACTTCTTGCACTTTAATCTTCTTGTATTACTCATTCTGCCCTTTAAACTGTTTGTATTTATTCTTGAGCTCGATCCAACTAAGTAATTATTCAAGTCTTAGGACTTGTCTCTTTAATTCCGCACCTTTTACTTAGTTCCCGTTTCAACAATTGGTCTCAGAGCCATTATGGCTGTTTATAAGGTTCACTGTGCTCAGTTTGCTTAAGCTTTGGCTTTAGCAACAACCTTTGGACCCGCTACAATCCTTGCATGCTGCAAAGCTCAAGTTCTTAGACTCTCTTTTTCAAACAGTTCAAATTTTTTTTATAAACCATGCAAATAAACTACTCCTTAAACGTCGCCAACAGTGTTGGAAGCTCCACTAGAGCTCCAATACTTATTCCTACGGAATATAATGGTTGGGTGACACGCATGCAAAAATACCTGAGAAGAGAAGGTAAGGACGTCTGGAGATCAGTTGAGGAGGGACCTCATGTTCCCGTTCTCATACCCAAGGCTGACACCACTGAAGGTGCCCTTGGAGGACCTCCTCAACCCAGACTGATGCCTTTAGATATAGAGAAGATGGATAACGACCATATTACATTCACAAAAATTTCTTGCGGTATTCCCCCCGAATTATTTGACCTTATTCAGAACTGTACCACTGCCCAATAAATATGGGTTCTGTAACAGAACATGTTTCAAGGAACTGAAGAGGGGAAAGACAAGAAACTGACCGCAAGTCTCACTGAATACAATCAGTTTTCATCACTTCCAGGAGACTCATTCACCCATTTCTCCCTCATTGTTACTCGACTCCTGAGTGCAGGAGCAACACGAACTAACCAGGAAATCAATCTTCGATTTCTTAAAGGTCTAGGGCGAGACTGGATGATGGTCAAAATGATCCTTCAAGACTCTGCGAAGCTGAAACCTTTAATATGTATCGTTTGTACAATAACTTGTTAGGTCAGGAGAACGATGTGAAATGCAGCCAATCTCAACTGGGTGGACCTTTGGCCCTGGTGGTCGAACGCAAGCTTCCAGTGTTGGGCCAGTGTTGGGCAACTCACCGCAACAGCTAGTACAGTATCATCAGGTTGTTCATAACCCAACTTACCTTCTACCCACCAACCAATAGAGTGTACCACAAGAGATGAGTCAGCTGTCATATCAACCAAATCCAGTTCCATCTTATCATCCATCGGCACCACAGATCTCCTATCCTACTTATTACCAGCCACCTAAAAATCAAACTCAAGCTCCTGCTCCTCAACCATCGTAACAATCCAACCAAGCTCCTACCTTAGCCTTACCAGCAGCTCCGTCTGAATCGTGTTACTTGGAATACGACGATGAAGAATAGGCTGCATAGCAACATGAAATAGCTCTTATCAGTCAGAAATTTAACAAAATTCCATCCTTTAGTAGCCCAAAAAGAAATTTTTGGTAGAACAATCAGCGATAAGGGTACCCAACCAGAAACTAGAATCACAACCAACAGAGGAACCATTATCAACTGTCTCAAAATCAATACCATCCATCGGCTGAAGAACAACGTACCAAGAAGTCCAAAGCTGCAGCATCACTTGCTGCCAGTCACAATCAAGCCCGAACACCGGAAAAAGGTGAGACTGATGTTATAAAATGCCATAACTTTGGTGGATTGTGGCACTACGCAGCGGACTGCAGGGCACCTCGGAACTACAACAAAGAGAAGGATGAATAAAAAGTCAAAGCTTTTGAGACAACGTCGAGGAATGTAGAAGTGTGGTCGTTGAGAGACGAAGAGGAAACCTATGAGAACAAATGCAAGCGTGGGAAGGCAGTTGCAGAATGTATGGTGGTCCAGGAATCTTCAGGAATTTCAATCCCTGACATAGGGAAAGTCAAGCAAGTGAATGACATGGAAGGCGCCACTTCTGCTCCGAAAAACTACGCGTTTATGGTAAATCATAAGACAGGCAACGGAGTCAGCATCATAGAGCAAGTACGTGAAATGCTTCATTCTAATAACATTTATTCTGATAATTTAGAACCTTTTTGGAAAGGATTGCTAACACCTGTGCAGATGCACTAGTGGCGTACCGGAGGGTCTTGGACAAGAGGGATGACTGTTATGATGAAGTGATGAAATTAAGAAGTAGATTAGAAGAAAGGAAACTTTTGTGCGATAAATTAGATGCTGGTTTGAAAATAGAGAAAACATCTAGAATTATGATCGAAAATTCAAATCAACTTTTGGTATCACAAAGGGATTTACCCCAAAGTGATAATGTAAGACTTAATCGGCTAATAGATCAGTTGTACCATGTAACTAAAGTTTTCAAGTCACCTGCAAATTCTAATACTTTTGAAAACTCCTTTAACTGGGGCTGGGCTCGAACAGCGAAGAATAAAAACTATCATGTATACTCCAAAAAAAAGTCCGTTTTTTAAATATCCCTCAAACATATCTGATGAAAAAATCGACATAGACTTGACCCAAACATTAACTGAAACTCCTCTGATTGATTCGGAGGATGCAACCTCAGTAACAGAAGGAGCAAAACCTCCTTTTTCATATTTTTCAAAAATCCCAAGTCAATCAGTTGACACTACTGAAAGCAGTAAACTGTCAATATCATCGGTCCCATTCGTGCCTAGACAGCTGACCTCGGTCCCCAATGACAATCCTTCAACTTCTCATCAAAATTCTTTCTTTGCAAATTTAAGAGGCAACTTTGTTGCCGAAGAGCTCGATCCGTGTCACATTGATATGGAAGACAACTCAAAAGAAGAAGAAATTGATGAGGAAATCGAAATGGAGAGTAATCCAAACAAACAAATTATCATCAAGACTGACTTCAACAAAATCACGATTAAAAGTCTCATTGGTGACAATACCTCAAATATGACTGCTGAATCATCTGATTCAGGAACCAAGACATACGTTGATGTCTTGCAGCAAAATCTTCCAAAAACTTTTTTAAAATAAATCATCAAGCTCTGGACTCGAACAAAATTGCATCTCTCAAAAATCTTAAAACCAGTCAGGAAGAGCAAAAAACTTTAAATGATTCTTTATGTGACTCTTCCACTCCCAAAGAGAACTCATAAGAAAACCTTCACTTCATCGACCATCACAAAGTCCGTCATTCCAAAACAAACTCCGAAACCAGCTACTTCGATACCGAACAAGTACATTCACAAGGGCTTACTTCCAACACCACGTGTTAATTTTACTCATTATCGTCAGACCACAAACTGTTTAAATTACTGTTCAGATTTTCCCAAAATTGTCCATGTTAAGAAAGCAGCGAAGTTTATTGTCCCAACATCAGGGAACCACTGTATTAAGTATAAGAAACGAAGTTTATCACATGCAAAACATGTCAGCTTTTCTGTCTCACCAAAAAGAGACACACAGCAACAAAACATTTTCAAACCCAAAAATGTTGTTCAAAAGATCTCACAAGACATCAACAATCTTCAAAAAGGGAAAGCTGTATTAAAATATCATAAAGTTGAAAAATCTCCAAATGTTTCCCAAAAACAGACAGCTCTGAATATCCTAAAACGAGAACAAACTACAATTTTCTATGATTGCTGTAAAAATACTCTGAAACCGTTTTCTGTAATATCTTCGGTCAACACCAATCCGAAACTAAAAACATAAAGGACCAAATATGCAAACAAACTTTCGAAGTACGTTGCTATTTTTTGGAAAAAAGGCAAAGTAGCATACCACATCGGGACCAATACACATGTGGACCAATACAAATCTCTTCTATACAACACAAACACGTCTCTTCGTTTCAAACATCATATACCAAAACATGGATTGAAAATGAAAATACGAACCCATTGTTAAAAGACAAACAATAGTTAAACGTATATTATATATATTGATTTTCAAATCCCATACATCATTCCATCGGTAAAAGCAGTTATAGAAACAAAATGCGTTTACAGGTCTTCCCTTCCAACGATAACTTAAATAACTAACGATAATCCTAACCAAGTACCTAAGCTTAAACTTCAACCTTCACCTAAACTAACCAACTCATATGCTTACTTACTGATTGCGTATGTGATACCCATTGCCACCAAGCCAATAAATCCTCCCCAAATCATCGATATTTTGGTCCTCTTCAGCTTCAGAACTTCACGACGGAGTGCTTCGTTCTCCGCCTGCAGCCTCGCCATCCCTGCGTCGACTTCCTCTCAAATAAGAGCAAGCTCCAGCTGGAGTGTCACATTTAGGTTTTCCTCCACTGAAATGTGGTTGGGTAAAATGTCGTGCACATTTAGGTTTTCCTCCATAGAAAATTCGTTGAAAGAAAAGTCGATCATCGGATCCATGGTGAGGCAGTACGGGAAAAGAGGATGAAGTTTAGCGATTGAAGAATTTTTATAGACTAGGGTAACGAGATCTGTGATTTTGCTCGAATCGAGCCTTCAATTTTATAAGGGGTTAGTCGGTGACCTTTGCTCCCCAAGGCGAATAGTAACCGGTTTCCAGTCGATTTTGACGTGTGCTCTATCATGTCATCACAACCTTGCCACACGAGCTTGATTCGTCCAGGTGGATTTGGGGCAACCGGTTTTAAAGGGTCCGGGGACCTTTTTAATTGGTATTTATAAACTTTATACCCCTTTAACGCAGAAAAATACATTGAGGATCAAATCGACCAACTACCAAGAATTCATGGGGGTACAGTGTAATTTAGCCTTTTAAATATATGTTCATTAGTTCAAAATATATTCGTAATTCAATCAATTGGTATTTTAAACATATGTTCATTAGTGAACATATGAACTATAATACCAAACAAGAAACCACAATACCGTGAATAATTGAACACATATCAGACTCCCTTCAATACCAACTCAAAAGAAATATGCAATTCCAATTGAAATAAACCACATTACTAATTTGCAATTCCAATTGACAGAACTAGATATTGAAACCAGTTTGTAAAAAAAATTTCATTAGTGAACATATATTGGAAACGAAATATGCAATCAGACTCGCTGCAATACGAACTCAAATTCAAAAAAAAACACATTACTAATTTTCAATTCCAATTGAAAGAACTAGATATTGAAAATGGCCACAAATCAACAGTAATATGAACGAGATTTGCAGTTCGAATTATATATAAACTAAATCATAACCATGTTATCACATATCTGATGATAAACCCTAGGAACAAGAACATTGGCTTCGTTTCGGCTAGCGTGTTTCAGATTGTGACTTGGTGGACTGTCGGAGGGAAGGCCTTGATGCGACTTGGACTGGCTTCCTTCTGCTTGGTTCCGGGCTGGTGTCGGACTGAAGCGATTGATGTGAGTTGGAGTGGCTTCGTTCTTTGCTGCCTTCGAGATGAGGATAGGAGAATGTAAACTATTTTCAGATTTTGATCGGGAAGAGGATTTTGAGATTGTAATCGAGATGATCATTGGAGAAGGAAGCTATTTTTCCTCCTTGATTTTTGGAAAATTGAATCTCCTCTACAAAATTAAACACATCGTGTAATTGAAAATCCCCTATTTACCGTTAACTTCCTTATTATCCAAGTATTTCTGAATTAAAAAAAATAAAAATTCATATTTTATTTGTAGTCATTGATTTATCAATCTAAAGAAAGAGATGGTAAGTATAAAAACCACTTTGATATTCAAATTAAAATAAAGAAAGATATTTACGTAAAGAAATAATTTTCAATTGCATTTAACATGTGCTCATGGGAAAAGACCTTCCTACCACTAAATTTGTAGAAAAACGTATCCAATCACGACAATCGACGACAATGACCTCTTTTAACCCGGACTACACAATTATATCACAATGATTCTTCTTTGTACTATCAGATGTGTTGTATTAGGGTGCTACTAACGATACACCCTAAATATACCTTTAATATAAGTCAAAGCATTTTCAACCAATCATATTTGATTTTTCCAGAAAACAATGCAATATCAACAAATAGAAAACCATTGACTTTGAACAGAGTTGTATTTTTAGTGAAATAGGGGTGTATTTTTGGCAATTCCCGTTGTATTATCAGAAAGTGATTTGTAGCACGGAGCCTATCACCTTATCACATTCTCCCAAATTATTGTAGATCACAAATATAAGTTTCTTATCTTTCTAAAAATAATTTTGTTTTTACGTTTGAAGCTAAAGTGTAAGAAAAAGACAAATCTCTTTCTTGTAATATATATATATATATATATATATATATATATATATATATATATATATATATATATATATATATATATATATATATATATATATATATATATATATATATATATATATATATATATATATATATATATATATATATATATATATATATATATATATATATATATATATATATATATATATATATATATATATATATATATATATATATATATATATATATATATATATATATATCAGTCAAATGATTATACTTCTAGATAAACTGTATTTTTACACCATATTTGTTTGAAACATTTAGAACCCATCAATTTTCAAGTAATTAATCAATATAATTCAAGAGTGTCTTATTAAATCAGTTAAATTTGAAAAAAGTTAATTACTTGATTAAAAATTTATTTTAATATATATATATATATATATATATATATATATATATATATATATATATATATATATATATATATATATATATATATATATATATATATATATATATATATATATATATATATATATCGACTTTCAATTAACTAATCGGTACAACTCAAGATGTTTTAACTTATGATACTTAATGTATACTTATGACACATTATTGACTAATAAAGATATACATGGTTCACATAAGTAGATCATGTTTCTAACATTTATATAATAATATGGAGGTAAATATGACTTGAGAACGCATAAATTTTTACTTTGGGATTCATATATTTATATTAAAGTAAAAATTGGTAGACGCAACTTTGGAAGATGTCAATTTGTATAAGTCAACTCATTTATTAATGATTTCTGCTAGTGTAAATGCCGAAGATGTTGAAGATTACAAAACCAATGAACTTCATCAAGACCAAAAGTGACAACACCGTAAAAGCACTCGAACCAAAGATCAAATATTACGTAAGGCCAAGATAGAATATATATATATATATATATATATATATATATATATATATATATATATATATATATATATATATATATATATATATATATATATATATATATATATATATATATATATATATATATATATATATATATATATATATATATATATATATATATCGGGGAGGGTTCCATTGAGAATAGAAAAGAGGTTGAGAATGCGAGAATGAATCTGAGCCGTTAGATTTGTCAGCACTAATGCGCTGCTCAACGACGACGAGATGGGTTTAATTTTTCGTATATGATTTATTCATATTTGATTGTGTATATTCATATATGATTATTCATATATCATATATGAATAATCATATATGATGATTCATATTCATATATGAATAATCATTTTTGAAATATGGTTGTGGTGGTCGGAATGGTGGTAGATGGTGGCAATGATGATGGTGATGGCGATAGAGGGTGGCGATGATGGTGGTGATGGTGGCGGCGGTGTTAGTGGGTTGGTGGTGTTGGTGGAGATGGGTGGTGACGAAGGTGGTGGTGGCGGCGGCGGTGATAGAGGTGGTGGTGGTGGCGGTGGGTGGTGGTAGCGGTGGTGGAGGTGGTGGTAAAGGTGGTACCGGCGGTGGTGGCGGCAGCGACGGCGGCGGGGGAGGTGGCGGCGGCAGCGGTAGTGGTGGCGGCGACGACGGTGGTGGTGGTGACGCAGGTGGTGCAGGTGGAAGTGGTGGTGAAAATCATATGTGAATAATAATATATAACTCGTCGTTAGAGGTTAACGCTCCGACGGCGCCAAATCACTAGAGCGGCAAGAAAAAATATGTGGCCCATATCCATTCTCACATTCTCAACCTTATTTTCATTCTCAATTGAACCTACTTCTCTCTCTCTCTCTCTCTCTATATATATATATATATATATATATATATATATATATATATATATATATATATATATATATATATATATATATATATATATATATATATATATATATATATATATATATATATATATATATATATATATATATATATATATATATATATATATATATATATATATATAGACTAAATATCAAATGGGAACCAATATTGTAGGAACTTTTCTACTGAAAATTTTTTTTCAAAAAAATGACATAATACACCTAATCGCATATATTTAAGACCTTATGTAAAAAAAAATTGAAAAAATAATATATATATACACGAAATGTGCACATATGCACGAAACGTGATCATATACACATGTGCGAAAAAAATGCATATATGCACATTTCGTGTATACATATTATTTTTCAATTTTTTTTTGATAAAAAATCTTAAATATAAGCGACTAGATGTATTATGTCATTTTTTTTGAAAAAAAAAATTCAGTTAATAAGTTCCTACGGTTCCTAGGAAAATATTGGTTCTTCCTTGAAACGGACTCTATATATATATATATATATATATATATATATATATATATATATATATATATATATATATATATATATATATATATATATATATATATATATATATATATATATTACGCATGTGTGTATTTATAAGAAAAATCAATTCACATGAAAAGCAAATATGTGGTACGTGAGCAAGTATGAAAAAAAAAAAAAAAAAAAAAGAAATAAATGAAAGTTGCGATGCATGTATTTGTGAGTAAAAAAGAGTGATCGAGTGAAAACAAATATAAATAAAGAGAAATAGAAGTTAAGTGGTGCTCGCCGAGTGGTATAAAGAAACAAATGGAGTTGCTTTCACATGTGGGCCGAGCAAAAGAAAAAAAAACGTGGTCGGTGCATTTATTGCACCCAAAATAATATACGGAAATTCCTAACATGCGGGCCGAGCAACACATATTCAAAAGGAGCTGTGCGATCGAACTAGAGTGTGAGACACCGAAAATACTTGAACCGGAAGTTAATTCAGAAATCAAGGATGGCATTCAGAAACTGGACCATACCGAACACAAGGCAATACCAAAAGCAATTCAGAAATGCATTGATCCCAACGAATGAGGATCCGAACTTGAGAGGATCCGAAATTCCAACGGAAATTACGGTTCAGAAAATACGTTTCAGAAAGTGCGGTGCCGTTTCAGAAAATACGGATCAGAAACGTCAAATTGCTGATCCGTTCAGCAACGAAAGTACACAACGGATCAGAAAATACGTTTCAGAAAGTGCGGTGCCGTTTCAGAAAATACGGATCAGAAACGTCAAATTGCTGATCCGTTCAGCAACGAAAGTACACAGCGGTTGAAGACCATGAAGTTCAAGACTTAGATTATTTAGGTCAGCTGTTAGATTGTACTTTTGTAATAGTTTATTATTTTTAGTTGTACTCTAGGATCTGAAAAGATATATTCTCCTCCTATAAATAGGAGGCTTGGGTCATGAGTTTTAGTGTGAGATTTGTGAGACTTGGAGAGAAACTAGCACTCCAATGTAGTATAAAAGAATTGGAGGAGGGGCTGGAGAATTCTCTCCAGCCACCTCAAGAATATCAAGAACATCCTTTATACACTCCATATCTTCCATTCTATCCTTCTATCTTTCTATCTTTTTTATCTTTCTATCTTTTCTATCTATTATTCCCTCCTAGATCTTCATGTAATTCAACTTAGACTAGAAATTGTGTTTGAGCTTAACTTCCATTATGTAACACATTTCTTATTATCAATGAAAAATACGAATTACATTATATCGTTTAATTATTGTCTTTTAATTTCCGCACTTATTATTTACGATTTATTTAGTATTCCGCAACTTTACGTTTCATGTCATTTATATTTTCCGCATCGTTCCTTTACATTTTCGCACTTTATATTTATATATATATATATATATATATATATATATATATATATATATATATATATATATATATATATATATATATATATATATATATATATATATATATATATATATATATATATATATATATATATATATATATATATATATATATATATATATTCGTTTATTGTTGTGCCGAAATTGTGTTCGAGTTTCCGTAAATATTTTTAACAATTTCTATCATTGCTCATCTCGAGTTCTTAAAAGCTACTATAAAGATTGTGAGTTCAATAAATGTAATTGTAATACATACTTTAAAAAGATGACCTATGCGACACGTATGACAGGTAGACGCGACGCTTAGGTGACCACATGAGGATATTTGAGGTGCTGACACGTCGCAGTCGTTGATGCGGTCAAAAATAGTAAATAAAACCTCACTATCCAATAGTTAGGGTATATAAGGCTCGAACCAAGGAGTCTTTGGTTGGCACTCTATGTCGATATATATCTGACTATATTGTCACTCTATAGCAGGAAGATCACTTACACTTGAACTCAAAACAAACTCACACTTAAACTCAAAACAAACTCAAACATAAAACCAAACCAAAACAGATCTGATGCATCAAGCATCAACGTAAAAACTACTTTTATAAAACTATAAAAACTAATAAACAATCGTTCCAGTAACGATCTAGCTAGCCAACGAACTACAGGAGCCGAATGATTACTCCTAAATTCTGAAACTCAACCTTAAATGGTCAGAGAAATCCCTGAATGCGGGATACTCTTAACACTGAGAATTGATACAAAACCGAATAAGTGAACTAAAATGCTTAAAACTACTATTCTAACTTAACTATGCTAAAGAAACTGAAAAATAATAAAGAGCCTTAAGATCTATAGGGTTCTCGATGGATTTATGTGGAATGTCGTCTGAATGCCTCTATTTGTAGTTGTAGAATCGCACACTTCGCGTCGCCAACATCAATATATCACGTCGCAATCATTGACTTATCGCAATATCTCTCTAATTTGAAATTCAAATCAAAATCAAATTACGATATCATCTCTTCTTAGCGTCGGGTCCTTCAGGTTACGCGTCGCGATCTCCTTGAATCCTCATCTCTTCGATTCCATCTCTATACTTGTTCAATTTCCGCTTTAAAACCTGCATTTTAGTTCCCTTTCTACAAAAAGCAACTTCCAACAAAAGTGAGTGTATCTAGTCCTTTTACAAAGATAAAATAACTAAAAGATGAAAAGTAACGCGTGTAACGAAACTTATATGACTTTTTATGATATCCGTGTGTAACGAGCTTTCAACAACATTATCTCAGATCATTTGATCTTAAGTAATGAGCTGCATAAGTGCCCTACGGCTACCCTTTTCAGTTTACCCGCACGAATATTATAGGCCACATATTGAATTCCAATATTTGATATTCTAAGTCAAAACTAACATATTTTTTATCAACAACTTACTTTTAATTCTAGAATTCGACTCAACCTATTCTAACTAAGGATAGCATGAAACAACTAAATAATATCTCTCGAAAAATACCAATTTGCTAAAATTAAAAAAAATACGTTTATTTTAAGGAAACAAAACTAGACCTTTCCCTAAAAATTTTGAAAATTTTAAAAATTGTAAATTTTTTATAAAAGCGCTGTCGTTTTCGACCGTCCCACCTCACACTTAATTCATACAATGTCCCCATTATATAAAGAAAGAAAATAATAACAAGGGAGAAAATGAATTGTACGCCCTGAGATAAACGACGAACCATTTGAGGTATATAATTTGTATGCGTTTCACACCTGATCCATGCACTTGCATTTGTATTGAAATATCTGTCCAGAGACTATGATGTAACGGTCGAACTTGTCAGCAGAACCAAAAGTGTAGGGGTGCACCAACCCCATAATTGTGTTGATAGCCGTCTCCAAAATTTTTGGCCAGTCCATCTCCACAATTGTAGCACACGATCATGACACAAGTTTGGTAATCTACTATGACAACATTAGCTTGTACCGAAATTAAGTTTTAGAATATATATATATATATATATATATATATATATATATATATATATATATATATATATATATATATATATATATATATATATATATATATATATATATATATATATATATATATATATATATATATAAACTAGGTGTGTACCCGCACGATGCAGCGACGGCAAATCGATTATTTCTAAAAATAGTTTTGCGTGGTGATTAGTTTTCTTTCAGTATATTATCGTTAAAGATAAAAAGACACTGGTGAATCGACCGAAAAAGAAAAATATGTTTGGACAAATGATTGTATCATAGTTTATATTAGTTTCCATTTAGGAGGCACAAATAGTTTTTAAATTTTTTTTAAAAAAAAACATGTTATATTACAAAGAACACACAATTTATCAACGGGATATAAATTTTCAATGTAAAACACAAACCAACCTAATTAATTTAGTGTAAATTAATATTTTAGATTTTAAATTCTTCTGATTACTCAAAAATGAAAATTTTACAATCCTAAACATCGATTTAAAAGTAGATGTGAACAAACACAATCTGAAATTGGCCGTAGATGGTCCGAGATCGTTTTGTTAAAAAATTTATTTCTTATTCAATAAGTACAGATTTAAAGTTTTCATTAACATACTTTTTATGATTCCTTTTGCTAATAGTGACACATGAATACTGATTATATGTTTTTAATAAATGAATTTCTACATTATGTAATAAGTGTAGACATTAAAATTTTAAAAACCAATCAACACAATGAAAAATTTAGTATTCGTCAAATTACCACCATGATTTAGTTCAAATTTATAAAATTGTTATTATTTGAATGAATCTATACATACTAATCTATATACATACTAATAAACAAAGCCTTTTAATTGTTAAGTGGCATGGCTTAGAAACTAGAATGCCACATGTCATTTTCTTCATTTATTTGGCTTAAATCATATTTGATTAATGATAAAGGAAAGGATTATCGTAAACATTATTAATATTTTATCGTAATATTTAATGGAAATATTTGATAACGTTTGGAATGAATACATAGTAAAAAAATATTGTTTTCTTATATCTTATTAATTGGTCAAATTTAAAGAGCATATCTCCTTTGGCGATGCCCGGAAAATTAAAATAATGAGTATAAAATTGAAATCGAAATACATATACATATGTTAACATGGTTTTGTATATTGTATTTACCTGTTATTAAATAACTAAATTCATTTAAATGTTACAATATTTTTATATTATCACGTTCATGTGCTTTTAAAAGCATTTAAAGCTTTATTAATTATGAAATATTTTTTATATGACCCTAAAATTTATCAATGTGCTTTTAAAAGCATTTAAAGGTTTATTAATTTAGATATTTTAATATTATCATACCAATGAAGTATTAGACACTATTAGTTATTTAAGCATGCTAATATTGAAAACTAAGTTTACTAATCCAAAATCAGTTGCGATGTTTGAATTTTTCATAAATATGGATAATTAGAGGATGTACACCATCGCAAATTGTTATAAAAAACGTATGTAAGTACATTACGTAAGATATAATTTATAATTTTGTTTAATTAGACATAACATCCATTTTTAATTTGGGAAGACGAATATATATATATATATATATATATATATATATATATATATATATATATATATATATATATATATATATATATATATATATATATATATATATATATATATATATATATATATATATATATATATATATATATATATATATATATATATATATATATATATATATATATATATATACAAAGCGTTTTAGTTGCCATGTGACATTCTTTTAAGGCCTTTATTCCACATGTCACTCTAACTTGAATTCAATCTAAATTCAAAATAAATCCCAATAAATCAGGTTGATTTCGGATATCACAATCTAAATTCAAAAAACCCCTAAAAAATACATATCCCATCCTTTGTAATTTTAAATAAAATCATCTAAATTCAAAAAATCTCTAAAGTATAGGTGGATTGATTATTTCTATTAATTTTTTTAATTAAACCGTGTAACACACATGTTTTAAACTAGTTCAAATATATAAATACAGAAGTTGACTTTAGGTACTAAAGATAACCAAATTGGTGAAATTACCCATGAAACTTTAACGTAAAGATGAACATATACTCGTAAAGAAAAAACATGTATATGATAAGGTAATAATGGTGTCAAAGATCGTTGATTCGTATTATAAGCTAATAATTTCGATCAAAGAATATCCAAAACTTGGATATCATAGATTTAGATATGGACTCAGATATTGGTTTTAGAAAAGTTAGGATATCTGTCAACGCAAGCTGTTAACGCAGGCTATGCACACGTGATTAGAGTTTATCTCTTTAGTCTAACCTTATCTATTTAGTTTAGCTTTATCTGTTTCTTTTGAATTCTTTTGCGATAGATGTTAGCTCCTGAATATCAAGATCTGATTCGCATTTATTCGAATTTGATCAATGGAATGAATCACGACTTTGAGCCATAGAACTTTTCATGGTATCAGAGCAGGAGAATAAACAACCCTAAAAAATGGGGAAAGACGGCGAAGGCAGTTCCGGTAATCCTCCGGGAAAAATAGAGGCAAACTCGCCTTTTTACCTTGGTCCTCAAGATAGGCCACGTGATTTTATCACTCCGACCAGGCTGCGAGGAGACAACTATGGCGATTGAGCTGGCGACATATGAACCGTTTGGAAGCACGCAGAAAATTTGGGTTTCTAGACGGTACGATTACTGAACCTATACCTCCTTGTACAAAGGCTGATTGGGATAGTATCAATGCCATGTTGGTATCCTGGATGATGAACACAATCAAAACTGACGTGAAGTGTTACCTTTCGAAATATCGTGATGCTAAACGACTGTGGGATACATTGAAGTCAAGATACGCTTTGGTAAATGGGCCCAGAATTCAACAGTTGAAATCTTCTATTGCTAAGTGTGAACAAGCCAAGAATATGTCGGTGGCTGAGTACTTCAGTAGACTAACAGGTTTGTGGGAAGAATTGCACAACCACGAACCCATAATCACTTGTTCTTGTTGTGCCAAGTGTATTGTAGGAAGTGAACACGAGACAAGAAGGGACACTGACATGCTGTACAAATTTCTCATGGGTTGAACTCTGAACATTTTTCTGCCCTACGTACCCGTATCTTGTCACAAGATCCTTTGCTATCCTTGAATAAAGCCTTTCAATTGGTGATTCAAGATGAACGTGTTCGGAACGCAAAGAGTGTGATAGATGAGAAGCCTCCCGAAGTGCTGGGTTTCTCAATACATGCTGGCGGAGACAAGGGAAGAGTTAGAGAACGGGTGGATAAGTCACACCTGACTTGTACTCACTGTAAAAAGAAGGGACATGAGGCTGCAAGCTGTTTTGAACTTGTTGGATACCCTGAGTGGTGGGAAGACCAGAGCAAAACTAACACGACTGGGCGTGGTGGAAGATCAGGTGGTAGAGGCGGAGGAAGAACAAGCACTCGGGCCAATACCGTCTCACTTACATCCGAGAGCAGCAATAACGAATCATCACCACTACTATTTACAGCCGAGCAATGGAAAACCTTGACTAGTCTAATGGGTAATGAAAAAAATCAATGATCAGCGTCTAAATGGTGAGTTTTTGAAAAGATTGTGGATAATAGTCTCCGGGGCAACTCACCACATTACCGGTGATGTCTCATGGCTCAGGGGCGTTAAACAAATTCCAAGCCGCCTTGTGGGACTACCAAATGGCAAAAAGGTCATTGGAACTCACAAAGGCTTGGTTAGCTTGTTTGACAAAATAACGCTTAAAAATGTTCTCTTGGTTCCAAAATTAAACTGCAATCTCATATCTGTGTCTCAATTAAATGATGATATGCAATGTGTTGCTGCCTTTAACTCACATATGTGTGCTATACAGGGCAGTCGAGGAGGCTGATTGGAACGGGTGTTAGACGGGACAGACTTTACTACTTCAAGCAAGGAGAATCAGTTCTACATGTGTCGGTCAATGGGACAGTGTCTACCATGGAATTGTGGCACAAGCAAATGGGTCATCCTTCGAAGAAGATTGTAAAGTTACTCTCTCCGGTTAATGATAGTAAGGGTAGTTTAAATAAAGCTTGCGAAGTATGCTTTCAAGCCAAACAAACTAGGGAAAGTTTTCCTTTAAGTACGAATGAAACCAGTAGGATTTTTGAAAAAATACATTGTGACTTGTGGAGTCCTTACAAACATGCTTCTTTTTGTGGTGCGCGTTATTTTTTAACTTTGGTAAATGACTTTTCTCGTGCCGTTTGGATTTATTTGCTAGATGATAAAACTAAAGTATTCCACAAGTTTTTGTCTTTTGTTGCTATGGTTGAAAGACATTTTTCTCAACAAATAAAAACAGTTCAAAGTGATAACGGCACTGAGTTTAACTGTTTACTTAGTTACTTTTCTAAACATGGAATCATTTTCCAAACTTCATGTGTTAGTACACCACAACAAAACGGAAGAGTAGAACGAAAACATAGGCACATTTTAAATGTTGCCCGTGCTCTTTTGATGCAAGCAAAATTGCCCATTGATTTTTTGGGGAGAAGCAGTTCTTACTGCTGCTCACTTAATAAACCGAACTCCTTCAACTCTTTTTAAAACAACAAACACCATATGAGATTCTTTTTGGCTCGTTACCTTCCTATAACTCTCTCAAAACTTTTGGGTGTTTGTGTTTCGCTCATAACCAACGAGCTAAACATGATAAGTTCAGTAGTAGAAGTCGCAAATGCATCTTTGTGGCTTACCCATTTGGAAAAAAAAGGATGGAAACTGTTTGATTTGGACACCAAAGAATTTTTTGTGTCTCGTGATGTTAAATTTTTTGAGGATATTTTTCCATATTCTGATATGCGTGACATCGCAAACAATGAAGCTACCACCATTGATGAAATATGTCCTGGTTATGATGATCTGATATATGAAGATGAATCACTTTCCGTTGAACCCCAACCTAATCATGAATAGCATGCCGAGAGCTCCTCTCCGGGTCCTCCTTTGGTTAGCACCAGCGAAGCACCCGCCTCTCCCTCTTCGATTCCTATTGTGACACCTCCTGAATCTTCTGTGCCTCCACAGGATCACATGGGTCATGGCCACCGGGAAAAATTCCCATCTGTTCTACTCAAAGATTTTGTCTCTCTCACATCTGCCACTAAAAGTCTGTCCTCCGCTACCCCGTCTCCACAGTCCTCCAAAGGTACACCACATCCTATCACACATTATATAAATTGTGACAAATTTTCTCCTGGTTATCAAAATTTTATTGCAGCCGTGACCTCGGGTCAGGAACCTCGTACTTTCAAGGAAGCCATGAAACACGAGGGTTGACAAAAGTCCATGCAAAATGAGATTCGAGCGTTAGAGGAGAATGGTACTTGGACTCTGGAACCTTTACCACCCGGTAAACGAGCATTGGGCAGTCAGTGGATTTATAAAATCAAGTACTTGTCCAACGGAGAAATTGAAAGGCTTAAATCTCATTTGGTGGTATATGGAAATCATCAAGAGGCGGGAGTCGATTATACAGAGACGTTCGCTCCTGTCGCCAAGATGACCACTGTCTGGGTCTTCTTGACGGTAGCAGCGTCTAAACAGTGGGAACTTCACCAGATGGATGTACATAACGCGTTTCTGCACGGGGATCTTTAAGAAGAAGTGTACATGAGACCTCTTCCGGGCTTCAAAGGCTCTAATCCAAACCTTGTTTGTCGGCTTCGTAAGTCCTTGTACGGATTAAAACAAGCCCCGCGCTGTTGGTTTGCCAAATTGGTGACGACACTCAAACAATATGGTTTTCATCAATCATATTCCGATTACTCGTTATTTACTTATGTTAGTGGGGATGTACGACTGCATTTCCTTTCTATATGTCGATGACTTGATCATCTCTGGTAACAATCCCAATGCAATCCGGTCCTTTAAAGAATACTTGTGTAGTTGTTTTAAAATGAAGGACCTTAGCGCCCTCAAATACTTCCTCGACATTGAGGTTGCTAGAAGTCCAGCTGGTCTTTTCTTGTGTCAACGAAAGTATAAATTAGACATTGTGGCAGAAACCGGATTATTGGGCGCGAAACACTCTGCCTTCCCCATTCAACAAAATCACAAATTGGAATGTCTGATCCGGAGACTTATCGTCGCTTAGTTGGACGATTGATTTACTTAGCTGTCACACGTCCGGATCTTTCCTATTGTGTACATATATTGTCCCAGTTTATGCAGATTCCTCGAGTAGAACATTGGGAGGCGGCCTTACGGGTTGTTCGCTATTTGAAAGGTACACCGGGTCAAGGAATTTTACTCAAAGCTACACCCAACTTGACCCTGACGGGTTGGTGTTACTCGGACTGGGCTGCTAGCCCAGTCACACGAAGGTCGCTGTCAGGATGGATTGTGTATCTCGGTGGTTCCCCGATTGCATGGAAAACAAAGAAGCAGCCCACCGTGTCGCGTTCCTCCGCTGAAGCAGAATATCGTGCTATGGCTGCCATTACGTGTTAAGTCAAGTGGCTGAAAGGGTTGTTGACATGTTTTGGCATTAAACATTTACCACCTGTTACTCTTTACTGTGATAGCGAATCTGCTATCCGTATTGCTAAAAACCCGGTGTTCCACGAACACACGAAGCACATAGAGGTTGACTGTCACTTCGTTCGAGATGCAATTGTTGATGGTCTTATTGCTCCTGCCTATCTTCACACCAAACTTCAACTAGCTGACATTCTTACGAAGGCTCTTGGTAAAAACACGTTCGATAATTTGGTGCTCAAGTTGGGCATTTTTGATCCCCATGCTCCAACTTGAGGGGGGGTGTCAACGCAAGCTACGCACACGTGATTAGAGTTTATCTCTTTAGTCTAACCTTATCTATTTAGTTTAGCTTTATCTGTTTCTTTTGAATTCTTTTGCGATAGATGTTAGCTCCTGAATATCAGGATCTGATTTGTATTTATTCGAATTTGATCAATGGAATGAATCACGACTTTGAGCCATAGAACTTTTCAATATCCGAATTTTTTAAGTTGGTGTTTGGGTTTAGTTAAATATCATTTATGTCTTCTTTGTAATCATATTTTCATGTAACTATTTGGTATTTTGATTAAAATTTTGAAGACATTGAAGCGATACGTCATATTTTTATTCGTTTATATATACTTGGTTTTCTTTCTTAAACTTATAGACTTTATTTTTCCGTATAGCAGAGTAATAAATATTTAGTTTTCCGTATCTTAGAGTAATAACATTTAATGCACATTAGGAAAAGTATAATCTAACTTAACATCAACGTCTCGCTCATTTGTATCAGTAACTCAGGAGAATTGTGTTACTACAATAAAAAAAGACTTTAATAAAATAGTTAGAAAACATAGCATTCTAACTTTAGAAAAGTAGATCTACGTTTAAAAATATGTCCAAGTAAACTTAAATAATAGCTTATAATTAAAAGTACAAGCTTATATCCAAAAGGTAAAATGTTAAATAAAGTGGGATTGGAAGCCAGATTGCCAACAACATTATTCACAACTAATGTAACATATCTTCATTTACGGATACTCTTCAAAGTTTACAAATAAATAGTATCAATCTTGGTATAAGATTATAATGCTATAATCAAGTGGCGTTATCAAAGTAAAATGTCTTAATAAGAAAAGGTCTTAAAGTAACTTGTGAATCCTCTTAGAAACTCAGACAAAATGCCCTTCACATAAAAGAAGATTTGGGGTGCATGGTCCTTCAAATCCACATACTTCCTTGTGTGCAACTTCAAGAATATGCCCACCAGAAAGAGTTACAATGTCAATGTCTTTAAAACTCATGGTCTTAGCAAATACTTCCCTCAAATTTGCATTTCCTGAAAAAGTTCATACAAACAAGATATTTCATCACATATTTCATAACTAATATATTATCAGTCACTAACCCTGGTTTGTGTCAGGAAGACAAACCAATTGAACCTACTGGCCACATGAGAAACCAATTAACAGGCCTTTATATAGATTTGGGGCTTAAAGTGCCAAATTTCTAATTAACTAAAACCATTAACCTAAATATATTGAAAGCTTCATGTTGTATCTCTCCCCTTGATCCAAGCAGTAGTCGTCTTCCCTCTCTACCCTGCACGTGCTACCAAACATTGAATTGTCATCTCCAAAGTATCTTCCATCTCTGTCTAAACGAAATAGCCAAGGTCATTTTCTTTCTAAATTTTTACCGTCTTCATCTCCTCACTAATAATTGTTTGTTCTACCACCTGTAAAAACCCTGTCAAAATCAGAAAACAAATGAAAATGAGCATAAAACCAAAGATACAGATCTGAAACCCTTAATAGTAAAATGAAGCACAGAAAGAAACACAATGTTAAAATCTTATTCAACTTTCATTTGAGTTCGCAGTAGAGAATGATAGCTGAAGATGGAGGTGGTGGTGTATTGAGATCTAAGGTATATCAGATGGTTTGTCGTGTTTTTGGGAAAAGGAAAAACAAAAAACAAAAAGACGACGAGGGGAGAGAGAGTGCAGCAGAGTTGGCAGGGGATGGTGGTGGTGGTTCCTTGCGGTGGAGGTGAGTCTAGATCGAAGGTTTTACTGGCGTCTATGAGCAGTGATGGCATT
This sequence comes from Cichorium intybus, assembly GCA_023525715.1. Taxonomy (NCBI): domain Eukaryota; kingdom Viridiplantae; phylum Streptophyta; class Magnoliopsida; order Asterales; family Asteraceae; genus Cichorium; species Cichorium intybus. Next base: position 82,033,260 of record CM042011.1, read on the forward strand.
TGTTGTTGCAGCTACAGCGAGTGCGTGGTGTTGGATGTTAGGAGTTTCAAAATCCAAAATGAACACATGGAAGTGCTTTCACCTCAGATCCTGGTTAGAGTTTCAAGGAAAGAGAGTGGTGAGTATGTGTGTACGTACAGAAAGTATTAGTATTGTAAATAGCATTGTACTTTCAGTTACAGTTAGTTACGGTTAGTTGCAGTTAGCTAACTATGGTTAGTTAGTATGGTAGTTAATTAACTCTAGTCGTTATGTTAGTTAGAGTTAGCTTAGCTTAGCGTAGCTTTAATCGTTGTATATATACTTTGTAATCAGTTCTTTCACTAAGTAATGAAGATGAATTCTTCGTTCATTTCACTTTCATTTCTCTGATAATATGGTATCAGAGCTTGACTACACGTTCTTCCGCATCATTCATTTTTGATTTTCGTTTTCCTTTGCATCGATTGATTTCATTGTTTCAAAATCATCATTTCTTCATTTTGCATCGATTGATTTCATCTTTTCGAAATCATCATTTCTTTTGCCCTAATTTTTCAATTTTCTTTGAAGTCATTTCGTTTCTCCTCAATTGATTTCTTACTCTTCGTCATTTCTGTAATCAATGGCGGATGCTGGAAATCCAAGAGCAAATGACGGCGATAATCAACGAATTCCTATTGATGATCCGTACTACTTACATCATTCAGACAATCCAGGCACTCCTTTGGTTGCTCAAGTCCTCACTGGAGACAATTACGCATCCTGGTCTCGATCCATGATCATTTCACTTTCCATCAAGAACAAACTTGATTTTGTCACTGGAGATCTTCCTCAACCTCCAATTACTGATGCTGCTCAACGAAAGTCATGGACTTCTGCTTCTGCAATTTGGAAAGAATTAAAGGAACGTTTTCAGCAAAGCAACGACCCTTGCATCTTCCAAATTAAACGAGATCTCATGAATATTGTGCAAGGTGATGATTCTATGAGCACTTACTTTACGAAGCTTAAAGTCCTTTGGGAAGAACTATTGAATTTCAATGTGCACTGTACTTGTGGACTATGCATCTGTGGAGGAGCAAAAGAAGTTGAATATGCAATGTCATTTCTTATGGGCTTAAATTACAAATATACTCAAATTCGTGGCCAGATCCTTCTCATGGATCCACTTCCTGCAGTCAACAAAATATTTTCTCTAGTAATCCAAGAGGAACGACAACGCGAGATAAGTAATCCATCACCTAATGCTTCTCCTGTTGCTTTTAATGTTCAAAGTAACAATACCAACTATAATAACAAGAATCGATACAATTCTACAAAGAATCGTAACTCTCCAATTTGTGCACACTGCAATAGAACTGGTCACACGATTGAGAAATGCTATAAGCTACATGGCTTCCCAGCTGGATATCGTTCTAATCACAAATTGATAAAGAAGAAGGACAAAGTATTACAAATTTTACTAATGAACAATGTCAACAGTTGATTGCCATGTTGACAGGACAGCTTGCGTCTGCAAATTCTGTCAATGTTTCTGATACTAAAGGACCAAGTATTAACTATGTCCTTACGCTTAATTCTGGTCATTGTCAATCCATTATTTGGATTTTAGATACTGTAGCAACTCGTCACATTTGCAACAATAAAGATCTCTTTGTTAATATAAGAAGTATTTCAGGAACAAAAGTCACATTACCAAATCAACTACTAATTACAGTTGAATTGATGAGAAATATCCAATTGAATGAACACATTTTACTTAGAAATGTGTTATATGTGCCGCAATTTGAACTTAATCTGGTTTCGGTATCTCAACTGACTGCTACAAGAGTCCTTAAGGCTTCGTTTTTCCATGATTATGCCTTTATGAAACATATTTTGACCAAGAACCAGATTGGCAAAGCTAAAGTTCAAAGGGGTCTCTATGTTCTTGAAGATGTCCCTGAAGCAATTTCTATTAATTCCGTTACTTTTCAACAATGGCACCAAAGGCTTGGTCACCCAGCTGATGACAAACTACATCTTCTTAGTGATAGTTTGTTTTTAAATAAGTCAAAGGCTAAACACTTATGTTCTGTTTGTCCTTTGGCCAAACAAAAACGATTATCTTTTGATTCAAATAATCATGTTGCTGCATTACCCTTTGATCTGATTCATTGTGATGTATGGGGCCCTTATCATGTTCCTGATTCAAAAGGTCATAGATATTTTGTTACTATTGTGGATGATAGCACCAGATTTACGTGGGTGTATCTAATGAAGCATAAATCTGATGTTCAACAAATTATTCCCCATTTCTTTTCAATGATTCTTACACAATTTAATGCTAAAATCAAATCCTTTCGTTCTGATAATGCCAAAGAATTAGCATTCACTGATTTTTTCAACCAACATGGGGTATTACACTAGTTTTCTTATGTTGACCGACCATAACAAAATTCAGTTGTTGAGAGAAAACATCAACACCTTCTTAATGTAGCCAGATCCCTCTTCTTTCAATCCAGTATTCCAATCAAATTTTGGTCCAATTATGTTACTTGTGTAGCTTTTCTCATAAATCGCCTTCCTTCTAAACTTCTTAAAAACACTTCACCATTTGAAAAGCTTTATCATCACCCACCTGATTATTCTAAATTCAAGAGTTTTGGCTATTTGGCATTTGCATCCACTAACCCAAGTACAAGACATAAATTTACTCCACGAGCAAGATGTTGTATATTCTTGGGGTATCCACTGGGAATGAAAGCTTATAAATTGATGGATATTGAATCCAAAGAAGTGTTTGCGTCCAGAGATGTTATTTTTCATGAAGATATCTTTCCTTTTAAACACTCAAAGTTCACAGATCAACTCGATCCTTTTCAGGATTTTGTTATTCCTTCTAGTTTTGATGATTTGCCTTCTGATGATACTAGCACAAGTCCTCCTCAACATGTTCCTCCTGTTGAAGAACCATCACTTTTAAAACATGAGAACTTTGAGCAGCCTAATCATTCCACACGGCCAACGCACACGGCGAAGTCCATCATATCTTAAAGATTATCATCCTGGTTTGGCTAACAATGTTCAAGTCCACATTTATGCCAAATTACCTTTATACCCTTTATCTCATGTTTTATCTTATGATAAACTTTCTCCAACATATAGAGCTTTCTCTATTGCTATCTCTACTGATTGTGAACCGAAAACTTATAATGAAGCAGCCAAATCACCAGAATGGGTCAAAGCTATGCAAGAGGAGCTAATTGCTTTAGAAGTTAACAACACTTGGAGTGTGGTTCCTTTACCACATGGAAGAAAAGCACTCGGTTCAAGTCATACGTTTAAATTGAAAGACTTGGGCAAATTACAACATTTTTTGGGATTAGAAATAGCTAGATCATCTGATGGTATTTTTCTTTCACAAAGAAGTATACTTTGAAGTTACTCGAGGATACTGGTTTATTAGCCTCCAAACCAACTCAATATCCAATGGATCCTTCTTGCAAGACTTCTAATTTTGAGGGACCATTATTGACAAATCCAGCTGCGTACAGACATCTAAATGGCAAACTCATGTATCTTACTATTACAAGACCAAAAATTACATATGCTGTTAACAGACTCAGCCAATTTGTCACTACTCCAAGAGCTCCACATCTTCAAGCTGCCACTCATCTTCTTAAATTCTTGAAACTTAATCCTGGTCAAGGCCTATTCTTCTCTTCAAAACCGTCTTTACAGCTCAGAGCTTTTTCAGACTCAGATTGGGCAGGGTGTCCCGACACAAGACGATCTGTTTCTAGATTCTGCATATTCTTAGGAGATTCCTTAATTTCTTGGAAATCCAAGAAACAAACTATTGTTTCTAGATCATCTACGGAGGCTGAATATCGTGCCATTGCCATCACCACTTTAGAAATTGTTTGGCTTCATCATCTTCTCAGCAATTTTGGAATTCAACTCAAAGATCCAACTTTAATCTTTTGTGATAACGAATCCGCCATCAAACTTGCTTCTAATCCTACATTTCATGAAAGAACAAAACACATCGAGATAGATTGTCATTTCATTCGTGATAAGATTTTAAACAAAACAATTCGTCTCATGCCAATTCGTACCACACATCAACTAGCTGATATTTTTACAAAGCCTTTGCCACGGCATAAAATGGATCCTATTGTTTCCAAGATGGCCTTGAAAAACATTTTTCAAAGCTCATCTTGAGGGTGGATATTAGTATTGTAAATAGCATTGTACTTTCAGTTACAGTTAGTTACGGTTAGTTGCAGTTAGCTAACTATGGTTAGTTAGTATGGTAGTTAATTAACTCTAGTCGTTATGTTAGTTAGAGTTAGCTTAGCTTAGCGTAGCTTTAATCGTTGTATATATACTTTGTAATCAGTTCTTTCAGTAAGTAATGAAGATGAATTCTTCCTTCATTTCACTTTCATTTCTATGATAATAGAAAGAGAAGGGAAAAAAGGGATTGAAGCAACGGGTCTATGTGTTGGTCTTTATGGCTTTTGTAGAGAAAAGCAGATGGTAGTGCTTCAAAGGGTGCGACGGTAAACGACGGTGGTGAACATGAAGGTGGCGGCAGGAGTTTTAGGCCGTGTTGGTGGCTGTAAATGATGGTGGTGAAGTCGAAGTTGGCGGCAAGGGATTTGAATTTAGTGGTCGACCGTGGCAGCGCGTAAACTGAGAGAGGTGAGCTGCGGTGTAGTAATGGACATGCAGCTGGTGGTTGTGGCAGTGGTAGCTAGGTGGCGATGGCAACAATTGATAGTGCTGGTTGGTTTCTGTGTAGAGGGTGGGTTTTTTGTTGACGACGGCGGCTGTCTAGGTTTATATTTGGATCAAATTTTGAAATGTACTGCTTTTAAGATTTTATGGATCAAAATAACATTTTGATCGGTGGTTTTTAGAGTACACGGATCACCACAATTTAACGGTGAAGATTGTTTTGTAAAATTTAAAAGGCTTGCATGTCCGGTAGTTTTTTTATGCATTGAGTGTTTGTACAATGTCTTAAATTTAAGACTTTAAGATACTTGTAATTTATATATATATATATATATATATATATATATATATATATATATATATATATATATATATATATATATATATATATATATATATATATATATATATATATATATATATATATATATATAAGAATTAAATAACAAGTAAAATTTTGGTAAGAAGGTAATAAGTTTTTTGTTTACTTGGTTTTTTGACGAATCACCAAAATAAATCACTAGATGAATAAAAAATAACATGATTCATTAAAAAAAATTCTAAAAAAACATATTGATGAATCATTTTTTAGTAAATCAAGTTTTTATTCACGTTACGGAAAATTTTAATGAATAACAACAAAATCATCGTAAAAATGAATCATCAAGTTGTTTTTTCGAGAATTTTTTTTTGTGAATCATGTTATTTTTGTATAATCTATTGATTTATTTTGTTGTTTCACCGAAAAAATATGTAAATAAAAAATTCTTACCTTCCTACCAAAAATTCAATTCTTACCGGATCCCAATTATATATATATATATATATATATTAGACAGTTAAACTAAAAAAATCTAAAATAAAAGAAAATATTGTCACTGGTCATCAGCATGTGTGCCAGAAGTCGCGACACCATCCACAAATGCTAGTGGCACAAGTAGGTGTGACTCTTAAATTCTTATGAATATGTCTGAAGTTAGCGGCGCTAAATTAGCACTCTAGCGACGCAATCCTCATTGTTTTATCCTTTCAATACATTCATCCTTTTTCTAGCATCACACCCACATAAAACAATCAGGCAGTACTCATTCATTTATTATGATCCTAAAATAATAAATCCTAAGCTAGAAAAACCAAAAAAACGAAAATTAAGTCTATAAATAATAAAAAGGAAAAAAGACTACAAATTTTCTAGTTTGATGACTCCATGGCCGGCAGGAGTGTAGTTAGATTCTTTTTATGGTGGAGGTCTTGGGATTCTGCACCTGAAATCTTTCATCAATCTTTCCACACAATCAAAAATCCACTAAATATGTGTAAATTATCGTTCTGCCCTTCTGTTGCTGTCGTAAACTACTTGTGTCAACAACTTGATTTCAGCTCGCTGCTTGAAGACTAGCCTTTTAAATATTCGTGTCTCACCAGATATGTGGTGAAGATCATCATCCGTCGGTAGTGTTCTCACCGTTGACTCATCAAACTTCCTCTTCCTTTGAATCGTGTCGACTTCCTTGGCTCCTGATGTCCCCACTTCATATTTTGTAGCCACCACGGGAGGTGTTTCCATAAAAATCTCATCGTCGTCGATGTAGATCACCTCCTTGGAAATGGTCATCTCGGAATTTAGTATCATGGGCTCAAAACATGACAAAGTCCACAAGGTATTCGGAATAATGTCGTAAGAATTGGCTAGTCGGGTAATGAAATAACCCCGACTCAAAATCCTCACCTCCTTTGGGTGTGATACCATCTTGTGAAAATAATTGGCAATCATGTATGGCTGGTTGCACGTCTCCATTCATGAGATCATACACAAATACACCACATATAGAAGTGGTCAGTAGTGTAACAGTCTCGGGATAGGCACGTTGATTGAAGTGTCACGATTAGTTAGTGGAGAAAACGGTGGTCTGGAAAATACATGTATGACTCAAAAGCATTCTGAATGTTACACCTAGTGGAGGCGATGGAACGCCAAAACCGTCTTAGGCTAAAAGTGAGTGTCATGTCTCGAGAACTCGTCTTCAAGAATGAATCAAATCCTTTTGCGTCTATGTCACTTTGGAAATATAGTCTGAGGCGGACAACTAATTCTGTTATACTGCAGTAACATGGTTGTCCCTCGAGTCGAAAGGAGATCATCATCCCATTCTTCATATCAGTACAAGAACGGTCCAATATGAAAGTGGATAAAAACTCTCAAACCAATTATTGATAGATGGCCTCGTTCATGTTAAAAATCCTTTCCCATGACCAGGGGCAGTTCTAGGAATTATTACTAGGGGGTGCATCCAAAAAATATTTCCCGGATAGAAATCCTAGCTTGAACATCTTTTGGTAAACTTTTCTGATTTTGCTACAATCTGTCCCTATTTTGTAAAAATCATAACTAATTCTAGAAAAGTCGTATGAGGTTGAGGTTGGTGCCAAAAGTTCCGTATTGGAGTTTAGTATCTTTGGTTAGTTAGAACCCAAAAGTTGAATATGAACATAAGTAGTGTGAAAAGATTCATTTCTCACTGATCATCTTGGTGAGTCTGTTTTGTGGTCATAACTTGTAAAAATCATATCAAATCAAGGAAAAATCATTAGAAGACGAATTATATATCCATGCGAAGCTAAGAGTATGAACTATATGATAGAGTCGCCCAAAAGTTGAGCCGGTGCAAGGGCACACCCTAGAACCCCCTTGAATCCGCCCCTGCCCATGACTTGTAACTACACCTCGGTTACAAAGAAGCCCCATTCTCACTCTCCTTGTTGTGTCCCAGTCAATGATCGTTGTTGGCTGGATTTTCCGTTTCCTGAATTCCGTCATTGTCCCATCAAATCATCATTATGAAAAAATTGATACGTACTTTGGGCGTTGGAGCCATGCATGCAACAGTTCACCAGTTCCTTCAGAAGTCATTGCCTGCAATTCCTTCGAAAAAGTTAGTTCGGATTTCACAGAAGGCTTTGTGGCGCTAACCAACACGCCGCTAGTAATGAGTGTTCATCATTAGCGGCGCGAGATGGCTAGGTTCGCGTCGCGACTTATGAACACAATCGAGTATTAAACATATTTTCGCATAAATTTGAATTTTTTAGAGTTCCAATTGCTTAAGAATGTTATCAATCATCCGACATTGTGTTTATATGTGAGCATTTGCATCTATATTAACTAATTGTGGCCTACTCATGTAGAAATGGGTTTTAGAAAAAGAATAAGAAAACTTCAAAGAGTTAGAACTGAGTGACTGACCTGCTGTAATGATTTCGAGATCTAAATTACGCATGAAAATGGAATACTTACTTGTAGATGATTAAACCTGACATTGATGGTTTGTTTATATAAGTTGGGATCAGCAGATAGAGATAACTACGAGTTATCTCGTTTTGAATTTAAACTACATCACGATGCTAAGGACTTACCTTAGCGGTGCGAGTGCGAGTTTGTGTTTATCCAGAGAAACGTGCAACTGCCATTTTCACGACGCTAAACCAGGTGGTTAGTGGCACGAAATACCCTCACCTCTTATCCTTAATCTTCCAAACTGCCAAGAGTCACCCCATACTTGAGGGATGATGCAGTCTCTCTTATTTAAGCAGTCTTATATAATAATTGAAAAAGAGAAATACAAAATATACAAGGTATGGGTTGCTCCCGACGAGCGCTAAGTTTAACATCTTTATCCAGAGGATTACCTCACTGCAGTTCATGTTGTGTACACAAGTTGTCCTTGGAGAAGGTCCACCCTTTCTACCTATAGCTCCTTGTGTGTTCCCGATATGACATATGGCTTGAGGCGATGACCATTCACCATAAATGATGTGCCTCCTTTCTCGTCCTTGATTTCCACTACACCGTATGTAGTGACGTTGACTATTTCATGAGGTCCCATCCGTTTGCTTCTGAGTTTCCAAAGAAAACTTTTGAGTCGTGAGTTGTGTTGGATCTATATGGTCAATAATCATTTTAGAATGATATTTTTCATTAATATATGATCCTATAGGGTCACACGTTAAGCAAGTTGGCACATATTGAATATTTATTATTAATACGATTATTAATAAATAATGAACTCTTGTATTTAATTAGGAGATAATTATTATTTTATGAAAATAATAAATCAAGAGAGTAAAAACTAGTTCTTATATCATATAGTATGAATTAATAAGTCATGTACAAGTTTTTGGATACTTAGGTTTCCACTCGACTTTCTAGTTACATGAGTACATCTAGTTTGGGAAACTAGATTATTTCTCTCTCTTGTTGGCCAATTAGTCAAAGAGATGGGGAGGTTGCTTGCCAACCTCCTTCTTACACAACACATGCTTTTTACATGCCATCACTTGACATTTATTAGAGGTATGGGTCTTAGATCTTATATGTGGGTATATTAGAAAGTGTAAGACCAAAAAACTAACTAGTTTTTTCTCATTCTACGACTAAAATTCATCCACCCCTTTCTCTCTTCCCTTCTTGCAAGTCTTTTGAAGTCTTCTGCAAGTGTAAGTGTTGGAGAAGTGCTTCCCCTTTAGGTTTAATTGTGTTAAGCACTTAAAGGCTTAAGAAGTCACAAATATAAAAGGGAACTAACATTCCTAGTGTCATTACTCTTGTTGGTAGATACATTATAACGGAAATCTACTTTGTGTTCTCTTGCCATCTTCATCAACTCCCCAAAACCGAGTGGGATCAAAGTCTTCAAAGGTTGATTTCTTTTCATTCTATGGTTGTCAGATAATATTTTTATTTTATTTAATTGGATCCTCTTGGTGGTTTTGTTAAAATGATCTTAAAATAATAGTTATTTTAAAAACGCTTCCATTTGCCGCTAAATTTGTTTTACTTAAAATGATCGTTTTAGTTTATCAAAACCCATCAAGTTGAAATGTCACACCTTATGTCCTTTTTCGAAAGTTTTTAGTTTCAACTAAGGGTCGTGAAACATTTTTATCTTGGATTAGCTGCACTATCGTAGGCCTTTTCGCGAAGTTCTTCCGGTTCTGAATGACGGAGCTTTTGTTCTTTACTGGCTGTATCATAATGAGATCGTTCTTTACCGGCCGTATCATAATCAGTATTCACTTATTTTACAGTCCATATGGCTCTATGTATCAATTCTACCAACAAGTGGCATCATTTCCCAAAGAGAAACTAATACGGAATGGACCCGATTGGCGTCTTGAATGTTGTCCTGTACGCCCACAATGCATCATTGATTTTGAGTGGCCGATCCTTCTGGTCAGGCTGCACAGTCTTCTACAATATCTCTTTGATATAGCAGCTAGAGACTTCAACTTAACCACTTGTCTATGGGTGATAGGGAATGGCGATTCAATGATCTACATCATATTTATTCAAGAGTCTCCCATATTTGAACTTTTTTAAATGAGATCCTCCGTCTCTGATGATAACTCTTGGAACGCCATGCCTTGTAAAAAATTATTCTTCACGAACTTGCAGACTACATGATGATCGTTTGTTCTGGTGGCCTCAGCTTCGATCCACTTGGAGACGTAGTCAACCGCAACTAGGATGTAGACGTATCCTTAGGAAGTCGGACAAGGTCCCATGAACTCTATCCCCATACATTGAATATGTCCACCACCAGGATTGGGTTCAAGGGCATCTGATCTCTTTTTGAAATGCTCCGGAGCTGCTGACATCTAATGCATGCTTTCACCATCTTATGAGCATCTCTGAAGATTGTTGGCCAAAACACCCCCGACTCTAGCACTCGATATCCAGTTTTCTTCGCGCTGAAGTGTCATCTACATGCGAACAAATGACAATGTGCAAGCACTTCTCATATTTCGTTTTCTGGGATACATCTTCGTATTATTTGATCTGGCCCAACTTTGAACAAATCGGGGTTGTCCCTACTAAATCGTTGTGCGTAGGTTAGAATTATTTATGTCGTTGCTTCGACCAATGCGCTGACATATTCCCCGTAGCTAAGAAATTTACATATTTAACAAACCAAGGAACAATATTAACCGTGAATAGCTGCTCGTTAGGGAATAAATTCCGTATTCCACCTTCCAGCCCTTTCGATGGGAGGCATGACAGATGATCTGCAACCACGTTCTCAGTTCCTTTCTTGTCTTTAATCTCTAGGTCGAACTCTTGAAGAAGCAAGATCCAACGAATCAGTCTTGGTTTGGATTCCTTTTTCTCCAGGAGGTGCCGTACAACATTGTAACGACTTTCAACCCCCTAAATTTATGATCAGAACTTGTCTAATGTGAAGACTACATCTAGTAACTCTTTCTCAGTAGTTGTATAATTCAAATATGCTTTGGAGAACATTTTGCTGGCATAGCAGATCACTGACACGCCTAGGTCGATATACAGTCAAAAATAAGAAAATAAACCTCACCAACTAACTAGTATAGCAGTAGCAAGGGTCGATCCGCGGGAGTTTGGTGGTCAAGATAGAACGATCAAATACCAACTGTAGTGTCACACTACAGCCAGCAGGTTTCTTTCTACTTTCCCGAAAAAAACAATAAAAACACAATGCCGAAACAAAATGCCAAAAACCAAATCAAACATAAACCAAACTAAACTAAACCAAATTCTAAACTAAAGTTCCTTACTGAAATCAGAAGCTAAGTCCAGAATTCAGAAGCAAACAAACAATCCAAACACATTTAAATCACATTCAAACATCAATAATACCGAAAAAGTGCAATAAACATAAACCGAATGATTACTTGAATAAAACTCAAATCCAAAGAACAATAGTCACTGATCTCGAAATAAAATAAAACTAAACTTCTGGTACCGATCTAATCAAACCAGAAACAAGAGAATTGAAACTAAACTAAACTAAAGATTATTAATCTAAAATTGAAATCATAAAAGAATACCAATTGTGGTGCTGAAATCCGAATCCTTGAGTCAAAGAAGCCTAAGCTCCACATTACGGGTCGTTCTTCGCCTCTGAAATTTGACCTAATGGCCTCTATTTATAGTTATGAAATATGGCAATCCGCGGCGCGCAGAATTTAACCCCATTTTTTCGCTGTTTGGATTTGTCTACACCACCTGATCTTTGACTATGCGCGACGTGCGCGTCTTCATTCCACGGCGCACGTACTTGTTTACTACAAAATTTCAAAAATAAACTCTTTCGACTGTCCACACCCCACACTTAAAACCGTAAAACGTCCCCGTTGTACATAAAAATATTTCAAATTAAGGGAGAAAGAGTTACCCCTTTAGACGGTAGACTGCTTGTTGGAACTAGTTGTCACAGGATACAAAAACACGTACTCCTCACGGTTCAGATTCCAAGAGTTGTGGCGCAACAGTGAACATGCCTGTGAAATGGCAAGTGTAGGGGTACAATGACCCCACACTCGCTTGAAACAACTCCTCAGTAGACTTCCATTGGTATTTACATGCAAACACTCACAAAAAAATTAAAATGCAAAAAGAACAAACATGCAACAGTGAACATGCCAGATGGACTAGCCTCATCGTCGTGGTCTCTCGGAGGGTATGCTGGTATGTCATCGATCTGCATATGGAGCATGATAAGTCTCTGTGTCTCCGCCATCCAGTGGTGATGAGCCTCCATGTGTGTCATCCTCCAGTCCAGATCCCTCACAGCAGCTAGCACATTTGACAGCTGTGGTGGTGGCTGAACTGGTGGTGGTGGTGGCGGCTGGACCGGTGCATCAACTCTTCGTCGCTGGGCAGGTCACCCCAACGACTCATCCTCCTCCGACTCCTCCTCGGCCTAGGGGCCAACTGCCTCAAGTGTCGGCACCCTCTCAAAAACACCCCACTGCGGCTGCTGAATAATCCCTATGTTCTCGAAATAACGTACCGTGGCATGCATTGGTGGTGTCGCGGCCATGCCGACAATAAACTCGACAGTCAAAATACCATATGATCGGGCCAAGCAGGTGATGAAGTGCCCACCAGCAATAGGACTACTGGCAAACACGCCCGCTGCCCTGGATGTGAGTGAAACGACAAGCGTGTATGGAAGGTTGAGGAACCTACTGGGGTCAGAGATGACGCACATGTAGAACATGTCCTCTCCAGACACATTTTCACACCCCCTCCTCTGCATGATGGTGGTGGATATGTTCCGGTGTATAAGACAGTGAAGTGGATCTCTGAGCTGGCTGTCCTTGGCCGAACCGGCCTCAAACATCTTGTTGGACATGGCTGCGCAAACGAATGTGTTCGCCTCCCTCTTAGGCTGATCTCTGAAGCAGGTAGTGAAGAAGGGTGTAAAGTGAATACCCTTCGTCTCCGACTCAGTGTAGATCCCGGTGCGTCTGGCGAAGTGTCGTAAAGTGCACTCCCGACTCTCCCCTCCTAGCCTGAATCAGATCGTTGGGATCGCGGCTCCTATGAAGCCGGAGTGTATCTGCAAGTCGAAAGGAACTCTAGCACGAGCTCCTTGTACACAACATCATCAGCAGTGGCCATGAGTCCGTCCCAGCCCTGGCAAGTGAAAGTATGCGTCCCCTAGATCTAGGTACGGTGAATGAAGGGCAAAAGCTCGGCCCATAGCCCCGCCTGGGTCAAAATCGCCCGATCCAAGTAAATAGTAGGCAGTACTGAACGGAGATATGAAAGTCGTGCCCGATAACGCGGCGTCTCCTCCAACATCTCCAGAAACTGGAGAAACGGGTGTGCTAGTCTGTAGTCCATCTGCACACAAAAAGTCATACAAACAAAAAGTTTGCAAAATTAGTCCTCATGCACGTCGCAGGTGTTCCTGCGCGTCGCCCCAATACGTGCGACGCAGCTCAAGAACATGGCGCGTCACCCCGTACATCTGTTGCAAAAAATTCCCAAGATATCATCAAAATAACATGCTTAACTCAATCCCAAGTATTCACAAGGCACCCTAACTATCGACTAGCCCCTCTAGGGTGAAGAATTTGCATATGCAACACCCTACGAGCCGACATTGCCGATTTTCTAAGTTTTTCTGCTTTTCTCCTATTTCAATCCAATTCTCACTCAAACGCGTGCAACAACTTAAAAAAAACGAGTTCTAGATGACAGAACTTAGTAGCGGATATACGAGAATGCAAGAAAAACGAGAAAAATCGAGTGATCGGCGGTGCTCTGTTCTACCGTGTCGTTGTTTGTGTGTGATGCGATGAGAGGTTACATACCTTATAATGACAGTTCTGTCTGATCGAATTCCGTGGCGCGCGTAAAGGTGATCCACGTCGCGCGTGTCCTAATTCAGCCCCTAAGCATCGGGTTGTCTTACGAATGTGCGGCGCGGTTTACTCTTCACCGCGTCGTGCCACTCAACTCTTTCAAAGTCCTTCATTTGACCCCACACTTGCCTCGTACTACGAATTTCTACAATGATGATGATTAAACTTTCCTAATTACTTCTAAAAACAAAATACCTAAGCTATTATGGATGGATTGCCTCCCAACAAGCGCTAAGTTTAACGTCTTCAGCCGGACGTGCTGCTCCTTATTCTTCTCTTTCGTCTTGTGGCACCAATCTTCTCATTTCGGGCGCAAAGTCATGAACAACTTTTGCAAGCAGCGTTGTGAGTTGCGTCATGCGATCACTCACCTGACTGATACATTGCTGCTGAGTGTCCAATATCTGAAAGACCTTTGCCTTCCTACATCTTGTATCCTTTTAGTACTGCTGGTGCTTCAGTTCCACCATCTCAATCATATCTAGCAGTTGCATCTTGTCTACGGAAGCCAATGGATGTCTTTTTGCTTCCCATAGAATCTCTTCTTCTTCGCTTCCACTTTCCTGTGCCTGATTCTTACCCTTTCCATTACTCGCCCTCGGTGCCATCAATGGTCTGTTTTTCAGATATTTATCATCATAACATGGCGGTAAAGTTATCGGACACCCGAACATATTCTGCTTACGTTTCCGTGTCCCAAAGGAGATGTCTATGTCCCCAGTCTTGTAGGCCATCGCAGCCCCGGCTGTGGCTAAAAACGGCCTTCCTAAGATCAAGGCTGGTGCGTCTTCTAGACTCTCATATTCCATTACTAAAAAGTCTATCGGGTAGAAGAAATCGCCGAACTTAACGATCACATTCGTCAGCTTACTCTGAGAGACTTTTGTTGACTGATCTGCCAATTGTAGCACTGTTTTCGCGTGGTTCCAATTCTTCATTTTTGTATTTATCATAAAGGTACACTGGCAAAACATTGACACTCGCTCCTAGATCAAAAAGCGTATTTTGAATGATGACGTCACCCACAGTGACAATGATTAAAGGCGAACCATGATCCTTTTCCTTTTTGGGCAATGTTCTCAACAAAGCCTCACTCGCCTTGACAGTCAATCTCACCGTCTTTGGTGTTGGCACCTTAAACTTCTCATTCTTGATGCACATTTCCTGAAGAATCTTCGTGTCTTCTGGCGCGTTCTTTAGTTCATCCCATAATGGCTGGTTGATCGATGGCGCACTTGGCATGCTGGGTACTTCTTGCTTCTTTTTCGCCTTTTTGTCTTTCTTCTTTTGCTTTATACCGGCTATCACTGTTTGTTCCTCCTTTTGGACCTCTTTGTCCTCCTTATCTGGGTCACCTTCCTTAGTCTTATCTTCACTTTTCTCAGTCTTAATTTCACTTTCTTTTCTTATCAAATCATCCTCTGTGACCTTCCTCCATTCTGTCTCCACAACATTGGCATGCTCCTTACCGGCCCTCTGCGTATGATTGGGGTTTACCTCCGTGTTGCTTGGAAGCTTGCCACTATCCCTCCTGCATTGATCCTCAGCCATCTGGGCTATCTGCCTTTCCATGTTTGCAATAGCTTTAGCATTCGCCTGTGTCTGCTGTTGACTAGCGTTCACAAGCTCATACATCTTAGCTATCATATTCTCCTGACTCTCCAGGGCATTGTTGCTGGTATTGGTCGGCCCTCTGTTGTTATTGTTACTTACGCTGGGACCACTGTTGCTTGCGGTATGAAACTGTCTCGGTTGATTAGAAGACTGCCATTGATAATTTCTTTGCATGTTGTTGTAATTCTGGATTCCTTGGTTATAGGGTCTATAAGGTCGTCCATTATCGTTAGTATATTGTCGTTAACCTTGCCCATAAACTTGATTGACTTTTTGGGGCCTTTGCCCTTGTTGATTGCCTTGCTGTTAACTCTGTGGACCATTTTGTAGAGTCGCCATTAACCTATCAATATTCTTGTTCAAGTCTCCTATTTCCTTCTTAACTTCCTTTCTTCAATCGGCATCTACACTTACTGCTGCCGCGGTACTCACTGGTTTCCTTGCAGAAAAGTTTGCTTTAGACCCATTACTGAGTTGCTCCAAAAACCTCCAAGCGTCATCAGGTTCCTGCATCATTATTGTCTTGCTGGATCAAGCATTAATCATTGCTTGATTCGTTGTGTCCACCCCATCGAAGAATATCTTGACAAGCTGCCATCGTGGAATGTCATGATGTGGACAAGATCGCATCAATTCCTTTAGTCGCTCGAACGCATCATGGAATGCTTCTCCCGGCTTCTGCTGGAAGTCCTGAATAGCTCTCCTAATCTCTGTGGTTTTGCTGGCTAGGTAGAATTCTTGAAGAAACTTAGCTTTTAACTACTCCCGGGTAGTGATACTATTAGGTTGTAATGATGTAAACCAATACTTGGCCTTGCCCTTTAAGGTAAAAGGGAATAATCTCAACCTAAAAATATTCTTATTAGTATTCCTAGGAGTGTTAGCATTAGCTATGGCCAGGAACTCATAGAGATGATTGTAAGGGTCATCTTGCTTATAGCTCTAAATTCAGGTAAAATGCCTAAAAGTTGTGGTCTTATTTCTACTTCATTATCTACATTTTCTGGAAAATAAATGGGCGAAGTATCATCATACTCCTTAGGTTGGAAGTGTGATGCAACTGATTGCCCCATCGGTTGAGCAAAATACAGAGGTGGAACAAAATTACCATCATTGTATAACTCATTGTTATAAAGTCGCTGCCCCTGTGGTTGATGCTGCTGTTGATATCTCCTCGGAGGTCCCCGACCTCGATTCCATTGCTGCTGTTGCTGGACTGGATGCTTCGTCTTCCTCATCATAAACTATATCTACCTCCTGGTACTGGTACTGTGGTTGTTGAGGTTGTATTTAGTTTTTGGTGGTATAGGTTGAAATGGTGGTTGTGGTTTGTAGATAGGTGGTTGTTGTGGTACTGCTTGTAAAGTTTGTGGTTGAGAAACAGGTACCTGTTGTCGCGGATGTGGGGTGCCATCACGGGTCGGTGCTCCCCAAGCCATCACAGCAGATACAAGATTTCCTAAAGGGTTGGTAACAGGTTCACCTAAAGGTTGGACCAAAGGCTGAGTGCATGATGGTATTGGTGCAGGGGCTGAAACCGCACCACCACTAGCACTAGTGCTACCTATATGAAATTCAAAAACTGGGGGCATAAATGGTGCTCCCCTCGATACCTCGCCCATGGGCTCATTGGTAACATCCTCTATGACTACACTATTGGGACTCATGTTAATCAAACGCCTACACACACGGTTCTTGCACGCAGTTCACTCAATTTCAGAATCTAATAACAAGGGTGATGTCAGCCCACCCCGACGGGTACACATGCACTAGTGCAAAACGACCGTCAAAACTAAGAAGCAAATTACTAACTAAACTAAATAACCAAAACTAAATCAAAAATCAGAAACAAACCACGGATCGACTATCCTAAAGCGCACAACTCCCCGGCAACGACGCTAAAATTTGACACGCCTAGGTCGTTATGCGGTCAAAAATAAGAAAATAAACCTCACGGACTAACTAGTATAGCAGTAGCAAGGGTCGATCCGTGGGTGTTTGGTGGTCAAGATAATACAATCAAATACCAACTGTAGTGTCATGCTATAGCCAACAGGTTTCTTTCTACTTTCCCGAAAAAACAATAAAAACACAATACCGAAACAAATGACAAAAACCAAATCAAACATAAACCAAACTAAACTAAACAAAATTCTAAACTAAAGTTCCTTACTGAAATCAGAAGCTAAGTCCAGAATTCAAAAGCAAAAAAATAAAACAAATAATCCAAACACATTCAAATCACATCCAAACATCAATAATACCGAAAAAGTGCAATAAACATAAATCGAATGATTACTTCAATAAAACTCAAATCCAGAGAACAAAGTCACTGATCTCGAAATAAAATAAAACTAAACTACTGCTACTGATCCAATCAATCCAGAAACAAGACAATTGAAACTAAACTAAACTAGAGTTTATTAAACTAAAATTGAAAAAATAAAAGAATACTAATTGTGGTGCTGAAATTCGAATCCTTGAGTCAAAGAAGCCTAGGGTCCACCTTACGGGTCGTTCTTCGCCTCTGAAATTCGACCTAATGGCCTCTATTTATAGTTATGAAATCTGGCAATCCGCGTCACACAAAAGTTGTATCCGCGTCATGCGTATGACTTTATCCCTGTTTTTTCGCTGTTTGAATTTCTCTACACCGCCTGATCTTTGACTATCTGCGACGCACGTGTCTTCATTCTGCGGCGCGCGTACGACTTCAACTG
The DNA here is from genome assembly GCA_023525715.1 of Cichorium intybus. Taxonomy (NCBI): domain Eukaryota; kingdom Viridiplantae; phylum Streptophyta; class Magnoliopsida; order Asterales; family Asteraceae; genus Cichorium; species Cichorium intybus. The sequence goes on from CM042011.1 coordinate 82,051,490, forward strand.
AAATGGTGCTTATCCCAAACTTCTCTCATTTTGTCCATGTTTAGTCCCTGTTTTCATCTTTTTCTTGCATACAAGTCCTAGCACAAAAAGTGAGTAATACCAATACAACTATGATATAAATTCACCCATAATAAGGCCTAACAAGGACTATAATACTTGATATTGATAGACGTTGTCAATCACCACCGGATTTTTACTAACTCGTTGCCCCAAGACTGCCCCTGCCGCATAGTCACTTGCATCGCACATAATTTCGAAAGGTTTTTTCTAGTCAGGTGACTTCAAGATAGGAGCTTCAACTAGCTTTTTCTTCGAAACAGTGAATGCTTGGAGATATGCTTAGTCGAAGACTAATGGTCTATCTTTAAGTAAGAGGTTGCATAATGGCTTAGATATGGCACTGAAGTCCTTCGCCTTTACCTTTGCACGATCAACTTCAAACCCATGCTCAGAAACCACATGACCCAATACAATGACCCAATACAATCCCTTCTTTTACTATAAAATGTATTTTCTCCCAACTCAGCACTAGATTTGATTCAATGCATCTTTTAAGAACCTTATCCAACTAGTTAGGCATGCCTCAAATGAAGATCCAAAAATTGAGAAATTTTCGATGAATGTTTCTAATAAATCACTGACCATATCTGAAAAGATAGCCATCACACATCGTTGAAAAGTAGAGGGGGTGTTACACAGCCCAAATGGTGTAGGTCCACAATAATCCTAGATCTATTTGATATCAATCAAATCACAAGAACAATAAGAACAAGGAGATTAAACTTCAATGCACACCTTTGATTAATCAAATGGTCTAGTACATAAGTTTTTTGGTTGCAAGAACACTCAATATTCTCTCTCTAATTAGCACACACTTCGAGACAACCAACCCTCTAAATGACGGCTCCTTGAGCCTTAAATACTCTACGCCTAAAACCCTAGCAACCTAAGCCCATGGACCGAATAACAAGCCCACATGGGTTGCCGATCAAAGGACCAGACGGAACAACCTATTGGTTGTTCGGTTCACACCGAAATACCCAAAACAAACCTATATCTTTGATATTTAACATTTTTAGTCCCTATAAATAAAAGATTAAACCAACTAAAATTAATTCCTAACAATGTCCCCCTTGGTTTAATGCTTTCATTTATAACAGCAGACTTCTCGTAGGCTTTAGTTGAACACTGTAAAGAATTTTCAACAATCTCCCCCTCAAATTGACAATCTCCTCCTTAACAGGAAAACCTTCCTCTTAGCAGGTGACATGTATAGATGTTGATAAAAATTCAGCACAGCTGCAGTGATAACTTTGTCTTCGGTGTAGGTTGTCTTCAGATTTGGATTGGTAAGCTCCTTAGGCATGAGTATGTGTCTTGAATTAGCACATCCAACTTTTGATTTGACTTTGACTGGAGTCTGACTCTTCATTTCTTCATTTGATCACTTCAGGTGTTGATGTAGTAACAAGTTGACTGAGGAGGAATTCAAACAACTTCTCACACAGAATTCAGCTCCACCTTCTTCGGGAACAAAACTTCGTGTTGAAATTCTTGAACATTGTATTTGACTGGTGTTTCTCGATACGATTCATTGACAGCAAATCCTGTGGGTCACGGAGTTAGAAACTCTCACCACAGTTGTTCAAGGATTCATCCTTAGCTCAGAATGAGACTTTTCGCACTATCTGTGTGAACCCGGAAGAAGAAACTGCGATTGTTTGAGTATCGGTGAACTACTCATGGCCATTTTGATTTTGGCCCCTGCATATCCTTGATCAAAGATCTCAATGCAGTTTTCAAGTTGACAAGTCAACTTGGCTCTTGGCGAGACGTTCAATGGTATCCAAACTCTGCGGAGTGTACCATTCTAGTGCCAATTTTGAATCAGGTAAAGTTGTTCGGGTCTCACAGCTATTGTGGTTAACAACAACGATCACTGACCCAAAGTTTCAATGTTTCATCAATGTGAGGTAATATCACATTGAGTTACTAACATTTGAATTAGAAGAAGTTTTAGGTCAAGAGCGGTATGAGCGTGTAATATGTCTTATTAGACATACCCATCGGCTAGAATTTCGAATTGTCATCAGTGTATGGTTTATTACACTGAATCATCCAACTCTTGAATTAAAAGCTTTGTATGTAAGAATAGTTGTTGATGCCTCACATCTACCACTTGTGTTGTAGCAGAGATCACTGACATAGAATGTCGAAATATCATCACTACTTGGTTTAAAGTAATGAATCATCTATTTCTTGTATCATAAATATTAAGGTGGTTAAGAATAGATTGGTGCGTGTGATAGACTACGGTATGCAGTCTAACCATCAGCACAAACTTTTTAACTCTCGACTTTGAGTGGTTTCTCTCAAAGTGTCTAGAAGTTAATGTTACACAAGAAAAGCCTTAGATTGGGTCAAGAAAAAGTTGTCAGTGTTTCACATTCATTGAGGTGTACCAATGAGGATCACTAACACTTAAAAATTACCTCAGCAGTGAGTGGTATTACTCGGTGCGTCGTCGGTAAGTAAAAATGTTTTTGGATTTTTTAAAATTTAAGGAAAGATATGAAAATTATAAAAAATATAAAATCTTTTTGAATTTTTAAGTTTTGTAATTTTTGTTTTGTTTTTCTTCTCCCCCTAAATTTATGCATGGGAAGAAAAGCGGAAATAAAACATGAACAAATTTAACTAAACAAAAATAAAATGAAAGAAAAAATATTTACAGAACTGATTTAATAATCAGTGAAATGTATCATTTTGAGCATTTCGACTAGCACATTGAATCGAGCTTTTGCAACAGGTTTTGTGAACAAGTCCGCCACATTATTATATGTGTGAACTTTATCCAAGTGAATCAATTTTCGCTTGTAGAAATCTCTGATAAAATGAATTTTAATATCAATGTGCTTAGTCTTAGAATGTTGGACCAGGTTTTTAACAATTTGGATAGCAGCCTCTTTGTCGTAGAAGATAGGAGTATCAAGAAAGTTCATACCATAATCAAGGAGTTGATGCTGCATCCAAATGACCTGAGAACAACAAGCCGATGCAGCCACATACTCAGCTTCAGCCGTAGACGTTGACACGGTCTGTTGCTTTCTGCATTGCAATGAGATCAGTCTGTCTCCTAGAAATTGACATCCAGCACTGGTGGACTTTCTGTCAATTTCACACCCTCCATAGTTTCTATCTGAAAAAGCGTAAAGATCAAATTCACGGTTCTTTAGATACCAGAGACCAAATTTTGGTCTCCCTTTAAGGTATCCAAAGATCCGTTTGATAGCATCAATATGAGAAGGTTTAGGATTAGTCTGATAGCGAGCACACTAGCAAACTGCAAAAATGATATCCGGTCTACTAGCAGTCAGGTACATCAGCGAACCGATCATCGAACGATAGTAAGTTTGATCGAAAGATTGGTCATCTGAGTCTGAAGATAGCAGAGGTCGCTCAGCCATTGGAGTGTTAGCCTCTTTCGCAACCTTGAAACCGAACTTTGCAAGAATATCCTCCACATACTTCGCTTGATGAAGCAGGATATCCGTTGAACTTTGCTTAACTTGCAACCCGAGAAACATAATCCTCTCACCCAACGAACTCGTCTCGAACCTTTTCTTCATTACCAACTCAAACTCTTTGCATAGAACATCGCTTGTTGAACCAAAGATGATGTCATCCATATAGATCTGGAAAACAAATTGATCACCATCTTGGCGTTTGATAAACAGAGTCTGATTAATTCTTCCACGAGTATAACCGTGCCATAGCAAATGTTCCGTTAAAGTGGAATACCAAGCACGAGGAGCTTGATGCAGACCATAGAGGGCTTTATCAAGCTTCTAGACGTGATTTGGAAACTTAGAGTTGACGAAACCAGGAGGTTGATCAACATAGATTTCCTCTTTCACCTCACCGTACAAGAAGGCCGTCTTGACGTCCATTTGGTAAACAGTAAAGTTCATGTAAGAAGCATAGGCAAGGAAGATCCGAATCGCTTCAAGTCGTGCCACAGGAGCATAAACTTCCGTGTAATCAAGTCCTTCAATCTGTCAAAAACCACGAACCACCAGACATGCCTTATTACGGACAATTACTCCAGAATCATCTTGCTTGTTGCAAAACACACATCTTGTATCCAAAGCCTTTTTGCCTTCGGGTAGTTCCACCAGTTGCCTGACGTTCAACTTCTCAAACTGGTTCAACTCTTCATGCATGTCATCCATCCAACTTGGTTCATTGAGTGCCATCTCTACGTTCTTCGGCTCAATTTGAGAGATGAAGCACGAATAGAGACACTCGTTGGCTTGACCACTTTGGCTTCTGGTTAAAACACCATCATCCAGTGGGCCAATAACATTGTCAATTGGATGGTCCTGTTGAATTCTTGAAGGAACAACATATTTGAGCGAAGCAGTTGAGACTGGAAGATTGGTTATATTCTCAACTCTGTCTGAGCCTGAAGCATGTCTATCAGAATCTCTGAAGTCATGAGAAGTACTTGCAATGTACTCATCAGGAATTCTTTCAGGAAAGAGAGAATCCATGAGAGTAGAGTTAAAAAGATCAGCAGGTTCAGGTTGAATAACATCTTTAGGGGTAGTTGATTGTTCAATAACTGGGGTATCGCCAACAATTTGGGATGAGACATCAGGAGCATCTTCAGTTATGGTAGCAGAAACAGGAGATGCACCGTCATCATGAATAAGATCTTCAAGAATGACTGACGGAGTGATAAGATCAGGAATGAGATCTTCAGCATCATCACTGTTGATTCCACTGGGGCCTGGTTGTGTGCCTGAAACAACATCAGAAAACACATAGAAAGGTTTAAACAGTTAAGCATAATCAAACAACCAGTCAGGTCCAACACGAGCATCAGTTGGATTCTCTTCTAGCCAGCAAACATCATATGATTGTACACTCGATACGCGGTTTTACTTGCATATCCAACGAAGTAGCAATCATCCGCCTTGGAGTTGAACTTCGGAGTAGCATCAAGATGAAGAAGAGTGCAAGGGCAGCCAAAGGTACAGAAATATGAAACATTAGGCTTGCGACCATAGAGAATCTCGTAAGGTGTCTTCATTTGAGGTTTGTTGATGATGACTCGATTCTGAACATAACAGGCTGTTTTGATGGCTTCAGCCCAAAAATTCACCGGCAGTTTAGAATCACACAGCATGGTACGCGCAGCATCAATAAGGGTTCTGTTCAGTCGCTCATCAACACCATTTTGTTGCGGAGTACGAGCAGCACTATACTGACGCATGATACCTTTATATGCACAAAACTTGTTTAGAACTGCATTATTGAATTCCGTTCCATTGTCGCATCTAATGGCTTTCAGCTTCTGATTTGTTTGATTTTCAATGAGTTTGATGAATCTAATGACCAGATCTGCAGTTTCACTTTCGTTTTTTAAGAAGAAAACCCAGGTAAAACATGAGCAATCATCAATAATAACTAAACAGTAAGAACTGCGATTAAGACTGAGATCATTAACCAGGACAAATAGATCCACGTGAATTAGCTGAAGAATCGAATCAATGGAATTGATCTGATTGGGCTTATGTGGCTTTCTGTGATGTTTTCCTTGAGCACATGCAACATATTTCTCAAATGTGATGAAGTCCTTGATTGGAAGTCCTGCAACCATGCTGTTCTTTGCAACACGATTCAGATTCTTTGCATTGGCATGACCAAGACGTTTATGCCACAACATCGCGCTTTGTTCAGCAGCTCTTGAGAATAAGCAAGTGACGTTTTCTAGAGTGTTGTTATTGATGTCGATGATGTAAGCATTGCTTTTTGTTCAGATCAAACAAGAATCCACTCATCTGGAATGACTACACGGGGTTTGAGAATCAGACATTCCTTCTTTGTGAAGTGGGTTTAAAAACCCTTGTCGCAGATTTGAGAAACACTCAGCAAACTGTGCTTGAGCTCAGGTACAAAATTGACGTTCTCAAATTTCAACTCACCATTTGACACCGTCCCTCTCTGTGTGATCATCCCTTTTCAACCTCCCGCAAAGCAAACACATCCCCCATTAAATTTTTCAATGTTGTGTAGTTGGGACATGTCGCCTGTCATGTGCCTAGAACACCCACTATCAACATACCAAGGTCTGCTGATATTCCTCCGTAACTGTTCCTGCATAAGTCGCAGGATCAATTAGATTTAGGCACCCAGTCCATACGGAAACTGGGTTGACCTTCACTATCAAGACATTTAACGGATTCAAAACTCATGTCACGTTGATCAAATAATGGTGAAACATTAGAAAAAGTTTTAATATTGCCTTTAGGAACCCATTTAACATTTGGTTTAAAACGTTTATCTTTTGACCAAATGGGAACATTTACATTTGAAGTAGAATCAGAACTACTAGAAGTTGATTCTTGAAAAGACTTTGGTCTTACAAATGTTGGTAAAACATAGTTACTTCTAGAAGTAGTTCGATTCCAGGCATTCATGTTATTTTGATTTTTCTTTCTAGAACGTGACCTTGAGGGTTTTCTGTTATGAGATGTCCCTTTTGGTACATTCTGCCAAACGTGTTCATTTTGAAAAGCATACAAGTGTCGGGGACAATTTCTGGTTATGTGACCAGGAATTCCACAATTGAAACAAGTATGTCTTTTTAAAGGTACATTGGAATTCTGTCCAGGTCCAGATTTAAACAAATTATTTCCACACACACACACGAGCATGCAACAGATTTATCAACCAAAATCTTTTTCTTAGTGGTTTTTAGATGTTTTAGAATCAACAAAAATCTTAGTGTCAAGTTTCACATCATCACACACATCAACAAAATTAGTCTTCAAACAAGTTTTAACAAGATTAATAGCAGGCGAATCTTCAACATCCTCAATCTTCGTTTTTAATTTATCTGCACATGAGATAGAAACATTAGTATTTTTCATTTTAAAACTCTCAGTGGTGCCAGATGTATTCTTTTGAATATAATTTGACAAGAAACAATCTTCTGATTCTTCAGTGTCTGGGGATGGAGTAAAATTATTATTATATGGAGGAGGTACAGCACTATATCCAAGACCTTCACCATGTATGTTTGACCAAACAGTTTGTTTTTCAAGTATAGATTCAACTACTTCACTAGATACATAAACTTTCTTAAAAATTGATCCAGCATTTTCAAATTTTGATTTTAACATATCTAATTCGGCAGTTAATCTAGAAATATCTTCATTTACAAACTTAAGATGACAATTTCTTATTGTAAGTTCATCTTGAATTTTGAGATAGTCTAAGGTTTTAGCATCTAGGGATTCCTGAAGGGGTCTTAATTTCTTTTTGTGTTTATGAACAAGGTTTTCTAAATCGAAAATTTCTCTAACTAAGTTCTCATTTAATTCACGATATTTAGCAATTTTATTCATGCATGTTTGAGAAGAGCAAGAAACTTCACTAACCTCATCACCACAGGAGTAGTAGAAACCATGAAAGCAAACTGCAAGTCCGTCATCTCTCCTTCAGCAGCATCCACATCCATCTCTCCTTCAATCTGGGCCAAGTGAGCTCTTCCTTCTCCATTCAAATTGAGTAGCTTCATGGTTGTTTGTTCCAACAGGTACCATAGTTCTATCTGGATTCTCCATTATGGGCTTGGTACACTCACGAGCAAAATGACCGAGCTCGTTGTAGTTGAAACACCTTAGATTAGCTTTGCCAAAACTCACCTTCCTCTCACCATTGTTGTTCACCCAACTATTTCTTCATGTTCTATGAGTGAATTTCTTGGCCCTGTGCACCGACATAGCAATGTGCCAAGAAATGTCCATTTCTTTCAAGTCATCTGGATTGATTTAATCAAGGTCTCCTGCAGTCATAGGATGAAACAATTCACCAGCAACCAAGGCATTTTAACAGTTAAGGAGACCAGCCATCATTCCAAGATTCTCTTCAGCACCTTTTGGAACAGATTGAGCAGGAGTTGGGGTCTTGACAGAAGGAGCAGCAACAGATGGAGCTTGAGGTGCCACAGAAGATGAACCAGGCTGAAATTGAGCTTGGACTTTAGTAGTGGCTTGATCAGTAGCTTGAACAGAGAAAGCATTGTTTGTTGAAGTACCAATGTTAGCAGACTGGTACGAGCTAACTTGATTCATTTCCCTCTGTTTTTCATCCATGTCACAAGATTTAATAATAGCCATAATCTCATAAAGTGAGAGTCTAGCTAAGTCTTTAGTTTTCTTGATGACCGCCACATTCATGTCCGAGCTTCTAGGAAGAGAATTAAGAAGCTTCTTGTTTACATCAATCTTTGGAAATGTGATCCCAGTAGTGGACAACTCAGTATGTAGAGTGATGAAACATTGTAGCTGAGCTTCAAGAGATTCTCCAAGGATGTGATTAAACAAATTAAATCTTTGACGAAGCATATCCTGCATGCTTTGCTTCATATCCTCATTTCCTTCATAGACATCAATCAACGCGTCCCACAGAGATTTAGCAGTTGTGTATTCACGAAAACCCTGAGCAATTTCAGGTGAAAGTGCCATAGAAAGAGTAGCAAGAGCTTTCAGATCAAGTTCAACTTTCTCAAAGTCCAAATCAGAATATTCTTCAAACGGTGTATCATACATGACATCGTCTCGGGTCACAGTAATTCTGACTGGAGGACGTAGATAACTTATCCACAGCTTGACGTCTTTCATCTTGATATATTGTTCGAATATGTATTTCCATTCGGTAAAACCTTCAACTTTGATCAATCGGGGAATACAGGTAACGGTACCTATAACGGAATCGAGATCGTTATTGACATTTGAAATAGCGGGATCCATCGGGAGTGAGTCTTGAAAATGCTTTAAAATTATCACGAAAATTAAATCTCAAAGTTTAGTTGCGACTGGATCGAACAACTCTTTAAAAATACCGAACAATGGCTAAAACGAGCAATCTTCAATCGAACAACTGCTGGACCGAACAATCGCAAACAACCGAACAATAAAAGAGAAAAATAAAAAAAACCAAACAACTAATAACCGAGCAACCACCAAACAATAAAATGACCAAACAACTTGGTGAGTAACCAAAACCGATCAATCAACTAACACCGAATAAAGTGAAAACCCTAAAAGCACCGAACATGCAACTTGGGCTAACCGAGTAACACTTTAATTGGGCCGAACAACCACAAGAAACCGTAGCCAATAGCGCCACCACCGAACAACACCAAAAACCCTAAGCAATCTGATCCGCCGCCGAACAACTCAAAGGAGCGTGACCGAGTATCAATTTTCAAATCTGAATCTCGCTAAACACGTCTGTAAACAACCAATTTGGATCAAAAACGAGTTTTTGGATGATTTTTGGCTTGAAGATACAAAGAACACAATGAACTTCAAGAACAAAAACAGTCAAAAATGGTCCAAAAACGGATCAAAACTCCCAAAAACTTCAAAAATATCCAAGAACAATGAAGAGATTGATACTAAAATCAAGCTCTGATACCAATTGTAGGTCCACAATAATCCTAGATCTATTTGATATCAATCAAATCACAAGAACAATAAGAACAAGGAGATTAAACTTCAATACACACCTTTGATTAATCAAATGGTCTAGTACATAAGTTATTTGGTTGCAAGAACACTCAATATTCTCTCTCTAATTGGCACACACTTCGAGACAACCAACCCTCTAAATGACGGCTCCTTGAGCCTTAAATAATCTACTCATAAAACCCTAGCAACCTAAGCCCATGGACCGAATAACAAGCCCACATGGGTTGCCGAACAACCCATTGGTTGTTCGGTTCATACTGAAATACCCAAAACAAACCTATATCTTTGATATTTAACATTTTTAGTCCCTATAAATAAAATATTAAACCAACTAAAATTAATTCCTAACAAATGGAATTAACTAGAACACGAAAGTGAAATAAGGATATGTAAATGTGGTTTTGGATCGATCTGCTGGATGAATAACAATCGGGTTATACCCAGAGTATTCATCCAGGAAGCAATAGTACTTCTGCTCTGTCAACTTTTCCATGATTTGATCAATGAACGGAAGAGGTAAGTTGTCCTTCGAGGTTGATGTGTTGAGTTTGCGGTACTCTATACACACGTTCCATCCTGTGATTGGCCTTGTTGATACCTTATTACCATATTTTGTATCGACCACCGTAATTCCTGATTTCTTAGGCACCGTTTGTGTCGGACTGACCCAATCGCTGTGAGAAATTGGGTATATGATTCCTGCATCAAGCCATTTTATTACTTATTTCTTTACTATTTCACGTAGATTTGGGTTGAGCCTCCGTTGGGTATCCCCTAGTTCTTTTTGCTCCATCTTTACTGATAATCTTGTACAAACAGGTTGCGGGGCTGATACCCTTGATATCTGTGACCGTCCAGCCAATGGCTTCCTTTTGATTGGAAAGTACATCCAATAATGCCTTTTCATGTCATGTTGGTAACTGGGAATAACATCACTGGCAAATTATCTTTGCTCCCCAAGAAAACATACTTGAGGTGTGTTGGTAATGTTTTATGCTTGAGTGCTGGTGTTTCTTGTAATGATGGTTGCAGAGGCTCTAGGATTCTTGCTGGAAGTTGTTCAACTTGCCAGCAATCGGTTACTTGCTCTTGTTCCACTGTCTCTTTGAGTAGCTCTGTAACGCCCCGGTTTTTTTCTCGGTACGTTATTTATTTTAATTAATTAATTATGAGACATTATATTAATTTAATTAATTAAGGCATGATTAATTAAAAGATTTGGGCTTATAGTTATTCCCATCTTTTAATCATATAATTAAGTCCATGGGTTTATAGCCAAACCCAATTAAAGCTTAAATGGTCTTCTAGCCCAAAGGCTTTAGGGTTTAGCCCACTAATCTAATATATTAGGGTTCAAAAACCCTAATTCCTCCACTCCACACTCTCTTTCACGCCTCCCTCTCCCTCTCCTCCAACCAAGAACTTTTCTCTTGTGTTCATCCCTAACTTCAATCATTGGTATGTTTGTAATTTTGATTGTTCTCCAATTCTATCATTTTATGTAGCATCTTATGTTGTTATTTTGATGTAGTAATCTCTCTACTTCTACCCTTTCTTTTAGATGTATGTATCTTAGTGTTAGATCTGAATACACCACCTCATTACATCATCATTGATGTACATATGAGTGTGAGTGTATGTGAAAGATCACTACAAAACCCTAAATTGAAAATCATGATCTTAGGGTTTTGTACTTGGATTTATGATTAAGTTCTTCTAGTTTTCATATGGCTAAATGAATCCCTAATGATCTCTAATCCTTTTTAGTACCACAATATTTATGGGGACTAAATAGGATGAGTTGGTACATCCTAGAATGTATCCCAAAGAGAAAAGGGTGGATTGGCCAAGAAATGTCATTAAAGGTTATGTTTCTGCTTCAATCAGATTCGGTAACCATTTTGTAAAAATCATATCTCGAGTTCTAGAACTCAAATGGACCCCATATCAGTGCCCAAAGTTCAAAAATCTAGTTAGGCAACTTTCTTAAAAGGCACCCTCGATAAAAAGGACCTTACCTATGGTCAACAACAGCTTCTCTGTTGTTGGGTCTGATCCGGGTCTGCTGTGATATGTCATTTTGTTTTTATCATTATGAGGGTTTGGGAAATGATCCTGAGTGATTCCAAATACCCACATGTACATTACATAGTTAATTTAATATCTGGAGAAAATGGGTCGTTAATTCTCAATATAACTTGGTTAGAATGGACCCACACTCTAGGTTAATGGACAGTCACCAGCTCATGCTGATTCTGTGATTGACCAACTTGTGATTTTTATATCTAGAGCCTTGGAAACCCTTTTTAATCGATTCCAACTCTGAGACTTGTCTTTTTGTGTCTAATGTGCCTCTGATTTTTGGTTGGGGCTAATTCCACCCACAAGTTGGGTAGAATTGGCCAACACCACCTGACTGTCCGTCCAAAGACTGCAGTGACAAGTCTTTTTGTAAAATTCATATCTCTTACGTCTTTTGGAGTTATGAGGAGTTCCTTATGGTTCTGGAAACCTAAGCCATTGTAGTTTCTTACAAAAATTATTTAATCCTATGTTTCTATTGTGCATTTTGGAGTAATTCAGTCCCGATCAGCAGGACTGTTTTAGAGTCCTTGCTGTGATTACTCCCTTCTCATTTCTTAGTTTCACAACTTCACTCTTCTAACCTTTAGTTCTATTTAGGTGAAGCCTTGAAGTTTGCACAAGCTTGGTAGTCTTATATTGACTCCTATCTGTTACTCACTCACTCAAGGTGAGTTCTCTCACACCGTTGTATTAGTGTTTATGTTTGCTAGATAGCTCGTGTGTGATTGTTTAGATATAATATTTAAAGCATGCTATATTATTGTTATAAAATCGTACATGTGCACTGTATGTGATTGATTAATACTATGAGGGGTAGTTAGGTAAGATCACCAACGTTATACTCTTTATGAGGTGCGGGGATCGGGGCCAAAGGATACGGGATTTACCCGGTGCGGCTCAAACCTACAAGTCCTCCCTACTAATATAAGCATTGATTTGTTCCTTGCTTATTAATGTAATTATAATTGGAATTGGATTTGAATTAGTAAATGTGAATATTGATATGATGTCTGTGTTTGAATTCACTAAGCTTTATGCTTACGGTTCTCCCTAACATTTTCAGGTATTAAGATTAAAGAGGCTGAGGCGTGACTTGGAGCACCGGGATACCACTACTAGAAGAGTTTCTATTTTGGGACATTATTATTATTTTGCTTCCGCACATTATTATGTTTATTTCGTCATAATTTGGTTTTGTGATACTTATCTTTTGTAAACTCGTAGCTTCTTTTATAAAAGTTGTTTTAAAAAGTTCAAATATTTTGTGAAAATTTTTGGGTGTGACAAGTTGGTATCAGAGCACACGTTTGAGAGAACTAGGCATTCTTAGGAATGTTCTAGACTCAAATTTGAGGCTCTTAAAATTTTGTTCCCCTTAAAATAAATTTCTAAAAGAATTTTCTTTAAAATTTTGAAGACTAGTAGTGGAAGATCCCAGGGTGTGCCGGTCAGCCAAGTAAGCCTTGTTTCTTATACTTTTATTTTGATAGATTATTGCACCTTGAATTGTTATTAGGAGCTTTGCCTTGAATTGTTATTAGGAGCTTTGCCTTTAGACTTATCATTAGCTAGCCCTAAAATTGTTAAATTTTTCACCTAGGCTAGTAATACCATGTGAGAGAGAGTTGTTTAAATAACCGGCTAGAGCGAACTGGAACATTTGAAACTAGACGCGAATGCAAGATTGGAATTTGTGTGGAAGGTAGTAGAAGGGCCCCTACTATTTGAAGCACCGATGCCGATCTCGTGTCGGGGCAAGGTTGAAAATATCCAGTGAGCTGAGTGTTCCGTCTTCATAGAAATATCTAGGACGAATAAATCCTAATAATCTCTTTACTCTGCGAATATAGATGGCTCCGGCTACTCGTCTAAATCAGACCCAAATGGAGCAAGTTAGGGAACTCATCGCTGAAGAATTTAACAATGCCTTCAACGACCTCATTCCGAATGTCACTACCGACATCATTACCCAAGTTCGTGCCCTCTTGGATGAGCGTTTCGCAGCTGTTCACGGAGGAGCTTTACCCGCGCCTCTTGTTCGCGACTCAGCCTATTACTATGAGAAGTTCTCTAAGTGCCACCCCCCTCAGTGGAATGGTGACTTGAATCCAGTAGAGGCTAAGCACTGGATTGCCGATATTGAAAGCGCCCTCATGACTTGCGGGTGCCCAGACCAGTTCAAGGTTGTTGTTGTGATGAGCCAGCTGAGGAAGAAGGCGAATGCCTGGTGGAAGACTGTTACGACATTGTTGACTGAGGATGAGCTGAGAGCCATGACTTGGGCCCAGTTTGTGGAGAGGTTTGAGAAGCAGTATGTGCCCAAGGTGGAGCAGCAGCGGATGCTGCAGTAGTTTATGACCTTTGAGCAGACTTCAGAGTGCGTGTCAGATCTGAATGCCAAGTTCCTGGAGATGATGTCTTTCTGTCCCTCATTTGCCGGAGATGAGGCATGGTTGGTTAGCAGGTATAAGGATGCCCTTCGTACGGAGATACGGGAGTTTGTGAGCATGCAGGAGTTCACAACACTGTCAGCTGTTATGGATGCCGCTAGGAGGAGGGAGATTGAGTTACAGACCCAGCAGCACAAGAGGAAAGCGGACCACGCCCTGACCAAGACGTCCGGTGATGCAAATAAGAAGCAGAAGAACGGTGGGAAGACGAGATACGAGTATAGGCCGTCTGCAGGACAGGACGACAAGAGTCGGTTAGTGTGTTACAACTGTAAGAAGTCGGGTCATCATTGGAAGAATTGCAAGTCCTCAGTGGTGGTGGCATCACCACAGGTTCCCTCTTCGGTTCCTACCTGTTTTAACTGCAACGAGAAGGGACACAAAAAGCCTGATTGCCCATTGTTGAAGAATAGTGGTGGAGGCGGGGGTATGAAACCCGCGGGTGCATCGTCATCTAAGGGAACTACCATGGTGACACGAGGACGTGTTCACCAACTGACTGCAGAGGAGCCGGCGATTACCGCGACTGTGGCGGGCACTTATTTATTAGACTCCGAGCCCGCTGTTGTCATGTTCGACAGCGGTGCTACTCATTCTTTTGTATCTCGCACATTCATTAATCGTCTGGGTCGTAGTATCGGAAAACTGGCTCGCCCAATGGTTATTGAAGTTGCCGATAACCGTATGATTTATGTCACCGACGTGTATCGGGGCTGTACTCTTGAATTTTCCGGGGTTGAATTCCCTATTGATCTTATTCCCATTGCGATGCGAGATCTTTGTGTTATCGTGGGTATGGATTGGCTTGACGCGTTTGATGCAGAAATCCTCTGTCGAAAGAAACAAGTTCGCGTTCGAAACCCTAAGGGCGGAGAACTTATCATTCAGGGAGATACTCCTCGTTTGGCCATCGCTTCTTGTTCTGCTACCAGGGTACTTAATGGAATTCCGGTTGTTTCCGACTTCAGCGTTGTTTTTCCGGAGGAACTCCCTGGCTTGCCCCCTATTCGGCAAGTGGAGTTCCGCATTGATCTATTGCCGGGTGCAACTCCGATAGCTAAAGCTCCATATCGGTTGGCGCCACCCGAAATGAAAGAACTCCAGGAGCAACTTCAAGAGTTAAGTAGTAAGGGTTTTATACGGCCTAGCTCTTCGCCATGGGGTGCTCCTATTCTTTTTGTCAAGAAGAAGGATGGCACCCAGCGTATGTGTATCGATTATAGGGAGCTGAACAAGCGCACGATAAAGAACAGATACCCGCTACCACGTATTGACGACCTTTTTGATCAGCTGCAGGGAGCATCTTGGTTCTCCAAGATTGATTTACGGTCCGGTTACCACCAGATGCGAGTCCGAGAAGAAGACATTGAGAAGACCGCATTCCGTACTCGCTATGGGCATTATGAGTTCGTGGTGATGCCTTTTGGGCTCACCAATGCACCCGCCGCTTTTATGGACCTCATGAATCGGGTGTGCAGCCCGATGCTTGACCACTCTGTTATTGTGTTTATTGACGACATATTAGTCTACTCTAAGACGAAGGAGGAGCATGAGCAACATCTTCGGGAAGTTTTGGAGACCCTCGCGAGAGAAAAGCTTTATGCTAAGCTCTCGAAGTGTGAGTTTTGGTTAGAAGAGGTTCAGTTTTTGGGGCATGTGGTGAACAAAGAAGGTATCAAGGTCGACCAAGCCAAAGTGAAAACCATTAAGCAGTGGGAGGTTCCAAAAACGCCTTTCGAAATTCGTAGCTTTTTGGGTTTGGCTGGTTACTACCGTAGATTCATAGAAAATTTCTCCAAGATTGCGTTACCACTTACCCGACTGACCAAGAAATCAGAGAAATTTGTGTGGGGCCCGGAACAGCAAGCGGCGTTTGATGAATTGAGATCCCGATTATGTGATGCACCAATCTTGGCCCTAATGGATGGGGTGGAGGATATAGTGGTTTATTGTGACGCATCACTTCTGGGTTTTGGTGCAGTACTGATGCAGCGAGGCAGGGTTATAGCCTACGCCTCTCGACAGCTAAAACCCCACGAGCAAAATTACCCCACTCACGACTTGGAGCTTGGAGCTGTGGTATTTGCCCTCAAGATTTGGAGACATTATCTCTATGGGGTAAAGTTTATTGTATATACCGACCATAAGAGCTTGAAGTATTTGTTCGATCAGCGAGATCTGAACATGAGGCAGATTAGATGGCTGGATGTGGTGAAAGACTATGACTGTGAAATTCACTACCACCCCGGTAAAGCTAATGTGGTGGCTGATGCTCTCAGTCGTAAACCGTCTGCCGAGCCCATTCGAGCTAGGTGCCTCCGTATGACGATGGTGTCACCCTTGCTGGACCTGATCCGTGACGCTCAGAAGACGGCAACGAGCATCAAGCGGGAGAAAATTGAGAATGAACTGCCTAAAATGGAACTCGATAGTCGAGGTTTGTTGACCCGCCATGGTAGAGTTTGGGTTCCATTTACAGGAGGCAACCGTAAAACCTTAATGGAGGAAGCTCACAAGTCTAAATTCTCCATACATCCAGGTGCTACCAAAATGTATCTGGATCTTCGGGAGGGTTACTGGTGGCACGGAATGAAGAATGATGTAGCCCGGTTTGTGGAAGAATGTATGACTTGCCGGAAGGTCAAGGCGGAGCACCAGAAACCGCATGGGAAATTGCAACCTTTGGAGATTCCGGAATGGAAATGGGAGCATCTGACCATGGATTTTATCACTAAGCTGCCTAGGACTGCCCGTGGAGCTGATACTATTTGGGTGATTGTCGACCGTCTAACTAAGAGCGCTCACTTCTTGGCCATAAAGGAGAGTTCACCTGCAAAGAAGTTGGCCGAGATCTTTGATCGTGAGATTGTCTCATTGCATGGTGTGCCCGTTTCTATTGTCTCCGACCGTGACACCCGTTTTACTTCTCGGTTTTGGCGGAAATTTCAGGAAGAGATGGGTACACGATTACACTTTAGCACAGCCTTCCACCCGCAGACGGACGGGCAGAGTGAGAGGACGATTCAGACACTGGAAGACATGCTTCGGGCATGTGCGATCGATTTTGGGGGTAGTTGGGATGATCACTTGCATCTAGCTGAGTTCTCCTATAACAACAGTTATCACTCCAGCATTAAGATGCCCCCGTATGAAGCCTTGTATGGAAGGAAGTGTAGAACGCCTGTTTGTTGGGGCGAGGTAGGGCAGAGGGTACTTGGGAGTACCGAGATCGTGCTGCAAACTACGGAAAAGATTCAGGTGATACGAGACCATTTGGCCACGGCAAGGAGTCGTCAGAAAAGCTATGCCGACAAAAGACGCTCAGACCTTGAATTTCAGGTGGGAGACTCTGTGTTGTTAAAAGTCTCTCCCTGGAAAGGCGTAATCCGTTTCCGGAAGCGGGGAAAGCTAGGACCACGATTCATTGGACCATACAAGGTCATTGCTCGTGTTGGGGAGGTGGCCTATCGTTTAGAGTTACCTGTAGAGCTCAGCCTGATCCATGACACCTTCCACGTTTCTCAACTGCGGAAGTGTGTTGTTGATGAGACCACAGTGGTACCATTGGAGGATATTCAGATTGATGAGCGTCTCAACTATGTTGAGCAACCAGTCGCGATTCTAGATCGGGAAACGAAGACCCTTCGGAACAAAACTATAAACTTGGTTAAGGTTCAGTGGCGACATAGACGGGGTTCGGAATGGACGTGGGAACCGGAGGAGGAGATGAGGGCTCATTATCCGGATTTATTTGTTGGCAATGACTTCGAGGACGAAGTCCGTTCCTAGTGGGGGAGATTTGTAACGCCCCGGTTTTTTTCTCGGTACGTTATTTATTTTAATTAATTAATTATGAGACATTATATTAATTTAATTAATTAAGGCATGATTAATTAAAAGATTTGGGCTTATAGTTATTCCCATCTTTTAATCATATAATTAAGTCCATGGGTTTATAGCCAAACCCAATTAAAGCTTAAATGGTCTTCTAGCCCAAAGGCTTTAGGGTTTAGCCCACTAATCTAATATATTAGGGTTCAAAAACCCTAATTCCTCCACTCCACACTCTCTTTCACGCCTCCCTCTCCCTCTCCTCCAACCAAGAACTTTTCTCTTGTGTTCATCCCTAACTTCAATCATTGGTATGTTTGTAATTTTGATTGTTCTCCAATTCTATCATTTTATGTAGCATCTTATGTTGTTATTTTGATGTAGTAATCTCTCTACTTCTACCCTTTCTTTTAGATGTATGTATCTTAGTGTTAGATCTGAATACACCACCTCATTACATCATCATTGATGTACATATGAGTGTGAGTGTATGTGAAAGATCACTACAAAACCCTAAATTGAAAATCATGATCTTAGGGTTTTGTACTTGGATTTATGATTAAGTTCTTCTAGTTTTCATATGGCTAAATGAATCCCTAATGATCTCTAATCCTTTTTAGTACCACAATATTTATGGGGACTAAATAGGATGAGTTGGTACATCCTAGAATGTATCCCAAAGAGAAAAGGGTGGATTGGCCAAGAAATGTCATTAAAGGTTATGTTTCTGCTTCAATCAGATTCGGTAACCATTTTGTAAAAATCATATCTCGAGTTCTAGAACTCAAATGGACCCCATATCAGTGCCCAAAGTTCAAAAATCTAGTTAGGCAACTTTCTTAAAAGGCACCCTCGATAAAAAGGACCTTACCTATGGTCAACAACAGCTTCTCTGTTGTTGGGTCTGATCCGGGTCTGCTGTGATATGTCATTTTGTTTTTATCATTATGAGGGTTTGGGAAATGATCCTGAGTGATTCCAAATACCCACATGTACATTACATAGTTAATTTAATATCTGGAGAAAATGGGTCGTTAATTCTCAATATAACTTGGTTAGAATGGACCCACACTCTAGGTTAATGGACAGTCACCAGCTCATGCTGATTCTGTGATTGACCAACTTGTGATTTTTATATCTAGAGCCTTGGAAACCCTTTTTAATCGATTCCAACTCTGAGACTTGTCTTTTTGTGTCTAATGTGCCTCTGATTTTTGGTTGGGGCTAATTCCACCCACAAGTTGGGTAGAATTGGCCAACACCACCTGACTGTCCGTCCAAAGACTGCAGTGACAAGTCTTTTTGTAAAATTCATATCTCTTACGTCTTTTGGAGTTATGAGGAGTTCCTTATGGTTCTGGAAACCTAAGCCATTGTAGTTTCTTACAAAAATTATTTAATCCTATGTTTCTATTGTGCATTTTGGAGTAATTCAGTCCCGATCAGCAGGACTGTTTTAGAGTCCTTGCTGTGATTACTCCCTTCTCATTTCTTAGTTTCACAACTTCACTCTTCTAACCTTTAGTTCTATTTAGGTGAAGCCTTGAAGTTTGCACAAGCTTGGTAGTCTTATATTGACTCCTATCTGTTACTCACTCACTCAAGGTGAGTTCTCTCACACCGTTGTATTAGTGTTTATGTTTGCTAGATAGCTCGTGTGTGATTGTTTAGATATAATATTTAAAGCATGCTATATTATTGTTATAAAATCGTACATGTGCACTGTATGTGATTGATTAATACTATGAGGGGTAGTTAGGTAAGATCACCAACGTTATACTCTTTATGAGGTGCGGGGATCGGGGCCAAAGGATACGGGATTTACCCGGTGCGGCTCAAACCTACAAGTCCTCCCTACTAATATAAGCATTGATTTGTTCCTTGCTTATTAATGTAATTATAATTGGAATTGGATTTGAATTAGTAAATGTGAATATTGATATGATGTCTGTGTTTGAATTCACTAAGCTTTATGCTTACGGTTCTCCCTAACATTTTCAGGTATTAAGATTAAAGAGGCTGAGGCGTGACTTGGAGCACCGGGATACCACTACTAGAAGAGTTTCTATTTTGGGACATTATTATTATTTTGCTTCCGCACATTATTATGTTTATTTCGTCATAATTTGGTTTTGTGATACTTATCTTTTGTAAACTCGTAGCTTCTTTTATAAAAGTTGTTTTAAAAAGTTCAAATATTTTGTGAAAATTTTTGGGTGTGACAAGCTCTTTCATTTTTTTTATCTCCTCGTCTTCTAATGCTTCCTCCCTATTATGTACCAAAAAAAATCCCTCTAAGCTTGGACACAAAATCTTAGGAGTACACTGTCATACTAATTCATCCAATATGTCAATCTAATAACACTCATGTTCATCAGACGAGTTGTAGTTGCCGCTGAATACATTAATTCTGAGTTTCCTATTCTCGAAAGATATGTGCATCGCTCCCGTGCGACAATCGATCTGAGCATTTGAATTAGTAAGGAAGGGACGTCCAAGAATGATTGTTGGTTGACTCTTTTTTGCACCTTGGTCTGTATCCAATACCAAGAAGTTTATTGGATAGTAGAAATATTCCACTTTGACAATAACGTCCGATAACACCGTACGCAAAATTTTCGTAGACATGTCTGGCAATTGTAAGATCATGTCAGTTTGTTCCTTCTTTCAAACTCCTTCTTATCAAACAAATGCCCTGGCAGAATGTTGTCACTGGCTTCCAGGTCGAGTAGCGCTTTATTTCATTAACGTTACCCATATTCACCGATATCAACGGAGCTCCGCGGTCCTTCAACTTTGGTGGTAATGCGTCAAGAATTATAGAACTAACGTGTTTTGTTAATTCTATCTTCTTCGAGAGGTAAGCTTGAAGTTTTCATTTTTAGACACACAAATCCTTCAAGAACTTTGCATATGAGGGAACTTCTTTGATGAATTTGACTAATAGAATGTTGACTTTGACTTCACTGAATAGCTCTGACTCTCGTCCATCCACGGCCCTCGTATCCCAAAAGGAAGTGATCTTGGTTTATCTAATACTGCTCGATAGGGGGTGACAACGCCTAGTAATATCAAGTATTTTAGGCGTTGTTGAGCCGTGTTTTAGTTAATTTATCATTATTAATTCGCTAATATCACTTACTTTTGTGTCAAAGTGCTTGGAAATGTTTTTAGTGTAAATGCAGGGGTTTTAGTGCAATACTGGAGAAGTTGTGGAGCGAAAAAGGCAAAAAGTTGGACCTGACAGAAATAGAGGCGCTATCTCTTGAGATAGAGCCGCTATCGACAATAGAGCCGCTATTTCTTGAGATAGCGTCGCTATCTCGCGACCGGATAAAATCTTCGTTTTTGAATTTTAAACTCCGAAAGTCGGGATAAGGCAACACGCGCGTCGCGGATTTTGCTTGGCCGCGGCGCGGAAACCCTAATTTCGCACTATTATAAATACCGGAGTCCCGTCCGACTTTTCACTCATCCCGGGACGCGAAGGAGGGATCCGACGGCACAATTTCGTCAGTTTTTCAGTGGGAATCAATATTTTGGTTAGTAATTTAGTTTTTCTCTTGTTTCATCAACTCGGTATCGAGATATTCCGCAATCGGGATTTCCCTCGATTACTCGATGTTCGTTTAGAATTGTAGTTTCTGATTTCAGTAGTAAATGCTTGGTATTTTAGATCTGATTTGAGTGTTTGGATATTGGTTTGATGTTTGATTTGGATTTATAAAAGTTAATCATTCGGTTTATGGTTTATTTG
Organism: Cichorium intybus; assembly: GCA_023525715.1. NCBI lineage: Eukaryota > Viridiplantae > Streptophyta > Magnoliopsida > Asterales > Asteraceae > Cichorium > Cichorium intybus. The sequence continues at coordinate 82,073,158 of CM042011.1, forward strand.
CAATTTTCGGTATTTTGGATGTTTGAATGCTTGTTGATGTGTTTGGAACTGTTTGTTGCTTCTAGATTTTGGACTTAGTTTCTGATTTCAGTAAGTAACATTAGTCTAGGATTTGGTTTGGTTTAGTTAGTTCATGTTTGAGTTAGGTTTTGGCATTGGTCTTGGAATTGTGTTTTTAGTTGATTTTTGGAAAAGTAGAAACAATACCGCTGGCTGTAGAGTGACACTACAGTTGGTATACTATCGTCTTGTCCTAACCACGTAACTCCTGCGGATCGACCCTGACTACCGCTATACTAGTGTGTGTTAGGTTTTTCTCTATTTTTGACCGCACGACGACCTAGGCGTGTCAAATTTTGGCGCCGTTGCCGGGGAGTTGTGCGCTTAGGATAGACGATCAGTGGTATTTTTTTTTCTTTTCTTTTGATGTTTGATTTTTGATTTTTAATTTTTGTATGTGTACGTCCTCACAATGGGCGATTACATGTACCCGGGTCAATACACGTGTTATGCTGGCCCGGTTTATTACAATAACAACCAGTGGAACCAAGGTCAAGGACCTCCACGACAGCAACAACATAGCAATCAGTGGCGAGGACAATGGTATCAGCTCTACAATAACGGTAATTTCGTTCCTCCGCTTTATTTTGCACAACCGAGTGGGCAGTCGGTTGCATCGCACTTCCAGCCATGGGAGTATGATGAGTCATCGCCTATATTTTTTCCTGAAAATGTAGATTGTCAGGTAGAGATTGGGCCAGAGTTGTTAGGTGTGTTGCCTAAATTTAGGGGTCATAAGCATGATAATCCTTATAATCATCTTCACGAGTTCTTAGCTATAGCCAACGTGAACATACCTAGAAATGCTGATAGGAATATCGTTAGGCTTAAGTTGTTTCCATTCACATTAAAGGACAAGGCTAAGTACTGGTTCATGTCGCTGCCGGCCAACAGTATCACCACTTGGAAGCAGTTGAGGACATGGTTCTTACAAGAGTTCTACCCTGCAAGCAAGAAAATGGAAGTAAGAAGAGATATACAGGAGTTCCATCAAAAGCCCGGGGAAGCATTCCATGATGCTTTCGAGAGATTGAATGAGCTATTACGCTCATGTCCACACCACGAGTTTCCACGATGGCAGTTGGTCACGATATTCTACAACGGTGTCGACAGTTTGAGCCAGGGCATGATTGATGCATCTTTTGGAGGGACAATTATGCTGCAAGATAGTGAGATGGCATGGAGGTTCTTGGAGAAAATCAGCAATGGATCCAAGTTCAATCATTCAATAAGGAAGACAAACAGCACCTCATCGGTGGCAGCAGTAGATATCGATAACAACTGGAAGAAGGAGGTGAAGAATGAGATCGGTGCCCTTAGCAGGAAGCTCGATACAGTATTGGCCACCGTGCAGCAAGGACCACCAAATCAACAGCAGCACAGTCAACAAGAACAAAGACCACAAGAGGTTCATCAAGTGTATGGTCAAGAGCAATACCACAGCAACAACGATGGACGACCATATAGGCCGAATAATCACGGAGGGCAGAGTTATGATGGCAATTACATTGACAACAACCATCAATACAACAAAAATCGTCAAGGTAATTGTGCTGAGTCGTGTTCTATGAACGACCAAAATTTGGGATTTCCGCCATACTCGCCAAAAACTGAGGCGAGTAATTTTTGTACCAATAATGTTGTGTGTGAACCTGCATCACCCGAAAATGTGATGGAAGGACATGCACATTGGGAAAGTCAAGAGACCACTGAGATGGTCGAACAGGTTGTTGAGGCAGAGGTTGTATGTGACAATACTACCCCTGACTCAACAACTTTTGATGTTTTTGAAAATGTTAATAATGTTGATCTGGTGATGAGTGAATCCATACCATCACCATATCATTTGGTTGAAAAGGAAGTTGAGGAGGGGGATGTAAGTGACAGTACAAACCCCAGCCCAACGACTCCTGAAATTTCTGAAATTGTTGATACTTTTGAAATCCAAAATCTAGTGATGAGTGAACTCATACCATCACCAGATAAAACTAGTCGCTCACTCTTGGTACGGATCCACCTGTTGGACGATGACCAAGAAGATGATGACAATGATGTGGTCTTCGAAAATAATAAACACAATTTTAACGCCACTCATGACCCATTAATAAATGGAAAATTAGTTGTGATCAATACCATCGATGAGCATATACGGGAGCATATCAATATTATGCCCTCCGATCCTATTCGATTGAAAAAATTTTATTGGCAACGCAGGCAAAAATCACAACGTGCAGACAACACGCAATACGCAAGCAGCAAACGAGGCGCAAAACAATTACTGGGAGAGGCACTGGGCGCGCTGCATGTCAAGCCTGTGATCTTGAAGAGATACCGAAGAAAGGACCGAGCTTGGAGGTTTAAAGCCACTTCTAAGCATTCGCGTAAAATAATCAGAAAACGACAACCGGGCAGCAGCAGAGGAACCGGCAAACCATTTGACCCGGGGAAATTAGAGTATGGAATCAACAAAGGGACGGTGGTGACTGAAATTCAGCAGAGTCAACTGGTGTACGACCCACCGTAGCCGCAGAAAGACGGTCCAGCTAAAAGACCGATAAAGAAGCGCTTTCGGGAGGCAACCCGATTTTTGATAAGTATTTTCTTTTATTTTTATTTTTATTTTTATTTCCATTTTTATTTTTGGTCAAAATATCATTGAAGATAATCATTGTTGAGTGCGATACGATATGACCCAAGTGTGGGGTGACCATGAGGGATTTGAACGGAAAAACAAAACAATGCACGCGCCGCCAACATCACCAACCCACGACGCGGACCAGGGAGAGACCCGATGTACAGGGGCTTTTCACGCATACTCGCGACGCGGCACAACTTTAATTGGTGCCGCAGACCTTCAACCTTGATCGATGGACACTGGATCTCATCGCGTCTACGCGTCGCGACCGTGGTACTTCGGCGTCGCGGAGACATGGAATCAGCTAGGACATCAACTCGCAATGTGTAATCTTCTTTTGTATTTTGCAACTTTTATTTTTAATGTGTTTGTTAGTGTGAATAGTATCTTGCCAAATTGTGACTGCTGCACCAACTGATGGAGTTGCATAACGCAAGTGTGGGGTCACCGTACCCCTACACTCGTGTTATGCCGGCGTGTTTACTGCTGCGCCCCGACTCCCGGATTTCATCGTGAATGACGTGAACAATCGACCCTGTTACAGTTTGATCCCGACAATCAAGCAATTCGCCGTTCCTAAGGGGTAACTCTTTCTCCCTAGTTTTGAAATCATTTTTTGTACAACGAGGGCGTTGTACGGTTTTAAGTGTGGGGTGTGGACGGTCGATAGATTATTTTTGAAAATTTTTGCAGGAAAAGACCAATTTTCAAAATTTTAGCAATTTTTCAAAATTTTTAATAGATTGTAATTTTGAAACAAATAGTTTGTGAATGTTATAGCTTTGGTATTTTTCAAGAAATACCATTTAGTTGTTATCATGCTATTAGTTAAGTCAAATAAGTTGAGTTTTAGGAGTTTAGAAGATTGGAGTGTTTTAAGTTTGGAATTTAGGAAGGAATTGTCAATCTGTGGCCTTTGTTGTTCGAGCCGGTAGGTCCGAAAAGGGTGGCCTCGAAAAAGGCATTTATGCACCTTACCACCTAAGATCGTCTGGTCTGGGATGGTATTTCTGAAAGCTCGTTACACGGACAACATCGAAAATCATGGACAATTCTTTAATGGCCTTTAGAATCTGAATGAGTAAGTACACTTCATTGTGGACAGAAAATTTGTAATCAAGGGTTCTTTAGAAAGCCATGAATTCCAAAGAACAAGTCAATTATGTTTTCACAAACTATTCCATCTAACTCTAGGGACAATAAGCTTTGAAACTAAACACAGTCAAAAATTGTTTGAGTCTTAGTTAGAATCTATTAAAAACTCTCTTGCTTGGGGACAAGCAAGGCACAAGTGTGGGGTGTTTGACAACGCCTAGTAATATCAAGTATTTTAGGCGTTGTTGAGCCGTGTTTTAGTTAATTTATCATTATTAATTGGCAAATATCACTTACTTTTGTGTCAAAGTGCTTGGAAATGTTTTTAGTGTAAATGCAGGGGTTTTAGTGCAATTCTGGAGAAGTTGTGGAGCGAAAAAGGCAAAAAGTTGGACCTGACAGAAATAGAGGCGCTATCTCTTGAGATAGAGCCGCTATCGACAATAGAGCCGCTATTTCTTGAGATAGCGCCGCTATCTCGCGACCGGATAAAATCTTCGTTTTTGAATTTTAAACTCCGAAAGTCGGGATAAGGCAACACGCGCGTCGCGGATTTTGCTTGGCCGCGGCGCGGAAACCCTAATTTCGCACTATTATAAATACCGGAGTCCCGTCCGACTTTTCACTCATCCCGGGACGCGAAGGAGGGATCCGAAGGCACAATTTCGTCAGTTTTTCAGTGGGAATCAATATTTTGGTTAGTAATTTAGTTTTTCTCTTGTTTCATCAACTCGGTATCGAGATATTCCGCAATCGGGATTTCCCTCGATTACTCGATGTTCGTTTAGAATTGTAGTTTCTAATTTCAGTAGTAAATGCTTGGTATTTTAGATCTGATTTGAGTGTTTGGATATTGGTTTGATGTTTGATTTGGATTTATAAAAGTTAATCATTCGGTTTATGGTTTATTTGCAATTTTCGGTATTTTGGATGTTTGAATGCTTGTTGATGTGTTTGGAACTGTTTGTTGCTTCTAGATTTTGGACTTAGTTTCTGATTTCAGTAAGTAACATTAGTCTAGGATTTGGTTTGGTTTAGTTAGTTCATGTTTGAGTTAGGTTTTGGCATTGGTCTTGGAATTGTGTTTTTAGTTGATTTTTGGAAAAGTAGAAACAATACCGCTGGCTGTAGAGTGACACTACAGTTGGTATACTATCGTCTTGTCCTAACCACGTAACTCCTGCGGATCGACCCTGACTACCGCTATACTAGTGTGTGTTAGGTTTTTCTCTATTTTTGACCGCACGACGACCTAGGCGTGTCAGGGGGTAGTGCCACTTGATTCTCCAGCTTTAATCTTTATCTTAGGTTTTCTTATGGTTATCTTGTCATCATTTGAATTCTTTTCAAGTTCCTCATTTTCATCAAAAATAATCTCCACATCACTATCTTCGTCTGCAGGTGGAGCACTACTTTGTTGACGACCTTTTTCCTACTTCGTAAAGTAATCACTTCATTAACTTGTTGTTCCTTCCTAGTTTGAGGTGATCTTTCTTGGAGGCACGGTGGAGTTTTTCATTGTCTTCTGCCTTCTTTATTACCTCGAGTAACTTGATAAGCTGAGTCCCCATTCTCAAGATTGATTTGACATTCACGTCCTCACTTTGCTAGGTTTCGATGAGAGATTCTGGAAGCTTGTCGAGCTTTCCATCGAGTTCTTCCTAATTTGAGGGGACTACATTCTTGTCGTTGGGTGTTGGCTAGGATTGCCTTTGCTGAGTCGGGTGTAGCTGCTGGTAGTTTCCCTGACGATTATTGTTGTAATATCCACCTTGATTGGTAGTTCTAAATGGTCATGGAGTATTGTAAAACTATCCATACCCGTGAAATCTGGCTAACTTCTTTATGTGTTTTGTGCAAGAGGTTGAACTTTTTGTTCAGGGCATCCATTTTTAACTTTAATAGCTTTTTCCAGGCACTGTCGATGCCTCCGGATGCTGCATAAGTTGTATTTTTGTATCGATTCTTGGCGAAATAGTCCGTCTTAGATATGTTGCTGAGCTGCTCAAGAAACCTTCAAGCAGTATCGCTGTCCTGCATCATAATCATACTCCCTAGTGATACATTAATCATTGCTTGGCTCTTGCTGTCGACGTCGTCGAAGAAACATTTCACGAGTTGGTAGCATGGAAATTCATGATGCGGGCAAGAGCGTAGCAACTCCTCATTAGGTTTCTCGTTGAAACTCTTGTATGGCTCTGCGGATTTTTGTAGTTTTGCTGGCAAGGTAAACTTCCTACAAAAACTTCGTCTTCAATTCCTCCTAAGTGATGATACTATCAAGAGGCAATGAGATGAACAAATACTTGGCCTTGTCTTTTATGGTAAAAGGAAACAAACTTAAACGAAAAGAACTGTGATTGGCCCCACACGGAATGTTCACGCTGGCGATCGAAAAAATCTCATACAAGTGGTTATAAAGGTCATCTTGTTTATAACCCTTAAACCCAGGTAATACGCCTAATAATTGTGGCCTGATTTCGACCTGGTGCTGATTCCCATCTGGGAAGACTATTGGCGAAGCATCATCACATTCTCCCAATTGAAAATGAGATGCCACCGATTGTCGAATCAGCTGCAAAAAAAGGTGGAAGGAAGTTACCGTCATCATATAATACGTTTTTGTAATACCTCTGGTCCTGCTCATTGTCATTCTGATTCTGATGTGGTCCTCAACCTTGGTTCTATTGGGTGCCTTGGTTGAAGTTAGGCACTGAACCTTCCTATCCATCTTCGTACTCGATGCCCCTAAATGGGCTTGATGTTTCTGTTGTGGTTGCTGGCATTGGCCCTGAATGACATTGTTGTTATTCATTCCCAAATTTGGTCGGTTCCCACCATTGGGTCCATGGAGTTTGGGTTGAAGTACCGGTTGAAAGGGTGGCGGCCCTGTGTTGTTGCCACCATTGTTGTTCCTGACTAAGTTCTATTGGTGCTAACTAAACATGTGGAACGACTGGTTGTTCCATTATGACATCACCTTGAGGTACATTAGGGACATCCTCTAGAAAAACATCATCTGGCTGCATTTTGAATGAGCATTTAACGACTCGACTCTTTCGAGCGGTCCTTTCGATTTCAGGGTCAAATAAAAGAGGCGATAGACGTTCACCTTGGCATGTACACATGCACTAAGTGCTTTCGATCAAAGAAAATAAAAACTTAACACTTAAAAATTGACACAGCGTGTCAAGCGCACAACTCCCCAGCAACGGTGCCAAAATTTGACATGTCGCAATCGTTGATGCGGTCAAAAACAATAAATAAAACCTCAATATCCAATAGTTAGAGAAAGTAAGGGTCGAAATCTACGGAGGCTTGTAAAGAATTGATCTTTTACTCTTTGCGTTGGGGTTAAGCTCTTATTATGATAAATTAAACTCTAGATCGAGTTTGCGAGATATCCGATGATTAGTAGTTGAATTTTAGAGTCCCAGACTTCAATATATTTACTAGTATGTTAAGAGTGGCTTTAAAAGGGGGTAAGAGGTTCTGCAAAGGATTCGTTAGGCATCGGATAATTCATGTTATGTGTAGCATAGGTTGAACCACATAAAGCTAGGTTGAGCTACTAGACGCGTAACCCTTTTGATGCGACATATTGGTGAAGTGTGGTCTTGGAGAGTCGACGCTTAGACGCAACGCTTGGACCATTGGTACATGGCACATTCTATTGTGAGACCCCGATGATGAGTTTGCCACAGGATGCGTCCTTCAAATATGACGTGACACGTACAAGGGTCGGGCGCTGTTGAAGTGGTATGATGAGTAAGTTCAATTTATATTTTAAGCCTAGGATCCATAGTGTGGTTGGGGCCATTGAGATGAGAAAACGAGTGTATGTGTTTATACGTAGGTGTAACCTATTGTAGGTGGTGTTGGGAGGTCGTGGATGTGGATAACATTGATGATGCTTTCTTACAATTTGGGCAACCTTCCTCTTATATTATTAGGTGAGTAACCTAGCCTCCCATTGTGGTGTTTATTGTCGAGAATAATATTATTAACATTATAGTGTGAGTAAGTATCGTTGTCATGTGTAAATAGATTATGTGTAAGAATGGTTATGCTTGGAGGGTCTTAACTAATAGGGTCATGATGATGAATGTGCGTTGTGCCATATTATGCCTTTATGGCATATTAGATGACAATATTTACAGCGAATGATAAATATGCCTTTGTGGCAAATCCTTATAGCATTTATATTTGATGACGACCATGCATTGTAGCATTATAGCTGATGAAAATTGTGCCTTACGACATATAGTTGATAACAAGTATAACTAGAAGGTCATAACCGGTGAGAATGATATGAAATGGTTGACTTAACTGAAAGTTATATAGTTTATATTATAGTGGTAAAGTATTGGGGTGCAGTGAGCCTTAGTGGCTCGAGACCATGGAGGTTATGGAAGTAATGGATATTTTAGGCCCTCCATGGCTGAGTTATTGGTCCTTTATGGCTGATTTGACGTGTGCGGAATAATAAGAACGTGAAGATCGAAACAAATATACAAGGTGTTGGATGATCCATAGATGTGAGTGTATACAAAGAATCGTGCTCCGAGGGTATGAAAACCCGAGCAATGCATATGACACCTACACATCACATGTTGAGCTCTACCTAACAAATGATCTAGCACTATCTATATATAGTGAGCCACCATACAAGTAATCAAGCACAAATACACATGTACAAGTGGGAATGCCTTCCTATAACATCATCCAACATGTTGAGCTTTGTATCCTAACAATCTCTCCCTCAAAGGACATAATGGATGATGTGGCGCAACACCGAGAATGAACAATTGGTGAAACCAAAGATAATGATAACACCGAGTGCAGAAGCGAATCCTCAAATCTCAACACGTCGATAGTCTCCAAAAATGAGCCCTGGGATAATGGCATGACTAAGAACCCTGCTATAGAGGACCTCTGCTCCCGAAGATAAGCATCCCGAAGATAAGCATACGCGTAGACCCGCAAAGTAAACTCACTTTTGAATCAAAATTCGAATCGCCTCAGAAAATGTGATCATAAAATAATCCACCAAAGAAATAATCGCTAAAAAGCGTCATTTAAATAAACCCAAAATCTCGATTCTCACTAAAACACGATCGAGAAATAACCGAAGTTGAGCACCAATACCGCATGAGTCATCGCATCAAATAATCGTCAAAGTGTATTGAGACTAAAAATAATTCCCAACTTCAATAAATCTCCTATAGTCTTCGTAAAAAAATCGTCAATTTTGAAAAACGGCACTTCACATTCGAATGATCATTCCTTATTCTTCCCATTTTATAATCTAAAAATAGATCATAAATGTGAATAAGAATATGCTCAACCGATAAAACATAAAAAAACTCCCCCTTGACTCATAACTTGTAAAAAGAATAAATCATGAAATCCAAAAAATGTATGCACCCGTAGTGTTCATCCGAATCGTATCATTGTTCCTCCCAATTTTTTTTTTTTTTTTTTTTTGGTTTTTCTGTTTTTCATTCCGAATCCAAAAAAATTAACTTTGAAATCCGTCGAATCCGCATCGAGATATTGTTTCTACTGAAAGAATTGGCCCAAGAAAAGTTTCCAACACAAAATTAATATTTAGCCCAATTTTGGACTATAAAAAACCCAAACAAAAATCCAGTAATCAGCAAATGCTACCTTTCGTCATCTGAAAGAGGAATCGAGATTACTGAAGCCCATCACCTTTATCGTCATCGAGACATCATCTTCTACGCAATAATCATCGATGTTTCCTTCTGTTAATCAATTTAATACATCTGATTCATAAAGTGAATCCCAAACAAAAATGAAATACAACCAATGATTTAATAGCATTTTCGTTAAATGATACTCATATTTCTTTCTACAGGTATGGTCGCATCTGATTATAACATTGTTGAAGCATAGATACCAATCAACTATTGATTTCTGATTCCCTATGTATTGTCGTAAATGTCATCAGTATTCATGTTTGTTTCATCATTTCGGCAAATTCCATTCCATCGCACAATGGAATCGCAAAGAAATGTCTTCGATTCAAAATCAAGAACAAGTTTTTTCTGGAATTGATGTATACAATCTCGACTAACTCGTGTCAATACACATTTGTTTTTGATTTCAGATGAAGTATTGATTGGAAGTTGGATAACAAAATTATTCCTGTTCAACCCAATAATTGAAATACAGACTTAACACAATAAACATATTCAATGGGCAATTCAAATATTGATTGAAAAGAATCTGGAATATGAATCAAGGAATGATGAACGCCAAGAACGAGAAAAACCCTAAAGTTCAAAGGACTCAAATAGTTAGAGAATGTGATTAATCGATGTTGCAAAAGGATAGGGTGTGTGACTTTTGAGAACAATGTAGTGAATGAATGGATGAATCAATTTTTGTAAATGAATATTATATTGACAAAAATAATGTCCAAATAAATGAAAGGTCAGCAATGAATAGATCGATATTTGAGCAATAGAGAATAGGTTGATTTACAAATGAACAGATTGGGCACAAAGATTTGGATGATGAACAGTGGAATCCAGATTTGAAACAAAAAGTATGAATATGATGCACAACAAATGAACATACATGATGAACAGTAACAAAAAAATAATAATAAATGATCCTATGATAGATTTGAGAATCTCGCCCAAATATTCTTGAAACTCGAATCAATCTTCCAAAATTTGTCAAATCGAGATCGCTCTCTTAAAATAGTCGTTAGATCTTCAAGGTATGACTCTGATAGCACATGAAAAGTTGATTTGACATGTGTGGAATAATAAGGACGCGATGATCGAAGCAAATATTCAAGGTGTCAAATGATTCATAGATGTGAGTGTGTATAAAGAATCAAGCTCTGAGGGTATGAAAACCCAAGCAATGCATAAGGCACCTACACCTCATATGGTGAGCTTTACTTAACAAATGATCTAGCACTATCTATATAAGTGAGCCACCATACAAGTCATAAAGCACAAATACACATATACATGTGGGAAAGCCTAGCCTCTAACATTATCCAACATGTAGAGCTTTGTACCCTAACAAGCTGAGTAGTTGAGTCTTTGTGGTTGAGTAGTTGAGCCTTTATGTCTAAGTTGTGGAGCCTTAGTGGGTCAGTTGTTGAACTTGAGTGGCTGAACTATAGTTACTTGAATAACTTCATTCTACCCCTGAACGTATTGTAGTAAGCTGTGTTGTGATTACTAGATGTGTATCGTGATTGTATACACTCGATAATAGGGATGAGCTGGATAAAGATCCTGAGTGATAGGATTAATATAATCACACAACCAGAACAGTGTGATATATCTTGACAAGTGTAGTTGTAATAGAATGTGTAATGGTACTTGTGTGAGCATGTATGGCTGGGGAGTAGCTGAGGTGGCTGGACATGATGACCTAAGTTGTAACATCTCAAATTCCGTAATAAAATTTTTGTTTTAAGAACGGTTCAAATACACAAAACGGTTTGTAAAAATAGAAGTCATTTAATTAAAACTTGATATTTGAAAACATATAAAATCGTATTTATCAAAAACGTTTACAAACATTATCTAGCGGAAGACTTGAAATGCCAAACCTCATATGCGATCCAGTCGCGTCGTGCTCCAAGTGCAAGCTAGTGAATACCTGAAATACAGTTTGGGTGAAAGAGTAAGCACAAAGCTTAGTGAGTTCCATAAAATACCACACAATCCATCACATAACCCAATCCACAAAAACATATTTTGGCCATCCAGTCGAGCTATCAGAGCACGGTCCCACCCAAAAGGGCTATCTGGACCCCACTTACCCAGTCGGGCTTTTGGAGCACGGTCCAACCGATAAAGGGCTATCAGGGCACCACCCACCTAGACGGGCTAGGAGGGAATGATCCCACCAAGGGCTATCAGGGCACCACTCACTCAGACAGGTTATCAGGCTCCGTAGTCGTAAGAGCAAATTATACGACTAAGACATATCAGCATAGAAGCCTAAGCATAAAGTTTGACCCCATGGGTCCCTATCATCAACCATACAGTCAAATAACGTAAGGCAAACCCAATTAAACATACATTACTACTCACCGTAATATACAGCTACCTACGCATACTATAGTGAGAAAACTCGTCTGATCTGCAACCTCAAGCTAGACAGCACTCCACGCAAGTGTCATCAGATCTCGACAATACGAACTTCCTAACAAGCATAAACTTCACTTAGAACTTCCTAAACCCTAAACAGGATAAACTTCTAAGACCGGTACCTCGAATCCTCAAGTTTGACCAAAAGTTAAACTGGCCAAAAAGGCAACGGTCAAAGGTCAAAGTCAACGGTCAATAGCTAGATAGTGTCGCTATTTTCCCAAGATAGCGTCGCTAACCATTAACAGTCCTAAAACTTCATTAAGCTCCTAATCCATTCGGCCAGGGTGTCAAGTCTTTCCCGAACTTATCCAAAATGACTATCGACTCATAAAGTTGTCACCTTTAATGATCATGCACGCCCAAAACTCAAAACCTAAGTCCAAAAGCTCAAAACTAGCCAAACAACCATACAAACAACCCAAGTGATCTTGGCTTACTTTCTAATCTAACTTCATGACTCTAGAAATGCTACAAGCAACATAAAGGTCAGAACTTTCCTAACAAGTTCCAAAGACAGAGCCAAAAGGGGACCAAATATTCATTTCCGCCATCACAAACACTAGATCAACCTTGCAAACATTAAAAGGAATAAAATTTATACTCACAGAGGTCCAAAATTGTAGATCTTGATAACTCAATCTTGGAGAATACCTTCTAGCAACACCATACACCTTCCTTTCTTCATGAATCTTCCAAAATAAGACCAAAATCACTAAAGCACTCCAATGAGGCTAGAGAGAGATGAAAGATGTTTTTAGGAGTTGAAATGCAGCAAATAGCTGCTACCCTAGGGTTTGGCACCCGACACGCCTAGGTCGTCGTGCGGTCAAAAATAAAGAAAACCTAACACACACTAGTACAGTGGTAGTCAGGGTCTATCCGCATGAGCTTCGTGGTTAGACTAAATGACAGATTACCAACTAGTAGTGTCACGCTACAGTTGGAGGACCTAGTTTCTGAGTGCTCAACTATCAAAAAGCAATCACCAAACAAAGTCAAGCCAAGCATAAGCTAAACTCAACTCAAACTAAGCTAGTCACTTTCCGAAATCAGAAGTGCATCTCTGAATCAGAAGCAAACAAAGGCATCCAAACCAAACAAGGCATAACCTAAGTAATAACTAGGGTTCTGACTGAACAGCTACTAGCTAAAGTTCAATGCCCAAAACTAACCTAATTGGCTACTGATTTCAGCAAAGGAAAGCAGTTCCAAACAAGGCCAAAACAAGATCCAAACACAATTCAAACACAAACAAACATCCAAAACCAAACACAACCATTCAAAACATCAAAATACTCATAAAACCAAGCTTAATTGTAACCAAATGCTTTCATTAACCAAATTCAGATTCCAAACATCCAAACAGTAACTAAATACTACTAAAACATAAAACTAAGCTTAGTATCAATGGTTGTCACTCCCAAAGATACAAACCAAAGCTTACAACTATCTAACTAAATGAAAATAAAATCCAAAACATGAAAATACCACTTGGGAAGTTGCTGGAACGAAATCTTGGAGTCAAAGAGCTTCAAGGTCGATTTTACACCCGGTAACTAAATACTACTAAAACATAAAACTAAATTCAGATTCCAAACATCCAAACAGTAACTAAATACTACTAAAACATAAAACTAAGCTTGGTATCAATGGTTGTCACTCCCAAAGATACAAACCAAAGCTTGCTACTATCTAACTAAATGAAAATAAAATCCAAAACATGAAAATACCACTTGTGCCTTGCTTGTCCCCAAGCAAGAGAGTTTTTAACAAATTATAATAAAGACTTTTGACTGTGTTCAGTTTCAAAGTTTATTGCTCTATGAGTTAGAGTGGAATAGTTCGCGAAAACATAGTTGAATTGTTTTTTGGAATTCGTGGCTTTCTAGAGAACCCTTGATTACAAACTTTCTGTCCACAATGAAGTGTACTTACTCATTCAGATTCTAAAGGCCATTAAGGAATTGTCCATGACTTTCGATGTTGTCCGTGTAACGAGCTTTTAGAAATACCATCCCAGATCAAACGATCTTAGGTGGTAAGATGCATAAATCCCACCCATTTTAGACTTACCGGCTCGAACAACAAAGGCCACAGATTGACATTTCCTTCCTAAAACTCCAAACTTAAAATAGCTCAACCTTCTAAACTCGTAAAACTCAACTTATTTGACTAACTAATAGCATGATCACAAATAAACAGTATTTCTCGAAAGATACCAGTGCTATCACAATCACAAACCATTCATTTCAAAATTGCAATTTATTAAAATTTTTGAAAAATATTGCTAAAAATTTAAAAATCGATCATTTCTGCAAAAATTTCAAAAAAATTCTCTTTCGACCGTCCACACCCCACACTTAAAACCGTACAATGTCCCCGTTGTACAAAAATTATTTCAAAACAAGGGAGAAAGAGTTACCCCTTTTTGGACGATAGATTGTTTGGTGCTCAGTATCACAGGTATAATTGCGAACAAACAGATCCCTGATTTCGTATGCCGGAGTTGTAGCGCTACAGTGAACACGCCGGTGGTCGAGACAAGTGGAGGGGGCACGGTGACCCCACACTTGTCTGAGACAACTCCTTCCCATTTGGTATGTCATGCATAACTCAACAAACAAATTAAAAGCAAACTTAACAAATAAAATATACAAAATATAAACAAAATACAAAAATGTACAACAAGCAATTGTATGTGTTGCGGATGGCTGCGGTGCGATTGAAGGACACGCGTCGCGGTAATTACGTGAGTCGAAGTCAACGTCGAATGGGAAAAGACCGCGTCGCGTACTATATGGATGCCGCGGCGCGGTAATTTCAGCAGATTACCCTAACTTCAACATCTCACAAAATCAATTCAACACAAGAACTACTATTTTATTATTACCATTTACTGCCTTTAAGAGGCTTATTTATCTAGAACTTACCTAAAGACAAACTTTTTCAACTAAAACCTAATAAAGTGCAAATCAAAAATGTACTAGAAAAAAATCAATTAATTACATCCAATTCCTTCAACTGTGAGCGGTATCATCATACTCATCTTCTTCTTCCGGATCCTCTTCCATTGGCTCCTCATCTTCTTCCCTAATTGTCGGCTGGGGTCGTGGAGGGACACATTTGTTTTTCGCCATGAATGTGATCATACAGTCGGCTAGCCAAAGTAGTTGCTCTTGTATGTTCTCGGTTCTTTTATTGACCTCCTGTGTTGCGGCCGACTGCATCTGGTGTTCCTTCAGGTGGGTCTGCAAAGCTTTTTAAACCGTCTTCACTTCATCGGCCAAGTATCGTGATTCCATGGTGGCCGGGGAAAGTCCGCGGGGTAGATTCATTGTCACCCGCGGTCGCTTTTTGGAGGTTGAAGGCTCGGTCCTCAGCACCGGGAATGGTGATCGCTCAACTGTTGTGATCCCATCATCAACATAGATCACATCTCGGGAGATCATGGTCGGCGGACCGAAGGGAACTGGCTGCACAACTGTTAGTCCACGGGTGGTATGATCGGATAGCAACCCGTAGGATTGAGCCAGTCTCATTACATAATGTCCCCCACCGAGAGCCATTTGCTTTAATGGTTCGTCCGTGATCTGCTTAAAGTAATCAGCCACAAAATACGGAATGTTGCACGTCTGGATCATCCGCGTCAAACACCACATGAGATGTAGCTCACGTGGTAGGACCCGGTCCTCGTCCGCACGGGGCCAGATCATAGTCGATATCAACCGATGAAACATTCGATGCGCCGGTAGATGCATTAGCCCCTCACGTACGGTATTTTCATGATACCGTGTGGATGATATGGTACTCCAATAGTCAGCAGGAAATAAAGAATCATCAGCGCTATAATTGGCACGTCGGTGGAATGTGTCGAATCCCGGTGCCTCCGATTCTTCCTCAGTATACAGCCCGATACGATAACCAAATTCCCGTAGACTGCAGCTTCGGTTGTGATTTCCCAACCGAAACTGCACCATTTCTTCTGTATCCATCCCCAGCGGCTGATTATCAAAGTGGTAACTTGCAAGAAATTGCAAAAGCACCTCCCGATAAATAGGTTCTTCTATGTGAACTGCGTTTTCAATGGCCCGACATGTGTAAATGAGCTCGCCACTATCATAGCCCCCTTGGACCAACCAATCTCGCAGATGCTCCATGATTCCCGATTCCTTGGTCAACTCCCAGTTGACCGGCCGGGCGGGAAGAATTCTTTTGTGTTGCTGCACCGATCGGCGATTATAGAAGCTATAAGCCTGTGTTCTGCCAACTCCTATAGCCAACGAGTTCTAGTAAATTGATTCTGAACTTGCGGAAGAAGACATCGTGCCTGCAGAAATCACAAAATTGAAAATTACTGCACTGTTCAGACGTTCGTCGCGTCGCGCACATAACAACCCGTGACGCGCTAGATGAATATTCATACTCCGCGTCGTGGACTATGCAGGCCGCGGCGCGACGAGCGTTTTCAGTCAATGAAAGTTCGATATTCTGTTAATTCAAGTCCGTTCCTCTAATCTAACACTTGGGTTTCATGCATTGTACTTCTATAATCCTAATTTGGCGATCAATTTCAACAATTAAGTGCAACATTGCGAGTTACAGTAGCATCTAGCAAGTTCAAGACTTATAACACTAAAAGAGAGAAAAGAGAGGCTTACTTGGATTGCAGTGAATGAAAGAGGAGTGCAGATGTATTGGTTGATTGAAGACTTGAAACACGGTGAAAGAATCACGATTTTCCGCAACTTGATTATATATGCAGTGTGGGGATTTGGATATTATCAAAAAGCTCTGTTTTGGTGATTATCTTTAATTTAAAATTAAGATAAGACCGCGGCGCGGGAAGCTTCTATCCGCGTCGCGTATAAAATCTGATTTTAAATGTAATCGCAAAAACTCAATACGCGCGGCGCGGATCCAAAAATTCCGCGTCGCGGTATTGCAAAATTACCAAAATGACCCCACACTTGTCTTTTTCTCACCGTGATCAAATGGATGCAATGAATTATAAAAAATGCAACTATACAATGACGGTCGGGTTGCCTCCCGACAAGCGCTAAGTTTAACGTCTTCAGCCGGACGTGCACTTACCTGATTATGTAGCGTATGTTGGAATCTCTGCTATGAGTTCGACTGTCTCTACTTCTAATTTCTGGAGTGTGCCCGTGGCAATATATGGTTTGAGTCTATGGCCATTGACTTTAAATGGTTGCCCACCTTTCAAGTCCTGGATTTCGACTGCACCATAGTCTGTAATGCCGATCACTTCGTAGGGACCATTCCACTTACTTCTCAGTTTCCCGGGGAACATCTTCAGTCTTGAATTATACAGCCATACTTTTTGTCCGACTTCAAAGATCTTCAATCGCAGCTTTGCGTCATGGTATCGGTTCATCTTTGATTTATAGGTGGCTGCGTTCTCGTATGCCTCATCTCGTAACTCCTCTAATTCAGACAACTGAAGTTTCCTTTCTTTCCCAGCGTCGGTATAGTCCATGTTGACTTTCTTAACGGCCCATAGGGCACGATTGGCGATCTCCACTGGTAGATGACATCCTTTTCCATAAACCAACCGATATGGAGTAGTCCCGATCGGTGTTTTGTATGCAGTTCGGTACGCCCATAATGCGTCATCTAGCCTTAGCGACCAATCCTTTCTATCAGTCTTGAAAGTCTTTTGAAGAATTTCTTTGATTTGCCTATTGGATACCTCCACCTGACCGCTGGTCTGTGGATGATACGGTGTTGCGATGCGATGATTCACCCCATAATGTTTCAGCAGCCTTCCAAATTTGAAATTCTTGAAATGAGATCCTCCGTCGCTAATGATTACTCTTGGGACTCCATGCCTGGTGAAGATATTTTTCTTCACAAACTTACAAACCACGTGATGATCATTTGTACGAGTTGCTTCGGCCTCAATCCATTTAGAAACATAATCTACTGCCACCAAAATGTAAACATATCCGTGTGATGTGGGGAATGGACCCATGAAATCGATTCCCCAGACATCAAAAATGTCTACTACCAAAATCGGATTCAAAGGCATTTGATCCCTTTTTGATATGTTCCCTAATTGCTGGCAATTAATGCACTCCTTAGCAGTCCTGTGCGCATCTCGAAAGATAGTTGGCCAATACAGTCTGGATTCGAGAACTTTATACCCGGTTTTCCTTCCACTAAAATGTCCTCCGCATGCTGATGCATGACAAAGATCCAGCACCTCACCAATTTCATTGTCCGGCACACATCGGCGAATTATCTGGTCCTCTCCTACCTTAAAAAGGTCTGGGTCGTCCCAAATGAATCTCTTTGCGTACGTGCGAAATTGCTTCTGCCTTTGTTTCGTCCAATGTGTTGGTATTGCTCCCGTGGCCAGAAAATTTACATAATTTGCATACCATGGAGCTCCATTAACCTCTAACAACTGCTCGTCGGGGAATGAGTCTTGAATTCCTGCTTCCAATCCTTCAGCTGGTAATCTAGAAAGATGATCTGCTACAACATTTTCCGCTCCCTTCTTATCTTTGATGTCCACATCGAATTCTTGCAGCAGAAGTATCCACCTAATTAGTCTAGGCTTAGACTCCTTCTTTGTAAGTAGATGCCGAACAGCACTATGGTCAGTGTAAACCACCACCTTGGATCCCCAGATATAAGATAGAAATTTATCTAAGGCAAATACTACAGCAAGTAATTCTTTTTCAGTAGTTGTGTAATTCAATTGAGCTTCGGAAAAACTTTTACTAGCATAGCAGATAACAACAGGTTTCCTGTCAACTTTTTGCCCTAATACTGCACTAGCAGCATAGTCGCTAGCATCGCACATTATCTCAAAAGGTTGCGTCCAGTCGGGTGGCTTCAGGATGGGGGCCTCGACCAATTTATTTTTGAGAATATTGAATGCTTTTACACATTCTTCGTCAAAAATAAATGGTGCGTCCTTCAAAAGGAGACCACAGAGGGGTTTAGAGATAGCACTAAAATCTTTAATAAATCTATGATAAAAACCCGCATGCCCCAAGAATGATCTAACCCCTTTCACTGATGTTGGAGGCGGCAATGTGGATATGACCTTAACTTTAGCGCGATCGACTTCGAATCCTCTTTCAGAGACCACGTGTCCTAATACTATCCCTTCTCTTACCATGAAATGGCCTTTCTCCCAGGAAAGAACCAGGTTTGGTTCTACACATCTCTTCAGCACTTTTTCCGATTGAACCAAGCAAGTTTCGAATGTAGGTCCGAAAATTGAGAAATCATCCATGAAGATTTCTAATGCTTTACCAATCATGTCCGAAAAGATTGCCATCATACATCGTTGAAACGTCGCAGGTGCGTTACACAATCCAAATGGCATTCTGCGAAATGCAAAAGTACCATAGGGACAAGTGAACGTTGTCTTTGCCTGGTCTTCTGGATGAATTGCGATCTGATTATACCCAGAATATCCATCCAAAAAACAGTAGTACTTTTGTCCTGCTAACTTCTCCACGATTTGATCGATGAAGGGTAATGGAAAATGATCTTTGGACGTAGCGGCATTAAGTTTCCGATAGTCAATACAGACTCGCCATCCGGTTACAGGTCTTGTGGATATCTTGTCACCATCCTTTGTGTCGACTACAGTGATCCCCGACTTTTTTAGCACAGTTTGCGTTGGGCTAACCCATTCGCTGTTAGTGGAGAAAACGGTTGTAACGCCAAGACATGTTTTATTATATAATTATAATAAAAAGGGCAAAATGGTTATTTTACCTTGGAAGGGTAAATTGGTCTTTTGGACAGAAAAGTATTTGGTTTGAAATAATATTTTGAGTTTTGGACTTAAAATGTTATAAAAACTGAATTTGGGTCGTTTTACCGAAAAAGGGTATTTTGGTCATTTGACCATATGAAAGACCAAATATGAAAATATTGTTGGTTGTGGCAAAAATGTAAGAAATGAAAGTTTTATTGTAATAAAACTTGATTTTGTGGTCAAAGTTCAAGAAAATGAACTTTAGGACCAAAATTGTAAAATTTTGTGGTATAAATAAGAGAGAGTTGACTCTCTCATTGACTAGCCAATTGTGCAGCAACGGGAGAAGAATTGGAGATGCGATTTCAGCAAGTTTTGAAGGATTGAAGCATGGAATTGGAATCATAGCATGGAATTAATGATTCCTAAGCTTGAAAGGTTAGTTTTAACCAAATTCTTGAAGTGTTCTTGATTTGGTTTTAAAGAAACTGAAATTTGTAAATTTCAGTTGTAATTATGTGTTTAAATGGATGTTATACTTCCATTAAGTCATGCTAATAAGGACTTAGTTCAAGGAAATGGAAGTAGGTTGCCATTTTTGATGAAATTAAGAATTTTGCCAAGAACCCTAAATCATGAATTGGTGTGATTAAGGTGTTTTTAATGGTTTAAAACCTGTTATTAGACAAAGGTTTTAGTCCTGGAACAATCCCTGATCATTAAGTAGAGTATTAAGGGCTTAAAATGTGAAAATGAGATTTTATAGCTTGAAAATCGGAGATTTCTGGACTGTCTGTTCAAAGATCGCGACCCGACCATAGGGTAGGTCGCGACCCGAAGGGCAAGGCCTTCGCGACCCGACCCGCATGGTCGTCGCGACCCGAAGACTGTGTTTTCGCGACCCGACCAGCATGGTCGTCGCGACCCGACCCCTGGGCAGAAGCTAATTTCTTCCCTGTTAAATTTTGGTGCATTTTCCAAGTTTGATTCTTGTGCTAGGCTTATCCGATTGACCTGAAATTTTAAACATAGGTTTAATATGTTGTAAAACTTCATGGAAAATTATCGGAATACGAATACGATCTCCCGAAAGTACTGTAGTAGAATACATGTATTTCGGGAAGTGTATTAAATTATATAACGATGGTTATTGATTGGAAATACTTGGAAATGGTTCCCAATTGAATTGTATAGGACTCTTGTGTAGTAGAGTCAACTAAAATGATTATTAACCTATTATCATTTGGTATATAAATGAATATATAGGTATGAGACAAAATGGTTGTGGTGCACGCAAAGGCAAGAAACAACCGCAATGTAAATGCAGCTAGCATCCAGGTGAGTAATCTCACTGATACCATATATGATATATGATGATTGGACTGTTACAGGTTGAAACTGATTGTGGGACGAAATTGATGGTTCAAAGATACGTTTGAAGAGACAAGACCAGATAAGTCGTGAGTCTGTTATAGACAAGAACGGAGCTGTGAGTCAATACATCTATATAAACCAATATAGACAAGACCGGATAAAGCCGTGAGTCTAGGCAACAGCGGGCTAACCCGTGAGCCATGGTTTATTTTGATGTGCTAAACTTATATAGACAAGACCGGATAAGCCGTGAGTCTAGGCAACAGCGGGCTAACCCGTGAGCCACGGCAACAGCGGGCTAACCCGTGAGCCATAATGGATCGTGAGCGAAATTGTTAGTAGACGGTGCGGCCTTCGGGCTATGTCTTCGATGCGGCCTTCGGGCTATGACTCCGGTGCGGCCTTCGGGCTATGTCTTCGATGCGGCCTTCGGGCTATGATATTTTGTGCGGCCTTTTTGGCTATGATTTTGTTACAGGTACATGGTGCAGCTTTTTGGCTATGATATCGGGTTATTAAACCCAGCTGGTGCGGCCTGCGGGCTATGAATTATATATTGATAATGTTTTGGTGTAGCTTATAAAGCTATGACACTGGGTGCGGCTTAAATAGCCAGGATATACGGTGCGGTCCGATGTGACTAAGAAATATGGGACATAAATGGTTATATATGATTATATGTGCAAATAACTGACGTGACTGATAATTGCAGGTTATCATGTTTTAGTCTGTAAGACTATGAATTAGGATGTGAAATCCTAAGAGATATTTGGTCAGCCAGTAAGGCTAGGAGTTTGGATTGATATCCAGACAGTTATACGAATGTATTTCTAATACGTGTTATTTGCAGATACGATTACTCACTGAGCTTTGTAGCTCATACCGTTTGTTAAATGTCCCTGCAGGTTAGCATGATCCTGATAGGAGAATAGATAGAGACCGTGACTTTGAAGTGGGACTCATAGATGCTGTCTGTAGTAGCCCGGCTTTAAAGGAGTTATGGTATTTTATACTCTCCTTGATACACTTGTACCCGGTTTTATTAAAGTATACCCCTTGTTATGGTTTTATGTATTGAAACCTGTGTTTTAAATGAAAAATTTTTCAGGGGTGTTTTTGTTTAAAAAGCCGGGTGTTACAACGGTGGTCTGGAAAATACATGTATGACTCAAAAGCATTCTGAATGTTACACCTAGTGGAGGCGATGGAACGCCAAAACCGTCTTAGGCTAAAAGTGAGTGTCATGTCTCGAGAACTCGTCTTCAAGAATGAATCAAATCCTTTTGCGTCTATGTCACTTTGGAAATATAGTCTGAGGCGGACAACTAATTCTGTTATACTGCAGTAACATGGTTGTCCCTCGAGTCGAAAGGAGATCATCATCCCATTCTTCATATCAGTACAAGAACGGTCCAATATGAAAGTGGATAAAAACTCTCAAACCAATTATTCATAGATGGCCTCGTTCATGTTAAAAATCCTTTCCCATGACCAGGGGCAGTTCTAGGAATTATTACTAGGGGGTGCATCCAAAAAATATTTCCCGGATAGAAATCCTAGCTTGAACATCTTTTGGTAAACTTTTCTGATTTTGCTACAATCTGTCCCTATTTTGTAAAAATCATAACTAATTCTAGAAAAGTCGTATGAGGTTGAGGTTGGTGCCAAAAGTTCCGTATTGGAGTTTAGTATCTTTGGTTAGTTGAACCCAAAAGTTGAATATGAACATAAGTAGTATGAAAATATTCATTTCTCACTGATCATCTTGGTGAGTCTGTTTTGTGGTCATAACTTGTAAAAATCATATCAAATCAAAGAAAAATCATTAGAAGACGAATTATATATCCATGCGAAGCTAAGAGTATGAACTATATGATAGAGTCGCCCAAAGGTTGAGCCGGTGCAAGGGCACACCCTAGAACCCCCTTGAATCCGCCCCTGCCCATGACTTGTACGTGAACTCCACCTCAGTTACAAAGAAGCCCCATTCTCACTCTCCTTGTTGTGTCCCAGTCAATGATCGTTGTTGGCTGGATTTTCCGTTTCCTGAATTCCGTCATTGTCCCATCAAATCATCATTATGAAAAAATTGATACGTACTTTGGGCGTTGGAGCCATGCATGCAACAGTTCACCAGTTCCTTCAGATGTCATTGCCTGTAATTCCTTCGAAAAAGTTAGTTCAGATTTCACAGAAGGCTTTGTGGCGCTAACCAACACGCCGCTAGTAATGAGTGTTCATCATTAGCGGCGCGAGATGGCTAGGTTAGCGCCGCGACTTATGAACACAATCGAGTATTAAACATATTTTCGCATAAATTTGAATTTTTTAGAGTTCCAATTGCTTAAGAATGTTATCAATCATCCGACATTGTGTTTATATGTGAGCATTTGCATCTATATTAACTAATTGTGGCCTACTCATGTAGAAATGGGTTTTAGAAAAAGAATAAGAAAACTTCAAAGAGTTAGAACTGAGTGACTGACCTGCTGTAATGATTTCGAGATCTAAATTACGCATGAAAATGGAATACTTACTTGTAGATGATTAAACTTGACATTGATGGTTTGTTTATATAAGTTGGGATCAGCAGATAGAGATAACTATGAGTTATCTCGTTTTGAATTTAAACTACATCACGATGCTAAGGACTTACCTTAGCGGTGCGAGTGCGAGTTTGTGTTTATCCAGAGAAATGCGCAACTGCCATTTTCACGACGCTAAACCAGGTGGTTAGTGGCACGAAATACCCTCACCTCTTATCCTTAATCTTCCAAACTGCCAAGAGTCACCCCATACTTGAGGGATGATGCAGTCTCTCTTATTTAAGCAGTCTTATAGAATAATTGAAAAAGAGAAATACAAAATATACAAGGTATGGGTTGCTCCCGACGAGCGCTAAGTTTAACATATTTAGCCAGAGGATTACCTCACTGCAGTTCATGTTGTGTACACAAGTTGTCCTTGGAGAAGGTCCACCCTTTCTACCTATAGCTCCTTGTGTGTTCCCGATATGACATATGGCTTGAGGCGATGACCATTCACCATAAATGATGTGCCTCCTTTCTCGTCCTTGATTTCCACTACACCGTATGTCGTGACGTTGACTATTTCATGAGGTCCCATCCGTTTGCTTCTGAGTTTCCAAAGAAAACTTTTGAGTCGTGAGTTGTGTTGGATCTATATGGTCAATAATCATTTTAGAATGATATTTTTCATTAATATATGATCCTATAGGGTCACACGTTAAGCAAGTTGGCACATATTGAATATTTATTATTAATATGATTATTAATAAATAATAAACTCTTGTATTTAATTAGGAGATAATTATTATTTTATGAAAATAATAAATCAAGAGAGTAAAAACTAGTTCTTATATTATATAGTATGAATTAATAAGTCATGTACAAGTTTTTGGATACTTAGGTTTCCACTCGACTTTCTAGTTACATGAGTACATCTAGTTTGGGAAACTAGATTATTTCAATCTCTTGTTGGCCAATTAGTCAAAGAGATGGGGAGGTTGCTTGCCAACCTCCTTCTTACACAACACATGCTTTTTACATGCCATTACTTGACATTTATTAGAGGTATGGGTCTTAGATCTTATATGTGGGTATATTAGAAAGTGTAAGACCAAAAAACTAACTAGTTTTTTCTCATTCTACGACTAAAATTCATCCACCCCTTTCTCTCTTCCCTTCTTGCAAGTCTTTTGAAGTCTTCTGCAAGTGTAAGTGTTGTAGAAGTGCTTCCCCTTTAGGTTTAATTGTGTTAAGCACTTAAAGGCTTAAGAAGTCACAAATATAAAAGGGAACTAGCATTCCTAGTGTCATTACTCTTGTTGGTAGATACATTATAACAGAAATCTACTTTGAGTTCTCTTGCCATCTTCATCAACTCCCCAAAACCGAGTGGGATCAAAGTCTTCAAAGGTTGATTTCTTTTCATTCTATGGTTGTCAGATAATATTTTTATTTTATTTAATTGGATCCTCTTGGTGGTTTTGTTAAAATGATCTTAAAATAATAGTTATTTTAAAAACGCTTCCATTTGCCGCTTAAATTTGTTTTACTTAAAATGATCGTTTTAGTTTATCAAAACCCATCAAGTTGAAATGTCACACCTTCTGTCCTTTTTCGAAAGTTTTTAGTTTCAACTAAGGGTCGTGAAACATTTTTATCTTGGATTAGCTGCACTATCGTAGGCCTTTTCGCGAAGTTCTTCCGGTTCTGAATGTTGGAGCTTTTGTTCTTTACTGGCTGTATCATAATGAGATCGTTCTTTACCGGCCGTATCATAATCAGTATTCACTTATTTTACAGTCCATATGGCTCTATGTATCAATTCTACCAACAAGTGGCATCATTTCCCAAAGAGAAACTAATACGGAATGGACCCGATTGGCGTCTTGAATGTTGTCCTGTACGCCCACAATGCATCATTGATTTTGAGTGGCCGATCCTTCTGGTCAGGCTGCACAGTCTTCTACAAGATCTCTTTGATATAGCAGCTAGAGACTTCAACTTAACCACTTGTCTATGGGTGATAGGGAATGGCGATTCAATGATCTACATCATATTTATTCAAGAGTCTCCCATATTTGAACTTTTTTAAATGAGATCCTCCGTCTCTGATGATAACTCTTGGAACGCCATGCCTTGTAAAAAATTATTCTTCACGAACTTGCAGACTACATGATGATCGTTTGTTCTGGTGGCCTCAGCTTCGATCCACTTGGAGACGTAGTCAACCGCAACTAGGATGTAGACGTATCCTTAGGAAGTCGGACAAGGTCCCATGAACTCTATCCCCATACATTGAATATGTCCACCACCAGGATTGGGTTCAAGGGCATCTGATCTCTTTTTGAAATGCTCCGGAGCTGCTGACATCTAATGCATGCTTTCACCATCTTATGAGCATCTCTGAAGATTGTTGGCCAAAACACCCCCGACTCTAGCACTCGATATCCAGTTTTCTTCGCGCTGAAGTGTCATCTACATGCGAACAAATGACAATGTGCAAGCACTTCTCATATTTCGTTTTCTGGGATACATCTTCGTATTATTTGATCTGGCCCAACTTTGAACACCTGGAAAGTAGTCTGCCTAGGATTTACGGGACCATTTTCCCTATGAATCTAAAGTTGATGACTACCTGTAAATCTGAAGCAATGGAGCTTATGAATTGGTTAGCAATGAATTATGCTAACATGAATTGTAGAAATAAGAACATTATGGTTCTTAAAACAGAATTGAGCGGATGAAAATCCATGGTAAATGACTGTTGTTAAGAATACCGGTTATTTTCCTTTGCTTAAACTCGGAAAGAGTTAGTAAAGGAATGATGTTGTAGATGGCATACGTGATATTGGCCAAGTTAAATAAAGCAGTGATAGTAGTGAACTACTTTAAATAAATTCTCGGATGTTTCTTTTGATAAGAACTTCCAAGATTTCTGTCAGATTGACGAGAAGAGCTTATGATTAAGCTAGTCTTGGGAGCTGTTCATGTTATCTAGGCTCTGTGTTGATTGGCCTCTGCAGAGATGGCAGAGTGGTAAAAAAAAATTTGGAAGAAATTGTTTTTGAATTGGGGTCTCATATGGCCGAATGCGTCATTATATGGAGCCCTATTTTGCTTGAAAAGAAGAAAGACAAGTTGATGCATATGTGCATTGACTGTTGAGAATATGATATTCGCGAAACCAGATCGAATATGAAGTACATTGTACCAGATATTGGAGTTACTTCACTGAGTTAAGTGATATGTAAAATTCTCCACGTATGAAAATTTGGCTAAAAGAAGTTTCAATTCTTTGGGCATGTTAATAGTGCCAAAGATGATAAAATAAATCCAGTGGAATTGATGATGTGATAAAACTGGAACCGCCTGAGGAATCTGACTGAAATTGTAGTTCCTTGGACTGGCGGTTTATTATAGGAGAGTTGTAGAAAACTGCTCCTCGATTGCTGGTTAGCTGACTAAAGTTGACCAAGAAAAGTGAAAAAGTTTGAGTGGTAGAAAGACCACAAATATCTTTTCAAAGGTTGAAACAAACCTTGTGTGAAGCTCCGGTGTTAGCATTATTGCTAAGCGGAGAAGATAAACTGGATTATGGAAATGCATCCAGAGTTGATTTTGGATACATGATATTGCAGTAGCAATTATGAATTTGGCATTTAAGCTTTGGAAACACTACTTGTATGGTGTAAAGCTTATTGTGATAAGATCATAAAAGTTGAAATACTTAATTGATTAAAAGAAGCTGAATATGAGATAGCAAAGATAGGTGGGTTACTTAAAGATTTCGGTTATGAAATCTTATACCATCTCGGAAAGGCGGATGTGATTATAGATGCCTTGAATTAGAAAGAGTATCTTTTGAAAGATACAACTACATGCGTGAGTGTGGCAAATTGATTTCCTGAGTTGATTCAGGTAGCACATGAAGAAATGTGCAGATTTAAAAACGTGAAGAATGAATGATTAGCTATTGAAAGAAGCTAGTTAGAAACTCACAGCGAGTGAAAACCCTTGGTGGTTATGTAAGTGAGTTTCAAAGCAAAGTAAGATATGAAATTTACCCTTAAAAGATGTATGTTGGGGTAGATATGTAAAATGCCCGGGACAGTACCAAACTGTGTAGGATGATATCACCTATGTATTAGTGGCCAGGACTAAAGAAAGACATTGAAAGATATGTGAAAAGTGTTTGACTTGTGTGTAATTACAGTCAAATCATTAGAAACATACGGAAAATTTAGCCGTTGTCGATCCCAAAGAAGAAATGGGACAAAAATATTATAGACTTTGTAATAAAGTCTTTGCAAGTACCGCATGGGTATGAAACCATATGGGTAATTGCAGATTGATTGATGAAATCAGTGTAGATTTATACTGATTAAGGATGAATTTAGATCGAAAAGTAGTGAAAAACTTCATAGAAAAAGAAAATCGTTGACGTGCACTACGGGTGGCGACTGTGTCGGATCGAAATACTAGAATTATTTGCTGAATTTAGCATTAATTCTTAAAATTGATAGTTCAAAAGTACTAGTAAGTACTGTATAGGGATTGCAGACTCTAGAAGATGTGCTTGAAAATTGCACAGCAGACCTTAGTGGAAGATGAGAATATTGCCTATCTTTGGTAGAACCCGTAGATAATAACAGTTTTAGTACTAGCATTTAGATGACTCGTATAATGCATAGTATAGAATACCGTGTTATCCTTCGATTATTAGGATTGAAGATGTGGAACAGCCTTTGACTAGATTCTAGACGATGATACAAGTTAAAAAGAAGACTTGATGAATACGAGAAAATTGAAAAATGGCTAAGAAGCAGTAACGGTAGTACAGGAACCATAGAGTAAAACCGTTGTAAATTCCAGATGAGGAATGCCGGAGTAAACAAAAGATCCTACGGAAAGACTAGAAATTGAGGTGGGACAAAAAGGAAAGTTGAGTCCTTGTATATTGGACCTTTCCAGGTATCCCAAAAAGTAAGAATTATGATGTATTAATTGAAGTTTCTTGATGAACTTCAAGAGATTTATAAAGTTTCTATGGGTCTCATGGTTCTGAGAACATAGATTGATAAATTCTAGCGAATCCCTCATGTTGAAATGAGGAAGATAAGTGATTAAGGTGCCCGGGACAAACCGGAGGAGTGATATGCGAGTGGTGATATAACCACGAGATAAGAAAACTAGTATGGTTAAGTGCTTAGGCAATACCATAAAGGTTTCCATATGATATGGGAAACCGGAATTGTAACGAGAAAGAAATACCCACGCTTGATAGTATGATTTCGGGGACGAAATCTTTTGAAGGAGGGGAGAATTTGTAACGCCAAGACATGTTTTATTATATAATTATAATAAAAAGGGCAAAATGGTTATTTTACCTTGGAAGGGTAAATTGGTCTTTTGGACAGAAAAGTATTTGGTTTGAAATAATATTTTGAATTTTGGACTTAAAATGTTATAAAAACTGAATTTGGGTCGTTTTACCGAAAAAGGGTATTTTGGTCATTTGACCATATGAAAGACCAAATATGAAAATATTGTTGGTTGTGGCAAAAATGTAAGAAATGAAAGTTTTATTGTAATAAAACTTGATTTTGTGGTCAAAGTTCAAGAAAATGAACTTTAGGGCCAAAATTGTAAAATTTTGTGGTATAAATAAGAGAGAGTTGACTCTCTCATTGACTAGCCAATTGTGCAGCAACGGGAGAAGAATTGGAGATGCGATTTCAGCAAGTTTTGAAGGATTGAAGCATGGAATTGGAATCATAGCATAGAATTAATGATTCCTAAGCTTGAAAGGTTAGTTTTAACCAAATTCTTGAAGTGTTCTTGATTTGGTTTTAAAGAAACTGAAATTTGTAAATTTCAGTTGTAATTATGTGTTTAAATGGATGTTATACTTCCATTAAGTCATGCTAATAAGGACTTAGTTCAAGGAAATGGAAGTAGGTTGCCATTTTTGATGAAATTGAGAATTTTGCCAAGAACCCTAAATCATGAATTGGTGTGATTAAGGTGTTTTTAATGGTTTAAAACCTGTTATTAGACAAAGGTTTTAGTCCTGGAACAATCCCTGATCATTAAGTAGAGTATTAAGGGCTTAAAATGTGAAAATGAGATTTTATAGCTTGAAAATCGGAGATTTCTGGACTGTCTGTTCAAAGATCGCGACCCGACCACAGGGTAGGTCGCGACCCGAAGGGCAAGGCCTTCGCGACCCGACCCGCATGGTCGTCGCGACCCGAAGACTGTGTTTTCGCGACCCGACCAGCATGGTCGTCGCGACCCGACCCCTGGGCAGAAGCTAATTTCTTCCCTATTAAATTTTGGTGCATTTTCCAAGTTTGATTCTTGTGCTAGGCTTATCCGATTGACCTGAAATTTTAAACATAGGTTTAATATGTTGTAAAACTTCACGGAAAATTATCGGAATACGAATACGATCTCCCGAAAGTACTGTAGTAGAATACATGTATTTCGGGAAGTGTATTAAATTATATAACGATGGTTATTGATTGGAAATACTTGGAAATGGTTCCCAATTGAATTGTATAGGACTCTTGTGTAGTAGAGTCAACTAAAATGATTATTAACCTATTATCATTTGGTATATAAATGAATATATAGGTATGAGACAAAATGGTTGTGGTGCACGCAAAGGCAAGAAACAACCGGAATGTAAATGCAGCTAGCATCCAGGTGAGTAATCTCACTGATACCATATATGATATATGATGATTGGACTGTTACAGGTTGAAACTGATTGTGGGACGAAATTGATGGTTCAAAGATACGTTTGAAGAGACAAGACCAGATAAGCCGTGAGTCTGTTATAGACAAGAATGGAGCTGTGAGTCAATACATCTATATAAACCAATATAGACAAGACCGGATAAAGCCGTGAGTCTAGGCAACAGCGGGCTAACCCGTGAGCCATGGTTTATTTTGATGTGCTAAACTTATATAGACAAGACCGGATAAGCCGTGAGTCTAGGCAACAGCGGGCTAACCCGTGGGCCACGGCAACAGCGGGCTAACCCGTGAGCCATAATGGATCGTGAGCGAAATTGTTAGTAGACGGTGCGGCCTTCGGGCTATGTCTTCGATACGGCCTTCGGGCTATGACTCCGGTGCAGCCTTCGGGCTATGTCTCCGATGCGGCCTTCGGGCTATGATATTTTGTGCGGCCTTTTTGGCTATGATTTTGTTACAGGTACATGGTGCAGCTTTTTGGCTATGATATCGGGTTATTAAACCCAGCTGGTGCGGCCTGCGGGCTATGAATTATATATTGATAATGTTTTGGTGCAGCTTATAAAGCTATGACACAGGGTGCGGCTTAAATAGCCAGGATATACGGTGCGGTCCGATGTGACTAAGAAATATGGGACATAAATGGTTATATATGATTATATGTGCAAATAACTGACGTGACTGATAATTGCAGGTTATCATGTTTTAGTCTGTAAGACTATGAATTAGGATGTGAAATCCTAAGAGATATTTGGTCAGCCAGTAAGGCTAGGAGTTTGGATTGATATCCAGACAGTTATACGAATGTATTTCTAATACGTGTTATTTGCAGATACGATTACTCACTGAGCTTTGTAGCTCATACCGTTTGTTAAATGTCCCTGCAGGTTAGCATGATCCTGATAGGAGAATAGATAGAGACCGTGACTTTGAAGTGGGACTCATAGATGCTGTCTGTAGTAGCCCGGCTTTAAAGGAGTTATGGTATTTTATACTCTCCTTGATACACTTGTACCCGGTTTTATTAAAGTATACCCCTTGTTATGGTTTTATGTATTGAAACCTGTGTTTTAAATGAAAAATTTTTCAGGGGTGTTTTTGTTTAAAAAGCCGGGTGTTACAACGGTGGTCTGGAAAATACATGTATGACTCAAAAGCATTCTGAATGTTACACCTAGTGGAGGCGATGGAACGCCAAAACCGTCTTAGGCTAAAAGTGAGTGTCATGTCTCGAGAACTCGTCTTCAAGAATGAATCAAATCCTTTTGCGTCTATGTCACTTTGGAAATATAGTCTGAGGCGGACAACTAATTATGTTATACTGCAGTAACATGGTTGTCCCTCGAGTCGAAAGGAGATCATCATCCCATTCTTCATATCAGTACAAGAACGGTCCAATATGAAAGTGGATAAAAACTCTCAAACCAATTATTCATAGATGGCCTCGTTCATGTTAAAAATCCTTTCCCATGACCAGGGGCAGTTCTAGGAATTATTACTAGGGGGTGCATCCAAAAAATATTTCCCGGATAGAAATCCTAGCTTGAACATCTTTTGGTAAACTTTTCTGATTTTGCTACAATCTGTCCCTATTTTGTAAAAATCATAACTAATTCTAGAAAAGTCGTATGAGGTTGAGGTTGGTGCCAAAAGTTCCGTATTGGAGTTTAGTATCTTTGGTTAGTTGAACCCAAAAGTTGAATATGAACATAAGTAGTGTGAAAATATTCATTTCTCACTGATCATCTTGGTGAGTCTGTTTTGTGGTCATAACTTGTAAAAATCATATCAAATCAAGGAAAAATCATTAGAAGACGAATTATATATCCATGCGAAGCTAAGAGTATGAACTATATGATAGAGTCGCCCAAAAGTTGAGCCGGTGCAAGGGCACACCCTAGAACCCCCTTGAATCCGCCCCTGCCCATGACTTGTACGTGAACTCCACCTCGGTTACAAAGAAGCCCCATTCTCACTCTCCTTGTTGTGTCCCAGTCAATGATCGTTGTTGGCTGGATTTTCCGTTTCCTGAATTCCGTCATTGTCCCATCAAATCATCATTATGAAAAAATTGATACGTACTTTG
Organism: Cichorium intybus; assembly: GCA_023525715.1. Taxonomy (NCBI): domain Eukaryota; kingdom Viridiplantae; phylum Streptophyta; class Magnoliopsida; order Asterales; family Asteraceae; genus Cichorium; species Cichorium intybus. Next base: position 82,105,589 of record CM042011.1, read on the forward strand.
GGCGTTGGAGCCATGCATGCAACAGTTCAACAGTTCCTTCAGATGTCATTGCCTGTAATTCCTTCGAAAAAGTTAGTTTGGATTTCACAGAAGGCTTTGTGGCGCTAACCAACACGCCGCTAGTAATGAGTGTTCATCATTAGCGGCGCGAGATGGCTAGGTTAGCGCCGCGACTTATGAACACAATCGAGTATTAAACATATTTTCGCATAAATTTGAATTTTTTAGAGTTCCAATTGCTTAAGAATGTTATCAATCATCCGACATTGTGTTTATATGTGAGCATTTGCATCTATATTAACTAATTGTGGCCTACTCATGTAGAAATGGGTTTTAGAAAAAGAATAAGAAAACTTCAAAGAGTTAGAACTGAGTGACTGACCTGCTGTAATGATTTCGAGATCTAAATTACGCATGAAAATGGAATAATTACTTGTAGATGATTAAACTTGACATTGATGGTTTGTTTATATAAGTTGGGATCAGCAGATAGAGATAACTATGAGTTATCTCGTTTTGAATTTAAACTACATCACGATGCTAAGGACTTACCTTAGCGGTGCGAGTGCGAGTTTGTGTTTATCCAGAGAAATGCGCAACTGCCATTTTCACGACGCTAAACCAGGTGGTTAGTGGCACGAAATACCCTCGCCTCTTATCCTTAATCTTCCAAACTGCCAAGAGTCACCCCATACTTGAGGGATGATGCAGTCTCTCTTATTTAAGCAGTCTTATAGAATAATTGAAAAAGAGAAATACAAAATATACAAGGTATGGGTTGCTCCCGACGAGCGCTAAGTTTAACATATTTAGCCAGAGGATTACCTCACTGCAGTTCATGTTGTGTACACAAGTTGTCCTTGGAGAAGGTCCACCCTTTCTACCTATAGCTCCTTGTGTGTTCCCGATATGACATATGGCTTGAGGCGATGACCATTCACCATAAATGATGTGCCTCCTTTCTCGTCCTTGATTTCCACTACACCGTATGTAGTGACGTTGACTATTTCATGAGGTCCCATCCGTTTGCTTCTGAGTTTCCAAAGAAAACTTTTGAGTCGTGAGTTGTGTTGGATCTATATGGTCAATAATCATTTTAGAATGATATTTTTCATTAATATATGATCCTATAGGGTCACACGTTAAGCAAGTTGGCACATATTGAATATTTATTATTAATACGATTATTAATAAATAATGAACTCTTGTATTTAATTAGGAGATAATTATTATTTTATGAAAATAATAAATCAAGAGAGTAAAAACTAGTTCTTATATCATATAGTATGAATTAATAAGTCATGTACAAGTTTTTGGATACTTAGGTTTCCACTCGACTTTCTAGTTACATGAGTACATCTAGTTTGGGAAACTAGATTATTTCTCTCTCTTGTTGGCCAATTAGTCAAAGAGATGGGGAGATTGCTTGCCAACCTCCTTCTTACACAACACATGCTTTTTACATGCCATTACTTGACATTTATTAGAGGTATGGGTCTTAGATCTTATATGTGGGTATATTAGAAAGTGTAAGACCAAAAAACTAACTAGTTTTTTCTCATTCTACGACTAAAATTCATCCACCCCTTTCTCTCTTCCCTTCTTGCAAGTCTTTTGAAGTCTTCTGCAAGTGTAAGTGTTGTAGAAGTGCTTCCCCTTTAGGTTTAATTGTGTTAAGCACTTAAAGGCTTAAGAAGTCACAAATATAAAAGGGAACTAGCATTCCTAGTGTCATTACTCTTGTTGGTAGATACATTATAACAGAAATCTACTTTGAGTTCTCTTGCCATCTTCATCAACTCCCCAAAACCGAGTGGGATCAAAGTCTTCAAAGGTTGATTTCTTTTCATTCTATGGTTGTCAGATAATATTTTTATTTTATTTAATTGGATCCTCTTGGTGGTTTTGTTAAAATGATCTTAAAATAATAGTTATTTTAAAAACGCTTCCATTTGCCGCTTAAATTTGTTTTACTTAAAATGATCGTTTTAGTTTATCAAAACCCATCAAGTTGAAATGTCACACCTTCTGTCCTTTTTCGAAAGTTTTTAGTTTCAACTAAGGGTCGTGAAACATTTTTATCTTGGATTAGCTGCACTATCGTAGGCCTTTTCGCGAAGTTCTTCCGGTTCTGAATGTTGGAGCTTTTGTTCTTTACTGGCTGTATCATAATGAGATCGTTCTTTACCGGCCGTATCATAATCAGTATTCACTTATTTTACAGTCCATATGGCTCTATGTATCAATTCTACCAACAAGTGGCATCATTTCCCAAAGAGAAACTAATACGGAATGGACCCGATTGGCGTCTTGAATGTTGTCCTGTACGCCCACAATGCATCATTGATTTTGAGTGGCCGATCCTTCTGGTCAGGCTGCACAGTCTTCTACAAGATCTCTTTGATATAGCAGCTAGAGACTTCAACTTAACCACTTGTCTATGGGTGATAGGGAATGGCGATTCAATGATCTACATCATATTTATTCAAGAGTCTCCCATATTTGAACTTTTTTAAATGAGATCCTCCGTCTCTGATGATAACTCTTGGAACGCCATGCCTTGTAAAAAATTATTCTTCACGAACTTGCAGACTACATGATGATCATTTGTTCTGGTGGCCTCAGCTTCGATCCACTTGGAGACGTAGTCAACCGCAACTAGGATGTAGACGTATCCTTAGGAAGTCGGACAAGTTCCCATGAACTCTATCCCCATACATTGAATATGTCCACCACCAGGATTGGGTTCAAGGGCATCTGATCTCTTTTTGAAATGCTCCGGAGCTGCTGACATCTAATGCATGCTTTCACCATCTTATGAGCATCTCTAAAGATTGTTGGCCAAAACACCCCCGACTCTAGCACTCGATATCCAGTTTTCTTCGCGCTGAAGTGTCATCTACATGCGAACAAATGACAATGTGCAAGCACTTCTCATATTTCGTTTTCTGGGATACATCTTCGTATTATTTGATCTGGCCCAACTTTGAACAAATCGGGGTTGTCCCTACGAAATCGTTGTGCGTAGGTTAGAATTATTTATGTCGTTGCTTCGACCAATGCGCTGACATATTCCCCGTAGCTAAGAAATTTACATATTTTACATACCAAGGAACAATATTAACCGTGAATAGCTGCTCGTTAGGGAATGAATTCCGTATTCCACCTTCCAGCCCTTTCGATGGGAGGCATGACAGATGATCAGCAACCACGTTCTCAGTTCCTTTCTTGTCTTAAATCTCTAGGTCGAACTCTTGAAGAAGCAAGATCCAACGAATCAGTCTTGGTTTGGATTCCTTTTTCTCCAGGAGGTGCCGTACAACACTGTAACGACTTTCAACCCCCTAAATTTATGATCAGAACTTGTCTAATGTGAAGACTACATCTAGTAACTCTTTCTCAGTAGTTGTATAATTCAAATATGCTTTGGAGAACATTTTGCTGGCATAGCAGATCACTGACACGCCTAGGTCGATATACAGTCAAAAATAAGAAAATAAACCTCACCAACTAACTAGTATAGCAGTAGCAAGGGTCGATCCGCGGGAGTTTGGTGGTCAAGATAGAACGATCAAATACCAACTGTAGTGTCACGCTACAGCCAGCAGGTTTCTTTCTACTTTCCCGAAAAAAACAATAAAAACACAATGCCGAAACAAAATGCCAAAAACCAAATCAAACATAAACCAAACTAAACTAAACCAAATTCTAAACTAAAGTTCCTTACTGAAATCAGAAGCTAAGTCCAGAATTCAGAAGCAAACAAACAATCCAAACACATTTAAATCACATTCAAACATCAATAATACCGAAAAAGTGCAATAAACATAAACCGAATGATTACTTGAATAAAACTTAAATCCAAAGAACAATAGTCACTGATCTCGAAATAAAATAAAACTAAACTTCTGGTACCGATCTAATCAATCCAGAAACAAGAGAATTGAAACTAAACTAAACTAAAGATTATTAATCTAAAATTGAAATCATAAAAGAATACCAATTGTGGTGTTGAAATCCGAATCCTTGAGTCAAAGAAGCCTAAGCTCCACATTACGGGTCGTTCTTCGCCTCTGAAATTTGACCTAATGGCCTCTATTTATAGTTATGAAATATGGCAATCCGCGGCGCGCAGAATTTGTATCCGCGTCGCGTATATGACTTTAACCCCATTTTTTCGCTGTTTGGATTTCTCTACACCGCCTGATCTTTGACTATGCGCGACGTGCGCGTCTTCATTCCACGGCGCACGTACGACTTCGACTGAAATGGTGCTTATCCCAAACTTCTCTCATTTTGTCCATGTTTAGTCACTGTTTTCATATTTTTCTTGCATACAAGTCCTAGCACTAAAAGTGAGTAATACCAATACATCTATGATGTAAATTCACCCAGAATAACGCCTAACAACGACTATAATACTAGATATTGATAGGCGTTGTCAAACACCCCACACTTGTGCCTTGCTTGTCCCCAAGCAAGAGAGTTTTTAACAAATTCTAATAATGACTCAAACATTTTTGAACATTTTCAGTTTCAAATCTTATTATTCCCAGAAGTTAGAATAAAATGATTTTTATGAAAAATGACCAGAATACCCTTTGGAATTCATGACTTTCTAAAGAACCATTGATTACAAATTTTCTGTCCACAAAAGAGTGTACGTACTCATTCAGATTCTAAAGGCCATTAAGAAAATGTCCATGACTTTCGATGTTGTCCGTGTAACGAGCTTTCAGAAATACTTTCCCAAACCAGACGATCTTAGGTAGTAAGGTGCATACGTGCCTTTTTCAAGGCCACCCGTTTCAGACCTACCGGCTCGAACAACAAAGGCCACTGATTTGACAGTTCCCTCCTGAATTCCAATCCTAAAATACTCTAAATCTAAAAATTTTTCTAACTCTTAAAAATCAACTTATTTGACTAAACCATAGCATGATTAAAACTGAACATTATCTCTTGAAAAATACCAATGCTATAACATTCAAAAGCTATTCATTTCAAAATTACAATTTCTTAAAAATTTTGAAAAATTGCTAAAATTTTTGATAGTTACTTGTTTACAACAAAAATTTCAAAAATAAACTCTTTCGACTGTCCACACCCCACACTTAAAACCGTAAAACGTCCCCGTTGTACATAAAAATATTTCAAATTAAGGGAGAAAGAGTTACCCCTTTAGACGGTAGACTGCTTGTTGGAACTAGTTGTCACAGGATACAAAAACACGTACTCCTCACGGTTTAGATTCCAGGAGTCGTGGTGCAACAGTGAACATGTCGGTGAAATGGCAAGTGTAGGGGTACAATGACCCCACACTCGCTTGAAACAACTCCTCAGTAGACTTCCATTGGTATTTACATGCAAACACTCACAAAAAAATTAAAATGCAAAAAGAACAAACATGTAAACGATAAAACATAAAAACAAAAGATAGTAATAAGTCATGTACAATGTCTCAAAAGATCAAAAGAAAAAGTACATCAATCATCATGATGGGTCCCAGATGGACTAGCCTCATCGTCGTGGTCTCTCGGAGGGTATGCTGGTATGTCATCGATCTGCATATGGAGCATGATAAGTCTCTGTGTCTCCGCCATCCAGTGGTGATGAGCCTCCATGTGTGTCATCCTCCGGTCCAGATCCCTCACAGCAGCTAGCACGTTTGCGAGCTGTGGTGGTGGCTGAACTGGTGGTGGTGGTGGCGGCTGGACCGGTGCATCAACTCTTCGTCGCTGGGCAGGTCACCCCAACGACTCATCCTCCTCCGACTCCTCCTCGGCCTAGGGGCCAACTGCCTCAAGTGTCGGCACCCTCTCAAAAACAACCCACTGCGGCTGCTGAATAATCCCTATGTTCTCGAAATAACGTACCGTGGCATGCATGGGTGGTGTCGCGGCCATGCCGACAATAAACTCGACAGTCAAAATACCATATGATCGGGCCAAGCAGGTGATGAAGTGCCCACCAGCAATAGGACTACTGGCAAACACGCCCGCTGCCCTGGATGTGAGTGAAACGACAAGCGCGTATGGAAGGTTGAGGAACCTGCTGGGTCAGAGATGACGCACATGTAGAACATGTCCTCTGCAGACACATTTTCACACCCCCTCCTCTACATGATGGTGGTGGATATGAGCCGGTGTATAAGACGGTGAAGTGGATCTCTGAGCTGGCTGTCCTTGGCCGAACCGGCCTCAAACATCTTGTTGGACATGGCTGCGCAAACGAATGCGTTCGCCTCCCTCTTAGGCTGATCTCTGAAGCAGGTAGTGAAGAAGGGTGTAAAGTGAATACCCCTCGTCTCCGACTCAGTGTAGATCCCGGTGCGTCTGGCGAAGTGTCGTAAAGTGCACTCCCGACTCTCCCCTCCTAGCCTGAATCAGATCGTTGGGATCGCGGCTCCTATGAAGCCGGAGTGTATCTGCAAGTCGAAAGGAACTCGAGCACGAGCTCCTTGTACACAACATCATCAGCAGTGGCCATGAGTCCGTCCCAGCCCTGGCAAGTGAAAGTATGCGTCCCCTAGATCTAGGTACGGTGAATGAAGGGCAAAAGCTCGGCCCATAGCCCCGCCTGGGTCAAAATCGCCCAATCCAAGTAAATAGTAGGCAGTACTGAACGGAGATCTGAAAGTCGTGCCCGATAACGCGGCGTCTCCTCCAACATCTTTAGAAACTGGAGAAACGGGTGTGCTAGTCTATAGTCCATCTGCACACAAAAAGTCATACAAACAAAAAGTTTGCAAAATTAGTCCTCATGCACGTCGCAAGTGTTCCTGCGCTTCGCCCCAATACGTGCGATGCAGCTCAAGAACATGGCGCGTCACGCCGTACATCTGTTGCAAAAAATTCCCAATATATCATCAAAATAACATGCTTAACTCAATCCCAAGTATTCACAAGGCACCCTAACTATCGACTAGCCCCTCTAGGGTGAAGAATTTGCATATGCAACACCCTACGAGCCGACATTGCCGATTTTCTAAGTTTTTCTGCTTTTCTCCTATTTCAATCCAATTCTCACTCAAACGCGTGCAACAACTTAAAAAAAACGAGTTCTAGATGACAGACCTTAGTAGCGGATATACGAGAATGCAAGAAAAACGAGAAAAATCGAGTGATCGGCGGTGCTCTGTTCTACCGTGTCGTTGTTTGTGTGTGATGCGATGAGAGGGTTACATACCTTATAATGACAGTTCTGTCTGATCGAATTCCGTGGCGCGCGTAAAGGTGATCCACGTCGCGCGTGTCCTAATTCAGCCCCTAAGCATCGGGTTGTCTTGCGAATGTGCGGCGCGGTTTACTCTTCACCGCGTCGTGCCACTCAACTCTTTCAAAGTCCTTCATTTGACCCCACACTTGCCTCGTACTACGAATTTCTACAATGATGATGATTAAACTTTCCTAATTACTTCTAAAAACAAAATACCTAAGCTATTATGGATGGATTGCCTCCCAACAAGCGCTAAGTTTAACGTCTTCAGCCGGACGTGCTGCTCCTTATTCTTCTCTTTCGTCTTGTGGCACCAATCTTCTCATTTCGGGCGCAAAGTCATGAACAACTTTCGCAAGCAGTGTTGTGAGTTGCGTCATGCGATCACTCACCTGACTGATACATTGCTGCTGAGCGTCCAATATCTGAAAGACCTTTGCCTCCCTGCATCTTGTATCCTTTTCGTACTGCTGGTGCTTCAGTTCCACCATCTCAATCATATCTAGCAGTTGAATCTTGTCTACGGAAGCCAATGGATGTCTTTTTGCTTCCCATAGAATCTCTTCTTCTTCGCTTCCACTTTCCTGTGCCTGATTCTTACCCTTTCCATTACTCGCCCTCGGTGCCATCAATGGTCTATTGTTTAGATATTTATCATCATAACATGGCGGTAAAGTTATCGGACACCCGAACATATTCTGCCTACGTTTCTGTGTCCCAAAGGAGATGTCTATGTCCCCAGTCTTGTAGGCCATCGCAGCCCCGGCTGTGGCTAAAAACGGCCTTCCTAAGATCAAGGCTGGTGCGTCTTCCAGACTCTCATATTCCATTACTAAAAAGTCTACCGGGTAGAAGAAATCGCCGAACTTAACGATCACATTCGTCAGCTTACTCTGAGAGACTTTTGTTGACTGATCTGCCAATTGTAGCACTGTTTTCGCGGGGTTCCAATTCTTCATTTTTGTATTTATCATAAAGGTACACTGGCAAAACATTGACACTCGCTCCTAGATCAAAAAGCGTATTTTGAATGATGACGTCACCCACAGTGACAATGATTAAAGGCGAACCATGATCCTTTTCCTTTTTGGGCAATGTTCTCAACAAAGCCTCACTTGCCTTGACAGTCAATCTCACTGTCTTTAGTGTTGGCACCTTAAACTTCTCATTCTTGATGCACATTTCCTGAAGAATCTTCGTGTCTTCTGGCGCGTTCTTTAGTTCATCCCATAATGGCTGGTTGATCGATGGCGCACTTGGCATGCTGGGTACTTCTTGCTTCTTTTTCGCCTTTTTGTCTTTCTTCTTTTGCTTTATACCGGCTATCACTGTTTGTTCCTCCTTTTGGACCTCTTTGTCCTCCTTATCTGGGTCACCTTCCTTAGTCTTATCTTCACTTTTCTCAGTCTTAATTTCACTTTCTTTTCCTATCAAATCATCCTCTGTGACCTTCCTCCATTCTGTCTCCACAACATTGGCATGCTCCTTACCGGCCCTCTGCGTATGATTGGGGTTTACCTCTTTGTTGCTTGGAAGCTTGCCACTATCCCTCCTGCGTTGATCCTCAGCCATCTGGGCTATCTGCCTTTCCATGTTTGCAATAGCTTTAGCATTCGCCTGTGTCTGTTGTTGACTAGCGTTCACAAGCTCATACATCTTAGCTATCATATTCTCCTGACTCTCTAGGGCATTGTTGCTGGTATTGGTCGGCCCTCTGTTGTTATTGTTACTTATGCTGGGACCACTGTTGCTTGCGGTATGAAACTGTCTCGGTTGATTAGAAGACTGCCATTGATAATTTCTTTGCCTGTTGTTGTAATTCTGGATTCCTTGGTTATAGGGTCTATAAGGTCGTCCATTATCGTTAGTATATTGTCGTTAACCTTGCCCATAAACTTGATTGACTTTTTGGGGCCTTTGCCCTTGTTGATTGCCTTGCTGTTGACTCTGTGGACCATTTTGTAGAGTCGCCATTAACCTATCAATCTTCTTGTTCAAGTCTCCTATTTCCTTCTTAACTTCCTTTCTTCAATCGGCATCTACACTTACTGCTGCCGCGGTACTCACTGGTTTCCTTGCAGAAAAGTTTGCTTTAGACCCATTACTGAGTTGCTCCAAAAACCTCCAAGCATCATCAGGTTCCTGCATCATTATTGTCTTGCTGGATCAAGCATTAATCATTGCTTGATTCGTTGTGTCCACCCCATCGAAGAATATCTTGACAAGCTGCCATCGTGGAATGTCATGATGTGGACAAGATCGCATCAATTCCTTTAGTCGCTCGAACGCATCATGGAATGCTTCTCCCGGCTTCTGCTGGAAGTCCTGAATAGCTCTCCTAATTTCTGTGGTTTTGCTGGCTAGGTAGAATTCTTGAAGAAACTTAGCTTTTAACTACTCCCAGGTAGTGATACTATTAGGTTGTAATGATGTAAACCAATACTTGGCCTTGCCCTTTAAGGTAAAAGGGAATAATCTCAACCTAAAAATATTCTTATTAGTATTCCTAGGAGTGTTAGCATTAGCTATGGCCAGGAACTCATAGAGATGATTGTAAGGGTCATCTTGCTTATAGCCTCTAAATTCAGGTAAAATGCCTAGAAGTTGTGGTCTTATTTCTACTTCATTATCTACATTTTCTGGAAAATAAATGGGCGAAGTATCATCATACTCCCTAGGTTGGAACTGTGATGCAACTGATTGCCCCATCGGTTGAGCAAAATACAGAGGTGGAACAAAATTACCGTCATTGTATAACTCATTGTTATAAAGTCGCTGCCCCTGTGGTTGATGCTGCTGTTGATATCTCCTCGGAGGTCCCCGACCTCGATTCTATTGCTGCTGTTACTGGACTGGATGCTTTGTCATCCATCCTTCGTCTTCCTCATCATAAACTATATCTACCTCCTGGTACTGGTACTGTGGTTGTTGAGGTTGTATTTAGCTTTTGGTGGTATAGGTTGAAATGGTGGTTGTGGTTTGTAGATAGGTGGTTGTTGTGGTACTGCTTGTAAAGGTTGTGGTTGAGAAACAGGTACCTGTTGTCGCGGATGTGGGGTGCCATCACGGGTCGGTGCTCCCCAAGCCATCACAGCAGATACAAGATTTCCTAAAGGGTTGGTAACAGGTTCACCTAAAGGTTGGACCAAAGGCTGAGTGCATGATGGTATTGGTGCAGGGGCTGAAACCGCACCACCACTAGCACTAGTGCTACCTATATGAAATTCAAAAACTGGGGGCATAAATGGTGCTCCCCTCGATACCTCGCCCATGGGCTCATTGGTAACATCCTCTATGACTACACTATTGGGACTCATGTTAATCAAACGCCTACACACACGGTTCTTGCGTGCAGTTCACTCAATTTCAGAATCAAATAACAAGGGTGATGTCAGCCCACCCCGACGGGTACACATGCACTAGTGCAAAACGACCGTCAAAACTAAGAAGCAAATTACTAACTAAACTAAATAACCAAAACTATGCTCGTCGGGGAATGAGTCTTGAATTCCTGCTTCCAATCCTTCAGCTGGTAATCTAGAAAGATGATCTGCTACAACATTTTCCGCTCCCTTCTTATCTTTGATGTCCACATCGAATTCTTGCAGCAGAAGTATCCACCTAATTAGTCTAGGCTTAGACTCCTTCTTTGTAAGTAGATGCCGAACAGCACTATGGTCAGTGTAAACCACCACCTTGGATCCCCAGATATAAGAAAGAAATTTATCTAAGGCAAATACTACAGCAAGTAATTCTTTTTCGGTAGTTGTGTAATTCAATTGAGCTTCGGAAAAAGTTTTACTAGCATAGCAGATAACAACAGGTTTCCTGTCAACTTTTTGCCCTAATACTGCACTAGCAGCATAGTCGCTAGCATCGCACATTATCTCAAAAGGTTGCGTCCAGTCGGGTGGCTTCAGGATGGGGGCCTCGACCAATTTATTCTTGAGAATATTGAATGCTTTTACACATTCTTCGTCAAAAATAAATGGTGCGTCCTTCAAAAGGAGACCACAGAGGGGTTTAGAGATAGCACTAAAATCTTTAATAAATCTACGATAAAAACCCGCATGCCCCAAGAATGATCTAACCCCTTTCACTGATGTTGGAGGCGGCAATGTGGATATGACCTTAACTTTAGCGCGATCGACTTCGAATCCTCTTTCAGAGACCACGTGTCCTAATACTATCCCTTCTCTTACCATGAAATGGCTTTTCTTCCAGGAAAGAACCAGGTTTGGTTCTACACATCTCTTCAGCATTTTTTCCGATTTAACCAAGCAAGTTTCGAATGTAGGTCCGAAAATTGAGAAATCATCCATGAAGATTTCTAATGCTTCACCAATCATGTCCGAAAAGATTGCCATCATACATCATTGAAACGTCGCAGGTGCGTTACACAATCCAAATGGCATTCTGCGAAATGCAAAAGTACTATAGGGACAAGTGAACGTTGTCTTTGCCTGGTCTTCTGGATGAATTGCGATCTGATTATACCCAGAATATCCATCCAAAAAACAGTAGTACTTTTGTCCTGCTAACTTCTCCACGATTTGATCGATGAAGGGTAATGGAAAATGATCGTTGGACGTAGCGGCATTAAGTTTCCGATAGTCAATACAGACTCGCCATCCGGTTACAGGTCTTGTGGATATCTTGTCACCATCCTTTGTGTCGACTACAGTGATCCCCGACTTTTTCGGCACAGTTTGCGTTGGGCTAACCCATTCGCTGTCAGAGATGGGGTAGATGATTCCTGCGCCCAACCATTTAAGAACTTCCTTTTTGACAACTTCTTTTAGGTTGGGATTCAATCTCCTTTGCATATCCCTGGCAGGTTTAGCTCCTTCCTCTGTGATAATGCGATGCATACATGTGGTCGGACTGATTCCCTTTAAGTCCGCAATTGTCCAGCCAATAGCCTCCTTGTGTTTGGACAATACATTGAGTAATTCTATCTCTTGTTTCTCTGTCAGATTGGCTGCCACAATCACTGGTAAAGTATCATTCTTTCCTAAAAAGGCATACTTTAAATGTTCTGGTAACGGCTTTAAATCCAACTTGGGTGGTTCTTGCAAAGAGGGCTTTAATGTCTTTGGAATTTCTGCTGGTAACTTCTCTATATGCGTGCGCATTCTTCAGACTTGAATCCCTTTTCTTCTTCTTTTCCATTTTGCGTCTCTTTTCTTTCAACATTTGCTTCTTCCTGAATTTCCCTATCATATGATTGAAGTACCTCTGGCGTGTACTGCTGCACCAGCTCGTCTATGATATCTACCTTGTAACATTCTTCCTCTTCCATGCTACTTCCCTTGAGATCAGCATTGAAAATGTTGATCTTGGCGTGTCGATGCCCAAAAGATATTCCCATGTCTCCGGTGCGACAAGCAATATTTGCGTTGGCCGTGGCCAAAAACGGTCGCCCTAGAATGATCGTGGGTTGTTCTCTACCAGTTGCTTGACGAGTGTCCAAAACAAGAAAATCTGCTGGGTAGTAAAATTCTCCCACCTTGATGATGACATCGACTAACATACCCCTGAGAACCTTAGTGGACTTATCGGCCAACTGCAGAATCACATCAGTAGATCTCATGGTACCAAACTCATGCTTGTCGAATAACTGTCCAGGCAATATGTTCACACTTGCACCTAGATCTAACAGAGCTCTTTTAATGTGTACATTTCCTAAATCTACTGAGATGAGTGGAACTCCCAGATCTTTCATCTTTGGAGGAAGCGCATCCATGAGGATAGAGCTTACATTCTCGGGTAAGCTAATCATCTTAGGCAAGTGGGACAGGATATGCTTCTTATGTATGCACATGTCTTTAAGAAACTTAGCATATGCGGGGACTTCCTTGATGAGTTTGACTAAAGGAATGTTAACTTTAATTTGGCTAAATAATTCCCACATATCCTCCGCCTGTGGTCCCTTCTTTCCATATGGTCCTTTCTCTGGCTTTTCCAAGGCTGTGGGGAAAGGAACTGTTCCACTTGGTTCTCCTTTTTCCCAGGTACTTGTCTGCTTCTTATTCTGCACCTGCTCTTCCTTATCCTTTTTCTTTTCCTTTTCTAATTCTTCTTTTTCATCAAACACTATTTCCACATCACTATCATCATCTGTAGGCGGAGCTGTAACCTTGTTGTCTACTTTCTTCCCGTTTCTAAGTGTGATTACTTCATTAACTTGCATTCTTGGTGATTGCACCTGTTCCTGAACTCTCTTTTCTTCCATTTTGACAAGTAATTCTCCTAATCTCAGAATTGCTTCTGAATTAGATTTCTCTACTTCCTGGAGTTGTACTAACATTCCAAAAATTTCTTGCAAACCAATGTTCATACCTCCTGGTGGAGATGGAGGTTGCACTTGCTGCTGCCTTATAGGTGGTTTTCTCGATTCTCATTGCTGATTACTTCGGAATGGTCTTGGTGCGTTGTGAAATCGACCATATCCGTGCACTTGACTTATTTCTTCATGAGTCATCGAGCACTCATTATGATTGTGTCCTATTTCTCCACATTTATTGCATATATTCTGCCCATGTAACATGTATGCCCCCTTTTCCTGTTGAAACCTCTCGAGCATCTGATTGAACCTTTTTGTGACAGCAGTGAGCTCTTTCTGAATTCCGGCTTTCCATTTGTTCTCTGTTTCAATGTTAGCTACATATATCGTCTTATCTTTCATCGATCCACTGACTTTTGATCCTAAACTCAACTGTTCCAAAAATCTCCAGGCATCTTCTGGCTCTTGCCACATAAATGTCCCACTTGATGAGACATTTATCATAACCTGGTGTGTCTCATTAACTCCCTCAAAGAATAATTTTACTAACTGCCATTTAGGAACTTCATGATGCGGACAAGATCGCAACAACTCTTTTAACCTATCAAAGGCTTCGCGGAAAGCCTCTCCTGGCTTTTGCTGAAAATCTTGGATTGCTCGTCTGACCTCCGTGGTTTTACTGACCGGATAGAATTCTTGAAGAAACTTAGCCTTGAGTTGTTCCCAGCTAGTAATACTATTAGACGGTAAAGATGTAAACCAATATTTGGCTTTATCCTTAAGAGTGAATGGAAACAATCTAAGCCTAAAAATATCTCTATCAGTATTCCTAGGAGTATTGGCATTGGCAATCGCTAAGAATTCATATAGATGATTATATGGATCGTCAGTCTTGTATCCCCTAAACTGAGTCAATATTCCTAACAACTGAGGTCTTATTTCTACTTGAGAATCAATGTTATCAGGAATATAAATTGGCGATGAATCATCATATTCCCGTGGTTGGAAATGTGATGCAACCGATTGCCTTCTCGGTTGTGCGAAATGTAAGGGTTGAGCAGGATTACCATAAAGATGATCGTTATATTCCCGTTGACCTGGTGGTTGATACTGTGGTGCTCTTCTGGGAGGTCCTCGACCTCGGTTCCACTGTGGTTGGGGTGCTGGTGGCACCCATCCCTCGTCTTCCTCGTCATATCCCTCCTCTGTCTCTGGATAATGGTATTGTGGCTGAGGAGGTTGTTGATAGTGTATCGGTTGTGTAGGTTGGAATGTGGGTTGAGGTTTAAAAAGAACGGGTTGTGGTTGAGAAAATGGTTGAGAGGTTGGTGTGTGCTGTCTAGAAACTGGGGTGCCATTACGGGTCGGCTCTCCCCAAGACATTGCAGAGGTAAACGGGTTGGTAGATTGTGGTTGTGAAGCGGGTGTAAATGGTGGGACACATGGCGGAGTGCATGATGGTATGGGTGCAGGGGCTGAAACTGCACCGCCAGAAGCACTCGAGCTACCGAACTGAAACTCTGACAGTGGGGGAATAGAAAACATCCCCGTTGCCTCACCTGATGGTTCCTGGGCAACACTTACTGGACTACTACTAACCTGACTAAAATTCATGATATTTAAACGCCTACGAGCACGGATTTTACGCATAGTACACTCAATCTGAGGATCAAACTGCAATGGGGATAATTGCTCACCCCTGCGGGTACGCATGCACTAGTGCAACACGCCCACAAAAATCAAAAACAAAACTATCCAAATGAGATTTTCAAAAACAAGAAAGAAGTTCCTACTAATCACTTAATCTAACCTCACAGCTCCCCGGCAACGGCGCTAAAATTTGACACGCCTAGGTCGTCGTGCGGTCAAAAATAAAGAAAACCTAACACACACTAGTACAGTGGTAGTCAGGGTCGATCCGCAGGAGCTTCGTGGTTAGACTAAATGACAGATTACCAACTAGTAGTGTCACGCTACAGTCGGAGGACCTAGTTTCTGAGTGCTCAACTATCAAAAAACAAGAAACAAGTTCCTACTAATCACTTAATCCTTAAGCCCGCGTCGCGCGTTCCATAGATCCGCGGCGCGCGTACGTGTTTCCTTGATTTTTCATTATTTTCCAAACTTCTTCCTTTTGTACGCTTTTAGTCCCTGTTTCCATTCTTTTCTTTCAAACAAGTCTTGGCACGAAAAGTGAGAATACCCAGACATATTTGATATAATTTTATCAAGAACAGGGCTCAACAACGCCTAAAATACTTGATATCACTAGGCGTTGTCAGCACCCTTATATATGGCCCATAACTCGAAATCTAGGGTTTTGGCCCAAACAGAGTGGCTAGCATCGCTAACTGGAGATCGTGACATCCCACAAACTAGTCGAACTTAGCGATGCTAACGCTTAATTTAGCGACTCTAACCCACTTAGTGACGTTATACCCAAACTTGGCGACGCTAATTGCATATTTTCCTAAAATCTCAATTCTTTAACATTGAACTTTGGTATTTCGGGATTAGTATCTTACATAAGTGGTCGGTTGGAATGGCCCAGGGTGGCTGAGAATGGAGGTGCCTTGGTGGTAGAGTTGTGAGCATTTATGGCTGAAAAATAGAGCTTAGGTGGTGAGGGTGGTACTAATACCCACATAGTTGGATTATTTTAAGGAACATGCAGATCTGATGTAATTTAAAATTTCTAAAAGGTGATAAATAGGTTGCTCTCTAAGATTTTCTATCTTACCAGTGTTGTTGGTGTGTTTTACATGCTTAGAGTTGTAGCTGAGATGTAGCACCTAACTCGAATAGCGTGCTTTTGGTACGGATATGATCATGTTGATAACTTCTTGTTTTATCCAGTCGTATAAGTGTACTCCAGTGTAAATTTTTTTATAAAATATTGTTTAAAAAATATTAGGTGTTCATTGTATTGAAAAGTTGGGTGTTACAAGTTGGTATTAAAGCCTGGGTTTGAGAGAATTAGACAATTGAATTGTTTTTAGTCTCAACCTGGATTAATTAGTGGTGACAATGTAAATATGATTGAAAGGTAACTCGGGTGAGGTAGAGAGGTACTATATGTTAGTTGGCTTATACAAATTATTAGCATTATACTACTAGGCTTGGGCCTCTAGATTTTGGTAAGTCTTGTCTTTATAGCTTACTTATTTGAGGTAGACCAGAGGCAAGCGTTATGAGTAAGATCGATGAGATATGGTTTCGTGAAAGTATGATTTTGAGAAATAGTTAGAAGTATTAAGGAGGATCTCTCAGTTGGAGGACTTTACCCTGATATGATACTGTATGGAGTGCCTATGCTATAAAAGAAAAGGTTGATTCACCGATTTGACGGAAGACTTAAATTTGGGAGTTAGAAGCATTAACTAAATTATTGGTATATATATTGATTGTGTAGTTATGTCGGCTTAGTTCACTAGTGATGGTTGGGTTGCACGTCATGCTTGGAATGAATTAGAATAACATCCTATAAACAATACTAGTGATAGACAACCCTTTGGAGTCATGATATGGAAAGTGGTTGTTTCTATACCCTTCCTTTGACTTCATTATGAGCATTTTTATGGATTTGATTGGAGGTTTGAAATTTAGAGCTGAAGAGTCAGTTGGATATGTATTTCTACACACATAAGTACGTAATGATGTTAATTTGGGCCTTGATGGCAAATGAGCGAATGGTGGCGTAAACCAACCTGACATTTCCAACAGGTGATAAATTTGATTAGCGACGTGTGGACTAGGGTTGTTTGTCTTACGATGATAGGGATTATAAAGGAGGTTACTCCGTCAAAAAGTCGGCATTTTGTAAGATGGTACGAGAGAAAGCTAATTCTCCTAAAGTTGAAGAATCCTTTAACTGATTGTGATCGTGGTCTTGATAGTTGAAGATGTTTGTGGCTTGCTGACTTCCTTGAAGCCAAGCCCCGTTAGTGATTAAATTTGTTGATGTCTTGTTATTATTGAGATTCGTTAATGATTTTGGTGTCT
Organism: Cichorium intybus; assembly: GCA_023525715.1. Classification (NCBI taxonomy): domain Eukaryota; kingdom Viridiplantae; phylum Streptophyta; class Magnoliopsida; order Asterales; family Asteraceae; genus Cichorium; species Cichorium intybus. Next base: position 82,123,095 of record CM042011.1, read on the forward strand.
GGTAAACCCTATATCGCCATCTGTGGAAGAGATATACGTGGAAGTTAAATATTGTTTTTAGTATGAAAGTTATTAATGTTGTCGAGGGTGTAAATTAATAATGACTCTTGACTTAGATGTGAAGTTAAATGAGAATATTTATGAATACAAAGTGGTTAATAAGTCTCTTAGTGGATTTCGAAGTCGAAATAAGGTTAAGTAACAATCCTTTGAGCTTCTTTTGTTGATGCAAGCTTCCTGTTTGGCTCGCCTTATTGTTTGTTCTGATGGAGAATAAGCAAACAAATAAAGTTAAACACTTAAGTTCACATGCAACCTAAAGGATCTATATTTTTTATATTGAATCTATAACTAAGAACATTATAAGAAATCCTAAAGGCATAAATCGAAATTTGTAAAGAATGTTGAAGATTACATATCTTTTGATCTCTTGGAAGCAAGCACCACAAATGTCGTGCCTCTAATGGTTCACACCTAAAATACCAGCAAGCAGGAAAACCAGAGAGATGAGAGAATCTCTATGAGAATGGCGTAGGTTTATGGGGTGCTGGAGCTCCCTATTTATAGCCCCAGAATGATAAGTGATAAGGATTATACACTACCTTATTTGAATTCAGATATGATAAGCCTTTTATCATATAATTCTAATACCTTATCATTACCATATATGACCCTTATTCCCATATATGTGTTTTTCAAATTCCACAAGGGTATTACCCTTAAATTTGTCCAACATACATACATGCCATATTTGTCTTTTGCTCAACTATTGAACAATTACAATTCAGCCCCTGCACTTTTAATTAATCCAATTAATCCCAAAATTAATTCTAATTAATTTCTAATTAATCATTAATAAAATATTATGATTTTTAATTAATATATTATCCTCATAATACATTAACAAATTAATCTTTCTCTCTATAAGTCGTCATGTCCATTGTTGGGTTTGAGGGCAACCCAAAAGGACTGTGTTGCTATCAATTCAAGTACTTATATCAATTATAGTTATGGCTTAGACACCTTAAACCAACATGTTCATGGTTCCTTGTTAAGTTTTATGAATTGTACTTGTCTTACCTTGAGAGGATATAAAATGTAATTCCTAAAAGAATGCATACAATTGGTTTTGTGTTCATTGGCTGAATGATTTTTACTCCTTGAAAAGGGGATTTGAAGTACTTGTGGTATTGATATTGATATTTCTAGTTCAGGGCTAAGAAGTGTTACTAGATGGTGGGATATAGATCTTTTGATCAATGATAGTACGAGTTTGGTTGAAACCATTTAGTAGTGATAAGGGCTAATATTAATGATAATAAGAGGGCTGGTTAGAAACCTAGAATTTTAGAAGAAGTAAATTTGCGAGTCCCCCTCGAATGAGTAATTGTTTTCATAGCTGACATGAGCCGTATGATAAGATTTTACAAAATATGGATTATGACAACGTTGTATTAGTATTATGGAGTTTGTATGAGTATCCTAACATATCTTTATAAGCAATAAAGTTGTGTGAGCGTGTTAAACATATAACACGGTGTAGTACTCATCCAATAAATTATGAGTGAGAAAAGGATAAATAGTGTTGACCGGTTATAACTGATTACAACTAATGGGAATACATGTAGCTGAGGATAGTGACCAATAGTCATGACTGATCACTTTATTGTGATATAGTGGTGATAAAGTGTTATACTATTGTTGATATAATGGTGGCTCAAGTACCAGTAAAACTACTACCTTCATTATTACTAAGATAGTATGGTTCTAACTATGTATAACTGGTACTATTAAGTAGTGATTAGTGGGCCTTAGGAGTTTAGAGTGGTAACGAGATGCGGAGATGTTGCACTTGATATTTGAAGTGACGAGGTGTGGATAACCACTTGCAAGGAGATGAAGCACTTACGAAGTTGGGAGTTGTGAGAATTTTCCCGCATGATATAACATATATAGATCTTTAAGGTTGATAATGGAAGCTGGTGAACAGAAGAGAGTTGTTATAAGGGTATTGGTTTCTTCATTATGTATTTTTAGTGGTTTTTTTCTTGTAACCATCTATACTTAGCTAGCTTCCTGCTCGTCTCTTATTTCTTGATTATGTATTAATCTACTATAATCTTATATCTAGAACATATTATAGTGTAGCACACCCACGTTTACAATCTAAGGGATAGATTTTGTACTAGCATCTGGATCAGTTATATCTTTGTAAAAATTGTAACTTTGGGTGAGCGATTTGAAGGATTGGCAAATTTAATCATTTAGCCAGAAAAAAGAGGTTTGCAAATACATATGGTGAGTTTTGGTGGAATAATTCCTATAGGTCAAGTAAAGGTTCATGGTTTCATTTTTCGAATTGAAAAAAAAAACATTTGTGTTATATCTTCATCTCTAACATGGCCATATAGGTTTTCAGCTACCAAGAAATTCCCCAATGCCAATAATTAAAAAAGAGTGAGATCGATATCTGATGGAACTGCTTCCCTTTATGTAGTTTGTAGATGTGAAATTAAGCATGCTAAAGCAGCTATATAAGACCTAGTAAATGGGTGAATGTTAGGTAGTTAAGTTTTTTGATTTTGGTATGTAAAGTGACTGCTACTTGATTAGATAAAGGAAATGATTAGTTGTAAGAGGGGTTATAAGTTTGTTTGATATTCTGAGTGTACAAATCACGTGTAAATGTATCTAAGAATTTTATATTTTAGTTGTTTGAAGGTTTTCAAGGCTATATGGCTGGTATTTAATGCTTAAAACTGGTACATTCTGTGAAAATGTGTTGGTTAATTAATAAGTAAATAAGATTATATGTGTTATTTGTTGATGATTATATGTGTACATGTATAACTTTAAGTTGTATTCATTAATGATTATATATGTTACTGATTGATGGTTATATGAGCAGTTGTATCTCGTTGAGTCACATTAGGAACTTGGTTCTCAAAATTTTGCAAATTGCACAAAAGTGACATACGTACAGAAGGAGCAAACACAAGCAGACCTAGAAGATGATCGGGGGCATTTTCTCTATGTTGTGTTGTATTCATTTATGATGACTAAGAAAACTTAATTATAACATTGTATTTTTTTCATTTGTTGTGTTATTCATTTATGAATACATGTATATACATTTATGAAGTATTTACTTTTTTTCATTAAATTGTTTTATTTATTTATGATTACAGTCATATTCATTTCTGTTAGGTTATTGATTCTCTCGAGTTTTATCTATCTGAAGTATTGAAGTTTCTATCCGAAGTTGTTGAAGATTCGAAGTCAGCTTGTGGTTGTCCAAAGTCAACAATTTTTGTGATAATACTTATCTGTTATAGTTTCCTTATTTATCTATGGTTTACGTACTTATCTTATTGTTATGGGCTTAGGGTTTACAGTCCATTTACTGTTAGTAATAAGGCCCGCATGCTTATCCCATAATTATACGATCAATGGGGTGATCGTATGGAATAGTATTTGTGTGGGATAAACTGAAGATGTGATACGAAGATGTCATGAAGAAAAGCATTGTCAACAACATTCTTGTTGACTTCAGCAACTTCAAACAACTTGAAAACGAGAAGATTGATCAAACCTACGAAGATTCAATGATGTGGTTTATAATCTTGAAAAATATGGTGTCTCGAAGACTCTGCATGAAAAGAACTTCAGATTCATGCAATGCCTCCGAAGAGAGCAGAAAAAAATCATTATGATGGTACGAACTCATGAACGTATCAACTCTTACTCTTTGGAAGAATTTTACAACCTATTGAAATCATACGAGTATGACGTGTTGGATATACAAGGTGATTAACCGAATGCTGGATCCCTTGCCTTCGTATCAAACACTGAATCCAAAGAATTGCCTTTTTGCCGATGATGAAGGAGAAGTTGACGAAAACGGAGAATATGTGGCTCTCTACTCTAACAATAACAAGAAGTTTCAGAGGAAGCCTTAGACTGGTTCAACCTTTATTCGAAAGTACAACAACGGGAAAAATGTGATGAGACTTTCTGAAACTCCTATCTAACTGAAGGTTGACACTATCTCACAACCGGAAAAGAAGCTATTGGGTGACTCCATATATGGTTGTAACTATTGTTTTGGCAAAAACCATCTTGCCAAATACTGTATGTTGAAGAAAGCCAACGAGAAGAAGGAGAGGGTGAAAGACGAAGCTTATTATGCGAAGAAGCTTAAGGAAGCCAGGACAAAAGCACAAAGTTTGCCTCTTGTGGCGTTAAAGGGTGGTGATGGCACATATAAGATCTGCTCCTCTGGTTCGGATGATGATGAGATACGCAAACCAACACATGGAGCAATGTTTGCTGCTCACATAGGATGCAACATCTGTTCCAAAGATGAAGATTCAGAGAATGAAGTGAACAGAAATGTCACTGGCCTATCTCTTATGCCTCAAGGATCATCATCTATGTCGAACTCTCGCCTCACTATCCCTGAGCAGGTATCACTCTTACTTGATAACTTTAACGTTCCAGAAGAACTTTACATTAATGATCTTAACGAAATTACTTCTGACTGTCTGCATATGAATCAACTACTTGTTTCAGCAAATAGTGATGCATGTCAGGCAAGGGATGAAGTAACTTCACTTAAGGGAAAATGTGAAGGCATGCATGGGGCATTATAAAATTGTCAATTTAGAATAGGAATTTTAGAAGAAAGTAGGGAATAATTACGTGAGAATAATGAAATTTTATTAAAACATAGAAACATATTTTGTGAAAATGCAAAAAAGGCTTTATTCTCATTTTACTCGTATTTATCATTCTTCTGATATTGCATTAGATCACCATAAATAGCTCTTGCCTTTGATTGAGTTTAAGTTGCAAGATGTGGATTCTATCTCTTATGAATGCAAATCCATTGTTTCTTCTACTAATATACCTAATCAGACTTATGCTCATGGGCTGATTCTTTTTCAAAATTTTATAAGCTCTAATGATCTTTCAAAATTAGTGGATGATTCTCTACCAACCATCTCTCAAGTAAATAAAAGTTATAATCTGAATTGTTCAGATATCAAAAATGTTAGTTCTTCAACAAACACTTCTTCAGATAATAATGACTCATCAAATGATTATTGTGATTCGGATTCTGATATTGAGGAAATTGACTATATGTACATGTCACAATAGAAAACTTCCTCATATTGTTCTTCACTTTCAAATGAAGTCCCTGTAACCGAAAAGAGCAAAAATTCTTTAAATGATTTTCACATCTGCTCTTCTAAGGTTAAAAAGGAATCTTCAGATGATGAATCACATTACATTCATGTTCTTGATACTTCGCATGAATTTTCAAAATACTCGAACAATAAGACCAAAAAGTTTGTCAAACTTGCATGTACATATCCTAAGCTTACAAACTTCAAAAATATTGTGTTCATAAAAGGAAGAAGTCAAACAGATGAGGGTAATGCGTTACTTTCTATAATACGAGAAGACAATGAGTTTGTTACTCTCGAGGGATTCTTTTCAACTGATAAAATGCTTCAAAACAATTTAAACGAAAAGTTGGAGGTAAAGGTAAACATCAGAAAACAAGAAATTTATTAGCTGAAAAATTCTCTCCTAAGAAACACTCAAATTCCCAACATCTGAAGAGAATTTAGGGAAACTCCAAATTCTATCAAACATAAAAAGTTTTATGACAACAGAAGGAGAAGGAACTATCATGATCTCCAAAATAAACAGAAGGAATTTAGAAATCAACAAAGGGCTTCAAAATCTAAGAAAATTCAGAAAATAGACCAAACATTATTTTTTTACCAAAAAAATCCATATGTATAATTCAAAAATTCGAAAAACCTTCAAAGAATTTTTTTTACAAAAAGTAGCAACCTTATCGATACGTTTCATGTTTGGTTAGATAAGAATATTGATCTTTTCAAAAATAAAAATCTAAACATCCAAGACTACAAGATTCCATTCGAAGAATTCCTAAGCGAGACTACTCAATGTAGTTCCTCTTTTGGTAAAACTTCTGTAACAAAGAAAAGATGGGTTTTGGTACAAAAGAAATCAATTCTTGAAAAAGAACCTAAAACACAACATCCGAAGAAATTCATGAAATGGGTTCCAAAGCAAAATCAAAAGGAGAAATTTGTACTATCTTCAATCACTGAAATTGGTTCAACATCTGGAACCAAAAATTCAGATTTAGTTGAATCATGGATCCTCGATCCGATTGCTTACCCTCAAGGACCAAAACAAAATTGGGGACCTAAACCTTCTCTCATTATAATTAACTCCTTGTTCTTGGCTCTAACCTCTAGCCACCAAACAAGCATAGTATCTAACATTTTCAGATCCGAGCAGCCCTGTTTTTTGCTTATAAATCCACTTACAAGTGACCACTTTTTTACCATGAGGTAATTTTACCAATTCCCAAGTTCAATTCTTATGAAGAGACTCCATCTCTTCACTCTTGGCAGCAATCCACACATCATCATCTTTAGTTGCGATTGCTTCTCTATAAGTGGAGGGTTCAAAGAAGTCTAGTTTTTCAGCAACTTCAAGAGCATATGCCACCATATCATCAAAACCAAATCGAATTGGTTTATGAACTTCCCTTCGCAACTTATCTAAGGCTATATATCTAAACTCTTCATGATTGTGTTGGTTCTCATCACACAGGTTATGCTTGAGTACAGTTAGTGGGCTGTTCAGCAAGAATCTCATCTTCACTAGGATTATTTTACTAAAACTCCACCTGTTCGGATCCCTTGTCTTCTTGAGCAGTTGTAGTAGATGACTACTTTACAACATGCAACACGCTGTCCTCATCAAATATTGCATCCTTACTGTGAATAACCTTTCTTTTATCAAGTGCTAAAATTCTATAACCTTTTACTCCAACTCCATATCCCATAAACTGCTCCTTCTTTGACCTTGGTTCTAGTTTTCCTTCACTAACATGGTAATATGTGGGGCATCCAAACACCATTAAGTTTGAGTAGTTGGCTGACTTTCCGGGCCACACTTCAAATGGAGTTTTGCAATCGATTGTAGTAACAAAAGTTTTGTTCATCAAATAACAGACTATGTTTAGAGCTTTTGCCCAAAAATTATTGGTTAACCTGACATTAGACAACACACATCTCACTCTTTCCAATAGTGTCCGATTCATTCTTTCAACCATAGACTTGCACCAGTTTCTTCATCTGCAACTTCATAGATGACTTCATCTGCCAAAGACAACAAGATAGTACAGTGAGCCTTCTCATCTTGCTATGTGAAGTCTGATCAGTCATTCCTTCAGGTGTCTCTCCGGCTAAAGGATCCCAAATGCCCTGTTGCTTCTCGAGGGCTCTCATTTTGATTCTCCACAAGATAAAATTATTTTTCCCAGTAAACTTGTTAATCTTGATCATCTGTGAAGGTATTTTCTTCTAAATCTTGAGTGAATTGCGATTCTTGAAACAACACTGAGTGATCAGACACGATCAATATTCAATTGCTTTGATAGCCAAATTGATTTCTCAAAAACAAAGAAATCACAAATCTATTGTAGAACAATTGTAGGGCACAGTTGGAACTATCAATTGAGAGAAACCATAGAACACGATCCACATTGAAAAACACACCATCAATTTGCAATTCAAACAAAGAAGAGAGAAATCAGAAGGGAAAATCAATCAATTACTTAAAATAATTGATTCAGATGGGATGGGATTGATTTCTTGAACAAATCAATCGAGAACTCTTGGGAGTCTCCTCTACTCTAAGGAATCAGAAATTGATTGAGACAAACCAAATCGATTACAGAAGTAGAATATTAAAAAAACAATCGATTGGGAAGAAGAAATTAAAAATGGATTAATTGAAGACTAATAAGCCTTTTTTCATTACACTGCCCTGATACCAATTTGTTAATAATTGCAACAATGAAATAGATGAGAGATAGAATTTGAATTACTGTCAAATCTTATTCATGTAATGAGTTAATCCCAAATGTTTAGGACTCCCCTTATTTATAGGTAAAAACACCACGTATTAGTTAAAGCCACTTCCAATATATATATATATATATATATATATATATATATATATATATATATATATATATATATATATATATATATATATATATATATATATATATATATATATATATATATATATATATATATATATATATATATATATATATATATATATATATATATATATATATATATATATATATATATATATACAAATATATATATATACATATATATATATATACATATATATATATATATATATATATATATATATATATATATATATATATATATATATATATATATATAAAATGAGGATGTTTGACACCTCGATTGTCCCGAAGCCCTCTCATGCGAATTAAATCAAGTTAGTAAATGTTTTGTCCGGTTTTACTGAAGGCAAAAAGAGCCTGAAATTGTCCGGCACCTTCGCGCGCATATGTACATTCCGTCGTTAAAGTGCTCCTACCTTTCCTTTTCAAGGAGAAGCAGTTGAGAGCAATCGAGAAGAGCTACTCGACTCAAAGACGAGAGGAAGCGAGTGAAAAGGAATATATATATATATATATATATATATATATATATATATATATATATATATATATATATATATATATATATATATATATATATATATATATATATATATATATATATATATATATATATATATATATATATATATAGGTTAATTAAAAAAATTCAAAAAAAATCATTTTCTTTGATATGCATACGCATAGTATATGCATATTCATATACATATGAAAAAAATGATTTTTTTTTTATTTTTTGAAATGTCTTAGAAGCTCTATATAGGTCACTTAAAAGTGTTTTGATTTGAAAAAAAAATTATATATCGATATACACATATAAATATAAATATAAATATACATACATATATATATATATATATATATATATATATATATATATATATATATATATATATATATATATATATATATATATATATATATATATATATATATATATATATATATACATATATATATAGGGTTGGGTTCTTGTGAGAACTCAAAAAAGCATGAGATCTTGAGAACTCCATATCAACCATTAGATCATTATCCAATCCAATAAGGACATGATCGTCATTTAACAAATCCTATTTAATTTTGATTTTTTTTATTTTTGGCAACAATATCATCATTTCCTAAATATAAGCCTAATCAATTTTCAAATTTCAAATTTCAAAATTTATAAAATTTTCGTTTTTTATAATAATGTCAAAATTTTCGAAATTTAAAAAATTATTTTTTAATTTAGATTTTTGGAATTTAAAAGACACATAAATTTTTTTATTTGTAGGTGCATATATACATATTCACAGATGCATATATGCATATTTTCGAAATTTAAATATACATATGCTTATCTTTAAATATTAATGCAAACAATAAAAATCGATTTATTAAAAACAATAATATACAACTGTTTTGAACGATAAATACAAATTTATTAGAAATAATGAACAATACATAGAATAAAATATAATAAAAAACAACAATAATTCATGATATCTTCATTTTTTAGTTTGTCACTTTTCAATTCTTCAATTTGATTGATAAATTCTTCAAAATCTGCAAAAAAACATTAATAAAAATTAATATAACTGAATATTCAAAAACATTAAAATAAATAATTACATGCATAGACACATATGCACATAGGCACATATATATATGTATGCATATACACACATGTGCACATTTATACATATGTATACCTTTACAAAAAAATGCATATATGCAACTATGCATACATTTAGGCACGTATGTATTTATGCAAATACATGAAGATATACACATATATGCATATATGCACATGTCTTTAGATGACCATATGCAATAATACGTCTATGCATATATGCATATATGCACATGTCTTTATATGACCATATATGGCATCTATGTATATATATATATTTAGACATATATGCATATATGCACATATGTACAGATATGAGTATAAATAAATTATCATATGCATACATCTATGCATAACGGTACCCATGTACAAAATACTATGGACAAGAAATCCAAATTATGCACATACGCACATACGTATATATGTATATGCGCATCTGTATTTATGCATATATGTATGTATGCACATTTGTATGTAGGCACATAGGCATAGAAATGCACATATGCATACACGTATACACGTATATATGTATATGCACATTTGTATTTATGCATATATGTATGGCATGCATCTTAAAAAAACAACTTTAAAAGAATTATTAACTATTGGAGCAATATATGCACATACGTATATATGTATATGCACATCTGTATTTATGCATATATGTATGTATGCACATAGGCATAGAAATGCACATATGCATACACGTATACATGAGAATACACACATAAATGCACATATGCACCTATTCTTCTTACCCATTAGATTGTGAGAATCCATACTTTGCAACTCATTCATGTTGCTTCACAAATCTAAAACAGTCATTAATTTACTAACATTAAAATACCGTTTATTTTTATAGGAAAACGAATATGGCACATGGCTTGAACAAAATTCCTGGTTGATTCTTTTTTCCTTCTCCATTTAAACGAAACCAATCAATCTATTATACTAATAATTATGACAAATTACAAAAAATAATAAGTAGTTGTCGCACCAGAGGTGGTACAGATGATGGTTTTGATTCAGAATACAGAAACGAAGAACAAAAATAGGATTGAAGACTAAACGATGGTACCTTCTTCAAGATTGGAGCAAGTCCCAAAATCAAAAAAATTCAAGCTACAAACCGAAATCAAAATCAGATGCTGGAATTTGAATTATCATGCCATTTATATTTGTTAATGTTTTTTAATCAATAGAAATAGATATACAAAAACAAGGTTCGAATCGTACCTGTTATCGACTTGTATAATCTTAACAAGTTTGTAAACATCAGCTTTGGGATCAAAACCAAATCGAAATTTTGGATGGATTAAGTCATACCAACGGGACATCAATGAAAATGGTGGTGGCCTGTGCGATGAGTAGCTGGACGATGACGATGAAAATGGCTTGAGAATCCGACTGTGACCGCAACAAGTAGTTATTAGGGTTTTCGCTGATGAGTGAATGCTCTTTGAATCAAAGCTGAGGCTGATCGGATTTTCGCCGGTGCTGTTGGCGGATGTCTAATTCCTCATCGCCGTGTTCGAGAGGTGGTCTAGGGTTTCGGAATTTCGCCAGAGCTAATAGCGGATGTCTGTGAAAGGTAGTTTAGGATTTCGGGATCTGTTAGCAGAAGCGGAGGTCTGCTTTTCCTCCAGCGTCTGTGTCGCCGGATTTGTTAGCGGAAGCGGAGGTGTGTCGCTGGATTTGTTAGCAGAATCGGAGGTCTGCTTCTCCTCCACCGTTTTTCTTAGAGTTGGTTTGAGTGATAAGAAGGAGACGGCGGGATTGAGGGATACGTGAGAGAGAAAGAAGGATGGAGAGAGAGAAAGGCTATGCTAATTTGCAGGGATTGGCAGATATTAAGGGATCTCATAATTTCTGAATTCCTAAACAGCCCCTATGGTCGTTTTTAAAAAGTCTATCATGCCATTACCTGTTATTAGAATTACAATAATGCCACAAATAATCTAGGCCATCAAAATTTTTGATCTAAAGGCCCAGATTTGGTTCTCGAGATCTTAGGATTTTTTGGGTTCTTAAAAGAACCTAACTCTATATATATATATATATATATATATATATATATATATATATATATATATATATATATATATATATATATATATATATATATATATATATATATATATATATATATATATATATATATATACACATATGTATATATATATATATATATATATATATATATATATATATATATATATATATATGTATACTAGCTGCGTACCCGCGCAATGCGGCGGTAGCATATTGTTTCGTTTCGGCAACTACGAGTTAGGTTTTGGGTTTCAGATTTGTCGAGAGAGGGGGGTATGGAGTATGAAAGTTATTTGACCCCTGCAGCACCCAAGCTATTAATTTCGCAGTATATCCTCTCTCTCTCTCTCTCACACACACTTGATTCTAGAAAGTTTACTAAAAGAGAGAATCTGCTGAGTCAGTTTGGGAACTTGTCAAATTTCAAAGATTGCAAAATGTAGTAGACACCGAAATGAAAAGAAAATTTCAATAATAGAAAACTCATTATGGAATTTATGAATGCATTCACTTGTCATCCAATGTTTCTGAAATGCATGCACTAAGATACCAAAAAACAAAACAGAAAGAAGATTAAATCAATAAATGAAAAGGCCAAAAATAGGGCTACTAACTTGGAAAAACCTTCATCACTTAGGGGGCATATTTTTACCATAAATTCACCATAGCCATACTTTTTGGTCTTTTTTCTACCTTAAAGAGTATTATATATCTTTGGCACTTGCTTCCAAAGTAAGCTAAAAAGGTAAGCCATAAATGAAGGTTATTTGGTTTTTTCTAATATCATTTTATATCTCGAGAGCTGTAAACATGAGAAGCATTACTTGGTATTTTTCTTTCTGATCAATATGATGCAGAGTCATTAGAAATTTCAACCTTCAACTTAGCTATTCAATCAACAACAGTAAGTTAACAAAATGTCAAAGATTAAGTTCAACCAAAGGGTAAAAAATGGTGAAAATATGTTTAATTTAGCAATCATTTATAAATAATTTAAGTAAAAATGATTGAGGAAATGATATTTTATGTGATCCCTAATTTCTAATCACAGTTTAATAAATAATATAAAAAATATATGAAATTAAGAACCAAGTTATGATTGTTGTATAACAAATAAAAAGACTAAGTCAACTCAACTCCATTAGGCCAAACCGCCAAAGTATGTAATCTTTAAGCAGTGTATTCTTAAAGTAAAAATACAGACGTATTGAAGGATTAGCAAATTTCAATTAAATTACTTCATATAGCTGACTAATATTTTTCCGTAAATTAAACATGTATGAAAGTACGCTGCTATGAACCAGACGTATATTATACCAGTAGATGAAACTATGATGCTATATTAGATCAGTAAATGAAAGTACCCTGCTACGAACCAGATCTGAAACAATTCATGTACCAAAAGATGAAAATGAAAATTAAACATGTTAATCAATTAGCATAAACCTGAAAGAATATGAAGCTTTTATTTCTATCTTTTAGCAACGTACAATCAACGCGCACACACAAACTCACTGACAAATAATTTCTTTCGGCGAGTATTTTCGAATGTCGATTAGTTTCTTGTAGTAGGATTTTTTTATGCAACATAAACATGCCAAAAATGGTTTTATTCGTTGGTTGGTTCTATATGGAAACATGTCATATTTTAAAAAATACGCAATATATCGACAAATATCATTACCATTAAACATATAGCATTAGTACCCGCGCGATGCGGCGGTGACAATAGTTCGTTTTTACGTATAGTTTCCGAGCAATGGTTCGTTCATTTGACGATTATTTTTCTTTTAGTAAATTATTTTTTTCTGCAAACACGAGTTATTTTCTTTCAACAAATAGTCTTTTTTCAAATTATTAGTTTTCTTTCGTAAACATTTCATGTTTCAGAGAACATGCATGTATCACAAATATCGTTTAAAAGAAATGTGAACTTTTTTTAATAATAATAAAAAAATATTTAATATTGTTACAAGCTTTGTCAAATAGTAACACTCAAAATATTAAAAGGAATAATTCCCAATATTTGGTTACCATTTTTATCGGTACACATATTTTCATATATTTTTTAAAAGAATCATATTTTTGCAAATCATGTATTTAATCCAGTCATCCTTGAAAAGCATAGTTACTTTCAATATTTCTTAAAAGAATCACAATTCAGTTGTTATATTAAATATTATTTTTTATAATAAAAAAAGAAGATTGGATATGTCGACATATTCCCTTGTCACTTTAAGGCTCCACGGAGTAGGAGTGGCCAAACCACTCGCCAAACCTTTTGGCCAACCAAAAGCACTCGCCAAGACTACTCCGGCCCCTCTCGCCATCCTCACTCGCCATCCTCACTCGCCAACCGGTTGGCGAGATGCCAACAGCTATTTTCCTTGTACATCTAGCATTAGCACTTGTACAACTTTCTCCTTTGGTCATTCGTTGGCCATTGGCCACCACTGCCTACAAAATGGTCAACGCCTGCCAACCATAGTCTGGCCCACAAAAACCCCTTGGCCATCCGTTGGCCATTGGCCACCACTCCGTGTAGCCTAAAGACTTTCCCACTTCCAAAAATCAAACCTACAATTATGTATTCGGTTTGTGGAGATTATTGCAATAGTTATTTCCATGTTTATTGTTATCTAAGTTTTATAGATAAATGATTATGTATTCGGTTTGCATATACATTCACAACTTCAACGTTTTGAAACCCAGTTTTTGAATTTATTATATTTTTATTTCGGTCTCTTTAAAATAAATAATTACCTTCATTTTATTCTTTTATTTTTTATTTGATACCTGCTGCACAATTAAGTCAAAAGATATATAAGGTTTGGTATAAAAAGGTGCAGACATAACTCTCGTGTGCAATCCATTAGAGGGGCATATATGTAAATTGACATATATGTATATACTCTTAGATTAACCCTAGCCCTAAAAGAACATTTGACAGCCTAGAACACCTCTATCCTCTCCGCCTCCGCTGTGTCTCTCCGCTGTGAGAACTGATTCAAGATTTCGACATCCATGAAATCGATTGAAGCTGTCGACACACCCACTCCGTCTTCTACGATCTGATACCACCGGCTACGACGGGAAGCACGATTTGATTCTTTCTCCTCCCGCCTCCATGTATCACAGATCTGGTCCTTCACCCAACGTCTTTCTCCTCCCGCCTCCATTGATCACAGATCTGATTCTTTCTCCTCCCGCCTCCATGGATCACTTCTGATACCCCACCGTTGCAAATCCTCCATCACAACGACTCCATCGTCCTTAGCATCATTTGTCTCCGGCTTCCACAGATCATGGCTACCACCACACGCGTCCTTACCTCCAGCTTCGACGCCATTGGCTTCCAGTCGGGGAACAAATTTCGAAAGTGAAATCACTTTTTTTATTTAAGGTACACCCGATAGAGGCTTTTGTTTTTTTTTGCAAGATTGGTCTAATCGGGTGAAATGTTTCGGTTATTTCTTATCCATCGGATTTCTTTTGTTCTTTTTGATTCCTGTTTATAGACGTCTCTTGTAAATGTTAGATTTTTTCAAAAAAGTGTCGTGATGGTAAGTAAGTTTGTATTGGTTGAATATATTCAGGTGTGTAATCTGTGTGAGATTGGATCCCCTTTCTGATTTTTGTTAACAAACTTATGATGTGTAGGACAGCACTTGTAATTCTGAGTTACAGGCTTCAGTTGACAAATGTAACAAATATATTTTTGTATCTTAAAATGCAGGTGAATACAGGGGAGGTGGCAGGTAACAAACAGTCGGTCAACTATTTATTTTGGGCTTATTGCAAGAAATAACAGGATACTTTGAGTTATTCCCTGATATGTTAGGTACATTTGTTTTGTTTTTTGGATACTCTTTTTAATAAGTGGATGAAGAAGAGAATCACGTCAACTTGGATTGTTTGTGTGTGCATCATCAAGCACCTTGTGGTGTTGTAGAGAAACATGGTTGATTCAACATGAGGGTGCAGAAGAGATCTTTGTCTGCAATTAGGATTTTTAATAAATCATACCTGTGTTGCTGCTGTTTTGAAATTGCTGATCAAAATGCTCATTTATTTAGATCTAAAAAGATAATGTCTAAAACAGATAAGAACAACATTTATTTAGATCAAAAAAATAAAAGTAAAGATAAAAAACAGATGAAACATAATTTATATTGTGTGACCTATACATCAGCCTGCAAAAAAACCAACAATTACAACAACATTTAAAAACACATTTCTTTTAATATTTTTCTTTATGTGCAGAAATTAAATAGATACTAATGAAAATGACGGATGAGAGAAATTATAGCATTTGGTGTGTAGAAACAGACTGGAAAGATGTGCAGAAACAAAGATGGGAAGAAAGAAAATATGTAGCAAGGATTTGGGTGTGGAGCATGATGATTTTATAATGTGATTTTGTAATTTTTGGAGGGAGTTTAAAATTTGAAATGGTGATCCATGTGTATTTGTCAGATTCGTTTTAAGCCCTTGATTGCTTCATAGGAATGTATGGTCAAGATTATTTAGAATAAATATTTTTGTTAAATATAGAAATTATAAAATGTTGCATTAATGTGTTGTACAGTCTTAAAAATTAAGACTTTTGTGCATAAATGGGTTGTAATTTATATATGGTTTATAGTATAGACTAGCTGCGTACCCGCGCAATGCTGCGGCGGATAATAGTATCCTTTTGGTGATTACTTACTATCGGTGGTGAACATTAGTTTCATTTCGACGAATAATTTTCGGTATGCAAATATAAGTACGTTTTTGTTTCTAGCAGCGAAACGTATCTGTTATGTTGTAAATCGAAACTGTCTCGAAAACGATTAAGCAATTCGGTTTCGATTCTATGAATTTTATTTTTCTGGTTTCGGTTCGGTTTTTTTCGATCCTGTTAAAGAATTGATCTTGTCAATGACCCACAGGTAAATTTCTTGTTTACTTTTGAAATTATTTTGAATTTAAAATTGATATTGTAATTTCAAATATTGTAATTCGATATTTGAAACTAATAGTCTAGGGATGAGCAAAAACCGACCCAGAAACCGACAAACCGAATAAAAGCTGTAAAACCGAAACCGAAAAACCAAACCCATACCAAAAACCGACTGTGTTGGATTAAAAAATAAAAAAACCGATTGTAAATTAGTTATCCACACAAATCATCATCTCTTCATGTTGGAAGTTGCAACATCTAAGGACCCTTTGAGTTTCTTGCGTTTTTTGTCTTTAAAATATCATAAATGGTTCTTTCGACATAAAAAAGTAGGTTATTTCTTTAGTTATATTTAGTTATATGACCATTTTAAAAGTTATATAATTATTGTTCATTATCATAGAAAACTTGTTAATTAGTTTTGGTTGACCATGAATTCTCAACACCTATCCCTACCCCCCGATAAGAAATGTAACCAAAACGGATAACAAACTAAAATGTGAAATGAGTAAGTTGTTTCTCATTTAGAAAAACATGTAACATAAAAAAACATGGAAACTTGAGATAATTTATATTTTTAAGCCAAAGCTTTTTTTATTTAATAGTGTCATTGGAAATAAACCAAGTATGCGATAGATGTAAATTACATATTTATCCTTCATTAAGATAGAAAACTTTTACTCCCACTTCATAGTAAACATCTTCCTTTTCCACGAAATATCATTTGTAGTCATTTTATTTATTACTTTTTTATTTATTAACATCTATCAAATCATCAAATTGTTATTATAGTTTCACGTATACAATTTAAGATTGTTTGATCCGAAGTCATGAAAATGGATGCAAACTGGATCGATAATTCAAAAACAGTGCTCGATAGAGACAATTGAAGCTCAAAAAGCATTTTATAAATACACACAAATCTACATCTGAAACTACATACAATATAGATCTACATCAGAAACTAAAACGTATTAATCATAAATCATACATTTTTACAATCTCTTGCTGCAGAGATCTAGAACCAAATCGACTAATAGGTCGATGAAAAGATTTGGAAATAGAAAACTCAAACAGATACAGAAGATTAAATTAGATAAAGCTTACATGCTTTTTGAAATTATAATGACTTTGGAATAATTGGAAAAATGGAAATATTGTGAGACAGATGTCACAGTTGTCGTTTTGATAGCCGGAGCAACAGAATACCGAATAATGGTTAACTCGTGCCTCGATACCAATTTCACACCTTTATAATTCACACTATACTACAATTTTCATCAACCAAAGATTATAACATAAATAAGCATTTGGAGTTTTGCATGACAAAAACAATAGATAATTCTTGTATAAAGTATGAACCTTGTACAGAAATCACTGGCATTCTTAAAACCTGTAAACAGAGCATCATGAATGCTCTGTTTAGGGCATAAAAATTGTGGTTCCCGCACAGTGACACCGAATTTCTTAAAACATTACCCAAGCCATCTTCCTGTTCTAGAGAGATGGATGAAAAAATAGAAGCAAAAAGAGTTTCAGGAAGTAATCATAAAGAAGCAATAGAAGATTCACCTTTTGTTAAATTTTCAACTAAATAGAAGCAAGAGATGAATTTTTGCTTGGAAAATTGATGAATCTTAAAGGGATTTATGGCTGCAACGAAACAACCACCTACCTTATAGTACATTTTTGCACGTACAAACGGGTGAAATGACCAAAATGATGAATTTACAATTTTGAGTACTAACTTTACAGATCATAGGCTTTCATACTTACACTCATCAATTACCATGCTTGAAATAATAATGTTGACATCATCGTATCCTCTATGTACCATTAACTGTGCTTTTTTAAAATATATGCAGGTATATAGACACACCAGTTACCCCTCTTCAGTGCACCTAATTCTTTCTCCAGAGTAAATTATCAATAAATCAATCACAAACGGCTGATAATCAATACACCAACACACAAAGTTAAACACAGAAATTGTTAGGCAACACATGATTAAACACAAACACACATACTCACTCTATAGATCAAACAAAGTTCCCACTGGAAAATAATCAAAATTTCAAGTTACTCCTATCGCTATATGCCCTTTTAACAAATTATGACTTGCATCATCTATTTTTAACCCGATAAATAATAAGTAATAAGAATATAATCATGAATCATCTCTTGGTTCATATGTATTATTTTATTTGGAAGACAATACCTATCGATAGGGTTGTGATTTACCTTCGCCAAGTTCTAGAAGTGGATCTATCAGAAATGAAACAAATAAACTACAAGTTAGTAATTTCCTATGATATGGTGTTCATTAAACATAGTCTATTGCCAATATATTCAATATATCATTCAATTTTCATATACTTTATGTGCAGGTCATATAAAGGTCAGCACCTGGATCTGAATTTACAAAAATGAATTTGAAATAATATCACCAGAAAGAAACTAAAAAGAGCAAGAAAACATAAATAGTTCGAAAAGCCGACAAAAAAAGGAAAGAGAAAGACAAAGGTATACCATGTGAAGGGGTGATAGTAGTGAACTCGAGTCAAACTTTCTTTGCGACATTTTATCAAACACTTGGCGTGCTTGTTTTGTAAACCCGTATTAGAATTATAAACTCTACCTTTTTATATGTAACCTGGGAAAAAACAATCAACAACCATATATAAGAAACTAAATACAATAAAATCCAGAATGACATGAGAAATTTGTATATGTGTATGTCAATGCTATATTTTTTAGTCTTTTCGCACGTTCACGATTACATGAACCAAAACTTATAGCATGAACCAAAAATCCAAAAACGATGCAAAACCAGAAAAGTTGAAACTGAAAGATAGAATCTGCAAAAAGGTGAGAATTTAAAATTTTGGTGTAGTGAAGCAGAAAAATAAAATTCGGAACCTAAACCTCCTTCTTCATAGGGTGAGGGACGACACCAAACGGTTATGTGGAGGCCTTAGACGAAGCTTGTTGGGGGTTGTGAATCAGGAGCTGGGTAAAAACTTCAAAAAAAGAAGAAAAACATGTTAAGATGACATGTTTAATGGTACTTTCTTACCATCCTGGAGAGCTCCTTCATAAGCCACCGATGGTGATTGATCTTGGGAGATGATTGATGGTGGTAAACGATGAAGGTGGCGGTGCATGAATCCAAAATGTTTCTTTCATTTTCAGGTACAATAGCCAAATCGATTAATGTGTGAATGAATCCAAAATGTTTCTTTCATTTTTCCTGAAAATTTTCAAAATATTAACCAAATTAATGGAACTTATATAACAAGAAAGCCCAGATTAATGTGTCAATGAATCCAATCTTTCTGCCATATTGATAGTTGTCACAATCTCCATAGATACACAGGTCTGTAGACACAAATACACACACCCACAGATACAGATACTTAATAATAGAACAAGATTAACACACGATACCAAAAACTGGATCAATATGAATACATAAATATAGATTGCTTAATTTTAGTTTATTAGGTGGTAAAATCAACCATATTTTCAGATAAAGAAAGACCCAAAAAAATAGAATTCATTATACCAGTGGTGCTGATGGAGTTCAAATCCAGATCCTGTTTCTGTTACTGAAATTTCAAAGTATTCAGAGAGAAAAAGAAACATGATTGCAAGGAAGAAGATGAATGGGAAAAAGAATCAGACCTGATTTAGCTTTGTATTCGCTGAAAGAAATCGAGAGTAGCAGAAATCGACAGGAAACCAGATGTTCTCTGATGTGGGTGCGATGGTTGTTGTGGTGGTGCGGTCATTGGTGGTGGCAGATGTGGTTGGTTCTAGATTTAGGGTTTTCAAAAGAGGATGAGAGATCGGTGTGTACTGGTGCAGTGTTGTTAATGGTTGCTAGTGATGATGGATGACGGAGGTGATGCAGAATTGGCGATGAGGAATGGTGGAGTCTGGATCGAGGAATGCGTCGATTAGTGAGAGTGACAGAGGGCATGAAGAAATTTGGGGAGGAGTTATGAAAGGTTGGAAGAAGAGGAGCAGAATATTAGTATATTTAATGTGTTTGATTGTAGCAGATTATCCGGCTTTTTAGGGAGCAGTGCGGGATTTCAAAATTTTCAGCGTACCAAAAATTCTTAAAAGCTTAATTCAAAAATTTCAGCCGCTCAAAATGTCAATGCTTCAACAGGTTGTACTGTCTTAAAAATTAAGACTTTGTGCATAAGGGTGTTGTAATTTATATATGGTTTATAGTATAGATATATATATATATATATATGTGTGTGTGTATATATATATATATATATATATATATATATATATATATATATATATATATATATATATATATATATATATAAATACTTATATCTATATATATATATATATATATATATATATATATATATATATATATATATATATATATATATATAGATATATATAGATATATATATATATATAGATATATATATATATATATATATATATATATATATATATATATATATATATATATATATATATATATATATATATATATATATATATATATATATATATATATATATATATATATATATATATATATATATATACACATATATATATATAGATATATATATATATATATATATACATATATATAAATATAATAACGGGGTTGTTGGAAATAAGGAAGCGGCGTCGTCATCGGAAATTTCAGAAAATTCTCTTATTACGCTTGGGATTTTGGAAAAAATGGAGGAAATGGGAGATTTTTGTGGTTTCTCGAGGAAAAGCGGAAAGGGAAAGGGTTAACTTCACTGGGTTTTTTAGGAGTTCATACGGAGGTTCATTTCTTTTTTGGAATGTTATGTTGGAGACGTTAGCGTTTTAGCTTCTTGTTTAGGCGTTTTTGTTCTTTGGTTAGGTTGGTGTGTAGGCGTCGGTGTGTGGTGTCTTTGGGATTGGCGTCTGTGGTCGTTGTTTTGGCCGTCCTAGCATCTTGCTGGGTATTGCTCGTTGTTTTTATAAAAGTTGCCTTTCAAATATATATATATATATATATATATATATATATATATATATATATATATATATATATATATATATATATATATATATATATATATATATATATATATATATATATATATATATATATATATATATATATATATATATATATGATCATGTGAGAATCCTTAAAAGGTTAAGAACGTTAGGACAGATCTCAATCGTCTAAATTGTTAGATCTAAGGCTAGGATCAATATACCATTTATATCAATTATAAAACTAGTTGAACGAACTTGTAAATTTAAAATATACAAAAGGGTATTAAAGGAATTAGAATTCTTATTTTCTATTAAATTAGTCTAGTAACTATGGCATTTATTAGAAAAAATCAACGTTTTATCTTAACCTACGATCTCTCTCTCTCTATACTAGGTTAGAAACCCGTGTAATACACAGGATAATTAAAAAATATATAAAATAATATGAAAAATATCAATATTTCAGATGATAAAATTGTCATTTGTGAATTTGTTTATTTTGATATTTTATATGATATGATAAATTTGTTGGTTTTAGATAGGAATTACGAACCCTATGTTCGAATAAAATATGATTAAAATGAAGAATAAGTACCAAAAGTAATAAAAGAATAATACTATAAATGAAAGACGTAATAATAATTCAAAATGCTCGAAATTCTTCTTTGTATACAACATTTGATGTCCTATTTGTAATTTACCCTCTTTATCTAAAATCAGTTATTTAAGTCCTTGTCTACTTTAAACTGTGGATAATGCAACATAGAGCTGACCATGCTCGAAATTCTTCTTTGTATACTATAAATGAAAGACGTAATAATATATGTGAGTTCCCATCAAATGATGATGTGTTTCCTGTGCAGGCAAATGATTCCTAAATTCCGACGGAATCGGAATTCTAGATTCCATTCCATAATGTGTTTTTGTATGCCAAGTGGACAAAATTCAATTCCGTTCTTCCCCTTTTGTTATAAAACAAAACACCCTCATATATACAAAAGTTTAATATTATACATATTTAGGTTAAATAAAAATTCAAGAATTATTTAATTTTTTATTATATAGGCTTTTGATTTTCTTTCAACCTAAGCGTTTCCAGAATTCTACCATTCCCAGTACTTAAAAAACAAAGAAATAAGAAATTGGTAGGTTGATTTTAAGTTATTCACATGAAAGTATATCGATCTTTATGTTGTTTCTCCATAAGATGAAACTAAATAACTTTTAAATATTAAAATATGATTTAAATGAGCAAAATAATAATATTTTTAATAATAACTTGTGGTTCCAAGTAGGTAAGTCGAATTGTTTTTGTGTTTTTAGTATTTTAATGAACTTATTCTTGTTTGATATGATAAGGCAAGTTAGATTTTAATGAACTTATACTTTATTTGAATGTATAACGATAATCTCCTCAGCAAAAGAGATCTACTAAAGATTGAGACTTATGTCACGTGTAATAAATTGTTTGGCTTCCAACCATAAACGGTGGAAACCATGGAAGAAATGCTCAATAAATAAAACACTATAGTTATTATAAATTAAGCATCTAACAATAGTGATCCGGCAAAAAATAAATTGGTTACCGGGAATTAAATCAACTGGTTGACTGGTTCAGATAAGCAATCAACAAATCTTGTTGCTCTTGTGGTCTCTTTAGCCCAAGAAAAACCATATTTGTTCTAGGTATGTCCTGCATCATCCACAACAATAACTTCATTGTAAAATGTTATATCACTTTCATATGATTTGTTTTCATAAAATCTGGGAGGTCATAGAGCTAAAACAACTGTGATATACACCAAATTCATCAAGATTCACAACGATAACTTAGAGACATAGGAAATATTTCCCTTGTAAGGTCTGCCAGCAAACCGATTCCGTCAAGCCGAAAGCACCTGATGTTTTCCCTTGGGCATTATCTCACAACTACAATCCAATGACAAATAACACATCAATTCTCTAACCAAAATTCCAAATTATAAACAAAAGATACCGCTGGTATCAAGAAATTGAAGTTGTTTTTGCTTCAACCGTTTTGTAAGAGAATTAACGATTTTTGGAGCCATCGTGTGGCTTTGTTGTAGCTCCGTGACAGAAATACTTCCACCCAAATTTCTGAAGGAGTTAATGAGGTCTGGTCCAAGTTCATGATCACTAACCATATCTCCTTTGCATTCTCATGAGCAATGTTCTTTACCGAATGGTGTACATGGTTCTTCTATATTCAGTTATAGGCCAATTTTTGCACTGCAACATTTTAACATTTGATTACAATGTATTAATCTCTATCAGTTCTACACAAATTGAAAGAATGAACAATTGTTGACTTCAAATAACAAATATTCAGGATATAAATGGCATCCATCCAAATATCCAATAAACTGATACAAAATTTGGTTTTGAAATCATAAATTACTGGGAAAACAAAGATAAGATGACAAAATCCACCTAGACATTTCATCGAATACTTGGTGGCAAGAGGTTTATTCCCAAAATGAACATCTTAGTTTTATCGCTAAAATTAACCTGGGAAGCGGAAAATATAAAGGAAAGAACATGGAAGCCATCAATATGAAGAGAACAGTATCGAAAAAAAGATCACTTTCAAATTGATGTGTTGAATTCACCTCTCCCATAAAAAGTAATGTTAGTTTGAAAATCAGAAGAGAATCAGCATGGCAAAAGATATGTATGGAGTCTGCGTGTTTTGATAATAGAGAGAAATACACACCTATGAGATGCGTCTGTTCCGGTCCTGGCTTCCTGTGCTCGCTTGACGACATGTTGTTACATATTAATCAATGATATCATAAACCCTTTCTCATGATATCATAACCCTTTCACCTACGTGTCCATGGTTCGTGTTGTTAATGGAAAATCGGCGGTCGGGTGGATCTTAGAAGTAACTCTCACTTTAGTTTGTGTGTTTTGTAAAGAATGGAACAGAGGTACGAAGAAGTGAGCATTTAAATCAAGAATGAGCGTCGAGATTTAGGGATTTCACATTTTGAAATCCACATTTCACGACATCTTATTTGGAGAAGAAAGTTTCTATTAGAGAGAGGACAACTGTCATCATAAGAAAAAGAATTTTGGGCGGGAAAATGATTTGGAGTTGGCTAGAAAGATGACACGTGTCAGCTGTAGGATAGTCTTTAAAAATTGGACACATGGCAAAAGTTATTTTTATTTATTAGATATAGTATATATATATATATATATATATATATATATATATATATATATATATATATATATATATATATATATATATATATATATATATATATATATATATATATATATATATATATATATATATATATATATATATATATATATATATATCCCACTCATAAATCCATCTTCGGCGCTGAACTAGTGGCCTCCTCGTTGCCTTCCCTACCCACAACCTCTGTATCAGTTTTCCGACTTCCCATGGCCGCCTTCAATCACCGATGCCTTCCCTACCCACAAACAGATGGTAGAGTACTTCCACTCTTATGCCACCCATTTTAATCTCCTACCCTACATCAAATTGCATTCTTGGGTCAAGGCAATTAGCTATGACGGACCACCATTGGAGTCATGCTGCTTATGGAACTGACAACGCCTAGTAATATCAAGTATTTTAGTCGTCGTTGAGCCCTATTCTTGATGATTTTATATCATATATGCTTTGGTATTCTCACTTTTTGTGTCGGTGTTTGTTTGGAAAGAAAAGTTACAAACAGGGGTTAAATGTGTACAAAATGAAAGAAGATTGGAGATAAGGACAAATCAGTCGCCTGAACACGCGCGCCATGGATATGCATGTGGGCGCGCCGCACTGAGTCAACGATGAGGCGGTGGAAGAAATTCAAATGACGAAAAATCGGGGATAAGGCTATACGCGTGCCGCGGATATCAGAGTTGCGCGACGCGTGTTCTAAATTTCCACAACTATAAATAGAGGCCATTAGGTCGAAATCAGCAGGTAAGGAACGACCCATAAGGTGGACTTAGGGCTTCTTTGACTCCATGTTTTGGATTTCAGCAGCCATTCATGGTATTTTATGTTTCTTCATTTAATTTCAGTATTAGTTCAATTGTTCTTAGTTATTAGCTTAGTGTTTCTGGGTGTGACAATCAATAGCAGTAGGTTATAGCTTTTTATTTTCGTTGTTTACTGTTTTGGATGCTTTGGATCTGAGTTTATGTAAGTTAATCATTCGGTTAATGTTTATTTGCTCTTTTTACCTTTTTATTGCTTTGGATGTGTTTGAGCCCTTTATGCTTTTGGATTGATTTGTTTGTTTCTGAATTTCGATCATACTTTCTGATTTCAGTAAACAACCTTAGTTTAGGAATTGATTTGGTTTAGTTTGGTTATTGTTAGATTTAGTTTTTGACAATTGTTTGGATTTTGGATTTTTGGACTGTTTTTGGGAAAGTAGAAGATTAGTCCCTCTGGCTGTAGTTTGACACTACAGTTGGTAATCTATCGTCTATCTTGACCACGAAACTCCTGTGGATCGACCCTGACTTCCACTGTACTAGTGAGAGTGAGGTTTTTATTATTTTTGACTGCACAGTGACCTAGGCATGTCAGAAACGACACTGGTGATCCACTTCCACCTATTAGCAAATGGAATGTCACTGTCGAGGACACTGGAGCTTCCACAACCTAGGTATTGATTAATGGATAATCGACATATTATCGTCTCCTCCAGTGTTTTGTCTATTCATATATTTAGTTAATGAAATTGTAATCAAATCCAATAAATTCAGTTTAACCGTTTAATCGTTCATAGTTTCAATGTCATCTGGTACCGTTTACCGAGTAAACTAACTGAAAATTTATTTATAAAGATAAAAGAGATATGGAACACACTGAAATGCACATGAAGTGATGAAACACATCCTCACTATTAAACCATTGATTCATTGAATGTTAAATCCCACCACAAGTTGGTAGTTTTGAGCATTCGTATATTTTAATTTTAGACAAATTGTAAAGTAAATTCTATAATTATAAAATTAATTTAATAGATTTTAACATTAGATTTATCGATTTAGTGAATGTTAAACCCCACTACAACTTGGTAGTTTGGATTAGGATTTTTTTTTTTGGGTTCAAATGCACAATAATCATTGATGACTAACACGATCAAAATAATTTTTTTCTAAAACGGTTTAAATACATAAAACGAGTTGTCAAATAAAAACCATCAAAATTAAAACTTAATATTTAAAACATATAAAATCGTATTAAACAAAACATTTTCAAACATTATCCAGTGGAAGACTAGATTATCAAAACCTCATACGCGGTGTAATCGCACCGTCCTCCAAGCTCAAGTCAGCAAATACCAGATTAATAGTTACAGTGTAAGAATAAGCACAAAGCTTAGTGAGTTCCCCAAATACCACACGATCATCACATAACACACAATCACAAAAGGTGTCTGAGCTTGCCCCGAACAACCTGACTCTTGGGCTTGCCCCGATCTGCCTCGACTAAGAACTCACGAGCAGGCCTGTTCCATCCGACAACGAATCAACTCATTCTTTAATCTTCGGGTGCCCAGTTATGATCGGTCATGCATCTTCCTTTGTCTTGTAGCAACCCTCAGATCGATCAACTCATTTTTCAGCCGCCAGAACGAATCCAATGAAACCGTCACCTATAAGCACAACAGCCTAAACATACAGCCTAACCCATCGGGTTTCTATTATCAACTTAACAGTCAAATAACGTAAGGCACGCCTAGCTACCATACATTACTACACACAGTAATTAAGTTACCTACGCATGTAACTTCACCCATAGTATAGTGAGAAGACACACCTGGTCCGCAAAGCCAAACAGTACTCCACACGCGCATCTTTAGATCCCGACAACGCGAACCTCCTAATAAGGAAAAACTTCACTTGGAACTTCCTAAACCCCAAATAGGATAAACCTCTAAGACCAATACCTCAAACTGTCAAGTTTGACCAAAAGTCAAACTGGTCAAAAAGTTAACGGTCCAAGTCAAAGTCAAACTCAAAGGTCAACAGGCAGTTAGCACCGCTATCTCCTCATTATAGCGTCACTAATTATGAACAGTCTCAAAAATCCATTAAGCTCTTAATCCATTCAACCAAGGTCTCAAACCTTCCAGGAACCTTCCAAACAGTTCCTAGGTCCATAAAAATCCTAACTTTCCCATACAAACATAACCATATATACAAAAGGGTCAAGATCTAAGTCCAAAATGAGCAAAGCCAACTTTAACACTAAAAGGAGCCTCGCTTACAGCCCAAGTTAGTTCAAAACTCTCCAAGGAAGGCTCAAGGGACATAAAGTTCCAACCTTTATCATCCCACCCAAAGATCAAAAAACAAGAGGACAAAAACCCAACCTAAAGTCCTCATAAACACTAGCAAAACCTTAAAAACACTAAAAGATGGAAGCTTTACTCGTAATGGTCCAGGAGAGATAAAGATCTTGCTGATTCAACCTTGAAGGATAGCTTCTAGCACCACCATGCACCACCACACCACTTCTTGTACTCCAAAAATCCTTCAAAATTTATCAATAACACGAAAAGTCGCTCCAAAGGAGCTACAGAGAGAAAACGACGACCTTGGGGGCTGAAATGTGTCAAATGGCGGCTGCCCTGGGGTTCCCCACCCTTATATGTGGCTCAAACTTCAAAATCTAGGGTTTTGGCCCAAAATCAGCAGTTAGCGTCGCTAACTACAAAACGTGCAATCCCACTGACCAACCAGCATAACGTCCCCACCCTTCACTACTAGAAAAAGAAGCCTTTAATGACACGCATTCGTGTCATTAAAGGGTACAGATGACACGCAAATGTATGTCAAGAAAGCCCCTGTCATAAATGACAGATAACATACATTTGTGTGTCGTAAATTTACGACATATATTTATGACAAACCTTTATGACTTACAATGTAAGTCATAAATTTTTTTTAAACAAATAATATATATATATACATATATATATATATATATATATATATATATATATATATATATATATATATATATATATATATATAATTAGATTTAATAATATTAAAATTAAATCACAGATTAAATTTATATTCTCATAATATAAAATTAAATATCATTAATCCAAATACAATCCAATACAACATCATAATCATTCAAATACAAACTAATAAACATTTTAAAATTATCAAAATATTGTTTGCCAAATACAAAATGCAGATGAGACCATCTCTAACTTTTTGCTGCCAGTCTCATCCTCGCCAAATGCAGTTGAGACCATCTTCATCTTTTTGCTGCAGAAACCCAAGGATACTTTAGTAATTTCAAATGGGTATTGTGTACCTCAATAAACCACTTCATAATAATACCTCAGATGTAGGTTAACAAAAGCAGGGATGCATTGAGTGGCAACTTCACAGTTTAGAACAGTTCACAGATAGTCAATGGCACAGAACTCCATCAATTTACACCGCCTAAAGGATGCAGTCAATTGAGAACAGGGAAGTTGCACCCAATATCTCCAAACCACCTATAAAAACAAAAAACCTAAGCACCACCATATGCAACTTTGTTTTAGCATGAAGAAATTAAACCCTTGGAATCACAAAGCTAATCAAAATTTTCTCAAGGTTATTTATATAACATCATGTTTGATCAAGTTTATTTATCCAGGTGCATAGAACTTCAGGAAGCCTGCATTTTCATTTAGAAAGCCTGCAATAACTTGAAAACAAGACAAATAATAAAAGAATGTGAAAAAGAACTCAAACTTTCGATTAATATGATATAACATTGTTATTTATAGCCCTTACCAACTTTTGCAGCTCATGTGATGTACCATCTGCAAGATTCAAGGTTTCTCCAAGCATAAAGGATTATATGAATCTGAAATCAGTTAAAACATCTAAATAGCACCATTCAACCCAGAAAAGAATTCATAGTGGCATTTTATCGAACACCTAGTGTGCAATAAAACTCCCGATCAAAAACTGTTGAGAAATCAAGGAAAAACATTTTAATCCTTGTTCTGCTACATCATAATGGACTGACCATCGCCAACCGAAACTTATGATTCACCAAAAAAAACTATTAGACTGCCAAATTAAAACAGACACGGAGACAAACATACAAACCTTATTTTCGATTATTGGAATGACGATGATGAAGGAATAGATAAGAACTGATGGAAAACTTATCTATCAGTAAACTTTTGATGAATTTCCAAGATCGATGTATTAACCTATCTACTCAAGAAAAGAAATTTCTGGAATCCATTCAACGAGATACTTAAGAAATTTCAAAAATCTCAAACTAGGGTTCGTAACATACCTTCAATAATCTGTCGATTATGTAGAAATTGAAAATTCTGGACCACTTCAAGCATTAATCAGTTTAGAAGTGGTCCTCCTGACCACCGTCGACAACCAAACCGCCGCCAAATGCGGCATTGTTGTTGTCCTTAATCCCCAGCAACATTGCAATTAGAGAAGACCAGGAGGTCAAAATAGGCAGCGGCTAAGGAAGGGGGAGGCGGAGCCCAAACATAACAAAATGTCGAGGAATATCAAATGAAGAAATCGACAAGTAAAGGGGAATTCAGATGTGGGGAAACTGCAATCAATCGGGTTTCCAAATCTCGCAAACATACCAAGTCTGATTGTCGGAGAATCGGAGAATACGAGGCTGAATCGGAAAATACGACTCGACTTAATCTTGTTGATCCTTGGAGCATTTCACGTCAGTATATGGGAGAATTGGAGAAGAAGAGAGTAATCCACTAAGAAGGGAGGCGGGGATGAAGTGAGAAACCCTAGATATCGGGTTAGGATGAGAAGAAAAGTAGGTTTGCAGCGTAAAGTAAGAAAAACCCTAGATGACACACTTTTTTATAAAACGACATTAAAGTGTCTCCGGTGTTTTTTTTCCTTCTGGTTATGACATTAAAAGATGACATACATATATGTATGTCGTAATCATTATAAAAGATGGCATAAATTTACGACATACAATTATGTATGTCATAAATTCTTCAGATTTTAAGAAAGATGACACTTTTTTAATGACATACATTTTTGTTTGTCATAAAATTAGTGTGTGTCATCGTTCGTATGTCATTAAAAGCTATTTTTCTAGTAGTGCTTGCACAATAGCATTGCTATTCATAAGGTTAGCGTCGCTAACCTCCTTGTTAGCGGCGCTAACCTCCCAGATCAGCAATATTCCAATATTTGATTCCTTTTTCACGTTGAACTTGAACTTTTTGGGATTAGGGTCTTACAACTCTCCCCCACTTAACGAGATTTCGTCTTCAAATCCTATCCTTATTTACCCTAACCACATGCCTTAACCTCAAACCAATCCATGGTTTAGCAAAATCCTTACATACCCGAAATTCCAATACTGGAGAGACTTCACCAAAATATCTCGAAGAATCACAAACACCTAACGATGACTCCATCAACAAAAGCCAGACTTGACGTCCGAGAACCACCTAGACCGCCATGCGTCAAATCTATGCCGACCCGCAAACCTCAGGTACTCACCTTCAGAGTATCTACCTAGCCCTAAGGCTAACAAATTTAACTTTCATTGTCCCAAAGGACACTCAAACGCAAAATACAAGACAGACCATTCACAACTCTTCGACCAACGATCGATCAGTCCATAAGCTTATTCTACCCAAGAGTATTTACACAACCAAGGTTCAAACACGTGGTACACCACTCATGCATAGCCTATTAGGCTATCCTGCACTATCAACATGCATGGAATCGCAGGTTTCCTGTTTCGTTCAGCTCGGAATCGAACTCGCAGGCTTTTCCCTGTTTCATCATCTCAGGTTCTCCGATCCACCCAGCTCACAACTGGACTCACAGTCCTTCCCTAACTTACCCCTCTCAGGTTCTCCGCTCCGTCCAGCCTACAGCTGGACTCGCAGTCCTTCCCCGATTCATTCCGATCTCCTTCAGTTGCAAGAACAGATCAGGCAACCAAGAAATTTTGATTCCACCCGTAGGGCTACACACAACCTTACAAATTTTGATTCCAGGTTCCCGAACTAGGATCAACTACCCAACTAACTGTAGTGAATTCACATGACAAAACTCAGTTGATTTTCAAACACAAAACTGCTACACCCGATTCTTCACCCACACTCACCAGACCAAGCAGGTCTAACCTATAACCACCATCTTATGTCGAAAACCTCACAGACCCAAACGCAACCAGAAAACATACGACCTCTCGATAATCGAGAACGAACTCGAGATACACCCGAACCGAAACCATAACCACTCTTCCTTGCCAAAAGCCAACCCAACTTCCAAGCAGACAACGCTTCCCAAAGGGAGATACCCAACCATATCTCGACGATCAAAACCTGATCCGGAACTCAACACGCTAAAACTTCCGACCGCTTCCCAGATCGGTTGTCGAACTGATTCCTAACGTACTGCCTAGAACCTCTACTAATACCTAGCGCTTCTTACACAACCACTTCATCTTCCCGAGAGGAAACGCAAATAATTGAGCCTAGCATTCCCGATGTTGAAGAACCGAGGTGCTCCTGCTGCCAAACGAACGAGCACCCCAATAGCTATCCCATTGCTCACACTTTCCCAGTTGATCTACCAAACTTGCCACCGCTGCTACTCAACCCGACCTGGTCTAACTCCTATTGGCTTCGCACTAAACATTCGAACACGAAATTGGATGAAGAACATCTGTATTTTAACGCCATAACTACCTCCACCGACCCCTCTTCACCCCAGCACCGACAACAATGTCTACCCTTGACGATCTAGGACACAGAAGATCCCAAAACTCTTACAACCCAAGGAAAACGCAACACGACAATCTCTCTATCTTCAACCTAACAGTTCTCCCCCACTTAGAGTTCTAACCGTTAACGGCTGACCAAGCAGCCACTACCGTTCCACATGCATTGCACCCTTTATCCACAGACAAAACCACTGACAACAATCTATCTTCACATTCCCTCTCAGAGATATATTTCGAACTAATTACCTGCAATCAAGCAACTAAAGAAACACAACAATACCGAAAAAAGACAAAACAAAACCATAAAAACATACCGACGATATCTATTGAGGTTCCGCTTCCTTTCCATATGCTGCTAAGCCCCGTCTCCCACTTTCGGGTCCTCCATCTTCATCTGGCGAACACCCTCATGCTTTGGGGCAACAAAACTCGAATTCTGACCAGCATCCCTCGACAGTGCCGAACAATTGGCCCTGACGTGGCCAATTGATTGCATAAAACACAAAACTTCACCTCCAGCTTACCGGCCCGACGGTAAGGGTCCTCCACTCTATCTAAAATGCAGCCCAAAACTT
Source organism: Cichorium intybus (assembly GCA_023525715.1). NCBI lineage: Eukaryota > Viridiplantae > Streptophyta > Magnoliopsida > Asterales > Asteraceae > Cichorium > Cichorium intybus. The sequence goes on from CM042011.1 coordinate 82,156,155, forward strand.
CTTCACTAACGAGTGCCTTAGATCATGATTCTGCCTCAGCTAGGCATCGAACTCGATCTCTCTCGAGACAGCAGCCGACTCCATCTCTGTAAAAGTCTGACAGCGAGCAATGGTTACAAACCCGCTAATCTCCTTTCTCATCAAAGCCTGACATCGAGCCATTAGCGCCTCCTCCTTCACGGCAAACCGCTCCTCAAACAACGCTAGCATCTCTGTCTTGACCAAACAATCTCCGGAAGGAGCATCTAGAACATAGTCCTAGTCACCTCCATGGCGCTTAATTCTCGAACATCCTAATCACTCATCCCAGGCCTATCCCAGCCTCGCGAACTCGACCCGAGTCGTGAATCATTTCTTCTTGGATCATCCTTCCTCATTTTGAAATCCGACAAGAAACGAGTTACAACACCTGCATAACACATAACACACACGGTTCCCTCGTCTACAGACTCCTTAGGCCCCTTGGGTCTCCCTTCATTCTAGGAACGAATATTGTGCTCCCAATAGTACGAGCCCTTGTACTACCTTCCACACCTATTCGTACTTGTCCCGAAAGTCGTCCCGATTTCCTAAGTCGCCTCAGTCCCTTCTAAAGGGCATTCGTATATCATTCATACGACCCTGAACAGAAGTGCCTAACACTCTTCCTAGTCTACCTTGGAATTCCACATCTCAACAGCACCGCAGGAACTCCCACTCATACCGTCAAGTCATCTCGCGAACGCATAATCATATACAATAAGAACATATTGACAATCGAATAATTGACCCTACCTTAAAGTCACAACCAAACAAGGAACACCCAGTAAGACCGGTTCAAGAATTTTAAGGCTATCCGATCCTGTTACATACAATACATACAATCCTAAAGCATTCCCTTAACTTCCTAACACTACAAGCACGGGTCTAGAAGGCACACCCAAGCAGCACATAACACATAGCACACAGCACGTAGCAAACTTGGTGAAACACCCTCGCTTAAGGCTTTTCATAAAACATCATTTAACCCATGGTTTATCATCATTATTCCATAAAATCATCCTTTAGTGAAAACTCTAGTTTCAACATCTTCAAATAAGTCATTTTCTTTCAAAACTATTTTAAAAACACATGGGGTTTAATGAGAAATAATTTAGGTTTAAGTTGCGGAAAACATCGTTTGGTCCCGTTTTAGATAAAACATTTTAGTTTATAAAATAGCGAGGTTGTAACAATTCAAATACCATTACACAGCTCAAATGATATCACACAAACCGTGGCCTTCTAAACATTCAGCTCTTCTAAGTCATATAAACTTCTCAACCTGAGTACACATTAAAATAAGTTAGGCAATTGAAATGCCTAGTGAGTTTACCCGAGGTTGACCCATTCAGAGTGGGCAGTTTAACCACCACACTCGGGACAAACCCCCAAAAATACTTTTAACACACACTTTAAAATTTATTTAAAACATCATAAAGGTTTACTCAAAATAAATAGTTATGATATGCAAATGCAATGCATGATGCAACTATCCCAACCCACGTCCATCTCATAAAAGTCCAACTCACCCCAATGGCACCTACCGAAGTTTACAAATGACACGCACAAAGCATGTCACTTGATCCCCGTATAGGTTAAACTAGAACTAGTGGCCATCACACTAGCCCCATGAGGGTTAGTAAATCCCTCATGCGGTTCCCTATTGTCGGGAGCAAACTCTCCTCACCCTCTTTATTTTAGAGAAGGGTAAAACTCATACTCATACTCACCCTCTTTAAATGAGAAAAGGGCAAAACTCATTCTCACCCTCTTTAAATGAGAAAAGGGCAAAACTCGGTCTCAAGGGCTCACACGGTCAATCCCATCCTATATGCAATGCAATGCACAAATAGGATGCTCAAAACATCTTTCAAAACATCATTATCATCTTTATTTAAATTCATCTTTAGAAACTCATTTTCATGTAATGCACAAGTAGTAATCATATAACACATTGCACATAATAACATGCATGAAAATTAATTGATAACACACGCAAAAGATAGTGGGAAGGATGTATACTCCTGGTAAACTCACCCAAGGTCAACTGACGAGTCAACACTAACTCCACACAAGGTTTGATGCATATGGAGGCGCTCCTAGACGTCATCCCATCCATCAAATCATCTTAGTTGAGTGCTAGCTCAAGTCCTTAGTCTCACCTCCAAGTCATAACAAAACATCTCCTTCCTACAAGACAAGAATGGAAGGTATCATACTCAATTCATCTAAAAGTCGCACTATAATTACTTCTTTGAACTAAGAAGGAACCATCATTCATCATCTCAAAATGAAGTCCCTGACTCTCTAATATAAGGAAAATCTTATTTAAAACATCCCCAAAGATTGGCATTAAAACAAGGACCCAAAACCCAAACCATAAAGCTCAAAACTCAAAAACTATAATTTCTGGCCAGACCTTGCTGCACGGGGTCGTGTAGAATTGACACAGGGCGTGCAGATTTGACCAGAAAGTCCAAAAATCATCACACGGGTCGTGCAGAACTGACACGGGTCGTGTACAGCCTGCTGTTGCTCCGATTTTTGGTCATTTTCACCCTTTTTTGACCCGAATCAAGCTCTAACACTTTCCTAACCTTATGGACATCAAAAGGACATAATTCCAACCCAAATCATACATCATTAGACTCAAATAAACCACCCAATATCATCACCATTGAATCAACTCCATGTTATGATCATAACTTTACTTCTTAAGCTTAAACCATGGAATACCCAATTCCATTCTTACAATTGATGATTTCAAGTGGAGATTCCTTCTTCCATTCCATGGAATCATTAGGAATGTTCATCACTCCATTATTACTTCCAAATTGATGCAATAATTCATTCATCCATTAAACTCAAAAGATCTATTCATCAAATCTATGAATAAAACCCATTTTAACACCCAATTCTCATTTTCTAGTGATTCAAGGTTTGAGACTACAAGTCAAAGGTTGGAATCCTTAGGGAATCATTAGAAATGAATCCACTCATCCTAAACCACTATAATCATCCATCAATTTCTAGATTCTTCAACTATCCAACAAATACCCAAATTCTAGGGTTCATAACACCCAAATCAATCAAGCAATTGGATCAAGAGCATCCATGGATTGGATGTTGATGAAAACATGAACTAGAATCATAAACTAACACTTGGGATCCTAGAATTTCCTCCCCCAAGCTACCATTTTCGGACTTGACATAGAACCCACCCCAAAAACAGGTTTGCAAGCTAGAAGAGGAAGGGTTTATACCTTAGATTGCTTGGAATCTTCTAGTACTTGATCAATCTTCAAGAACAAGCAACAATCCTTCTTGAAACCCATGAAAATCGCCACTCTCCTCTCCTCCTCTCTCTAAAAACGTGAATGAGGCTGAAATGGGGGAAACCCCTCTCTAAAACTTGAGATCTTTCACAATTGGCAATAATAGTCACTATAGTTTGATCTTTCTTCACCCAACACCCTAAAAGTCCATTATTCTCATTAGAAGTCTCTATATTCATACATATACCCCAATTACAATTATTTATTTCACTTGAGTCATTGATGAGGTCAACACTAACCTTTAGTTTCCCAAATTTACAAGAATGGTCCCTTACATTAAAATTCTTAACAATTTAGGTCCTTAATATTAATTCAAGGAATTATTTGACCTAATTTAAACTCCACATCAATTCCTTCATAATATCTTCTAATTTTCCAAATCCATGACTAGTCAAATCCACTTAGGGTAAGTTTGGCCAAATTGACACTTTTAGTCCTTATGACAAAATTTCTCATATTTGGTTACAAATTGATTTTAAAACAACATTTGACCCATTTATTCACAATATAAGAATATAACAAATATTAAATTTTTTTATTCATTAGTTTTCTTTATTTACATGATAAGTTTTATTTTATCGGTTTAAGCCCAGAACTCGTAGGCCCAAAACACGGATGTTACACTAGGCAAAAGGCATCCCTATGATCCAGGCCAATTCAATCAGTAGCACATAATATCATGGATATTTTTGGAATTAAACCACTTACTTGAGCTCCAACTGAGTGTACGCATTGCATCTCATTCTTTTCAAAACTCATTTATCCATTTAAAACCATAACTCAGGTATTCATACCATGTTTCAAACTTCCAAGCAACAATCAAACAAGTATATGTAAGGGAATCTTCCACATGTTACTTTACCTGACTCCTTGGAAATTTATTTAAAATGGTTTTTTCCTTTGAAGATCACCTTAGAAAATCCTTAAATCCCCAATTTGAGTTTGGAATCATAGTCCTGTTCATTCAAATCCTAGGAATCACATTCTTGTTCATCTAAATCCCTCAAACCAAAGCTCTAATACCAACTTGTAACGCCCCAAAATCCAGAGTAAAAATCCTCATTTTAAAACGGTTCAAACACATAAAACGGATTGCCAAATCAAAACCATCCAAATTAAAACTTAATATTTAAAACAACATAAAATCATATTAAAAAAAACATTTGCAAACATTATCCAGCGGAAGACTTGATTCTCAAAACCTTAGATGCAGTATAGTCGCGCCGTGCTCCGAAGTCAAGTTAGCAAATACCTAAAAAACAGTTAGGGTGAAAGAGTAAGCACAAAGCTTATTGAGTTCCCCAAAACACCACACAACTCATCACATAACACACAATCAAAAAAGGTCTCCGAGCTTGCCCCGATCCGCCTCGGCTAAGAACTCACGAGCTTGCCCTGTTCCGTCCGTCACCGAATCAACTCATTCTTTAATTTTCAGGTGCCCAGGTACGATCGCTCATGCATCGTCCTTTGTCATGCAGCAACCCTCAGATCGATCAACTCATTCTTCAGTCGGCAGAACGAATCCAACGACCATGGCCTATAAGCACAAGAGCCTAAGCATACAACCTAGCCTAAACCATCGGGTTTTTATTATCAACTCAACAGTCAAATAACGTAAGGCATGCCTAGCTACCATACATTACTACACACACTAATTAAGTTACCTACGCATGTGACTTAACCCATAGTATAGTGAGAAGACTCACCTAATCTGCAAAGCGAAACAGTACTCCATACGCACGTACGTCTTCAAATCCCGACAACGCGAACCTCCTAATAATGATAAATTTCACTTAGAACTTCCTAAACCCTAAACAGGATAAACCTCTAAGACCGATATGTCAAACACTCAAGTTTGACCAAAAGTCAAACTCGTTAAAAAGTCAACGGTCAAAGTCAAAGACAAAGTCAACGGTTAACAGACAGTTAGCACCACTATCTCCCCAAGATAACGTCGTTAATTATGAACAGTCTCAGAAATCCATTAAGCTTTTAATATATTCAGCCAAGCTCTCAAATCTTTCAAGAACCTTTCAAACAGTTCTTAGGTCCATAAAAATCATAACTTTTTCATTCAAACATAACCATATATGCAAAAGGGTCAAGATCTAAGTCCAAAATAAGCAAAGCCAACTTTAACACTGAAGGGAGCTTGGCTTACACCCCAAGTTAGTTCAAACTCTCCAAGGAAGGCTGAAGGGACATAAAGTTCTATATTGAACCTATCATCTATCCTCTATCCTTTTCTAATAAAACAAACTCAAAATGCCATTTGGCATCTTTCTAGACCTCTTATTTGACACTTGGCGTATTAACAGTGAATCCCAAAAAATTTCCCCACCTATGTTTTCGTTTCAAGGAATAACTAAACAGAAGCCTATAAATCTGTGTTTCAAATTTATTCAAATTCAGCCTCAATCAATTCCTAAAAATCTGGAAAAATATTTTCAATCAAATCTATCTATTTATAAAGTACATGTATAATGACGGATTGCTATTTTCTTTACCAGTGTAGATACGAAACAGAAAAGCTACAAAAGAAGAATGATGAACGATACATTTGTTAGACATAAAACTGTGGTTAAATTGTATGAAATTCGTGGGTTGGGGAGTGACATTTATAGTTGGTTTTAGGCGAGTGGGTGGAAGAAGAGTGAATACGCGTTTGTGGGAGATTAGCTGATAAAAGCGTATCAATTGTAGCCGTAAATTTGTTTGAGACAGGCTGCTTCCGGGCGAAAGAGATAAGGAGGTGGATGCGATTATTTTCTTCTAAACGCTACCAATCTCACCACCACGTACGGCCGCTCTCTCACCATCTCCATGCTATCACTCTAAACCCTAACGGCGTTGCTTTTTAATATTTGTTTGTTTAATGGTATTGCTAACTATATATTTTCTTTCCGTTTTCATAAGTGTTACAGTCCACTTGATCCAAATCGTTTGATCAAATACATTGCAGGGGATCAATGGTGCCGAAAGAGGGGCGATTTGTATATTTGCATAATTTGAAGTTCAACGACTTTTTTTAATGTTTTCTGACCTATCTATTTCATAATGTGATGCTATTCATGCATGGCCTGGTCATGATTGTGATTTGATGCTGCTTATGACATTTAACCTTCCTAAGATCAAGTCTTTAATCCCTCTTGAAGTCTATGCCTTACTAATATTGGAAGTTTAAATTTTGTTGCCTGATTTGGTATATGTCTGATGTTGTTGGTTAAACAGTTCAAAGTTTGATGCCTTTGAGGAACTGCTTCTGTTTGTTGGTTTAAAAAGATCAAAGCTCAATGCATATCCTGGTGTTAGCATGTCATTGTTGGTTTTGGTAACGTTTTGGTCATTGTTCAAAGTATTGACTATATTTTTCAGACCAAATTGTAAATAGATGGCCATATTTGTAAATTCCTAATTTTATATAGCATGGAAGGTTTGTGTTACTTTAAATCAAGCCGATTGAATCTCCTAGACCTTTTGTGCTTCATTTAGTATTGATTATGTTCCAATATGATATTGATGTCATTTGTTTTGGTTTTAGATGGTATCTGATGTCATCCAAAAGGAAACACTCTATAAAAAGGCAGCAACAACTAACAAGAGGGGAGGTATGGCATCAGAAGAGTTAGGTATTCTGTTCTTTTTTAATTCTCCATGTTCTCTTATCTTTTCTTTATGTAAATTTGTTTTATTGAAGATAATGTTTGTTGTTAAATACGACGGATCCGAATTGACTTTAGACAATATTAGCTCAAAGCGGAATGAGATCAAAATTATCAAACAGTAATAATCACAACGAAAATACGAATAAAGTAAATAAAATAGAGACACGAGGATTTACGTGGAAAACCCAAATCGGGAAAAAACCACGGGCGGAGGAAGCCGAGAACCAATTCACTATATTTTGTGGTGTTTACAAAAGGTTTGAAGAATATAAAAATACAAAGAGTTTAAAACTCTTATGTATTTACAAGAGAAGAGAAATGTTGTGTGTTGGTGTGGTTTTCATTGAAGCCTTCTATCTTCTTTATATAGAGCTTGGAGAGGGATGATAGATATATATATATATATATATATATATATATATATATATATATATATATATATATATATATATATATATATATATATATATATATATATATATATATATATATATATATATATATATATATATATATATATATATATATATATCAACCATCCATTGTTGAAAATATTGAAGAACCATCCATTATTGAAAAACATGGATGAACCATCCATTGTTGAATTCTTTAGTCAAGAGATGGCCATATTTGAAGGCAATTTTCCACAATCTCCACCTTGACTTCAAAATGGAACAAAACTTGTATACCCATTTGGTAAAACCAACAACTCTTCAAACTTCAAAACTCCATAAGAAATTGCAATCACTATATAGAGAAAAATTGATCCTGAAAAAAATGAAATACTTCCTCCACCACGAGCCTAATCAGGCTCAACTGCGATCAGAAATACCCATTAAGTCCAAACATAGTTTGAACTTGGCTATTGGAAGACTTTTAGTGAACACATCAGCCGGATTATAATCTGTATCGATCTTTTCTATGACACAATCACCTTTTTCAATGATATCACGCACAAAATGATAACGAATATCAATGTGCTTTGTACGGTCATGAAACATCTGATCTTTACTCAAGAAGATAGCACTTTGATTATCACAGAATACTGTGGTAACCTTTATTCTATCATCGAGTTCTCTAAACAATCCCTTCAACCAAATATCTTCCTTAACTGCTTCTGTAATAGCCATGTACTCTGCCTCTGTAGAAGACAGTGCAACTGTAGACTGTAACTGGGCTTTCCAACTAATAGCACAACCGTTCAGTGTAAACGCATACCCTGTAATGGATCTTTGTTTATCCAAGTCTTTGCCAAAATCTGAATCAACATATCCAACCACCCCAGTGTTAGATTGTCCATAGCATAGACACATAGAAGACGTACCGCGTAGATAACGTAAGATCCACTGTACTGCTTTCCAGTGTTCTCTTCCCGGGTTTGCCATATATCTACTAACCATGCTAACTGCATAAGCCAAATCAGGGCGTGTGCAGATCATAGCATACATCAAAGATCCAACAGCACTAGAGTATGGTACGCGTGTCATGTACTCCATATCAGTCTCAGTAGTAGGACTTAAAGCGGATGATAACTTGAAATGAGATGCAAAAGGTGTGTTGACAGGCTTTGCTTCATGCATATTAAAACGTCTTAGGACTTTCTCAATGTAACATTTTTGAGAAAGATGCAAGATCATAGACTTCCTGTCACGAACAATTTCCGTACCTAAAATTTTCTTGGCAGCTCCTAAGTCCTTCATTTCAAAATCAACTTTCAACTGGTCTTTTAACTTCTGAATCTCCTTCATATCTTTTGCTGCAATCAACATGTCATCCACGTACAAGAGTAAGTAGATGTTTGAACCATCGTCACCTTTCTTGAAATATACGCAGCTATCATAGGTGCACCTGCTGAATTTGTGACTGGTCATGAAAGAATCAAACCTCTTGTACCATTGTCTAGGAGACTGCTTGAGGCCATAAAGAGATTTCTTCAATTTACGTACGTAGTCCTCCTTGCCAGGAACTACAAAACCTTTAGGTTGTTGCATGAAAATCTCTTCCTCAAGCTCACCATTTAGGAAAGCTGTAGTAACATCTAGTTGCTCCAACTCATAATCATTTGAAGCAACTAACCCCAACAATGCACGAATAGAAGTGTGTTTGACTACTGGGGAATATATGTCAGTATAGTCAACGCCTGGAATTTGACTGTAGCCTTTAGCTACCAACCGAGCTTTATATCTTGGTTTCTCATTCGGGTTAACAGGTTCTTTTAGCTTGTAGACCCACTTGCATTTAACTGGCCTTTTCCCTTTTGGAATAGGAACTAAATCCCAAGTACCATTTCTTTGCAAGGATTCCATCTCATTATGCATAGCGATTATCCAATCACTTGAGTCTTTAGATTTGATAGCCTCATCATAATTTAGAGGCTCCGTTTCCGACTCAATATCATTAGCAACAATAAAAGCATAAGCAACAAGTTCAGCTTCAGCATACCTCTTTGGAGGAACAATTTGTCTTCTCGGCCTATCTCTTGCAATGCTTCGAGTAGTAGCTTGTGGTTGTGAACTTGTTGTTTCTTCAACAACGACATGCTCATTTGGCGAGGAAGACTCTTGTTGCTCAACTGGACTCGGAATGGTGACAGGTGAAGTAGGAAACTCCACCTCCATTTGAGCTTTCTCTTCATTTGCTTTTGATGATGCGACTGTATCTTCTATAGAGTCGGAAGTTTGATGAATCATAGCAGACTCGTCAAAAGTAACATCTCTTGAGATGATGATTTTATTTAGATCATTGCTCCATAACTTGTAACCTTTAACTCCTGGATTATAACCAAGAAAGACACATTTAAGTGCTCTCGGTTCTAACTTCCCATTGTCAACTCGTGCATAAGCTGGACATCCGAAAGGTTTCAGATGTGTATAATCGGCAGGTTTCCCAGACCATAACTCATACGGAGTTTTCTTTTCGATTGCTCGTGACGGTGATCGGTTGATAACATAGCAAGCAGTAGAAGCAGCCTCCGCCCAAAAGGACTTTGGCAAATTGGAATTAGAAAACATACACCGGACCTTCTCCATAATGGTGCGATTCATCCTTTTGGCTACACCATTTTGTTGAGGCGTATGGACTACCGTGCGATGTCGAGTAATGCCTTCCTTTCGGCAATAGGCATTAAACTCTTCTGAGCAAAACTCTAGTCCATTATCCGTACGAAGATACTTTACTACCAATCCTGATTGCTTTTCAACCTGAACTTTCCAGTCTCTGAAGGTAGAGAAAACGTCTCCCTTATGTTTTAAGAAGAAACACCACACCTTCCTCGAGAAATCGTCAATGATAGTGAGCATATAGTTAGCTCCACCTTTCGAAGCAACTCGAGCTGGTCCCCACAAATCCGAGTGGACATAGTCGAGTGGTCCTTTCGTTGTATGGATACCACTTGCAAACCTCACTCGTTTTGCCTTGCCATATACACAGTCTTCACAGAACTCCAAATCAACAATCTTTTGTTGACCAAGTAAACCTCTTCGACTCAATTCTGACATGCCTTGAAAACTCATATGGCCAAGTCGAAGGTGCCAAAGACGAGACTGATCTGGATTAGAAAGAGACTTTGAAACAACATCAGCATCACTCGAAATTGTTTGCCCGTCAAGAAAGTAGAGGTCTGAGGTTTTTCGACTGGCTCTCAATTTGTCGGAACCATCTTTGAACACCCTGAGAACTCCACCTTTACCGGCAAACTCGTATCCTTTTTTATCAAAGGAACTAAGAGATAACAAGTTTCTTCTGAGGTGAGGGACATATCTAATATCCCCAATGGTTCGGATAACACCATCAAACATACGGATTCTGACTGAACCATATCCAAGAACTGGACATGTAGTATTGTTACCCATCAACACATAGCCCTGGTTAACCTTTTCAAATGTGTAAAACCAACTTTTGTTGTGACACATATGAAAAATACAACCAGAGTCGAGTATCCAATCACCAGTGGAATCCAGTTTATCTGAATAAACTGTCAAGAGTTCTCTAATACATTCGACCTCTGCTACATCGGCTTTACCCGAAGTGCTAGCTTGTTTACCATTTGCTGCCGCCTTCTCTTTTTCTTTATTCTTCAACTTGAAACATTCTTCAAGCACATGTCCCTTCTTGTGACAATAGTTGCAAAACTTTCGTTTGCCTTTAAATTTGGATCCGGTTCTGTTGGAAGATTGAGAAGTTCTACTTCTCTCTGTTGTTCTTCCTCTGACATTCAAACCTTCGGCTTTAGCATCATCTGAACCACCACCGGTAATATATTTCATCTTCTCTTTAGAATCCAAAGCTGTAAAGACTTCATCTAAAACAAGAGTTTCACGGCTGTAGATGATCGTATCACGAAAATGGCTATAGGATTCGGGCAACGATGACAGCAAAAATAAAGCTAAGTCTTCATCTTCATACTGAACATCCATATTCTCCAAGTTATTTATTAACTCTTTGAATTTGGACAAATGTTCACCTAATAAGCCTCCTTCAATCATCTTGAGATTGACCAACCGTTGCTTTAAATGCAACTTGTTCGGTAAGCTCTTTGTCATCAATAACTGCTCCAACTTCAGCCACAAAGCAGCCGCCGACGTTTCTTTTAGAACATCTTGTAAAACATCGTTTGACAAGTGCAAACGAATTTGAGATAAAGCCTTCAGATCTTTCATCTCTTTTTCTTCTTCGGTCCATGTATTGGGCATCCTTTCGAAGCCCAAGAGCGCCTTGTGTAAATCCATCTGAATGAGAATATCTCTCATCTTTACTTGCCACAGCGGAAATCGTGTATTTCGATCCAGCAGCGGAATATCGTATTTCACCGAAGACATGATTTATTACTTGATAAAATGATCCCAACAAGCTAATATCAAAACCCGGATGCTATGATACCAATTGTTGTTAAATACGACGGATCCGAATTGACTTTATACAATATTAGCTCAAAGCGGAATGGGATCAAAATTATCAAACAGTAATAATCACAACGAAAATACGAATAAAGTAAATAAAATAGAGACACGAGGATTTACTTGGAAAACCCAAATCGGGAAAAAACCACGGGCGGAGGAAGCCGAGAACCAATTCACTATATTTTGTGGTGTTTACAAAAGGTTTGAAGAATATAAAAATACAAAGAGTTTAAAACTCTTATGTATTTACAAGAGAAGAGAAATGTTGTGTGTTGGTGTGGTTTTCATTGAAGCCTTCTATCTTCTTTATATAGAGCTTGGAGAGGGATGATAGATATATAAAAAATATATATATCAACCATCCATTGTTGAAAATATTGAAGAACCATCCATTATTGAAAAACATGGATGAACCATCCATTGTTGAATTCTTTAGTCAAGAGATGGCCATATTTGAAGGCAATTTTCCACAATGTTTGTGTTTTTCCTTGGGTGGGTCTTTAAATTGATTTCTTGAAGAGTTTTTCCTTCAATTGAACACATAGTTAGCTGGTTTGATTTTTATTCTCGTAATTCGATTTCTTGAAGAGGGTACAATGATTATACATTGTTTTCTCTGTTTTTTTATGGTAAAAGTGATTTCAAGTTTTCATTGGGTAAAGTCAGATTAAAAGTTTGTTGTGGAAAGGGTGTTTCGTTTGTTTTTTAGATTGTGTGAGGGTTCTTTTAATTTGTAGCTTCTTTTTTTATTAATTTGTATGTTAAGTTTTTTGGTAGTTAATGATTTTCATTATGGTTGTACAGACTTTAATACACTTCTTTCTAATGTCCAGTGGGAATTTGAAGAACTCGCACAGGTCCCATTCATAAAGCAATTATTGGAGACCATTAACCCTAGCTTGGAAAGAATTACTCCTGCTAATGAATTGGGGTCTCATTTGGCTGGCAAAAGAATTGGGCTTTGCAGGCTACTGTCATCTTCACGAAAAATACCCAGTCATAATCTTGAAGTTTAAAGCATGGGAGCAATATACAATTTAGTTGGAATTGGCTGTTTAACTTTTGTCTTTATGGTTAATAAAGTATTAGGTGTTTGTGAGTGTGATACCTATTTGAATATATGTAGAGGTAAGATGGTAAACTTGAAAACATATAAGTTTAACTTAAAGTAACAATTGGTAATTGTAAGAATTAATAACCAAATTGGACATCTTTCACGCAGTGGTCTCTAGAGAAGGTTCAATACCCAAGTGGTCTACAATTACATTACTTATTGGCAAATTTTTGGCGATGATTACAAAACCAATGTCTTTTCTTAATTCTTATAATTACAAGGAACACCATAGATAATCCAGTTAAAATTTTTCAGTTACACAATGTATTTTGAATGACCAATTATAGCAAAGTATCAAATATAAGACTATCTTCAATGCAATAATTGGTAAATTTTTTCAATCCAATGTCATATGAGAAAATTTTGAAATAGCCTCTTCAAAATACCACGGGTGGAGTTACACATGAATTTGGGGTCAATAATTTGTAGTTGTTGAACCCTACAAGCACAATCCATAAGAGATGAAGTACCATAAAGTCTCCTGTTTCTGGTTTTGGAGTAAACCATGTTCTCTATTGTTTTTCATTTTGTATAAGTTGATTCGAAAAAAGAAAAGTTCTAATACGAAGCCATCGATAACGTTTTTTGGTTTTTGAAAAGTCACTTTTGAGAATTACGGGTTCCATGGAAAACCCAATTTCCTTTGAAATTTTATGTGGACCATAAGGTTCAACAATAATATACTTATCAAACGATTTATTTGTATCTTTTATGATTAGATATGCAATATTATTAACTAAATAGTAAACATACTTCTCAAATACATAATTAGGACGATTATCAGCATACGAATAAAAAACAAGGGGCAACCAAGTAACAAATACTTAAATGTATTTAGCATAATAATAGGCCTAAAATGAGCATTACAAATGCTTGAAAATGACACTAGGAAATTTTAAATTGATTCTTGATGTTCGAAACATACTGGTGATATGATGTTACTATGTGTTTTAAACGTTAAGTTTAACATCCATGTCTATTACATGCAACTCCTCCACTATTTACTATATACAACTCCTCAACTTTGCAAGAAATTTCATTATTAACATCCTACTTATAAAATAAAATGTTTTTTTTAGTATATAGTTTTTTTTATTTGTCAACGGTATAACACACGGGTTTGTAACATACTTTTATATATATATATATATATATATATATATATATATATATATATATATATATATATATATATATATATATATATATATAAACACACAAACACACACCCCTTCGATGCTACAGCCTGCAAGGCTAACAAAACTTCTAAATCTTTGTTATTCCCTTAGGAAGCTATGATGATAAGTAAGCTCATACGATTACCAAGAAGGCAACTTCACACTATTATCTGTCGAGAAACAATCAAACCTTCCTCATCTACCCCTTCTCATCTTAAGACATATAATCTTTCCTCGCTTGACCAACTCGCTGTTCATGAATATGCGCCACTTATTCTCTTCTACCCTAAAAATGCCAATTGCAGATTATCTGCCCACGACAAAATCAGTGAGATGAAGAAATCGTTGTCACATAGCCTAACGCGGTACTTTCCCTTTGCGGGCAGGTTACACACACCCACATCACCTTACGTTGATTGTACCGATGAGGGAGTTGTATTTGTTGAAGCCCAAAACGATAGCCAACTGAAAACATTGCAGCATATTAGTGAACAAGATCAATCTCTAGACCACCTTTTTGCTGATGGTTTGGTGTGGGACAGCTCTCCTCGTAGTACGAATATACTCGGGGTTCAAGTCAATCACTTTGCCTGTGGTGGAATGGGGGTCGCAGTGTCTATGTCACATGTAATTGGTGATGGCTGCACTCTAGGCTCATTTATGAATCATTGGGCTTCGGTTGCACGTTATGGCTCAACCGACCACAAAGAGTTACTACCCCTTAACCCTCATTTCATTGTTTCGCCGAGTTCCAATTCGGTTCCCCCAGTAGCTCAGGTTATTAATAAAGGGTATGCGAATCGAATTTCCAGGAAATTTGTTTTTCCGAACACAAAATTAAGTGAACTCAAGATCAAGGTCATGGCCATGGTGGCAGCTGGATCTACACCTCTTATAAAGAACCCTACACGGGTCGATGTATTGACCTCTTTACTTTACAAAACCGCCATGACAGCAGCCACCGCAGCTTCAGGTTCTTTTAAGCCATCTTATTTACTTATTCCAGCGAACATACGTCACAAATTTTTGCAAAAGCTTCCCGAAACGTCGGTGGGAAATTTCGTGTCGGTTATGATGGTCCCAACCAGGCGTAGATGTGAAACTTCATTAAGTGTGACGGTTTTGGAGATAATGAAAGAGAAGTCTCAACTTGAAGGCATTCAAAGTGTGCAACAGGCTGCTGAAAACTTGAAATCATTGCAGTCGAAATTGGGAAACGAAAATATAGAGGATGTTGCCGAGAGATCTTATTGGTGTTCGAGTCTATGTGGGTTCCCTTTTAACAAAGTGGATTTCGGGTGGGGAAAGCCCTTGCGTGCAACTCTGCCACTTAGATTCTTAGACAAGATTGGTTTTCTGCTAAAGGATACTCCAGATGGAAATGGTATTGAGGCGGCCGTCATTTTGGTAAAAGAAGAGATGGAAATATTTGAAAAAGACAAGGAGATGCTGTCATATTCACAAATTAACCAGATTTAATTATATTTCAGTTATATTGTTTACGTTTTCCATATGTATCAATAAACGTATACGCATTAAGGATGGACCCAAGACCATTCGTTTGAATTTTGGTCCTTAAGGCCAAGCGGAGAGGGAACACCGTACTCCGCAGTGTCTTATGTGGACAGTGAACCCCGCACAGTAACACCGTCCTATTTGGGTGAACACGGCACTCTTCCAAACCTTTGCCGGTTCGGCACACCACCCTTACCCTCCCTTTTATTCACTAACTTTACACCATTTCACGAATACGTCTTACAAACTCAAAACGTTCCCGAAAACCAATCATCCCCCGAATACGTCCCACGAACCCAAAACTTCATTGTATCAAGTTCATATCATTTTTAAACCGAAAATTTTGCGCTAATAACTCAATGTCAAATTCCAATTTCCCTCAAAGATCAATTGATATTCAGTTAAGTTGTTAGTTCTTATCAATGTTTTAAAACTCGGGTTGAACCGGCCGGTGGAACCGGTTGGACTGTGACCCGGTGAATAGAGCGGGTCAATTTTGACCGGGTTTTTTTCTAATTTTCGACTCGGTTTGAACCGGCCGGTTTTCTCAAAAAAACGGTAGGACCGGTGACCCGAAACCGGGTTCACGTGGCAGTTGAAATAAAAAATTAGAATTTGGGCATTGATAACACGATTAAAGAGTTTAAGGCTCAAACTTTAAAATTAGTCCACCATTGGTTCATCAAATTTAATAAAATTTTCCTATAAAAACATGACAAAATATAGTTTTTACCAAAAAGGTAAAATTACATTGTTTATGTTTTATAATTAGTCCACCATTGGTTCATCAAATTTAATAAAATTTTCCTATAAAAACATGACAAAATATAGTTTTTACCAAAAAGGTAAAATTACATTGTTTATGTTTTATAAATATATAAAAATGCTGAAAAATATAAAATGTATGAAAATTTTAAAAACTGGGTTGACTCGATGATTGAACCGATTGGACCGGTTGACCCATGACCCGGTCATCACACTGACTTAGGCTAATGGGAATACCCGTGACCCGGTCATCAACTAAAAGTCGAATTTTAAAGCATTGGTTTTAGGCTAATGAGAATACCCATCACATGATCACATGTGATTGGCGCCACACCATCTCCACCTCATCATCACACAACATCACTACCCCATCACACCATATTAGAAATATTCATCACATTTCATCACACCACATCACATTTTTTAATTAAAAAAATTCAAAAATAAATAAAAACCAAATTTTTCATTATAAAAACCATGACATTAATTTAAAAAAACATTACATAGACAAACCATGACATTAATTTAAAAAAACATTACGTAGAAAACCATACGGAAAATTCAATAATAAAATTATTCGTCCTCGTTCAAGCTGTTTTGATAAACATGCTCCGCTTAGTCTTCTCGAATATATTGGCAGGTTTCAGAATCTTGAATTTCTACTACTCGTTGTAAATATTCGGCCGAACCGGGAATGAATTGTTGATCTAGGGTAACTATGTCGGCCTCGTCTTATGTGCAAATCGCTCTACCTTTTTCTTCAATTATCATATTATGTAAAATGATGCACGCATACATAATTGTGTTTATCCTTGCGTCGTCAAAGAGTTGTGCAGCGTGTTTGACCACATGTCCTTTTTGCTTGAGGACCCCAAATGCCTTCTCTATGTCATTCCTAGCAGATTATTGTCTTTGTGTAAACATCTTTGCTCTTTTAGTTTGAGGTACCGCGTAGGCCTTCATAAATATGGCGTAATCTGGATAAATCCTATCACAAAGATAGTCGCCGTGTTTGTATTGACGTCCGTTCACTGTGAATGACATATCAGGTGCTCGCCTGGTCCAAATATCATTGACAATGGGAGACTGATTCAGAACGTTCCGATCATTGTTGGACCCTACAACCCCAAAGTACGCATGCCAAATCCATAAATCGTGTGATGCAACAGCTTCCAATATCATAGTTGGCTCACCAACATTAGCTCGAGTAAATTGCCTTCGCCACACAGTTCGACATTTTTCCCACGCCGAATGGATACAATCAAGGCTATCAATCATTCCCGGCAAACCACGTCTCGCTTCATGTGCCAAATATAATTTCTCGATATCACGTGCTGTAAATTTACGCAAATACTCTTTACCAAACACGTCAATAACACATGCACAATACCAATCCACACAATCCATTATGGTCCTCTCAGCCATTTTCAAATACTCGTCACTAACGTTAGCTCTTATGCCGAATTATAAATATCTAAGTGCAGCCGAACATTTTTGTATACAACTGAAACCCATTCTACCTCTATCATTGAGTTTTTGCTTAAAATAATCATATCGCGCCTCTAAATCGTTGCTAATACGTAAAATTAAGTCTCTATTTAAACGATACCAACGTCTGAAATGTTTGTCACCATAAAGAGGAGAATCAGCAAAATAGCCACGTACCAAAATATCATGTGCAGCTTGCCGATCTCGGTTGATAACGACTCTTGTTTGTCTAACGTTTGAAGACTCTTCATCGATAGCGTACACAACAACATTAAATAATGTTGTGATAAACTCGTCATCATCCGAATTGGATTGTTTACAAAATTCCATTTTCTTCGATTGATCCATATTTTGGTGTGTGTATATATGTGAGAATAAGAGAGATTGTATGAATGTGTATTGAATGAGGTAAGTTGTGTGTATATTTATAAGAAAAATTTTGTTTAAAAAATGAAAATTTTCTTTTTTAAAATTCTAGCTGTTACACACAAACGGCTCCTATTGGCCGTTTTCCACCGTGCTCCCGGGCACAATCCTTCACGACCACACCCATCACGGTGCACCCGGGACGGTGTGTACGGGCGTGATTGAGTGCCAGCTCGGCATCACGCGTACCCGTGATGGGTATTACGACTCATCTTATAACAACTTGTTTTAATATTCCTTTGACTGAATTCTGAATTTTAGGTCCTAATTTTTCGCCAAGGAGTTGCGCACAACTTACAACTAAAACAATTAATAATTATGCATGTCCGTGAAGTTACAGGATACGTGTAAGATATTTTTGAAAACAAATGTAATACTATTAAATACGTAACTATAAGCTATCTAACAGAAAGATAAGATAAACTTGGACTAAAACTGCAATTTCATTTAATTTCAAATTTTGTATTAGAATTTTAAATTTTTATTTTTAATCGTAATAATGTATTTCTAATTCTTATAAGGAACTATACATTGAAAATATACATATTAAAGAAATACATACTTTAGTGATTTGAATCTGTGGACAAATAATAGAATTCCACGGCACAACTACCAGTTAAACATACATTAAGGTCCTCCCTCTCCGTTCGTACCTCCGCTGCATCCCCACCCTTTCTCGCACCACCGGAGACCGTCGCCACCATCACCGAACCGCTACACCTCTTCCCTTTGTCGAGATCGGCTTCCAAGCTCCAACCTCAAGCCTCCGATCGAGACCTGCAACCTCCGATTTCGACACTTAAACGGCCGGTTTCCGACTATTCAACTCCGGTTCCGGACTCTAGAGACCTTCCGGTGCAAACCCTCGTCGTCAATTTCTCCGATCCGCTGCCGGGTTAGGTGACTCGGTCAATTCAGTGAGTTGACTCGTTTAGTCAAGCCGAGTGGGGTTATGTCAACACAGCCCTGTCACACACTTGGGTCGAGTGGGTCCTTTCACCGGGTTGAGTAGCTGGTCTAGTTGGGTAGCCATTTTCAGCAAGTCTAGTTCCGAGCCCCGGGGTCAGTTTCCGAACAGATTAAGAAAGTTGTTAAAGGGAGGTGATACCTTGTTTGATGCTTTGCTCCTTGATTGAGGGTAGTTGGATTTTTTCTCCTGGCTTTTAGGAAGAGTGTGTTCGGTGCTTAATTGAGGATAGATGGATGTACGCAGGAGTGTTTTTGATAGGATTAGACCGAGTGGAAGGATTGGAGGAAAGGTTTCGGATGAAACTCTTAATGTTAAGGTGTCTCACAACGTTTTTATCACGAATTTCCCGTCCCATTTTTCTGTACGAGAACTGAGGAATACATGTGAGAAGTATGGAGCAGTCAATGATGTGTTCATTCCGAAAAAACTTTCTAAAACCGGTAAGCATTTTGCTTTTGTTAGATTTGTCAAAAATGGTGATGTGCAAACCCTTGTTAATAATCTTAATTCTATTTGTATTGGGAAAATTAGATTGTTTGCCAATGTTGCAAGGTTTGACAGGAATGTGGGTTATGCTAATAGGCAGAATGTTTCGCCATTTAATGTTACATATGTGAAAAATGTGGGTCCAATTGAGCGTAAGAATGGAGTTAGGAATTATGCTGATGTTCTAAGAGGGCCGTCTCAAACTGTTGTGCAGAAAAAGGAGGGAGGATCTAAACCTGTGATTGTGTTGGATCAGGAGTGTGTGAATGATCAATCTAATTTGTTTACTTTAGTGGCTTGCGTAAAACAATTTGGGTCTATCCCAAATATTCAGTCAATATGTTCAAATGAAGGTTTTGATGGGCTCCAGTTCAAATATTTGGGTGGTTTTTGGATTGCTATTACATTCAAGTCTTTGCATGCAAGTGATAGCTTCAAATCTCATCAAGGTATTGCTTCGTGGTTTGTTGAAGTGAAAGATTGGTCTGATGATTTTGAAGTCAAGGAGAGAGTGGTATGGATTGATGTGGAGGGGATACCGTTATTGTAGTGGACCACAAATACTTTTGTGAGAGTGGCCAGGCAATGGGGTGACCTTGTTTATTTTGAGGATGCGAAGGGTACTAATAGATATAGTGTTCGCATGTGTGTTAAAACGATTTTAACAAACCTTATTTCTGAATCTTGCAAAGTGATATTTGAAGGGAAGGTGACAGAGATACGGGCTAAAGAAATCACGGGTTGGGTTCCAGATTTCGTGGTAAAGGACTATGTCTTAAATGAAAAGGAGGATGCTGAAGGTGAAGATGATGTTTTCATGAATAAAGATGGAGACGATTTGACGAATGATGGAAGTTCAGAAGATGATGATGGCGAGTCCGTTCATGTTCCCGATTCGTTGGCTAATGATAACAGGGAAGGTGTAAAAAGCCCGTTGGATGAAGACCCATTTGGTTTGGATGATTTAATTCGCAAGGATGGAGTTGTTAATAATTGTTGTTCAAAGGAGATGGCTAATGACATTTCTTTCCCACCTGGTTTCACTCCGCCTTTTGTTGCGAGGGAGGGGGTTGTGCATGTTGACTATCAAGAACATTCTCCAGATGCTGTTCCTTCCCCGGTTAATTTTTCCAAACTGTCCAACATGCGTTCCCTTCAGGAAATCGCGTCTGATGATGAGAAACAATGTGGGGTAAGGAGGGAAACTTCTTGGCAGGAGTCAGTTGGTGGTATGCGAACAAAATCACACATTCCAGGTAGATCGATACATTTTAGAGAGGGTGATCATGAAGATGATTCTAACTCGGTAATTGGTCCGGTAGATGGAGTTTTTGGTACACAATCTGAAAATGCCGACTCACTGAGTCATCCGAAACCTCCTGTAAATGCTTTGTCGATTATGGATCAATTTAACAGGTTTATTGAATTGGGTTAGGCGAGCGGTCTACGTATGCAGGGTTGTGAAAAAGATTTGAAGATTTTTCTCAAAAGAATTGGAGTTGGTAACGCTTTTAAATGAATATTTTGTCGCTAAATGTTCAAGGCTTGGGAGGCAAAAGGAAAAAACAGTGGGTTTATGATTTATGTAGTGTTCATAAGCTGAATTTTCTGGCTATTCAAGAGACGAAGAAGGGTCAAATTTATCCTTTGTTGGCTAAAAGGTTGTGGGGTAATTCGTTTTTTGATTATTCGGTAAGTCCTTCAAGGGGAGCTTCGGGCGGAATTGTTTGTATTTGGGATAAAGGGGTTTTCAGGTGTAAAAAACAAGTGATACAGGATGCTTTTGTGATGTTGGAAGGCTATTGGGGAGGAGATGAATTTCCTATTTTGATTATTACTGTTTATGCTCCTCAAAGTGCTAATGATAAAAAAGATTTATGGATTACTATTGGTGGGTTCTTGGATTCATGGGAAGGTGAGGTCATCGTCATGGGTGATTTTAATGTTGTTCGATGGGAGTTTGAGCGACATGGTTCGTGTTTTAATAAAAGACAAGCTAAGGATTTTAATGATTTTATTCGTTTGGGTAGTTTGGTGGATGTTCGTCTAGGGGGATATTCTTTTACTTAGTCGGATAAGGTGGCGGGGAAGATGAGTAAACTGGATAGATTTTTGGTCTCAGAAGGTTTGTTGTCTTTATTTCCTAATCTTTCGGGAATTATTCTTGATAAGCATCTTTCGGATCATAGACCGATTTTTCTTAAAGATTGTGATCTTGATTATGGCCCTACTCCGTTTCGTCTTTTTCATTCGTGGTTTTTGGAGGAAGACTTTGTGCAGGTGGTAGAGGATTCTTGGAGTAATGATGGATGTAATCATGCGAATGACATGGTAAAGATGAAGGAAAAGCTAAAGATCTTGAAGAAAAATTTAAAGTTATGGAATTATGATAAGTTGCAAAAACGAAATAAAAGGAAGAAGGAGATTCAAAAAGAGATGGTGGAGATAGATAAGAAAGTTGATATTGGGGGTGGCGTGAGTGGAAATATGGAGAATAGAATGTTTTTGGCTAAGGAATTGGCGGATATAAATAGAATTGAAACTCTTGATGTGGCTCAAAAAGCCAAAGTGAGGTGGGCTATTGAAGGGGATGAAAATAGTAAATTTTTTCATGGCATTCTTAATAAAAGAAGAAGGAACACGGCTGTTCGTGGTGTTTTCTCTGATGGTCGTTGGATTGAAAAGCCAAAGTTGGTGAAAGAAGAATTTAGAAAGCATTTTGCGGAGAGATTTGCTAAACCAGACTGGGTTAAACCTCAGATGGATCAACCTTTATCTTGTACTTTATCGGTAGAGCAGTCGGAGGAATTGGAGTCTGAGGTTACGATGGAGGAGGTTAAAAGGGCGGTTTGGGATTGTGGTTCTGACAAAGCTCCGGGGCCGGATGGCTTTACTTTTGAATTTTTCAAAACGTTTTGGTATTTGGTTAAGTCTGAGGTGGTTGATGCGGTAAAGTGCTTTTTTAATATGGGGCATTTTCCTGGTGGTTGTAATGCTTCTTTTATTGCCTTGATTCCTAAAGTGCAGCAGCCTAAATTTGTTAAAGATTATAGACCGATTAGCCTGATTGGTTGCCAATATAAAATTATTGGCAAACTTTTAGCTAATAGGTTAGCAACCGTGATTGATGGTATTGTTAGTAAAGAGCAGTCTGCTTTTATTAAAGGTAGGCAGCTTTTGGATGGTCCGTTCATTCTTAATGAGTTGGCGTCATGGTGTAAGTATAAAAGGGAGAAAGCTTTTGTGTTAAAGGTTGATTTTCAAAAATCCTATGATTCGGTACGGTGGGATCATTTGATTGAAGTTATGTTGCAACTTGGTTTTGGTGAGCGTTGGCGAGGTTGGATTTCTAGTTGTTTGCACTCTACTACTTCTTCGGTGTTAGTTAATGGTTCCCCTACTGATCAGTTCCAGCTCGCCAGGGGTCTTAGACAAGGAGATCCTTTATCTCCGTTTCTTTTCATTTTGGTGATGGAGAGTCTTCATATTATGGTCGAACGGGTTATGAAGAGAGGATTGTTGTGTGGCTTCACGTTTGGCAGGTCAAATCAGATTTCTATTTCTCATCTTTTCTATGCAGATGATGCTATCTTTATTGGGTCATGGGATAAGGAAAATATGGCTTCGTTAGTCTCTCTTCTGCATGTTTTCCATCTTGTGTCGGGTCTTTCTATAAATCTGCAGAAGAGTAAACTTTTGGGGCTGGGTGTTACGTTTGAGGAGGTGCAACATATGGCGACTAGTACAGGATGTGAGCCGATTAAATTACCTTTTGACTATCTTGGTCTATTGGTCGGAGGTAATATGAGTCGTTTGATCTCATGGAAAAAGGTGGTTGATAAGGTTGATTCTAAACTCTCAAAGTGGAAACTTAGAACCTTATCTGTTGGGGGTCGGCTTACTTTAATTAAGTCGGTCCTGGGCGCAATTCCTACAATTTTCATGTCTGTTTTTAAGGTGCCTGATGGTATCTTAAAGAAGATAGAGGCGATTAGAAACAAATTCTTTATTGGGGCGGATGTTAATGAGAAGAAAATGTCATGGGTTGCTTGGAATAAAGTGCTGGCTTCAAGATCTCAGGGTGGTTTGGGTGTTAATAGTTTGTTTGCTTTGAATCGAGCTCTTCTTTTTAAATGGATATGGCGTTTCTTGACTGAACCAGACTCTTTGTGGGCCAAGGTAATTTCTGCGATTCATGGTCCTAGAATTGGAGTTAATTTGCCTAGATATAAGCATAATTCGATTTGGAAATACTTAATTTGTGAGGTTGAAGATTTGAGGAAAAAAGGAGTAGATCTCTTTCAATACTGTGATATTAGGGTGGGTAATGGTAAGCATACTAAGTTTTGGACGGATGTTTGGTGTGGGGATGTTCTTTTTCAAGTTAGATTCAACAGAATTTTTGCTTTGGAAGATTGCAAGGAGGTTTCGGTGTGCGACAAGTTAGCGCAAGAAGGATGGGTTACCACTTTTAGGAGACTTCCTAGGGGGGGTGTTGAGGCTTTGAAATGGAGTGAGATCGTAGTTGTTGTAAACCAAGTGGTGCTTAGTAATTCGCAAGATAGATGGAGGTGGACGAAGGATGGGTCGGGATGTTTTTCGTTGGCGTCGGCTAGGGAAGCTATTGATGAGGTATGTCTTCCGAGTGGGGTTTCGGTGTTTAAATGGTGTTCTCTTGCTCCGATTAAGGTGAATGTGCTAGCTTGGAAGATAGCGGTTAATGGGCTTCCTATTAGATGGAATTTGGCGAGAAGAGGGTTTGATATTCAGTCCATTGCTTGTGTTGTGTGTGAGAAAGGTGGTGAATCGAATGACCATCTCTTCTTTGGATGCTCTTTTGTTACAGATCTTGTTACGGGTGTTGCTAAGTGGTGGGGGATAAATATTCCTTTTGTTGCGAATTATGCAGATTGGTCCTTTTGGTTTGACAATCTTTGCATGTTGAAACATAGGAAAATTTGTCTTCAAGTGGTTTTTATGACAGTTTGGTGGTGTGTGTGGAACTTCAGGAATGCTTCTATTTTCTCTTCTGAAAAGCCTAAGAAGTGCATGTGCTGGGATAATGTTGTTTCTTACTCGTTCTTGTGGATTAGGAGTCGTTGCAAAAAGTTGCGTCTTAGATGGGATGCTTGGCTTTTAGATCCCAATTTAGCAATTTCTGTTATGTAATTGTTTCGTTGTACTTTTGTCTAGCTTCTTGCTAGCTACGTTTTTTGAGTTTCTATATATTGGCTGCTGTTCTATATTATATATATATATATATATATATATATATATATATATATATATATATATATATATATATATATATATATATATATATATATATATATATATAAAACACTTTCAAACTTCAATTATTTTATCAAATATTTTCTAATTAAAGTACCTTATGCAATGTAAAGACTAGTTCAGTTGATTTTCAAAAAGTCAAAATACCCAAGACAATCTCTTCCAAAGCCACCTTGGTTCAACAAATAACGTGATTAAAATCACAATACTTGAAAGAGACAATTCAACTTCATAAACTGATGGATGATCATCCATATTACACTATTACTACTTAAATACAAAACAAAAACTTAAAGGGACCAAAAAACAGGTCATGGGAAGAACAAAAATCCAAAAACAAAACCAAAAAATTATTGAAAAAAAACATAAAAACCACCTTAAGTACACTTTGAAAGATTATTTGAGCACTACTAGAAAACAGAGGTAATAGCTACCAAAATCAGTGACCAACCAATTTCCGTCAGTAATTATCTACGGTTTTCTGACGGAATCGTGACGAAAACGCCAAACCTAATTTTTACCGACGAGCTACCGACGGTTTGGCGACAAAAGTCTTCTTGGTCGGTAAAGCGTCGGAAGGTTGTAGGAAAATAAAATATTTACCTACCAATAACCGACGGCAATCAAAATAAAATATAAAATCTTCATCTTGGTAGGAATTCAGTAGGGAAAAAAAATAAATCTAATTATAATATTGTTATTAACTCTTATTTATAGTATCTTTTGGCTATTATTAGTTCTATGTGTAAATGTATGGTTAGATCTTAAAAAGATGATGTTAAAAAACGTCATTTACTCGTTATAATGTTATAATTGATTTCAAACGGGTAAACATATGTATATGTACAATTTGGAGAAAATGAAATAACTAATGTATAATATAGATCTTAAAAAGATGATGCTAAAAAACACCGTTTAGTCCTCGAAAAATGAAAAATAATCAATTTTGGTAAGTAATCCGTCAGAAATTACCGGTCAACTAAAGCAAAAAGAAAACAATATATATTTTTGTGTATGAAACAACTAAAGTCGTGAAATGTGTTGCTTAATTAGCTTTTGTAAATCATATTGTTTTCATGGGCTATTAGGTTTGAAACAATTGTAATTTTTGCATATGAAACAATTAGCGTCATGATACGTGATACTTAATTAGCTTTTGTATCGATTATTTATGTTATTATATGTTAAATCTATTTTTTTGTTACATTTATGCTATATTAAAAAGTTGGAAATTTTTATTTTTATTTTTGATTATTTTAATTAAAAAAATAGTGACAGATTATTGACTGAAATTCTTAAGTAAAACTAGTCGTCGGTATTCCGTCACTAAAAAGAAAAGCCTGAACTGTTAGGTATTCGGTAGGTAAACATAATTGTCTGTATTCCGTCCTTAAATTGAAAAGCATGAGTCGGTAGGTATTCGGTAGGTAATGGTCCTCGTTGGTATTTCGTCACTAAATTAAAAAGCCTGAATTGGTAGGTATTCGGTAGGTAAAGTTTGAGGTCGGTAATCCGTCATTAAAGTCGGGAAAACAGATGTCGTAGGTATTCCGTCGATGATTACCGACGGATGGATTTCGTCAGTATTCCGTCAATAGGTGCATCGGAAATCGGTAGGTAACATTTTCCCACCAGGGTTTTTCCTCCTTCCCAGTTCCGTCAGTAAACCGTCACTAATACTCAATATTCTAGTAGTGGAGACTCAAATATTGGTAAGGCCCTATGGAACCTATGATGGCGTGCTCTTTGTTTCAAGCTTCAATTTGACGGCTCGCAAGCCTAAAAGGAAGTCTACTAGCCAAAGTTATGGTCATTTCAATATAACAAATCTATCACAAGTTGGGGCTAGCCCATTTTGCTAACAAGGTGATTACTAACAAGGAGGTCATGGGTTCAAACCCTGGCACTAACATAACAAGGAGTAGTTTAGGAGTAGGAGTATGATAGATTTGCCGTTCAATATATATATATATATATATATATATATATATATATATATATATATATATATATATATATATATATATATATATATATATATATATATATATATATATAACAAATCTATCCAATCCCGAATCTCTAGAAACATAAAACCCAATCTTTAATATTAGGGCTCATATCAATACTAAACTTTAACTCTTTATCATCGCATTATACTTTAACTATTTTATTTTTAAGACATCATACATTGAATTAAATATGCTTACAAATTAAACAAATCATTTCATATATTACACATGTTCACAAAAATCGCCATGAATTTCATTGTTAGATAAGGTAAATATGGTTACATAAGTTAATTTTTTTTATAAATGACACGTCATGGAAAAAATAACCACTAAGCTAGCGACAGGAGGGATTACAAGCATACACTAGCTTTACAAGGCGCTAACTAACAAGTCTTGCCACATAATTTTAGGTTTTGTTACGTTAGCTATAACCATTATAGTTTTATATATATATATATATATATATATATATATATATATATATATATATATATATATATATATATATATATATATATATATATATATATATATATATATATAGGGTTATGAGAATATACGGCTGTTGAGTACCTAATATTAGGTACAGAACCCTCCAAACGTTGTCGTTTACTCTAAAAATCCAAGGGTTTCCGTTCCCTTTTTTTTCCGATTTCTTCCCTCATCTCCGTCTTCTGTCCTTCGCCATTTCACAGAGTCGCTCATTCGCACATCCTTCAATTTCATCAAATTTTTCTCTCACATCGTTCGCCTTTTGTTTGCGTATGGTCCTATGAGCTTAGATTCTACCCCGTGAAACCAGAGTCAAATGTGGAAACTTCAATCGTAATCCTCAATTGTCGGTCTACAACTGCAGCGAGCACAATGTTTTTGAAAGCTACTAAGTCAAATACCCCGATAACATTTTCTGTGATTGAAGACGAAGATGAAGACGGCTTAGACGGCTTAGACGAAGACCGACAGGTACGTATGGAAATCGCAAAATCAAGCATTCCCCTTTTCTGACTTATGAGTTTTGTCTCGATAATTACATATCGAGGATCGACTTTTGTGTTATATCTCGCCACATACATATCGTCATATCCACTTCTGATTCAGTCTCACCATTTACATATCAATATGTCTTCTCAATTTTGGTTTCAGGGTATGTGACCAATTCTATAATTTTGTTATTTGTATGGAAGTTGATACTGATAGGTATCAATTCTCGCAGTCTCTTGATTTCTCCCATCTCGCCACCAATTACAAATTAACATATACATGTAACTTATATATGAAATTCAGATTTTACCCCTATTTCTTGCTAACGTATTTTCTGTTTACAGTTTCATTTCAGTTGGAATCATTATGGTTTACAGGAATTAATTCAAGAGTATTATCAAAGACCAGAAAAAAGTGCTCAAAGTCAAATTTCACAAATATAAGCTTTCAGTCTCTGTGAACGTATCTTGTTCCTCTCATTCTCTTCCCTTCTTTGCTCCTATTACTTCTGATTTTTGAGGTTGCTAATTTTCGTTGAAAACTAAAATCTTTATTTTCTCGGTAATTAGGCTCAAATCAAATTCTATTTTCCAACTTATGTTCAAATATGCAAGTATGTATTTCAGATAAGTCGTGATTAGTAAGTTGTCAAGAATATGCAGGAAGTCATTACGTATTTCAATCAGGTAGTTTTTCTATTAGTAAGTTGCCAACTTACGAAGTCATTAAAAGGGCAAAAAGGGAAATAAATTAACAGAAAGAAAATTGAACTTGTTGATTATCAAAGATCAAGTTTCAAAGAAAATGAAGATCATAGAGGCTAGGGTTTTGAGAGAAACTTATAATCTGTGAAAGTTTAGTTATGACATATTACAAAGAAAAGAACCTATATATACTTAGGGCTAACAATGCTAGTGGGCTAAATAAGGCCCAAACACACACAAACTTATTAGGCTAACATCCCCTCTCAAACTCACAATGCGACAGTTATAAGCATTGAGAGTTTGTCAGACAAGAAACGAAATCGAGAACCATACAATTCCTTCGTAAACATATCAACAATCTGTAGGGTTGATGGAACAAGTGGCAAAGTGATGGTCCCAATTTGAAGATGATGACGAGTGAAATGGCAATCAATTTCTATATGTTTTGTCCTTTCATGAAAAACTGAATTCTTGGCAATCTGTATTGCACTGTTGTTGTCACAGTGCAAGGGAGTAGCATGAGAAGTGTCAACTCCTATATTAGCAAGAAGCCAACGTAGCCAAACAATCTCACAAGTAGTGACAGCCATAGCTCGATACTCAGCTTCAGTAGAGGACCGAGAGACAACATCTTGTTTCTTACTCTTCCATGAAATCAATGAGTCTCCAAGAAAGATGCAAAAACCAGTGGTGGATTTTCGATCATGAGGATCGCTATCCCAATCAGCATCGCTATAGGCACACAACTTGAGTGAGGATGTGGAAGGAAACACAAGGGTTTTGAATTAAGTTCCCCGAAGATATCTCAAAATACGTAGAACAGTTCCCCAATGAACAGTAGTAGGAGCGGTAACAAACTGGCTAACCACATGAACTGCAGGAGATATGTTTGGTCGAGTAACAGTAAGATAAACCAGACTTCCCACAATAGTTCGATATAGGCTTGGATCTGACAAGGGGACACCGTCTGTTGGAGAATACCTAGCATTAGTCTCCAGGGGAGTATCAACTGTCCTGTTGTCTGAGAGTCGAGCACGTTCAAATAGGTCAGAAATATACTTTGTCTGAGATAAAAGATAACTGTTGAAAATAAAAAGATATGATCACCACAAATAAAGGTTCGCATCATTTACTGTGTGACAGAAATATATATTAAAGATAATATGCGGAATAAATAATAAGAGTTGCGGAATATAAATAAACTTGAAAGCTATAAATAATATAAATAACTGTATTTAAATGACATAAAGCGATAAATAATATAAATTACAGTAATTAAATGACTTAAAGCGATAAATAATGTAAATGACTATAATTAAAAGACATAAAACGATAAATAATGTAAATGACTATAATTAAAAGACATAGAACGATGAATAATATAAATAACTATAATTATATAAATATATATATATCAAGTAGGTTCGTCAATAGATTGACTGAACTGGGTTACAACAGGACTGTGGAACGACTGGTCTATCAAGTAGGTTCGTCAAATAAATTGACTGAACTGGCTTAGGGTTGGACTGGATTTCTAATAGACTGTGTCTCTATTTGTTATTGTTTGATGATCTTGGTGATCTTGGTGTTTTTGGAGAGTGTTTGGAAGGTTGGAAATAAGATGGTGGAAGTTGGAGAGGTTTTTTAGAGAGTTTTTGGTTTATAATTATGTGTGTTATGGAAAAAATGGTGTAAAATGGTTTATATATGGATTTTAGAGGTTTTGGGTGCGTTTTAATAGGTTTTCGGAAGTTTAGGGGGGGTAAAATGTAATTATTTGGGCTGAAACTCGCG
This sequence comes from Cichorium intybus, assembly GCA_023525715.1. Taxonomy (NCBI): domain Eukaryota; kingdom Viridiplantae; phylum Streptophyta; class Magnoliopsida; order Asterales; family Asteraceae; genus Cichorium; species Cichorium intybus. The sequence continues at coordinate 82,186,802 of CM042011.1, forward strand.
GTTTTGTCGGATGGGGCGGATTCGGGTCGCGAATGGGTTTACACGCGGTTTTTTGTGAGGTAAAACGGCTCGAATCGGTTCGGGTACGGATCGGGTTTGGGTCGCGTGTAGATGTGAGGCGACTGGGTCGTCGGAGGCGGGGCGTGGGTCGAATTACCGGGTCGACGCGCGGGTTGCGCTGTGAGTGCAAGTGGAGCCGGTTTCGGGTGCAAGTTCGGACATGGATCCAGATGTGGATCAGGCCGGCTGATGGACTTGGGCCGATAGAAGCTTGGGCTGGGCTGGAACTGTTGGCCTGGTCTGATTTCTTTTTTTTAATTTAAAATCATTTTAAAATCCGAAATAAATCAAAATAAATTAGGAAAAATTATTTTTAATTTATAAAATTAATTAAGTCTAATAAAATAAATTAATTAGAAAATATATTTCCAAAAATTCATTTTAAATAGATTTAATTTAATTTTCTTTTATATTTTCCTTTGTTTTGGCTTTAAAACTCTTTTTCTTATTTTGCTCGTTTTTAATCTCGAATCCACGCAACCTGAAATACACTGATAATATTTGTTAGATAATATAAAAACAGTCCGTCTTATTTCAATGATGGTCACATACAAAAATATTTTTCAACAATTTCCCCCTATGTGATCATTGATGAAATAATGACATATATAATCACATTAACGATTTTGACATTGAAGATTTGGTATAAAAGTTTTGTCAATGATAAGATATTTATAAAACCATTGTAATTATTTTGAAAGGTTGTGACTTGGTTTTACATATCTTATGTTTTGAAAAAGATTTTGAAGACTGTTTGTTTCCGAATCAAAGTCTCGGGTTCGATTATCAAAGGGTAGCCATATATGTATCTAAATAAATTTCTTAAGATTTTATAGCATTATTTATGACGACAAGTGGTCTAACAGGTCGATTCAGATGAACGCTCATAGATATAGCTCACACTTCACTTGGATGTTTGGTTGTTCTGGCAGCAGAACAAGTTAATGATCACTAAAAATGAGTGATATCTCTCTCTGACGACTCACACTCATATTGGAGGTGTTCATCTATGCTTTTCTGTAAAGTCACTTAGTCTCATTATTAGATAATCAATCACATAAAACTGGTTTCGGCATTACTCAGCGGGTTTCTTCATTCATGCCATTAATGTTCACTCTCTCTCCGTCGGGAAATACATGTAGAGGGGTTTAACAATTTTCATAGTGCAGTTTGCAACTAAGAAATCTTCAGTGATGAAGGCTACAGTATCCCGGGTAATCTATTGTTGTTGCAGCTTCTTCTTTGATGGTATCCTGTTTGTTGATCAATATCTATTTATTGTAAAAAGATATTTTTTTTAACATTGAGAATTAGCTACAATTGAGAATTTTTTTTTTGTTTTGAAATAACCATTTGGTTGAAAGTTTTGTTTTGTTTCGTATTTCATCGGTGAATGATTTGACTTTCTTGTTAATTCGTCTTTGAGGATTGGATGTTGATAGATCTTTGTTTCTTCTTTGGTTTTCTTGTAAGGATGTGTCGTTGCTTGGAGTCTTTTTATTTTGAGGCTGTCTTCATTTTTGGTTGGCTTTTATCTAGGTAGGGATAGGTGGCATAAAAGACATTTTGTCTAGTATGTAAGAAATGAAAGTATCGTCCCTGGTCATTTTGATATCTAAGCAAAAATGAGACCGTGACAAGGTATAATCGGGTATACCTTATTAGCAATAGTGACACACCTAAGCTCACAAGAATTGAATTCCACAATGATTTAGATCGACGAGGCACAAATTCTCACATGGGTTTTTGTTTTCATCTGAACCTCCTAACCTTATGTCCCTTGATTGTTTAAAATCGTCAATAATGAAATAAAATCGAAGGAAATAAAGTTATATACATTATGAAAAGTAGGAGATTTGAACCTTCACTCCAATTGAGAATCAATATGACTTAAAATCTTTATCGAGCATAAACATCTGAAAAATTAAGTCAAGAGACGATTAATCACAAGGTTCTATAAAAGCTTATTATGGCAAGTCTTTTATTGTATTTTTGAAAATTTGTTTTTCTGAATGTTTTTGGAAATTTTGGTTATTTGAATGTTTTTGGAAATTTTGGTTATTTGAATGTTTTTGGAAATTTTGGTTTTTAAGGAAAGATATGAAAATTATAAAAATCTAAAATCTTTTTGTCTTTTGAAGTTTTGTATTTTTTTTTATTTGTTTTTCTTTTTGAATTAAAGTAAACATACGTTTGTACAAACAAAAAGTAAAAGTTTAAGGATGGATGATATCTGGATTTAACATTCCTAGACGGCCTAGGAAGTATAGAAACTTTGTTTCATCGAGAGCCTTAGTGAAGTCATCGGCAATTTGATCTTCGGTGTTTATGAAGTGTAATTCGATATGACCCTTTTGAATGTTGTCTTTAATGAAGTGATATCGAATATCGATGTGCTTTGTCATGGAATGGTGAACGGGATTGTGAGAAATGGCTATTGCACTGGTTGAGTCACAAAATATGGGAATTTGTGAAACTCTGAAGCCATAGTCACGCAGTTGAGTTTGCATCCATATGACTTGTGAACAACAGCTGGCGGCAGCGACGTATTCAGCTTCTGCTGTTGATGTGGATACACAACTCTGTTTCTTTGAAGACCAACTCACTAGTCGACCTCCTAGGAATTGACACCTACCAGATGTACTTTTCCTATCTAGCTTGTATCCTCCATAGTCTGAGTCGGTGAAAGCGTTCAGCTGAAAATCGGATTTAGCTGGATACCAAAGGCCAAGTTTGGGAGTGCCTTTTAGGTATTTGAAGATGCGTTTCACAGCAATGACATGGGATTCCATTGGATTTGCTTGGTATCTGGCATAGACACATGTAGAAAACATAATGTCAGGTCTGCTGGCAGTGAGATATAATAGTGATCCGATCATTCCACGATATTTTTTCTGATCAACGGGTTTGCCATCTAAGTCTGCATCGATTTTGTATCCAAAGGCCATTGGGGTTTTGGCAGTATTGGATTTGTCCATTGAAAAGCGAGTGAGAAGGTTTTTGATATAATTCTCTTGGTTGATGAATATGCCATCATTGGACTGTTTGATTTGAAGTCCGAGAAAAGTAGTCATCTCCCCAATCATGCTCATTTCAAATTTGCTCTTCATTAGATCTGCAAACTTAACACTCAAAGATTCATCAGTAGAACCGAAAATAATGTCATCAACATATATTTGTACGATTAAGAGATGTTTATTATAGATTTTTCGAAAGAGGGTTTGATCGATTGAACCCCTTTTGAAACCTGATTCTTCGAGGAATGTTGACAAGGTGGCATACCAGGCACGGGGTGCTTGTTTTAAGCCATAGACAGCTTTCTGCAATTTGAAGCTGTGATGAGGAAAGTTGGGATCTTCAAAGCCTGGTGGTTGTTGGATATAAACATCTCGATCTAACTCTCCATGTAGGAATGCACATTTAACGTCCATTTGAAAAACTTTAAAGTTCTTATGTGCAGCATATGCGAGAAAGATGCGGATAGCTTCTATTCTGGCGACTGGAGCATATGTTTCATCGTAGTCTATTCCTTCTTGTTGTGAATAGCCTTTGACTACGAGACGTGCCTTGTTTCGACACACGACTCCTTGATCGTCAGTCTTGTTTCTGAATACCCATCTTGAGCCTATGATAGTAACATCGGGTGGTGTAGTAACAAGATTCCATACGTCATTTCTTTCGAATTCAGCTAGCTCTTCTTGCATAGCTTTTACCCAGTCTGGGTCTTTGAGAGCAGTATGTATGGTTTTGGGTTCAGTCATGGATAGGAAGGCTCCAAATAAGCAATCATTGGCAGTTGCGGCTCTAGTTTAGATGCCTGAATTGGGATCTCCGATGATTAGGTCAGTGGGATGGTTTCTGGTCCATTTTATTAAACGATTTTCTTCCGTTGTAATAATAGGATTTTCAGTATCCCATTGTTCTTCTCCAGTAGTTTCTTCTTGGAAGAGGTTTGAAGGTTCCCCCATAAATGTTGCATCGGGATTGTTTTGGATATTTGGGGTTGGAGTGGTAAAATCTGGGGTGGTTAAATTTAGAGTGGTTAAAGGAGGATTTGGTGTTTGTTCTAATGAGGAAGTATGTGTTTGTGGTTCCCCCTCAACTTGATCTGCAACATTTCTGTTTCTTTGTGTAGTTCCTTCAGTGGGTGTTCCTGTAGGATCAATTTGAGTAGTTAGAATTTCAGAATTATAAGCAGTTTTAGGTTGTTCAAAAAGTAAATCAATATCAACTTCAATGTCTATGTCAGGAGATGGTGTTTGTGGAATTGGATTTTGAAAAATATTATCTATCATTTGTGAACCAAAATGTTCACGATCCAATTTTCTGACGTAAAATTCATCGAAGTGGACATCGGTACTTTCTTCAATTACTCTTGTACGTTTGTTCAGTACTCGATAAGCAACTGAAGAAAATGAGTAACCAAGGAAAATTCCTTCGTCCGACCTTGATTCAAATTTTGAAAGGTGGTATTTATTATTCTTTATGAAGCATCGACAACCAAAAATATGAAAAAATTTGATATTTGGTTTTTGGTTGTTAATGACTTCATATGGTGTTTTATGAAGATTTTTGTGAATTAAGGAGCGATTTTGTGTGTAGCAAGCTGTGGCAATTGCTTCTGCGCAGAAGTATTGTGGCAGATCAGCAAAGATGAGCATTGATCTTGCAGCTTCGCACAGAGTTCGGTTCCTTCTTTCAACAACGCCGTTTTGTTGAGGAGTGTAAGGGGCTGAGAAGTTGTGTTCGATGCCTTTGTTTTTGAGAAATGAGTCTAGAGTTATGTTTTTGAACTCTAAACCATTATCACTTCGGATTCTTCGAACTGGTCGTTTGAGCTTTAGTTCGATCTGTTTTATAAAGTTGATCATCTCTTCTGGTGCTTCTGATTTTAGTCTTAAGAAAAAGACCCATGTAAATCGAGAGAAGCCATCAACTATGACAAGGACATACTTCTTCCCTTGTATTGTTTGGATTTTGGCGGGGCCACAGAGGTCTATGTGCATCAATTCTAGTGGTTCGGATACACTAGATTCTGTAATGCTTTTGTGAGAGGATTTGGAAAGTTTTCCCTTTTCACAAGCGGCACAAAGAGTTTCATTGTCGAGCTTCAGAAGTGGCAGTCCTCGAACTAGATCATCGCCGATCAATTTGTTGATGTACCCGAAATTTAGATGGGAAAGGCGGCGGTGCCATAACCAACTAATATCTGCTGGGGCTTTGGATAGCAGACAAATATCGGGTTTACCATAAATAAGATCCATGTCTAGTGGATACATATTTCCGGCACGGTGTGAATCAACAATGATTTCTTTGGTGTTGGCGTTCATGATCAAGCTTTGTTGTTTCGTGAATAAAACTTCAAGATCGTTATCACACAGTTGAGAAACACTGATGAGGTTGTGTTTCAGGTCATCGACATAGGCAACTTTCTTTATGGTAAATTTACCATTTGTTATGTTTCCATAACCTTTGATTTTTGCCGTCATGTTGTTGCCAAAGGTAACGTCTTGATTGGTTTGGGTGGGTCTGAAGTCACGAAGGTAGTTTCTGTTTCCTGTCATATGCTTGGAGCAGCCACTATCAATGTACCATGTATCATCCTTGGGTTCTCCAGCATTAGATCCCTGCAATTAGACAGAAATTTTAGGTATCCAGATCTGAATGGGTCCTGATTTGTTAGCTTTTGATATTTTGGGTTTGTTGTTCAATGACTTTGGTTTATTGGGATAGAATGGTTGAGGTTTGATTTGATTTATCAAGTTTTCCCAAAATATGATTTGTTTTTGATAACCTGTGAGTTGATAAGATCTGTGATTTGGTGAACGATATCCTAGATGTGAAAATTGATTTGAAAAGTTTTCTTCATATCTGGGGTATGATGAACGGCTATGAAAAGGTTTTTGAAGAGGTTTTGGTTTTTGTTTGGAAACCTGTTTATGAGGTATGACGTAGGGTTTAACTGGTTTCTTTGGTTGGTTTTCAAAAACTTTTGGCTTGACAAGTGGGGTTTTGATGACTTGAATGGGTTTTTTGCTTATTTATTGTTTCTTGGAGTATTTTTGTCCCGGACTAGTTTTTCCAACAATTGATGAACTCATTGTAGGAAAAGCAGTTGGTACAGAAGTACTACCAACCTCGTAAAAGGAATTTTCTCCATTCAAAAAGTTTTTTGATTTGGTGGTTTCGTTGGTATGTTTGATTTGGTGAGTTAAAGAACTAGCTGAGTCTGTTTCAGAATTTAAGACTCTTTTGAAAGGCTTTTTGGAAACAGTGAAAGCAGTATCATCCGAGCTACAGTTGATAACTGTTTCGTCATCTGAATCTTCCTCATTAACAGATGTGAAAAGATCTGGTAGAGTTGATTCAGAGTTTTCACAAATTATCATGTTTTCTTGATTTTCTAGTTCTTTTTCAAAGGTTTCCCTACCAATTCCTGGTCTGTAACTCGTATCAAATTTTCCGGTACCCAAGGTGTTTGCCTTGGTGAAAATATCATCACTGAGTTTTCTGACAATTTTGATAGATTCTACATTCCGTATCAATCTTTTGTTTTCAGATTCAAGAAAAGTGATTTGGTTTAAAGAATCAATCAGTTTTTCATTTAAGATTTTGTGTTTTTCAGTTGACTCTTGAAAGTTTTGTGTTAACTGAATGATTTCCATTTCTAAAACATCTTTTGTTTCAGAAGAAATGACTGATTGACTTTTTAATTCCAATTCCTTTTTCTGAATTAGAGATTGATTTAATTGTTCAAGGACGTGATTGTAATCTTCTGATTTTCTTTCAACGTCTCTTTCCAATTTGGTCTTTGTTCTGGTTAATTCTGCAAATTTAAGTTGTAGGGTTTGTTACTCACATTTGAAGATTTCAGAATTAACCACTGTGTCATGGTATTTCTTGAGATCAGCTTCTAAACTTTTCTCAATTTTGGATATATGGGACTCAAAAAGTATTTTAGAAAAACCGAGTTCAGAGATCATAGACCATACCTGTTCTATGACATTTGGAGCTCTTGAAATTGTACCAACTACGAAGCAGAAGTTGGATTGTGTCGGTTCATTATCGGCTTCGTCTTCAGAGGTTGGCCAGTATTCCACATTTGGTTTGTGGATTGCCATCAAAGCTCTTTGGTTTTCTTGGTTTTCCTTTTTCTTTAACTCATCGGCTTTTTGAGCGTAGTATGTCGAGTCTTTTATTTTTGTCTTGTTTTTGGCTCGGCACTCTCTTGCGTAGTGATTAGTTCCTTTGCAATTGTGACAGATAATCACTTCTTCATCACTTTCTTCCTTTTGACTTTTGATTGGAAGTCGTTCTGGTGCTTGAGTTTGGATTTGTTGGGAAGATTGAGAGGAGTTTTGTTGGAATCCAGAATTTTGGTTGTTTGAAAAACCATTATTTTGATTATTGTATCCTTGATTTTGGAATCCCCGGTTTTGGTTTTGAAGACCGTTGTTTTGGTTATTGTTTTGATGATTTGAGTTAGGATTGTTTTGAAATCCCTGGTTTGAGTTATTTTGGAAAGAGGGTCTGTGCGAATTTTGTCCAAAATAAAGTCTTGGTTGAAAACCTTGGTTGTTTTGACCAAATTGAGGTCTTGGTTGAAATCCAGAATTATTTTGTCCAAATTGTGGTCGGTTTTGAAAATTTGGTTTAAAATTCGATTGACCGTGATTTGGAAGAAACCTTTGGAGATTTGTATTTGCAACCAAAGCACACAATTGTTGGTAGTCTGCTTCATCATTTAAATCAGTTTGATCAAAAGAATTGTTCAAAAATGGTTGATTTTGAAAAGATGTTTGATTAAAATGATTGGAGTTTTGTTCATGAAAAAGTGTTTGGTTTTGGTTTGATGTGGAAACGAGAGCAAGTGGTCCTCCAAAAGTTGTAGAGGTTGGTGGGTCAATCGAGGATTCATACGATTGAAGTTCTCCGTAAAAACTGTATAGAGTTTCCGTATGAATGGCAGGATTTCCCTGAATGATGAGTTTAACCATCTTCCAGCTTTCGTAAAGATTGTTTAGAAATTTGAGATTGATCTCGTGTTGTGTCTTTTTGATGCCCAAGTTATTCAATTTTACCATGATAAAATTGAACCTATCATGTGCATCATGGATGGTTTCTGATGAAAGCATCTTGAAATTATCGAATTCATTTAAAACGGATGTTCTTTTATTTCCAATAATTCTTTGATTTCCACAAAAACAGTTTTTTAAGTTTTCCCAAATTTGATTCGCAGTCAACAGTATTATTTCATCCATTTGACTTAGAATACTGTGAGGTATGCCACACACCAGTTCCTTTTTTTGCTTGTAGTTCCAATTTTCTTTTGTTTTGAGCTTGAGTGACTTGATTTGTAGCAAGAGTAGTCATATTTTCTGGATCAATATATGTGCCTTCAACACATTTCCAAACATCTTCATTTATTGTGTTAAGATGTAGATTCATTCGGCCAACCCACGAATTATACTCTTCAGGTATAAGTATGGGTGCCCGTGAACCAGATCCTAAGCTGTTGGCAATAGAAACCGAATTCATGTTTGAGTAATTAGCAGAAGACATGTTTTTAAGATTTTTAATTTTAATTAAAAAAAAAGGATTTTTAACAAGTGATATTAAAATGAAATATTCAAAGAAATGCTTATGGAAGGTTTATATAAACGCTAACCAAAAGTTTTTCAACGAAAATTTCAATATAAATCACACAAGCTCTGATACCAATTGTTGAAAATAAAAATATCTGATCACCACAAATAAAGGTTCGCACCGTTTACTGTGTGACAGAAATATATATTAAAGATAATATGCGGAATAAATAATAAGAGTTGCGGAATATAAATAAACTTGAAAGCTATAAATAATATAAATAACTGTATTTAAATGACATAAAGCGATAAATAATATAAATTACAGTAATTACATGACTTAAAGCGATAAATAATGTAAATGACTATAATTAAAAGACATAAAACGATAAATAATGTAAATGACTATAATTAAAAGACATAGAACGATGAATAATATAAATAACTATAATTATAAATATATATATCAAGTAGGTTCGTCAATAGATTGACTGAACTGGGTTACAACAGGACTGTGGAACGACTGGTCTATCAAGTAGGTTCGTCAAATAAATTGACTGAACTGACTTAGGGTTGGACTGGATTTCTAATAGACTGTGTCTCTATTTGTTCTTATTTGATGATCTTGGTGATCTTGGTGTTTTTGGAGAGTGTTTGGAAGGTTGGAAATAAGATGGTGGAAGTTGGAGAGGTTTTTTAGAGAGTTTTTGGTTTATAATTATGTGTGTTATGGAAAAAATGGTGTAAAATGGTTTATATATGGATTTTAGAGGTTTTGGGTGCGTTTTAATAGGTTTTCGGAAGTTTAGGGGGGTAAAATGTAATTATTTGGGCTGAAACTCGCGGTTTTGTCGGATGGGGCGGATTCGGGTCACGAATGGGTTTACACGCGGGTTTTTGTGAGGTAAAACGGCTCGAATCGGTTCGGGTACGGATCGGGTTTGGGTCGCATGTAGATGTGAGGCGACTGGGTCGTCGGAGGCGGGGCGTGGGTCGAATTACCGGGTCGACGCGCGGGTTGCGCTGTGAGTGCAAGTGGAGCCGGTTTCGGGTGTGGGTTCGGACATGGATCCAGATGTGGATCAGGCCGGCTGATGGACTTGGGCCGATGGAAGCTTGGGTTGGGCTGGAACTATTGGCCTGGTCTGATTTCTTTTGTTTTTAATTTAAAATCATTTTAAAATCCGAAATAAATCAAAATAAATTAGGAAAAATTATTTTTAATTTATAAAATTAATTAAGTCTAATAAAATAAATTATTTAGAAAATATATTTCCAAAAATTCATTTTAAATAGATTTAATTTAATTTTCTTTTATATTTTCCTTTGTTTTGGCTTTAAAACTCTTTTTCTTATTTTGCTCGTTTTTAATCTCGAATCCACGCAACCTGAAATACACTGATAATATTTGTTAGATAATATAAAAACAGTCCGTCTTATTTCAATGATGGTCACATACAAAAACATTTTTCAACAATAACCTTTTGAAGATTGTGTAACTTCAATCCCTAAGAAATAACGTAGCAATCCCAAGTCTTTCATAGCAAAGCGGTAAGCCAAATCACGCTTCAAAGATTCTATACCATCATGATCATCACCGGTAATAATCATGTCATCAACATACAAGGATAGAAGAATCCGACCTGCATTCGTGCATCTAACGAATAACGCTAAATCATGATTACTAGGAGTAAAACCAAGAGAAGTAATCACAGTAGAGAATTTTTCAAACCAAGCACGAGGGGCTTGTTTGAGACCATACAAGGCTTTTCGAAGCCGACAAACTTCACCTGGTTGGTGAGCAATACCTGGAGGAGGAGACATGTAAACTTCCTCATGAAGTTCACCGTTCAAGAATGCATTCTTGACATCCATTTGGAATATCTTCCATTGACGAATAGAGGAAACTGCGATCAGAGTACGTAGAGTAGTCATTTTTGCCACGGGGCAAAAGTCTGCTCATAATCCATACCATATTGCTGCGAGTATCCTTTTGTAACTAGCCTTGCCTTATATCTTTCAATAGAGCCATCAGACTTAGTTTTGATCTTATACACCCAACGACAACCAATCGTACGTTTTCCATGAGGAAGCTGTACAAGATCCCATGTATGAGTCTGATAAAGAGCCGTAAGCTCTTCCACCATAGCATTCTGCCAACGAGGATCAGAAACAGCTTCTTTGTAAGACTCCGGTTCAGAAAGTCGATGTATATTTGCAATAAAAGATGCAAAAGCTGGAGAATAAGAGGAATATACAAAATCTGGCAATTTAGTAGTCTTATGAGTACGTATAGGTCTCGATGGTGGTGGATGATTTTCTTGAGTGGCAGCAGGAGTGGGAGCAGTTACAGACTGAGCAGGAGGGTTGTCTGGAGCTATGGAAGCATCATCAACTAGGGAACTAGATGTAGTGCCATCACTATCAATGGTGAAAGGATCAATATTTTGAAGTTCTGACCGAGTCATGTTGTGAGACTGTACAGGAATAGCATAGTAAGGAATGTGCTCCAAAAAAGTAACATGTCTAGAGGCATACAATTTCTGACTCGCCGGGTCATAACACCGATATCCTTTCTGACCAATACCATATCCCAAGAATACACAAAGAGCCGACTTTGGAGACAACTTGTTTCGTTCTACATGAGGTCGTAAGACAAAGCAGGTGCACCCAAATACCCGTAAAGATGAATAATCAGGTAATTGACCATATGACTTTTCATAAGGAGACATTCCAGAATTGTGACGAGTAGGGATGCGATTAATCACATATGCAGCAGTAAGGATAGCTTCTCCCCAAAAGACACTAGGAACCTCAGAAGATAATAACAAAGACCGTGCCGTTTCTACAAGGTGTCGATGTTTCTGTTCTGCTATACCATTCTGTTGAGGAGTATCAGTACATGATGATTGGTGAACAGTTCCATCAGATGCTAGTAACTGAGTAAAATCATTAGAGGTATATTCCCCTCCTAAATCACACCGAAAACATTTTATGACAGCAGAGTGTTGGGTCTTCACAAGAGCTCTGAAATTGCTATAAATGGCAAAAAAATCTGACCTGCTCTTCATAAGATAAACCCATGTATAACGAGTATAATCATCTATGAACGAAACATAATAAGGCGATCCTCCTTTGGAGGTTATTGGGGAAGGACCCCACACATCAGAATGCACAAGATCAAAAGGAGCAAAAGAACGGGTGACAATATTATTAAAAGGTAAGGCAGAGAATTTTGCCAGTTTACAACCACAACAATCAGAAATGTCAACATTGTTCAAAAGACCTAACACACCAGTAGAGGATAAAAATTGTAAACGTGATGCTGAAACATGACCCAAACGAGAGTGCCAAAGATAAAAATTTGAAGACGAATGACTTAAATGAAAAGACGACAAATCAACACTAGATGCCACAATATCAGAAACTTGGAGCTGTTCCAAAACATAAAGCTCCCCAAGTTTACGGCCGATCCCAGTCACCCTTCGAGACTGTGGGTCCTGTACACAACAAAGGGAATCAGAAAAGAAGACCCAATAACCAGATTTACACAACTGATTGACCGAAACAAGATTCAAAGCAAGTGTAGGAATATAATAGACATTAGTGAGAGAGATATGAGGAGTAACAACAGGACCAATACCCTCTACTGGCATAGGTGTAGCACGAGCTGACATAACAGAAACATGAGAACTAGCTGATAACAAAGAAAAGGATGAAAAATGTGGTGACATATGATGAGATGCACCAGAATCCAATATCCATAAGGATGAAGGAATACCTGAAGGGCTAGAAGCTGATAGACCTGTGTGAGACATAGATGTTGACATGGCAGTAGGATTGGAAGCAATGAACTGGCCAAATTACTCAAAAACCTGTGGATCCAAAGCTGATGGTGGTGTCATATTCAAATCATTATCTGTAGAAGGTACAGTAGCAGCAGCAGTGAACTGTGGGAGACGAAATGGTGGACGTTGTTGAAACTGTCCAGGAGGCCTGTTGAACTGTAGAGGCTGAAACTGTCCAGATGGCCTTGTTTGGTTCTGATAATTTCCCTGTTGGAAATCATATGTTCATGTGATTAGTTTCAAAAACATGAAGTTGCAACGGAAGCATAAAATCATGAACACAAATTTCACTTCCAAGAGGATCATGCTACATGCATGTAGAGATAAGATGAAGAACAAGCATAGATGGAGTTCAAGATCATACCCTTTCTTCTTGGCCTTAGTTTGGACGATTTTGATGACAAGGAATCAAGTTAGAATCCCTCTATAGCTTAGTCCACCACAAGCTTATTCACCCTTGAATGCTAGTTCACAACTTGCAAGAAGAACACTTTTAAACTTTTATGCTTCAAACGATTTTTGCATATTAGATGGAGAATGTTCTTGGCTGAATTTTTGAAGTAAGAATATGGTCTCCCTCTCTCCTTTGATATCTACGGCCACTCACACACAAAAAGGAGAAAGCAAATGCAACTAGCTTAAAAGAAAGACCCATGTATTTTCTATAGTCAAACCTAGAAGACATAAAGCATCTTCCACCACTTTTAAGAACTCAATGCATGCTTTGTCTCTCCATCATGGCCGAAAATATCATGGTCAAAAGGAGAGTTAGATGGGTTTTATTATTTATAAAACTTAGATAATTAAAAGCTTATAAATAATACATCTTCTTATTTCTTTAATGGGATAACTTTTAACCCATAATCATATACATAAATAAACCATCTAAACATACAATCTTAATTGTATAATTGTATACATATATATAACAATATGTATATTTTATTTAATTTACCAATAAAATTAAATAAAAGGCTTACTTATATATCAATTAAATCATTTAACAATTTAAATAATTTAATTGTCATATATATGATTAATTCATCACATATGAATTATTAATCAACCTTTAATTTTGTAGTTATTATTATTTACCTCAAATAATAATAACTTACAAGATTAAATTGCAAGTTTAGTATCATTTGATGTTAAATCAAATTTAACATTCCAAATGATCAATCGGTGTCAAACTTGTTGTTGGTGTGACCCTATAGGATCATGTATTATTAGTTATATCATTTTATGATCATCCTTGGGCATATAGAACTAACAATCTCCCACTTGCACAAGGTTGCATCATAGAATGATACCGACAGTGATGAACGTCTAGCAACATTTCACTGCCCCCAATAATACATGAGATAATGCCATTCAACAACATCCAATTCTTCAAAAGCACGAGGCTCTAATTGATGTACAAGGTTATCTATCAATTATCCATTTGCCGCAGACATCATGTTGAACATGAGACATGGATCTTAATCATTCTCATTTTATGTTCAACTTCCAATCAGGCGCCTTAGATGTCTAACTCTCAACATATAAGAGGAACAAATCCCGTCTTGACTACATACGCCCCTTATGTAGTTTGTACTATACTTGAGTATGGTCTGTATGGTTGTCTATATTTCAAGAACAACGGTGAACCATATCAAAACACAGCACTCTCTACACTTGAGTCCCAAATATGTATCTCAGGTCTAAGGATACAATGATAATACCTTTGTTCAAGAATCACTTATGATTATGATCCATGAAGTGATCTTGAAACGGGTCAAGGCCAATACTTGTTCACTGACAAGTACCTATGAATTTGGTTGCAACCTTTTGCTACTTTTACCCATAAAATTCAACCAATCCAATTCATATTAGTCTTACTTCATAATTGTTCCCACAACTATGATCGACAATGGACATTTAGAATAATCAGATTATTCGAGGATTAAACATGCTAATTATTTAAAACACAAATTATGAATGAAACATCACTTTTCATATATTACATAATTCTTGTTTACATAGTTTCATATTCATAAAATACTAAACACAAATCAAATCCATTAATTAGAAAAACGAAGTCCTATACCCTTAGCGTGACTTTCATGCTTAGCTTGGGGTAAAGGCTTCGTGAATGGGTCTGCCAAATTCTGATCTGTATGAACCTTGTGAATACTTATTTCACCATTCTTAACTTCATGTCTTATGTAGTTATACCTTCGGTGAATATGTTTGGTCTTTTGATGCGATCTAGGTTCCTTTGCTTGAGCTATAGGACCTAGATTATCACAGAAGATTTCTATAGGGTCCCGAATGGAAGGAACAACCCCTAGATCTTCAATGAACTTTTGCATCCAGACAACTTCTTGAGCAGCTTCCGAAGCAGCAACATATTCTGATTCTGTAGTGGATTGTGCAATCACTTCTTGTTTAGAACTCTTCCAAGACACGGCTCCTCCATTTAAAATAAAGACATACCCAGATTGAGATCTCGAATCGTCCCTATCTGTTTGGAAGCTTGCGTCAGTGTAACCCTTTACCTTTAAGCTTTCTTCCAAACCACCGTAAACTAAGAACATGTCTTTAGTTCTTCTCAAGTACTTAAGAATGTTCTTTACAGCAGTCCAGTGGGCTTCACCTGGGTTCTGTTGATACCTACTAGTCATGCTTAAGGCACATGAGACGTCGGGCCTAGTGCATAACATGGCATACATGATAGATCCAATTGCCGAAGCATATGGGACATGTTTCATCCTTTCAAGTTCAGTCTTAGTGCTTGGGCACTGAGACTTACTTAGGATGGTGCCATGTGGTATTGGCAAGAATCCTCTTTTGGAGTCTTGCATCTTGAACCTTTTCAAGATTTTATCAATATATACACTTTGGCTTAGACCAATAAGTCTCTTAGATCTATCTCTATAGATCTTTATGCCTAATACATAAGCAGCTTCTCCTAAGTCCTTCATTGAGAAACAGTTCTCAAGGAATGTTTTGACACCTTTCAAGGTTGGGATGTCATTTCCAAATAGAAGTATGTCATGAACATACAATACTAGGAATATGACTATGCTCCCACTAGCTTTCTTGTAAACACAGGAGTCATCCTCATTCTTATTGAATCCAAAATTCATAATCTTTTCATCAAAGCGGATGTTCCATGTTCGAGACGCTTGCTTCAATCCATAAATAGATCTTTTAAGCTTGCACACTTTGTTTGGATGCTTAGGATCGACAAAACCTTCAGGTTGATCCATATAGACATCTTCCAATAAGTGTCCATTAAGGAAAGCGGTCTTAACATCCATTTGCCATATCTCATAATCATAGTATACGGCTATGGCAAAAAGTATCCTAATCGACTTGATCATTGCCACTGGTGAAAAGGTCTCATCATAGTCAATACCATGAGTTTGTGAGTATCCTTTAGTGACAAGTCTAGCCTTAAAAGTGTGAACATTTCCATCCACGTCGGTTTTCTTCTTGAAAACCCATTTGTTCCCAACAGTCTTACAATTGGTGGGAAGATTAACCAAGTCCCAAACTTGGTTATCGTGCATGGAGTGCATCTCTGTGTTCATGGCCTCAAGCCATTTATCAGATTCAGGATCTGACATTGCACTCTGGTAGTTGACGGGTTCATCAGAATCTATCGTATAACATTCCTCTTCCATCATAAGGTAATCATACCTTTCAGGTTCAAATCGAACCCTACTAGATCTGCGAACATCTTGTGTTACAATTTGTTCCTGATCAACTGTTTGTTCAGGTTCAACAATTTCTTGTTGAATGCTAGATCCAATTTCTTGTGTATCAGGCTGTGGTTCCTGAAGTTCTTCAAGCTCCACAAACCTCCCACTTGCCTCTTCCGTCAGAAACTTGTTTTCTAAGAATTCAGCTTTTTGAGAAATAAATATCTTATTCTCGATGGGATTATAGAAGTAGTATCCAAGACAATCTTTCGGATACCCTACAAAGATACATTTAGTTGAACGGGGCTCTAGTTTGTTTGAAGCTTCTTGTCTAACATAAGCTTCACAACCCCACACCTTGAGATAGGATAAAGATGGAACCCTTCCATGCCATATCTCATAAGGCGTTTTATCAACCTTCTTAGTAGGTGGCATGTTTAGGAGACGAGCAGCTGTTTGTAAAGCATAACCCCAAAATGATAAAGGTAGAGTACTTCTACTCATCATGGATCGAACCATATCCAATAGTGTTCGGTTCCGCCTCTTAGATACACCATTATGTTATGGTGTTCCAGGTGGAGTAAGTTGTGAAACAATTCCACAAGTCTTAAGGTGATCCATAAAGTTTGTAGTTAAGTACTCACCTCCTCTATCTGAACGTAGAACTTTAATTGTTTTGTTGAGTTGGTTTTCCACTTCACTTTGAAACGTTTTGAACATTTCAAACGCCTCATGTTTATGTTTAGTTAAATAAACATAACCAAAATGACTAAAGTCATCAGTGAAGGTGATGAAATATCTTTCACCATATCTAGTCATTGGCTTGAAAGGACCACATACATCCGTATGTATGATTCCTAACAAGTCCTTTGCCCTCTCATTGGTTCCGGAGAAAGGAGCTTTAGTCATCTTGCCATGTAAACAAGATTCACATATATCAAATGAGTCATTCTCATTTGCCTTCAAAAGTCCACTCTTTTGAAGTTGGGATATGCGTTTCTTGTTTATATGCCCAAGGCGACAATGCCATAGATAGATTTGACTCAAATCACATTTGGGTCTCTTGGTGAAAGTGTGGTATAAAGAGCCATGGTTAGTCTTTTCATCAAGGTTTACTTCATAAATTCCATTTAAAGGCCTAGCCTCAAAATAGAACACATTATTTTTGTAAACACAAATATCATCATTCATAAAGGAAAGATCAAATCCACATTGTCTCAACTTAGCAACCGAAATAATATTCCTAGTCAAGCTAGGAACATAATAAACATTCAACAATGTCAAATACAAGCCACTAGGTAGTAATAAATCAAAACTTCCAATTGAATCCACCGCAACCCTTGCACTGTTTCCAACCCGGAGTACTACCTCGTTTGCCTTCAGTCGCCTACTCCTTTTGAACCCCTGCAACATATTACAAATGTGAGTTCCACAACCAGTATCAAATACCCATGTGTTAGGAGATAAATTATAAAGTTCTAGGTCTATCACATATATACCTGAAGTGCCCTCACCGGCCTTCTTCTTCTTCAACTCCGCAAGATAGGTAGGGCAATTCCTCTTCCAATGCCCAACTTTGCCACATTCGAAGCACGTGTCTTCTTTGGCAACTTTTGCCTTCTTCTTGGGCAGACAGGATGGTTGGACAACTTTCTTGCCCTTTCCTTTGACAACCTTTGCCTTTCCCTTGCCCTTGGAGTTGTTGGGGTGTTCGGATCTAGTTCTCTTCGTGCCACCTTCCTTGATCATGAGAACTTGAGTGGTTTTCTTAGGCAGATTCTTTTCCGCGGTAATTAGCATCCCATGCAATTCCGGGATAGTCTTGTTCAAACCATTCATGTTATAATTCATGACAAAGGGATCAAAAGACTTTGTCAAGGAGTTAAGGATCATATCCGTTGCTAGCTCTTCGGGAATCACAACTCCAAGACGTGCCAAATGATCAATGTGACTCTTCATTTTGAGCACATAAGAGCTTACCGTCTGCCCATCCTCCATCTTGCAAGCATGGAAAGCCCGAACAGTTTCGAACCCTTCCGTTCTTGCAAGTTGTTGGAACATTTCCTTCAATTGATTAATCATGTCATAGGCCGAATGATTCTCTAAATCCTTCTGAAGGTCAGGAATCATAGTTGCCAACATTAGACATGATGCATCAGTGGAGTCATCCATCTTTTTAAGCCATGCATCGTGTGCGGGCTTAGGAATGGCAGGGGGCTCTTCAGGAAGTCGTTCATTGAGAACATATTCTTTCTTTTCTTGTTTGAGAACTATTCTCACACTACGGTACCAATCCAAGAAGTTGGTATGGTTGAGTTTTTCTCCCTCAAGGAGAGACCGTAGTGAAGTTTTGTTTGGAGCCGTGTTTGTTGTGTTTGGTGTCATCTACAAAATTTTAACAAGGTTCAATTTAGTAATTTATGATATTAAGTCCTTAATAATTAATACCCTTTCTTGTTTCATAAACTTTAATTGATTAATGTCTAGAATCCAAGTTGCAATACAAACAAGCGGTTAGGTATCCTTTATCCCGCCTATTCGAATCAACAAGGTAGGTAACGATTTACCAATTATATCCAAATATAATTTCTAGATGTATGGGATCCAATTATAACATTTATAAGTTTGGCATGTTTGATCCCATCTATGCCTTGGATTTCTAATGCTTAGGTGACCTTTATCACAAAAGATTTCCAAACAAATCATCCCACTTAAACGGACATGTAGTTTTGACAACTATTAATGGTTAGGTGTCCTTTATCCCATCAATACTACAAAACTACCTCTTGTATCACAAGAAGACTCCAAGTGGTTAGGTAACCTTTATCCCACAAGGATATTCAAGTGATACATGAGTGTCTTTAAGAGGGACGACATTGATTTGTTTTTCGAAAGGGATATGTTTTACAATTCTAATTTTTGAAAAACATATGGTATCATGTAGATTGCATGCATCCAATGAACATGGTACCATTGAGAGTCTTATTTTATTTAATTGGTTCTTTAATCATAAAATCTCCATTTTATTAATTCTTTGTTTGTGGTCAAGATTAATATCCAATATTAAGTTGAGTTTGATCACATACATGAGAACCAATTTTAATCCTAAATAATTACCATTATTATTTAGGGTTGGAGTTTGTAAGAATTCATAAAATCTCCATTTTATTTATTGTTTCATTTATTTTCAAAACTTGACTTTATAGGTTTTATAACAAAACCCATTTTTAATAAAACCAATTGTATCACATCTTATGTTCTTAAATGTCAATTTGAAAATTACAAACTCCTTTGATGATTATGTTTAATTATCTAGGTTGTCTAGCATGCAAAATCTTATTTCCATCCACAACATAAAATCATAAAACATTCAATTATCACATGCATGCATGGGTGCATAAACACAAGCCAACTAGTTTGATATTTCATTTGAGCCATACATGAAATATCAAGTCCAAACCTAGGGACAAAAGGGTGACAAAAACTCAACCAAATGATCTTCGATTTGGCTACAATTTTGCCAAGCTTCTTATAACATCAAATGATACTTGAACCACCATTTCTTGACACCATGTAATGAGTTGTGATTTTTCTTTGGGCTCCTCAAAATTCACGACAGAACAGTGGCAGCAGGAGGCTTTTCTTGTGGTTTTGTTGCTTTCTTGACTTCATTCTTTGTTAAATTGATGCTTATACTTGCCAACACTTATTGTATATGCTAGATATTAAAGTTACCAACAAGCATAGCATCAAAATACCAAGATATGCATTTATTTTGAGCCCCATAACAGGTCCGAAATTCACAGCAGGAAAGCAGGAAAATGGAGCTGTTAGTTGCAATCCTTCTTTGGCTTTATCTCCTTCACTTGTTACATTTTATAAAAGATACAAAAGAATACAACTATTCTAATACTTACAAAATGAATAAAAGAAGGAAATAAGTAATTATTATTACAAACCATTTGAATAAAAGAATAGATTACAACCATATCGAATATAAACACAAAACATGCATCATATGGTCCTTGGCTTGTTTATGCACCATTTTATCACATAAAATCATAAGAAAATAAACACTTTGTTTTTCTAAGGCAACAATTATGTAACCAAATGCATGCAAACAAAAAATATAGTTGGTTACATAAAATCATAGATTATATACTTGCATGTTGCCAAAGAAGCCATGCATGAAACTTTCATTCAAGAAGATGAACATTCATGGCTTCCAAAAACCAAGTTTATCCAAATAAACTTATTATCTAAACATGCAATATAGCCATGGCTCTGATACCAATTGTTGGAAATCATATGTTCATGTGATTAGTTTCAAAAACTTGAAGTTGCAACAGAAGCATAAAATCATGAACACAAATTTCACTTCCAAGAGGATCATGCTACATGCATGTAGAGATAAGATGAAGAACAAGCATAGATGGAGTTCAAGATCATACCCTTTCTTCTTGGCCTTAGTTTGGACGATTTTGATGACAAGGAATCAAGTTAGAATCCCTCTATAGCTTAGTCCACCACAAGCTTAATCACCCTTGAATGCTAGTTCACAACTTGCAAGAAGAACACTTTTAAACTTTTATGCTTCAAATGATTTTTGCATATTAGATGGAGAATGTTCTTGGCTGAATTTTTGAAGTAAGAAGATGGTCTCCCTCTCTCCTTTGATATCTACGGCCACTCACACACAAAAAGGAGAAAGCAAATGCAACTAGCTTAAAAGAAAGACCCATGTATTTTCTATAGTCAAACCTAGAAGACATAAAGCATCTTCCACCACTTTTAAGAACTCAATGCATGCTTTGTCTCTCCATCATGGCCGAAAATATCATGGTCAAAAGGAGAGTTAGATGGGTTTTATTATTTATAAAACTTAGATAATTAAAAGCTTATAAATAATACATATTCTTATTTCTTTAATGGGATAACTTTTAACCCATAATCATATACATAAATAAACCATCTAAACATACAATCTTAATTGTATAATTGTATACATATATATAACAATATGTATATTTTATTTAATTTACCAATAAAATTAAATAAAAGGCTTACTTATATATCAATTAAATCATTTAACAATTTAAATAATTTAATTGTCATATATATGATTAATTCATCACATATGAATTATTAATCAACCTTTAATTTTGTAGTTATTATTATTTACCTCAAATAATAATAACTTACAAGATTAAATTGCAAGTTTAGTATCATTTGATGTTAAATCAAATCTAACATTCCAAATGATCAATCGGTGTCAAACTTGTTGTTGGTGTGACCCTATAGGATCATGTATTATTAGTAATATCATTTTATGATCATCCTTGGGCATATAGAACTAACATTCCCTTCCCTAACAGCAATGGACATTGAGACTTCTAATGATTTTTCTTTTTACAAAAGGCACACTCATCAAATGCAACTTTCGGCTTATACTGATTAGAAGTCTGTGGTCGTTGTTGAACAGCAAAGACAGTAGGAGTGGCTACTGCCTTAGACCCTTTGTTAGATTGGGACTTGATACAGGTTTCCTCGGCAATTAACTCATGAACAACTGAATCAAACGTGGGAAGAGGAGTACAATGAAGAATTGTCCCACGTAAGCCTTCAAAATCTGACCTTAATGCCATCAAAAACTGGACCAATCTCTGCTCTTCCCTTATGGCAATGTAAGGCTTGAAAGCCTTTAAATCTGAAGATTCAGTAAGAGCTAATTGATCCCACAAATCAGACATAGAAGCATAAAAATCCTGAATACTTAGACTGTTTTATTGGAGGGCTCGGATATCAAATTCTAGTTGATACTGTTTTGAAAAATTAGATTGAGTATACAGCCTTTCCAAATGATCCCAAACTTCTTTTGCTGTATCATACTTTGCCAACTGTGTGCCAATTGACTGAATGACAGAATTATTAATCCATGTAATAATTTTGGCATTATCAGTCTCCCAAAGTCCAATAAAACAGCAAAATTTGCAGCCTTGTCATCTGTTGGTTTTCCCTTTAGACCTGTAACAATCCCCCACATAGCCTTGCCCCGTAAAAAATTCTTCATTACATAACTCCAATACGCATAGTTTTTACCATAAAGTTGTGTACTAATGGACTGAAGAGAGTCATCTCTTGGAGCCATAATATCAACAAACAGTCAAGCAAATATTCCAAAATCGTCCTTATGCAGATGAACAAATAAGCCAATAATAGCAGCAGCAATTAAAACCCTCAAAATCAAACAATCAACCCAGAATATCAGCTTCTCAAGAAAACAGTAGCAACCCAAAATATTAAGCCCTCAAAATCGAGTCAGAAAACCAATCTCGTTCGAATAAACAAACTAACAATAAAAATAACCTTCTTGAAATCGACCAAATCAAGCCGAAAATACCAATCGGAACACATAAACGAAGCAGAAAATCCGCGCATCGTCGTGCCTGCTACAAAACCCCTTAACAATCTAGCTCTGATACCATGTTGATTATCAAGGATCAAGTTTCAAAGAAGATGAAGATCATAGAGGCTAGGGTTTTGAGAGAAACTCATAATCTGTGAAAGTTTAGTTATGACATATTACAAAGAAAAGAACCTATATATACTTAGGGCTAACAATGCTAGTGGGCTAAATAAGGCCCAAACACACACAAACTTATTAGGCTAACAGAACTGAGCATGTGAAAAGTTTGTTGTTATTATGATTGGGATGACACCTATTTCAATCAGGTAGTTTGTTTCTATTATGACAGGGATTGTGTGTAGCCATAAACATACACACACACAGTCATGCACAAACATTCAAAACTACAAAATTCAGTTAAACTCAAAGACCAATGTTGCATAATAACTATTTTAGGACCAAAACAACAAAAATCAATTAAACTCAAAGACCAAAATTTAATTTAGTCTAAATATAAACTCAAGAAACAGCATTTTACTTCCGTGTTTGAGTTTTGAGGCTTTTTCGTTAAGTCCTTACTATTTACTATATTTTCCAATCTCAAGTGCAGCAACAAATAAGTAATCTCTCAATAATCGTAGTCTCAAGGCCTACAAACCAACATGTACATGCAGCAGCTACAACCAATCACATGCAACCTGCGCCCACAATCCCTGTCTCAGCAAATCTACCCTCACAATAATTTGTTGTTTTTTTGTAAATCATTTAGTTAAAATATTTCAGTTTGGTAAAGTTTGTACTATGTATTCAAAGGAAAAAACTTGAACTAGTCCTTGAATTGAATTATCAAAAATAAAAGACATTGCTGGTAGCACTGCATCATTATTGACCCGTTCTTCAATTAGACCATCAACCGATTTCCCATCTTCCTCGCCAAGTATAACATCATTGTTTGCATGGTAAAGCCTCCTCTGCCTGAAATCATTAAATGTAAGCATTGGACTACAAAAAAATTGAAACATTAATAAGGTAAAAATTACAGAATTACCTTTTTTTGTTGGACACCCGGTGGCGTAATGACCTAAACCCTTACAATAAGAACAAGTTCTTTTTTTCTTCGCCACCTCTAAAGACGACTTAATTCTGCTTGCATTTTTAGGACATTGGTGTAGAGAGACGGATAAAATAAATTACACAAAGACAAACGTGCAATACAATAAATGTGAGGATGATTTACGTATAAGTAAAGCTACGCAACAATCAACGAAATTAATATACGACATCAAGATAGTTCGACTAATGAACTACAATTATAAATTTTTCCTCTATTATAGCCACCATGCCTAATGCTACTACCTATATAATGATATAAATAGTATGCATGTTTGTGTTCTGGGCATTAAAGAAAAGAAAAGGTCAAGAGAACAAATGTATATAATAACATCAAATTGACATGAAATATCATTTTTCAAATGCACGAAGTACAGGAATGAACATGTTAATATTATCAATATGTCATTTTCAAATCGGTCAAAAGACAACCGGTTGAAAAATAAAAAATGGACCTTAGGAAGCAACTTAGAAACCGAAGGAATAGATCATACCCATATTTGATTATATTTCCAAGAGTAAATTACAATTTTGGTCCCTGTGGTTATCCAAAAATTTCACTCTTGGTCATCCTTTTAGTTTTTCACATTCAAGGTCCCTGAACTGTGTGTTTGCTTACACATTTGGTCCCTTGGCCAAGTAAAAAGACCAAACTACCCTTTTTATTTTCTTTTTCCTTTTTCTTTTAAACTTTTTATTATTTTAATAATTAAAAGAAAATCTCGTGTGTCTCTCTCTTCCATCGCCGGGATCAAACTTGGGTACAATCGAGAGATAAGACAGGAAGAACACACACCGGTTGTGTGTGTGCGTAAATCAGAGAGCGAGAGAGAATTCTACCACCTACTCCATGAATCACAATAAAAACCGGATTGATCGAGTTGCTCAAACCGGTAATATATCCCCATGGTTCAGTTTAAAATGGGTTATCAAATCTTTTAAAATTTTCGAGCTTACCAACGGATTCTTTTGGTATTCATTTCTTCAGGTAAAATCATGGCTAATGCTGTGAACCCTTCAAAAGAACCAACAACAAAAAAGAAGCCCATCACCAAGAAAAGGAGAGTTGTCATGACGGGACTTGGTGTAGTATCGCCGGTTGGTCATGACGCCGATGTCTTCTACGATAACCTACTCGAGGGTGTCGGCATAAGTGAGATTGAGGCTTTCAATTGCGATCGTTTTCTTTGAAACCAGAAGATCAAACACGCACACATGTGCATTTCACACTGAAATCGAGAATGGAGACCAACATACGAAGTCAGTGGCGTCGGTCGGTGCTTCTGAGGCGGCCGGAGGCTTCAGCAGCACCGGAAAGGGTTTCAATTTCAGTCTTGCCTGGCTGCCACTCACTCTAGCTGCAGTTTTCAGAGGGTTTGTCTCTCATTCGTTTATGATCCCCATTGTCGTAGTTTGGTATCGTTACTTCATATTATCGATTCAGAAGTGTAAACAACTCTCGAAGTTATTTAACAATTGAATTTACAGTCTCTGTTTTAGCTAGGGTTTCAATTTCAGTCACGTAAGTTCCATGGCAACGTAAGTAGCGTTCTAAAAGTCAAAATCCTCTCATTCTGTATAACGAGTGTTGATCACTTCTATTCTTGAATTGTTCTTTTGTAAAATTATTCTGTGTCGACTCTCTCTTGAATCGTTACAACAACATCGAACCTATATGAACCACTTGGACTAGAAACGAATTGACATAATTCGTTAACGCTTGGACTAGAAACGACTGAGATCGAAGCAGAGGCATAGATTTAACAAGCGTAGATGGAATCCATGGTCGTTTTTTCCCTTTTGATTTCTGGATTTGTTTCCACTCCTTATAGGAGAAGTCAATTTTGAAGTTTCGATTGGTAAGTTTTCTGAAATGAATTGCAGATTTAACAGGTGTAGATGGAATCCATGGTAAGTTTTCTGGATTTGTTTCCCTTTTGATTTCTGAAATGAATTAGGTCAGATGCCTTGCAAAACTCGTCTTCTTAGCAAAGCATTAAGTCGAACAGCTGGAGGGAAACCTCTGTGAATTTCGGATCAACGATGAAGAAACCCAGAGGGTGGTGAAGAAACCCAGACGGTGGTGAAGGAGAGAGAGATGGGTGGGGGGTTTGGGGTATTTTTTCTTTTTTTTAATTCCCAAAATAATAATATCTCAAAAGAAAAAAGAAAAAGAAATTAAAAAGGGTATATTGGTCTTTTTACCTGGCAAAGGGACCAATAGTGTAAGCAAAAGTGCAGTTCAGGGACCATGAGCGTGAAAAACCAGAAGGATGACCAAGAGTGAAATTTTGGGACAACCACAGGGACTAAAATTGTAATTTACTCTATTTCCAAATTAAAGAGTAAATGCAATTGTATTCCAAGATCGACTTGATGCACGAAAGCAATAAATTTTTGAAAAAAACAATTAGTAGACAAATGAGATGAAAAGTGATAAATTTTACCTTATGAACATTGACCTTCAATAAAGCGACCATGAGAATCTATAATAAAATGATTACGATCATAGAGGAGGAAAGCGTAATAATTTTGGCAATTATATTTGTGCAGTGAAAACCTAAAATAAGGTTGCAAATTGAAATTATCTTCAAGGCGTGATAATATGGAAGGAAAATCGGATGCCGGATTTGTATTGATCACTTTGAAACGACGTAGGTTTTGGAGTTCTACACCTAATATTGGGTACCTAACAGCCATATATTCCCTTTTCATATATATATATATATATATATATATATATATATATATATATATATATATATATATATATATATATATATATAGAATCAGGATCGGGTGAGGACTCTTCTTAAAGTGAGGACTTGCGAGGACACCTTAAAAAAATTTTAAAAAAATTTTAAAAAAATATAAATAATAAAATGGATCATAGTACTATATCGGAGAAAAAAAAGATTCAAAAAAAAACTTTTGGATCATTAGTTTTTTTATAATTAAATAATGATCCAAAATAAAAACAGAAAAATTGCATCATTACGTTTTTCAATGATCCAATTTTTTTTTTCAAATTTTTTTTTGATAATGATATAGTACTATTCTAGATTTTATGATTTGTATTTTTTTTATATTTTTTTTCAAATTTTTTAAGGTGTCCTCGCGAGTCCTCACCGAAAAAAGTGTCCTCACCGGAACCGGACCCTATATATATATATATATATATATATATATATATATATATATATATATATATATATATATATATATATATATATATATATAGAGAGAAATAGGTTCCATTGAGAATGAAAAACAAGTTGAGAACGTGAGAATGAATCTCAACCATATATTTTTTTTTTGCCGCTCTAATGCTTTGGCGCCGTCGGAGCGTTAACGCTCTAACGACGAGATATATATTATTATTCACATATGATTTTCACCATCTACACCACCTTCGTTACCACCACCATCGTCGTCGCCACCACCACAACTACCGCTGCCGCCGCCATCTCTACCACCACCGTCGCCGCCGCCACCTCCCCCAACGCCACCGCCACCAATCACCACCACCGCTACTGCCAACGCCGCCACCTCCCCCACCACCGCCGGTACCACCTTTACCACCACCTCCACCATCGCTACCACCACCCACCGCCACCACTACCACCTCCATCACCGCCGCAACCACCACCACCTCCGTCACCACCCACCTCCACCAACACCACCACACCACGAACACCGTTGCCACCATCACCACCATCATCGCCACCCTCTATCGCCATCACTATCATCGCCACCCTCTACCACCATTCCGACCACCACAACCATATATGTTTATTTATATATGTTTATTCATATATGATTATTCATATATGATTATATGAATAATCATATATGAATATACTCATTCATATATGAATAAATCATATACGAAAAAAACCCAGCTCGTCGTCGTGGAGCGGCGCGCGTCAGCGGTGGCGCATCTAGTGGCCTAGATTCATTCTCACGTTCTCAACATTATTTTCATTCTCAATGGAACCCTCCCCTATATATATATATATATATATATATATATATATATATATATATATATATATATATATATATATATATATATATATATATATATATATATATATATATATATATATATATATATATATATATATATATATATATATATATACATACATACATACATACATACATACATACATACATACATACATACATACATGCATGCATGCATGTATGTATGTATGTATGTATGTATGTATGTATGTATATGCTTTATAAAAACCATTTATACTTAAAAGGTAATTCATAAGAATCACTCATATTTTCAAAAAAATCTATTGCGACCACTATAATATATAAAAGTCATAATTGTATGTCGCCAACTCGGAAAACTCTTTACCCCCGTTGTATTCAAAATTTAGTAGATTCAGTAGGACACCCTATGCATCTACAACGTGGCCGAAAAACTACACTTACAAAGACAAAAATTATATGTATATTTTTAACTGCAATAAAGTTCCAATATTTGATTCAAATTTCGATGTGGAACTAATCAAATAATTTTTCGATAAAAATAATCCTTAAATCCTATAAAACAAAACGAATAGTGGTCATTGTGGAATTTTTTAAAAGTATGAATGATTTTTATGAAATAAAAATAAATATAAACTTAAATATCTTGCATAGCCAACCAGATAAGCTGAATCAAACAATCATAGAAAATGCTAACACAACACCGCTTTTTGTTAAAAAAATATTTCTTTTCAATTACTCGATATTTTCTATCGGAGCATACAATTAACGGCCCCATCTACAGCAACCTTAACTAGATAACTTTTGATCGTTAACAAACTGATTCAACTTGTCAATGTCGTTAATTAGGACAAGATAAAGGTCCCACTGTCTCCCAATTTCTATAAAAAATCTTTAGAAAACTTACATCCAAAGAACAAGTTTCTATAGATTCAACAACATGCAAAAACGGGTCAATGTTTTTATCTATAGCAACCCTAATCTTTTGGAGATTCATCATCGTACTTATTCCATTTAAGCAAACACACCATCTAAAAATATTTATCTTGTTCGGCTGCCACTTATTTCACCTGGTTTAATTTTCTGCGGCAGACAAAGGTATTGGTATCTATATTGTAATATCCTAATTTTAGGGTAAATTAAAAGTTTAACTAGTTAAATAATTAACAATTTAAATAAAAATAAACCACAAGTTTGAAGGTGATTAGGATATTAATTATGGGTTAACTTAAAATATTAAGATAAACAGACTAAAATTGTCAATTTTGTGAAGCTTTCTTTTCTTGAAGCAAGAAAAGTGACATTCGCCTAGCTAAGGAGTATCATGAACCAACGCCTCTGCTACCTGAGGACGTATCTATCCGATGTTTTTGTTATTGTGAGACTCGTTTCCTAACCGAGATGCTTATGTAAGTAAGTGTTGTGTTTATTTGCTAAGCATGTCTAGTGAGTTGCTAATCCAGAGTTATAGCAAATATTTTGTGCATAAATACTGAGTTTGAGTTGTTGGTAGTGTGATGAGTGGTGAGAAGTAGTATGAGTCCTTGTTGTGTGTTATGTTATGAGTTCTGTTATAAATGAGTGTTAGCCTTTGCAAATGCTTAAACAGGAAAATTGGTGGAGATAAAGTTGAACATGTCAGATAGCGATGTTATTTATAGAGGATAGTGTCGTTGTCATAAAGTACATTGCCCTTGTGAGATTGAAGTGATAGTGATGCTATCACAAAACTAAACATAACCATAGCGACGATATTGGTCGTGATGCAGACTCTCTTTAGTAGTCTGTTAGTGTACAATTTGAGCAAACAATTATCCCAAACACTCTCAGCTGCGATTGAACCAAAATTTCTCAAATATTGGTCGAGGATAAGCATCTAAGAGCTAATGGAGATGGATCCTAAGATCATAAACACGTTCTTGATTCCTAAATCCAAGAGGTATGTGATTTGAGTGAGTTTTGGGGTTTTTGAAACCCTAGATGTTCATATGTTTGAAATTGAGCAATTTCCATTGTGTATGATGTTAGTATATAGTTGTGTTACAACCAGCAAAACATGACTTGCACATCATGAAAATCTTTAAAGAAAACATGAGTTTTTATACTAAAAGGAGTGTAAGCATGAGCACAAATACAAGTTAGATCATGATCATGAGAATTTGTTACAAAATACTAAAAGAAAGTACAAGATCCAACTGGTTTATCATCTACATTTATAGGTCCCAAAAGCAACAAAATATGGTAAGTGACCGAGAATCTCTCACTTCTCCATGTCGGCCTTACCCTTAGCTCCACTAGGTCCTAAAACAGCAAGAAACAACTATTAGGTAAGCTTAAGCTTAGTGAGTAATTAGAATAATTAGTCAACCAAAACAATATCACAATAATTATTTACCAATTTAAGTAACACCGAAGTGTTAATCCCAATGAAGGGTCACCAAGAATATAGCTTTACACCAGCCAATAGAGACTATACACCAGTCTCATAATTTCACCTTAAGTAGTGGCTAAGATTAAGCCTAAAACACTAAGTATAAAATACAAGGGATGTTACACCCATCCCATTGTATATCACCATAAGTTGTGTAAACAAAATATTCACAATAGTAACATGTGAGGTACCTGCATTAACAACACAATACCACATATATCTACATTAACCATAATAATAGTGAAGTTACAAATCACTCACCTGGTGTCCAAAATCAAAAGTAAACTAAAATTCATGGTAAAAGCTTCCTTATATCTTCTTGTCTACAGAAGAACAAAGTTTAAACTTCCCTTAGCCATAACTTAAGACTATTTCAGCTTACATCATAAAAATTCTGTGATTTTCCTTTCACAAAATAGATAGAGTCTCTATATATGCACATTAACAAGGTTCAGCTTAAGAACCCACTTCTTTTAACTCCTAAACACTCTAGAAACAAAGAAATACCACATGCAAACTGCTTTCATAACGAAACTCTAAATTCCCAAACCTTCATCTACCTTAACATTAAGCAATTTAGCTAAAATCAACTAGAAATTTCACATGTTTTAGGTTACTAACCTCAATCCTTGAACTTGGTGTAAAAACCCCTTTGATTTCCACCTTCTATAGTTAGAATTGACCTAAGAAGTCTCCTGGACACATTCTCTCTCGTTCTCCCTGTTTCTGTGAGTATTTTTCCCCAAATGACCGACCTAGGGGTTTTTAAGTGGAATGCTATCATATAAAGTTTGCATTGCTAACATTGAAGTTAGCTCGCTAACTTCATTTAGCGTCGCTATGTGTAAGCTTAGCGTCTCTATTTGTCAGCTTGAGGAACTTCCTTGGTCAGCTTGACGTTTTCCACTTAGTTGGAACCATAATAGCATTCTACTTTCAATTAGCGTCGCTAATATACATAGATAGCATTGCTATCTATGCCTGAGCTGAGTTTCAGCTTAGTTTTCCTGCTACAACACTTGTAAAAGTATTTCCAACCACACTCTTTACTATATAACTAAGATTTCAACTATCTTACACATTTATTAATGACTAAAATACCCTTTATTCACACAAAGGTTAAAACTTAAAACACTTACAAAAAAGAAATACGGTGTTAAAATTCCTCCCCCTTAAGAAGATTCCGTCCCCGGAATCTTTTTTAACATTTGTTCTTCATCTCATCTTCTAACTCCCAGGTCATATCAGCACCCTTTTGATGTTTCCATTGTACTTTCACCAACTTCGCTATTGTCCTCCTTAGCTTTGTTTCCTTCCGATCCAAAATCTTCTCCTACTGTTCTCCATATCCCAATTTATCATCCAATTAGACATCCTCCAAGGATAACCGTTGAGCTTTTTTAAACAAAGTCTTCCTAAATTTTGATACATGAAAGACCTCATGTATCCCTTGCAATTATACTGGAAGGTCCAACTTACACGGGACCATTCCCACCCTTTGTACAACTCGAAAGGGACCAATAAATCTAGGACTCAATTTCCCTCATTTTCCAAAACGAATAGAGCCCTTCCACAGAGATTCCTTCGACATCACCATATCTCCCACCTTCAACTCCAAAGGTTTTAACCTTTTATCGACATATTGCTTTTGTGGGTTTTCTGCTATTAGCATGTTTTCCCATATCCTCTTGATATTTTCCTCAGTTTGTGACAAAATCTTCGGACCCGCAAGTGGTTTTACACCAACTTCAGTCCAACATGTAGCCGTATGACAATGTGCACCATATAGAGCTTCGAACGAAGCCATCTGTATACTAGAATGGAAACTGTTGTTGTAAGAACTCCACCAATGGCAAGTGATCCTCCCAACTTCCTCCAAAATCGATTATACACACCCTCAACATATCTTCTAGAGTTTGAATCGTCCTCTTACTTTGCGCATCTGTATGAGGATGATAAGTTGTACTCATCAACACCTTTGAACCCATTTGTTCCTAGAAACTCTTCCAAATTTTGGAAGCAAATTGACTGTCTCTATCAGAGACTATAGACACCAGTACTCCATGCCTACTCAGCACCTCCTTGATGTAGATCTTGAGAAGTTTTTCAACTTTGTAGTCTTCTCGGATCAGAATAAAAATGGTGCTTTTAGTCAACCGATCCACAATCACCCAAATCGTGTCATAACCACCCGATGTGCGACGTAACTTGGTGACGAAATCCATCATGACTTTGTACGACTTCTTTTTAGGAACCGGTAACGGTTGTATACTTTCATAAGGCTTTTGATTATAGACTTTCACTTGCAAACATGTGTGGCAGTTTTCTACAAATCTTCTCACATCTCTTTTCATACCAGGCCACCAATATTGAGTTTTGATTGTTCGATATAATTTGGTGCTTCCGGGATGCACCGAATACCTCGAACAATGTGCTTCCTCTAGAAAAGCCTCCGAGCATCACCACCTTTAGGGACCCATATACGTCCCTTAAAAGTCTCTAACTGTTGAGAATCTTCACACAATTGCTTTACATATCCCACCATTCTTTCATCTTTTAATTTCTCAGGGTTCAAAGCTTCAACTTGAACTTCCTTTATTAATTGTCGAATACGACTCGATACACCAAAATTTGCAGACATCACTTAAAGATGACGTTCTTTTAGACTCAATACATCAACAACCACATTAGCCTTTACTGGATGATACATAATCTCACACTCATAATCTTTGAGAAGGTCCATCCAGCATCTCTGACGCATATTCAACTCCTTCTGATCGAACAAGTATTTCAAACTTTTATGATCAGTGTAGACATGGAACTTTGTACCATACAGATAATGTCGCCAAATTTTTAGTGCTAATACAATAGCAGCTAACTCCAAGTCATGGGTAGGATATTTCTTTTCAGCTTCTTTTAATTGCCGAGACACATAAGCAATTACGCGACCTCTCTACATCAAAACATATCCTAGGCCCACATTCGATGCATCAGTATAAACAACAAAATCCTCATTACCTTGTAGTAATGCCAAGATTGGAGCTTGACACAACGCTTGTTTCAACTTCTGAAAAGAGTTCTCTAGAGCTTCGGTCTACATAAATTTATCACCGTTTTTCATGATTTTAGTAAGCGGGGATGCAATCGACGAAAATTCTCCACAAATCTTGTATAATATCATGCCAAACTGAGAAAACTTCGGATTTTACTGGGACTTTTAGGTGCCTTTCACCTCATTACCGCATGTATCTTGATAGGATCAACTTTAACACCTTGTTCGTTAATCACATTCCCTAAAAACTGCACTTCACGAAGCCAAAATTCACATTTTGAGAATTTGGCATACAACTTCTCACAACGAAGAAGATCCAACAAAATTCTCAAATGTGAGTCATGGTCTTCACGGCTTTTTGAATAGATCAGAATGTCATCAATGAAAACAATGACGAATTTTTCTAGAAAGGGTCGACAAACATGGTTCATTAAATTCATGAAAGCCGAAACATCATTGGTAAGACCAAACGACATTACCAAAAATTCATAATGTCCGTATCGCGTCCAAAAAACCGTCTTCGGTACATCCGACTCTCGGACCTTGAGTTGATGATATCCCGACCTCAAATCTATCTTCGAAAAGAAGGAAGCTCCTTGTAATTAATAATAAAGATCATCAGTTCTCGGTAGAGGATACCGATTCTTCACCGTAACTTTGTTCAACTCCCTATAGTCAATGCACATTCGCATGGACCCGTCATTCTTCTTTTCGAAAGATATTGGCAGACCCCAAGGTGATGAACTAGGCCGAATAAACCTTGATCAAGTAACTCTTGGAATTGTTTCCTCAACTCTTCCATTTTGTTCGGAGCAATACAATACGGTGTGCGAGCAATCGGAGATGCCCCCGGAATGAGATCGATTACGAACTCTATTTGTCAATTCGGTGGTAATCCTAGGAGTTATTCAGGAAATACATCGGGGAAATATTTACTGCTTCGAATGGCGTTACATATCTTTTGCCAGATTCAGCAAAAGACATATAAGCTATAAACATTTTACCACCATTCAACACCTCCCTCCTGGCTTTCGCTACCGAAACTATCGGAGCACTCCCCACCCGTCTCTCACCATAATTTATCATGTGTGCACCATCTGCAGTCCTAACATGAACTAAGTTTGCTCTACAATCTACTTGAGCATGATTGGCATACAACCAATCCATACCCACTATAACTTGAAAATCCGTATTGGTGATTGGCTTGAGGTTTATAGGGAAAATGGTCCCATAAATCTAAAGTTGACAATCCAAAAACTGTTCTTTCACACAAACATAACGATCATCAGCCACCTTAACCCTTACAGCCCTTGGCAGAGGACTCAAAGCTTTCGCCAATTTTGGCATAAAAGTAGTAGAAATAAACGAAATATTAGCACCAGGATCAAATAGCACATGAACAGACAAGCCATTCAGAGTAAAAGTACATGTCACCAAATCAGTCTGAACCAGGGCCTCCTCGACAATCAACTGAAATGTCCTAGTCTTGAGATGGTCGACATCACCCTGTTTCTCTTCCTTTACTCGTCCCTTCCTGGTGCCTCCTCCAGATTTCCCCACTTCCAATTTTCCTTTTGGCCAATTCAAGCAAATATGTCCGGTTCTCCATAACGATAGCAAAAATGGTTCATTTTCCAGACAATCACAAGATAAGTGGCTAGCGCTCTCACATTTGAAACAATGTGGAGTGGAAGAAATATCCGTACAACCACCATTATGCTTCTTGTTATAGCGATTACACCATTTTCCTTCAACTTTTCGTGAATCACCTCGTTGCTGTGATCCCCATCCCTTCCCTTTCTTTGGAAACCCTCCCAAACCCGATTCACCCTTTCTTTTACCAACTGACTGACTCCATTTTTCTTCCCTCTCTTTATCTCGTCTTTTCAAATCATTTTTTCTATCTTTGGAGCCTTCAACCGCTTCTTGGAAAGTGGCTATTTTGGAAGTTTTGACAAACTGCTGTATCTTGGTCCGCAATTATTATGTTTTGAATGTTTTAATCATATGTTCTGAATATGCTTTATAAATACACTTATGGTTCTGGATGACTCGTTTAAATGATCATTACTTATATGTCTGAAATCCAGTCTTGGATTTCAGACTCCGATTAAGTCCACACCGATCCAGCAAATCAAGTTCAGAAGATACAATGATCCGAAGACACAGTTTGGAAGACCACTTTCTGAACTAACTCAAAAGTTAACTCAAAGTCAAAGAGACAAAGTTCCTAGAGATACTCTGATTCAGAAATGCCAGGACTCCGAAATCCACTCAGGATTTCAGATAAACAGTACAAACCAGTTTTAGGAACTTCCTTCATAAAACATTCAACATAGAAGACTGAAGAACTAAAGATAAGGCAAAGGATAAGCACTTCAACTTATAGGATATGATTAGACTAGATCATGCGTGGTCTTTTAGAAGCATGTCGATTGTACTTGATGTATTAATTTATTATAGCCACCCTAGTCTGACATTGTATTATTATATTAGAATTATCCATGTTGTCTGACTGAAGAGAGACGTGTTGTCTACTCTTTAGTCTATAGGTTAATATCCGAAGGTCTTCCCTTAGTCTATAAAAGGGAGACCAAGTCCATCTTCAGTCCTCATGAGTTTGAGAGACAAGTTGTAACACTTTAAACAAATATCAATATATTCTCTCATTCCATCAATTCCCTCTCTCTGTCTGCATTTTCTCTTGTCTTCACATTTCTAGTATTATAATATTTATGTCATTATGTTTCTTATTATCAACTGTTTATACACTTTATTTATTGTTGAGCTATCGATCTTTTCTAAGTAATCTTTATATTCCGTAAATCAACTCAAGTCTTCGGACTTGTCGACTTCCGAAACTCTCCAGTTTCGGAACTTTACTTTCTGCAATCTTACTCTTTTTGCATCTTACTTAGAATATTTGGCGACAACAATTGGTATCCGAGCCTGCGTAGCTGTCTATAAGGTTCTAAGTGACAAGTTTGCTATAAGTCCTGGCTAAAGCAACAACCTTAGAATCCTCTATGGACCTTGCATGCTATTATAGCTCAAAATCTTCAAAATCTTTTCTTGTGTGTCAAGTAGTTCAAAACTCTTTCTAAAAATGCAGATGAATTATTCATTGAATGTTTCAAATAGTGTCAGAAGCTCTAACCGAGCCCCTATACTCATCCCTACTGAGTATAATGGATGGGCATCTAGAATGCGAAATTATCTCAAAACAAAGGGAAAAGATATCTGGCGTTCTGTCGAGGAGGGACCACTTGTCCCAAATTACACTCCCAGACCAGATACTGCTGAAGAAGCATTGGGAGGTGTCCCTCAGCCAAGATTGACTCCTCTTGACATTGAGAAAATAGACAACGAACAAATTGCATTTGCTGAAATTCAATGCGGCATTCCTCCGGAACTATTTGATCTTATGCAAAATTGCACGACAACCCAACAAATTTGGGTTCTTCTGCAAAATATGTTCTTAGGAACGGAGGAAGCAAAAGATCAAAAACTAGTATCAAGTCTTTCTGAGTACAATAACTTTACAACATTTACCGGAGAAGCATTGAGACAAGCATTTACTCGCTTCTCCATAATTGTCACGAGACTCTTGAGTTCAGGAGCTGAAAGGTCCAATCAGGAAATCAATCTTCGATTTCTTGAAGGACTCGGAAACGACTGGATGCTTATCAAAATGATTCTTCAAGACTCAGGAAAACTGAAAACCTACAACATGTATCGAATTTATAATAATCTTGTAGGACAGGAACATGATATAAAGGGAACTCAGCAATAATTACAACTTGGAGACCCTTGGCGTTAGTTGCAAAACACAATCATCCGATGATGGGCAACACTCCTCAACAACTCGTACAGTATCAACAAGCAACTCAACATCCTATCTACATGACGTCTGCAAACAATCAGAATGCCTCAGTACCTCAGATTACACCAAGTAAGAAATCCCAACCAGTTCAACAACCAAATCCAATCTCTTCTTACCATCATTCACAACAACAAATTTCTTACCCTTCTTACTATCAAGCTCCGACAGTACAATACCACCCACCACCAACTTCTCAACAATCTATTCAATCTAAATCCCCAACCCCTGCTCTCCCTGCTCCAGTTCAAACATCTGAATCATGTTATTCTGAGTATGACGAAGCTGAAGAGGCTGCTTACCAACACGAAATTGCCATGATTAGTCAGAAATTCAACAGAATTCCATCCTACTCTAGTCCAAAAAAGAATTTCCGTCCCTCTCACCAAAATGCAGGACATCAATCAAAATACAACTATCAGAAAGGACACCATCAGTCAAGACAAAATTTGATACTATCCGAAACATGAAGAGCAGCATCAGGAGAAACCAAAAGGAGTACCAGCTGTCAGCACCAATCAAGTTCACACTCCTGAAAAGAACGAATCAGAAGTAATTAAGTGTCACAATTGCGGAGGACTCTGGCACTATGCCACAGACTGCAGAGCTCCAAGAAACTATCCGAAAGAAAAGGAAGAAGAGAAAGTCAAGGAATTTGTTGCATCTGGAAATGTTGAAATTTGGTCTTCTGGGATGAAGACGAACACTTCGAGAATAAACGAAAAAGAGGAAAAGGCTTTGGGGAATGCATGAAGCTCCAAAAACCCCAATCCCTGGATTAGGAAGCTTCAAGCATGTTAAAGACAATGCTGAATCCTCATCTTCCTCCATGCCAAAGAATTATGCTTTTATGGTCAACCACAAAACAGGCAAAGGAGTCAGCATCATAGAACAGGTACGTAACATGCTTCACACACATCATATTTACTCTAATGATCTAGAACCCCCTTTGGAAAAAATATCTAACACATGTGCAGATGCCTTAGCTGCTTATCAGCGGGTTCTGGAGGAAAGGGATGACGGATATGACGATATGTTAAAGTTGAA
This sequence comes from Cichorium intybus, assembly GCA_023525715.1. Taxonomy (NCBI): domain Eukaryota; kingdom Viridiplantae; phylum Streptophyta; class Magnoliopsida; order Asterales; family Asteraceae; genus Cichorium; species Cichorium intybus. Next base: position 82,224,915 of record CM042011.1, read on the forward strand.
AAATAGGCTAGAGGATAGAAAACTATTTTGTGATAACCTTACCACAGATTTGAAAATCGAACAGACTTCTAGGACGTTGTTAGAAAATTCAAATCAGCTTTTGACATCGCAAAGGGATTTAGCCCGAAGCGATAATGTAAGGCTCAACAAATTAGTGGATTAGTTGTATCATGCGACTGAAATTTTCAAATCACCTGCTAATACCAACTCTTCGGAAAATACATTTAATTGGGTTTGGGCAAGAAAAAGCGACAAATAAAAACTACCCCATTTACAACAAACAAAACCCTTTCTTTCAATATCCATCAAATGAATATGATGATAAACACGATGAGGACACAACCAAGAATTTATCATAAACTCCTATTAATGAATCAGAAAGTGCCATTTCTGAATCAAAGAAAGGAGTTAGAATCCCTTTCTCATATTTTTCGGAAGCAGACACTGCAGAAAGCAGCAAACTGTCCATAACTTCGGTCCCTTTCATGCCTAGACACGTGACCCCGGTCCCAAATGATCCATCGACAAATTCTCAACAACACACATTCTTCGAAAAACTACAAAGTAACTGTGTTACTGAAGAATTCAATCCTTGTCATAATTATTCGGAAGAATCAAAAGAAGAAAATGTTGATGAAGAAATCGAAATGGAGAAACGTCCAAGAAGTATCATCATTAAAAACGATTTTAACAAAATCACAATCAGGAATCCCAATGTTGTTAACATATCTAATACGACTTCTGAACCATCCTGTTCTGGTACTAAGTCTTATGTAGATGCATTACAACATAACTTTTCAAACAATTCAAATCCGTACAAAACTCCACTCGAAAAACTTAAAATTAATCATGAAGAGTCAGAATCTTTAAATGATTCTTTATCTGACTCTTCTCCCAGAGAGATTTTTAAAAAGGGAAAAGGACAAAATTTAACCAAAAATGGGATAAAACCAAACCTAAACCAAAAGGATCTCCGATCACCTCGATCTCATGCAAGGTTTGAGCAAAGAACTTGTTTCTACACTCAGAGAAAACCAAAACCCAAGTCAATTTTCATCACTCCAAGTCATACTCGGAAACCTGCTCCTTCAACATCACGCAAGTACATCCACAAGGTATGACTTCCGACTCCAAACATCAAACCTATTTAGTATCGTCAAAATATCAACAACTTAAATTACGACTCCGAATTTCCAAAAATATCAAAAAATACGAAAACAGCACGAAATGTTCAAGTAACTTCTACGAAATCTGATAATGAATCTTTGAAACCAAAAATCTCATTTTCTGAAGTTATGAGAAGCAACAACCAAAATCATAACAATATCGGAATCAGAAATCAAAACTCCGATCATTCTCAAATAACTCCGAAAATTTTGAAACGACAGCAAAGTAACACTTGCTGTCATTGTTGTAATCATACTACAAAAATACCTTTTGTTACCAAAACAAAAACTTTCAATCATCAAACAAAAAAAGTCTTTCAGAAACCTTCAAAAAGATTTGATAAAAAATGGGTTGTAAAAATCATCAATTTCGGAACCAAAATTAATCTCTGAAACTGAACCTTCTTCCAAACAAATAGTCAAAAACAAATCTTTTATGTCTCGAAAAACAAATGGGTCCGAACAAGTTTGGATGCCCAAACTAACTATCTAATTTCCAGGCATTTAATGCGGAAGAGCAGATGACGGATGGCTTATTGACAGCTCCTGCTCAATGCACATGACTGGAAGATTGGAGTTTCTGAGAGACTACCGAGAAGTTAATTTTGAAGGATACGTTACATTCGGAAACGATGCAAACGACATTATCAAAGGATATGGTGTACTAACAAATGGAAATTTTACCATTCAGAAAGTTGCCTATGTTCTCGGGCTCAAACACAATCTTGTGAGTGTCGGACAACTGGTCAGTACCAGTCTCCGAGTGGAATTTGATAATGAATTCAGTTATATTATGACCGGTACCAGTGACAGATGCCTAGTAAAATCTCCAAGACAACTCAACATGTTCCCTTTAGATATCTCCATGTTCGTCGGAAAGCCTAGACTATGCCTACTATCAAAAGCTCATTCCAAAGTTAGCTGGCTCTGGCATCGGAAACTAGCTCATCTCAACTTCCGATATATAAATCAGCTAGTAACCGGAGAAATGGTCAGAGGTATGCCACTTCTGAAGTTCGACAATGAAAACCTATGTGTTGCATGTGCACTAGGCAAGCAGAAGAACAAACCTCACAAGTCAATCACAGACTCGAGCATCACTCATCCTTTAGAACTTCTTCACATAGACCTCCGTGGTACATCAACAGTTTCCAGTCTAAATCATAAGACATATATCCTGGTTATTGTAGACGATTACTCCCGCTTTACCTGGGTATTCTTCTTAAGATTAAAATCAGATACTTTCTTAGAGCTCCAAAATTTCATTACATCAGTAGAGCTCAAGGTACAACTACCCGTGAGAAGAATCCGAAGTGATAATGGTACTGTGTTCAACAATGGACAAATCGAAGAATTTCTAGCCTCTAAAGGAATAGAGCACAACTTCTCAGCACCATATACACCTCAACAAAATGGCGTAGTAGAAATAACAAACAGAACGTTAGTGGAAGGTGCTCGATCAATGCTGAATTTTACGAACCTACCTCTAACATTCTGGGCAGAAGCCATCGCAACAGCATATTTTGTTCAGAATCGATCCATCGTCAACAAACGACTTCAGATGGCACCATATGAAATCTTAAATGGGAGAAAACCCAATGTTAACTTTTTCCACATTTTTGGCTGTAGATGCTTCATCAAAAATAACAAAGATCACTTGGGCAAATTTGTACCCAAAAGTGACGAAGCAATTTTCATGGGTTATTCACCTAAATCTAGTGCCTACCGTGTTTTAAACAGGAGAACTCGAGTTATTGAAGAAAGCTTTGACATAGAATTTGATGATCAATATCACTGGAGAAAGAAAAATCAAGGCATTCTATATGTAATGGAAAATGATGTTCCAGCAGGATATCGACCCATTCATACAGTCGAAATAGATTCCGATCTTCTCTTTGATCCTCCTGAAATTGCAACAAATGCTGAACTCATTCACTCTCCTGAAGCAATTCAGCAAATCATTTTAGCCTCAGGACCTTCCATCTCTTCTGAACCCATAACTCCAGAAGATCAGATCCCACAGGTTTAGGAGGAACCTTCGCTCCCAGCACATGCCAAGGGGGAGCCCATACTCCCCACTCACGTTGATGGAATACCTCAATCCGAGGGGGACCATCAACAGTCAGGAGATGCTCAATCAGGAGATGCTCTAATCAACCCTTCGGAAGATACATCTAATAATTCACCAATTTTCACGTTCGAAGCCGATGAAGATACTTCCGCTGAAGAATCACATATTCAAGATATATCTCCTGAAAATTCCGATCTTGTTCAAGATATACCTCCTCCTGTCTCTGATCCAGCTCTACATCCAAGATTGCACAAATGGACTCGGAATCATCCTCAGAATCAAATTATCGGAAGTCCCTCGAGCGAAGTTCAAACACGATCCAAGAAGTCAATCCAGGATGAATGTCAATTTGCTGCCTATATCAGCAAATTTGAACCAAAAACAGTCTTCGATGCTCTAGACGACGACGATTGGATCAAAGCCATGCAAGATGAATTAGAAGAATTCAAAAGAAACAAAGTATGGGATCTTGTACGACGACCATTTAATCACAAGGTCATTGGCACAAGATGGGTCTTTAGAAACAACCTAGACGACATGGGCACTGTAATTCAAAATAAAGCCAGATTAGTGGCAAAAGGATACAATCAAATCGAAGGACTCGACTATGAGGAAACGTATGCACCTGTTACAAGACTAGAAGCAAATCAGAATTTTTCTAGCCTATGCTGCGCACAACAATATCATTGTCCATCAGATGGACGTGAAGAGTGCATTTTTACAAGGTGATCTTCAGGAAGTTGTCTATCTTCTGCAACCTCCAGGCTTTGAAGACTTATCTCACCCCAACCATGTGTATCGTCTAAATACGGCTGTGTATGGTTTAAAACAATCTCCGAGTGTTTGGTATGAAACCTTGTCAAAATTTCTAGTATCCTCATGATATAGAAGAGGAACTATTGATCCAACGTTTTTTGTTCGAGCACATCAAAAACATATAATGATCGTACAAGTTTACGTAGATGACATTATTTTTGGGTCAACCAGTCAAAATATGGTTGATCATTTTGCAAAGGTTATGACTGACAAATTTCACATGAGTATGAACAGGGAAATCAATTTCTTTTTAGGTCTTCAGATCAAACAAACAAGCAGAGTAATTTTCATTCATCAAGAAAAATATACAAATGAACTACTGAAGAAGTTTTCTCTTGAAAATTGTTCTACTGCAAAGGTTCCGATATCCACAAACCATAAAATATTCGCAGACCCAGAAGGGGAACCAGTAGATCACAAGATGTATCGAGGGATGATTGGCTCACTATTATACTTAACTGCAAGCAGACCTGAAATAATGTTCTCAACATGCATTTGTGCAAGATATCAAGCAACTCCGAAACTTTCACATCTGACTGCTATAAAACAAATCTTCCGATATCTTAAAGGTACAAAGGCAATGGGTCTGTGGTATCCAGTCGGAGACAATTTTAAAGTTCAAGCATTTACCGATTCGGACCATGCTGGATGTAAATTGGATCGAAAAATCACATCAGGAGGCTGTGAATTTCTGGGTGGAAGACTAGTAAGCTGGTCTACAAAGAAGCAAAACTGCGTTGCCTTATCCTCAGCAGAAGCAGAATATGTGGCTGCCTCTACATGTTGCTCACAAGTTCTTTGGATAAAGACTCAAATTCTAGATTATGGTTGCCGATTTCTTCAAGTCCCAATCTACTGCGACTCCAAGAGTGCTATAGCCATTTCTCATAATCTCATTCAGCACTCCATGACGAAACACATTGTCCTTAGGTATCACTTCATGAAAGATCAAATCTTACAAGGTAACATCGAACTTTACTTTATCCCAACTGAAACACAGGTAGTTGATGTCTTCACTAAGACATTAGACTCTACAAAATTTTATAATTCCTGGATAAACTGGGGATGTTGAATCCTGACTCAGACTTCTTCAGAGAGTGACACTCAACTTCTAAATATCATCTACTCAGAAAATTTTGTTCTCTCGGAAACAACTTTCTAATTTTTCCTTCCGAACACGGTCCCCGACTAAATTCCTTCTAATCCGACTATAAACCTCTGAACACCCTCAGAATGTCCTCTCTACTTCCAAAATCATCTACATTAGTACTTCTCTTCTTAAATAACAATTTTCATCTTACCATTCTCCTTTTATCTCTCACAATAAAAGTTTAACACTCACAAAAGATACCATGCAACCACATTTCATTGAGACAAAAGTGAGTACATAACCACGGTTCATTAAGTCATAGTCATTACATTAAAGAAAACATCAAAATTCTATGACTTAATATCCTAAAAACATTAAAATTTAAAAAGGAAACAAAATACATCACGCTAACATCCTAATACTTGAGGTATTGCCACTTTGGTGGCTCACCATGGGAGAAATTTTGAGTGATTCGCAGAGACAAATCTCACACACGCAATGGTGTGCCATTCCCCAACAAAGATACATTATACAAATCATCTTCTATCACCTCTTCAACCACTACACTCCACCAACCTTGGGGATCCCACACATCGACACAATCCCCCACCTTTTACTCAACCAACACCATCGGTGGAATGGGACGAAGAACACCATAATTCACCCTTACCACCATCATTTCACCAGTAGTATTGTCAGGGAGACAGAGGAGCCTGACCTCGCATCTTCGCTTCCATGTTTTGGTTATCACTCATTCATAAAATCCCCCTACAAAATCTCCCTTTGAAAGCTTGACTTCAACTTCATCTTGATAGTTAAAGAAGTAACGAGCCATGGTGTGTAAATATGTTCTTGGTACAAATTCTTAACGTTAGCCAACCTCCCTTTTATAAGCTAACCGAGTGCCTGTTGATCTTCTCTAAATCAATGTCTTAGAGGTCATAATGACCCTAGTGGACAATTAATGCACTTGTCACATCTGCATCGTGGGCAAGGCAGTTGATTAGACGGTTCGGCGCCTCCGATGGCGTATTCGATAACCTCTCTTGATTCAACGCAGATTTTCCTTTCTTCTAGATCTGACACATTCACGCCTAATCTTATCTTAATTCTTCTCTCCATTCTAGATACGACAAATTTTGCCTCTGATTCCCCCTTCTCAGAATCCTAATCATCAGAATGATTATCCCAACCTTCTTTCAGAACTTCAGCACTCGGAAACATTGATGTGATGTCAGAAAATTGAATCTCCTTCGGAGTCGGTCTTTACGTCTCGGAACTTGTTTCAAAACTTCTCACACTCGGAATCCGGTTTTCTGCGTATCACATTTCTGATTGTCTTCGCCTCTGACTATCTTAACTTATGATCAACCTCGATTGAATTCAATGTTCTGATTCTCAACTCTGCTTCTGAGTACTCTTACACAGAATTCAATTCTTCCTAACCTTAATTTTACGAATCTAAGCTTTCGGATCATCATTCCTCAGAACCACGGTTTTCATCCAAACCGTACCATCGACACTTCAACACGACCAATTTAATGGTAGAATGAAAATTAAATACAAGATACATTTAATATCCAATAATTAAAAATCATACAATCAGCATTTCTCCAACGGATATTCTCTCTGTCACACATGTCCGTCCTTTAGTGGACCATCACTTTTCATCATTACCTAGCATTAAATACCAAGCACGCACTTTTCTGACACAACTATTCACACGTCTCCTCATTCTCTTATCCGACGGTTCTTTACACATTTTCAAAATTATTATAATCGTTCCCCCTTATTCATCTTCCACAAAGCTTTCTATTTCTTACAAAGTCCCCCTCTATTCTCATCACTCTCTCTCTCTCGCTGCCATCTGAAATCTCGCAACCCTAAAAGTCTCGAACTTCCAATTTTTCTTCTTCCTCGCAATCTCCATACAGTACCTTTTTCTAATGGCTTCACAATCAAAAAGCGGCGGACCTGACAACGACACTGTTCTATGTGCAGTCACCAATGTCTACCTCTCAAGAAATCTCACCATCTACAAGGAACATTTACGAGTGCTCATACACATCTTGTCCAGACATAAACTGGCTAGAGCCTTCTTTGATTCACCCCCTACAATTCCAATTTCCCTGCTTTAAGATATTGTCGCAACCGCCACAAAAGGCCAAAACTGCTATACCCTCACCCTACACGATGGCTGAAAAACCACATTGGACAAGAAAACATTCGCCACAGCCTGCAACTTCCATACCACGAAATCACTTTTGATCATCCAACTCCTCCCCAACTTGAATCCACGATCTATAAGATAGGATACATGTACAAATTACGTAGATTGTTTCAACTATCCAAAGGGCACATCTCGCACATATGGCAATGTCTGATTCATTATATCATCAAGTGCTTAACCGGTAAGATGGGTGGTACAGATCAGTTAAGCAAACGCCTTCTTGAACTTCTTTGGAGTCTGTATACAGGCTATGAAAACGATTATGCAGAAATTTTATTTGAAGATTTTCTCTTCCTACCTCTCAGAAGCCAAAAGGAAAAATCCATTCTGCACGATTTTGGGCCATGTGTATCGAACACATCTGCCAAACTCTTCAGATCCCAATTCCTACACCAAGATCCGCCGATGACAAATTAGTAATGCCTAAATCCAAACCATATGCCCCAAAACCGGACACAATCTTTGGCAAACTCCGAAAACTACCTGACTCACTTCTGAATCTGGCTGATCCTACTGAACCTGCTGTACTCTTCCACCTCTCTGAAACAAAGGATGTCCCTCCTTACTCTCCTCATTCCCTCAGAGACTGTGTGGCCCCAAAGAAACCCAAGAAGAAAGTCTCAGAATCCTCTCCATCTAAGAAACCTCCTAAAAAGAAACAGAGAAAAGACAAAACGGTACATTTTTTTATTTTCCCCCCTTTTTCTGAATTTCAGAAACATCTTTTTCTAAACTATTTTCTGATTCTTATTCTCCGAAACTCTTTTTCTCTAAAATCAATTCTGACTACCTTCTCTGAAACCCTTTCTGATTCTTTAATCTCCTTCTGAATCTCTCCTACCTCTCCACTTTTATAACTATCCACAATTTAAAACAACAATTGGAATCACTTATCTTATAAGTCGAAACTAAGTGCCCTGTTAAACAAATAATTGTTCATCATCATTGGCACTTGGGAAATCCAGGTATATATTAAGTATTGCTTGGTCATCTTGTTTTAACTTCATAGTTTTAACAAAATGCAAATCACAAATCTCCGATTTTTGAGCATCCAAATCACTTTTGGTCTAAACTTTAATATATCTGTGATACATTAAGTTTGGTTTACTATAGGTATGTGTTACTTCCGGAATCTGTTTCCATATTCTAACTCATGTACTTTCTTTTTAGCCTTCTGAACCGTCTTCTAAGGACTCCGAGTCTGAAAAATTGGAGGAAAGACAGAACTCTCCAGGCTCGGAGGATTCTCAAGAAAACATCATTTTTGTGGAAAAACATAACTCACCAGTAGAAGGGAAATGAAAAGAAAAAATCATTGAGACTACCAAAGATACACCTTCTATAACCATCATCTCAGATCCCACTCAACCTCCTGCCAATGCAACTGAGTTTGACGTGTGGAGATTCAGAACTGCAGTCAATGAACAAGCGACATTAGTTGAATGCCTTAAACAGCAGTTTGAGCTCAAGAACTCTGAGCTCCGAACTCTCTCAGCATTTGGTCCACCGACCGACGATGATTCAGAAGCAATCAAATCAGAACGAAAGAGAATCAATGCTCTCACTTTACGTATTGACTCCTTTCTAAGTGCCTCTCTCAACACCTTGGTAGACACTCCAGTCTATCTTTTTGACACCACTGAGACGGACTGGTGAAAAATTGCCACAAATATCGTCCCCCTCACTTGGGACAGGTTCCTTGCTCAAGAACTTCAACGGAACTAAAACATTAAAACCACCATTGAGCAACTGCTGAATCCGGTTCCCGTTTTCTAATCTCCGAAACCCAATCAATGCCAGTCGGACCTTCCGTTTTTTGTACCGATTAAGAAGTAGATCAACCCTCCTCTTCGAAAATGCATCAAATTAACCTCAGTGACACTAACTCCTCCTCAGACAAAGCTAACACAAAAATTCCTTCCCAATCCGTCAGCTCTCCAGTCAAAGATGATGCTTTACATCAAAAAGTTGATGCCTTAACCACCCTCCTGACTAACTTCAAAGCCTCCCAAAATCAGGAAAACCTGGTTAAAGAGATAGCTGCATTAAAAAACAGAGTTGCTGCACTTAAGAATCGAGACATTCTTCTCTATCTCGACAATCAATTTGAAAAAGTTATCTCCGATGGCCTAGAAAACATTGACGCTCATCGTCAATCCGACGCCACAAACATGATGAAGACTGCACAAAAAATGTTCCTAGAAGTAGAGAAGTGTCAGCAGAAAATTCTAGAGCTTATGGAAGTCGTGGACAACAAAATAACCTCCACCACTGACCATCTTTCGAGCTATCTACACAGCATTCTTTCGGAAAACATTTCTCTCCGAAAGACTCACTTTCTTCTCTTGCAAATCATCACTCACACCCTCAACTCCATTACCGATACTATGGATGGGCGCCTCCAGTAGATTAAACTCTGCACTAATCTCAACATAGATGTCATGGAACAGTTCAAAGATCTCACCTCCAAAACTCTTGCTGATGATCTCGAAAAGATGTTCACTCAAGTGACCACCAATCTTGAAACAATTTTAGGCCGCCTACCTGTGCTCCCTTCAACTTCTAAAGGAACCCCAGGAGGGGGAAGGGCGGGTCAAACAAATGAAACAGGTCCAAGTGGGACCAAAGAAAATGATGACGAGATCATGGTGGACACAACTATAGGTCCAAGTTAGAAGCATCAAGAAGAAAGAAACATTCAGGAAGACACCCATCCTGGTAAGGGTGATGAATCCGAAAAAGAGACCTACGCTGAGGAACCAACAAAATATCCTCTCATCAATCAGACTCCAAAATAAACTTCTTCAAAATATCCAACAAAGGTGCCAACACCTCATTCCTCTCCTCCGAAAATCCAAATTCCGACAGTTAAAATTCCATCAGAGGATGAGATTCTCGTGTACTCACCAATCAAAGAATCAGACCCCCTAGAAGTTAGGACCAAGAAATCGATATTCTTTGACACTCAAGCTCTTCTACATGCTGAAGGCTTCAGTTCCGAATCTGATCCAGATCCAAACAAAGTCGACCCAAGTGGTCCCAGCAGACCTCCCGTCAGACCCAATTTCTCAAATCTCCTTTTGTCCCGATCATTAACCGATTCTGACTTTAAACCCTTGATGACTTACAATCCTCCTCCTACTTCCGAACACAACTGGGACATATCACTGACTCCGAACGGAGAAAAGTATGTCTACTGACTTAATTTCTCACAAACCCCCGGATTCAACAAAGCTCTAGAAGCTTACTACAGGAATCAAAAATTCCTAAGCTCATGCACCAAACTTCAAGTTGATAGATGGTCAATCGAGCACATAACATCCGTCCGAAGCATCAAGAAAAGAAGCTTTCAAAAGGCTAACTATTACGAATATGAAATAGTTAGAAACAACAACTATGATAAACCGATTCTGATAACAGAAGCTGACTTCCGAAAGATGAATCCAGCAGATATCTTCACAATCGTTCGAAAGTTGTCAACCAAAGAAAATCAAGTCGCTAGAGAAGCCTATGTTACAGCTAAACAATTCTTACATCGCCTTCTAGAAGAATTCTGCACTGCCGATGCTGAATTGTTCAAACTTGTTAATCCAATAGAGCCATTCCCAGAAAAGGATGATCTGTCAATGCTAGAAAACCGAGACAACTGGAAAAGAGGTGCCACCTTTGACCCAGTACTTGGACTGGTATACAAGAACCCAAAGCAGAAAGGATCCCTCTTCTTCCTTCGTGCTGATCAAATTAGAAGGGTTCCTAACGGGATGCTAACTGAATATATCAAAGCTATAAAAAGTCACAATCATCAGACACAGAAGCTAAGAAGGAACTAATACTGAGAATGGAGTGGCTGCTGGCAGTTAGGAATTTCTGGTCATACGCTGTGAGATAAGGCATACTGGATAAACCTTGAAGAAGTTGACTCAAACCCCTCGATTGGTCACCGAAGGGGGAATTGTTAGTGCTCTAATCGGATCGTTGACCAACTCGTTGTTTGACATGTTTGCTAGTAATATCTTTGTTTTGATGGAATGAAAACAAATAGTTTGTATGAATGTTTAAGTGTTAAACAATTATTATGTTTTGAATGTTTTAATCATATGTTCTGAATATCCTCTATAAATACACTTATGGTTCTGGATGACTCGTGTAAATGATCATTACTTATATGTCTGAAATCCAGTCTTGGATTTCGGAACTCCGATTAAGTCCACACCGATCCAGCAAATCAAGTTCAGAAGATACAATGATCAGAAGACACAGTTCGGAAGACCACTTTCCGAACTAACTCAAAAGATAACTCAAAGTCAAAGAGACAAAGTTCCTAGAGATACTTTGATTCAGAAATGCCAGGACTCCGAAATCCACTCAAGATGTTGGATAAACAATACAAACCAGTTTTAGGAACATCCTTCATAAAACATTCAACACAGAAGACTGAAGAACTAAAGATAAGGCAAAGGATAAGCACTTCAACTTATAGGATATGATTAGACTAGATCAGGCGTGGTCTTTTAGAAGCATGTCAATTGTACTTGATGTATTAATTTATTATAGCCACCCTAGTCTGACATTGTATTATTGTATTAGAATTATCCATGTTGTCTGACTGAAGAGAGACGTGTTGTCTACTCTTCAGTCCATAGGTTAATATCCGAATGTCTTCCCTTAGTCTATAAAAGGGAGACCAAGTCCATCTTCGGTCCTCATGAGTTTGAGAGACAAGTTGTAACACTTTAAACAAATATCGATATATTCTCTCATTCCATCAATTCCCTCTCTCTGTCTGCATTTTCTCTTGTCTTCACATTTCCAGTATCATAATATTTACGTCATTATGTTTCTTATTATCAACTGTTTATGCACTTTATTTATTGTTGAGCTATCGATCTTTTCTAAGTAATCTTTGTATTCCGTAAATCAACTCAAGTCTTCGGACTTGTCCACTTCCCAAACTTTCCAGTTTCGGAACTTTACTTTCCGCAATCTTACTCTTTCCGCATCTTACTTAGAATATTTGGCGACAACAGAGGAAAAACCCTAGCCAGAGGCTGAAGCGCCAAAAGAGGAAATTACATCAAAGAGTAAGCAGTTCTAGGGGCATTAAGACACTTGAGTCTATCTAACACCAATTTACTAGCCCGACTGTCTAACCACAAAAACGCCTCCAATTGAGCTTTACGGGCAATCTCATCTACCAGCATAGCACGATTGTTAAACGTTGCCTCGTTTCTTGCCCTCCATATTACAGAAAATGTCGCTACCCCCATTGTAAAGAGGATTTTATTCTCCGCCTTGTTCTGGGCCTGATCAAGAAGCCCATCAAATAATGAGCCCAACGAATCAACTGACCACCCAAACTGCCCCACCATCGAAAAATTCTCGCCCAGACTTCTCTAGCTATGGTTCAATCCTTAAAAACATGAATGATCTATTCATCACACCCTTTGCACAGATCACAAGTCAAGGAAATGTTATTAGCTCCAAATTTAATAAGCAGCCCCTTCACCTGAATTCTTCCTTTAAAAAGGCGCCATAAGAAGATCAAATGCTTTTTAGGGACCCATTTACTCCATCTAGATTTATCTATTCCATCTTGTATTTTTGTTGCCAACTCCTTATGCAATCACGCAACAGTGAAACGCTTCTTAGGGCCATCCCTGCACTCCCATTTGTCACAACCATCAGACATTTTCACCTTTTTTATAATCTCTTTCAACTCCATCAGGTCGTTATTATATCTACCCTCCCTAATGACACCTCTCCAATCCCACGAACCTTCTGGATATCTCATACGCTCGTCCACAGTGGCAAGCTGGTTGGCCTCCAATCTGAACAGTCTACGAAACACCAAATGCAAAGGTTTCTCTCCTGCCCACACATCGTACCAAAACAAAGTTGACTTACCGTTCCTGATCTTTCTAGAAATCAATCTTCTAGGATCCAATTCCCCAATATGAAGTCTGCTCCAACTTTGAACAATTCTTTTCCAATTGTGACCCAACTTCATTTCTCCCACATCCTCTTTTGTACAGAATTCGCCATGTATGCTGTCCACGATTTTTGTCCATAAAGCCCCTCTATCCTTCTTATACCTCCAACACCATTTTGCAATTAAAACATTATTCAAATCTTCAATCGCATCGATCCCTAGACCTCCTTGCTCTTTCTCCCTCGGCACCTCTTTCCACTTAACCCAAGGTATCTTTCTGTCCATTTCATCGCCACCCCAAAATAACTCACGTCTAATTCCCTTTAATATTTTAATAACTCCCTTTGGAGCTTTGTGGAGAGAAAAAAGAAACGTGCCAAGGCTTCTAAGGACATTACGGACCAGAATGTATCTTCCCCCAAATGAAAGCGTCTTTCTTTTCCTATTACTTAATCTTTTCTTGAATTTCTGAATGAGAACATTCCAAGGCCTAATGGAACCCATATTGACACCCGTTGGCATTCCCAAAAAAACCATAGGAAGGTGATCATATCTGCAACCAATAACCGCCGCCATATTCTCCACTGGGCAAGCAGAATCAAACTTACTAATACCAAAAATGGCACTTTTGTCAAGATTAACTTTGAGACCTGCCGATTTCTGAAAGCAAATGAGAATCCTCACCAGATTAAGCGTATTCTCCAAGGTCCAATCACCGAAAAAATAGAGTCATCTACAAAAAAAATAAATGAGTTAGAAGCACCTTATTCTTCCCCACTTTAACACCCTTATAACTCCCACTCTCCACCGCCTTCATAATCGCTTCATTAAGACCTTCCATCACAAGAGTGAATAGGAAGGGGGAGATGGGGTCTCCTTGTCTCAACCCCCGGAAAAGCGAGAATTCTGAAGTGGGACTAGCATTCAGAAGCACTGATGAAGTCCCTGAACTAAGGATCACCTTTATCCATTTCCTCCACTCAAGCCTAAATCCCTTGTGCACCATCATTGAGTCTAAATACTCTCACGAAACTGAATCATACGCCTTGGCAATGTCAGTTTTAAGCATAAGGATTGGTTTGCGTTTGGCCTTCGCCCATTCTATGACTTCATTCACAATCAACGGCCCGTCCATAATTTGTCTATCTTTTATGAAAGCTGATTGGGTGTGGCTAATAATAGACGGGAGAACTTTTTTAAGTCTATTAGCAAGCAACTTAGAGTGGATTTTATACAAACTTGTGATAAGACTAATGGGTCTATAGCCCATCACCACCATGGGGTTCGTGGTTTTTGAAATTAAAGTAATAAAAGCCGCGTTTAGTCCCCTTGGAAATTTGGGTCTTCTATTGAACTCATTAATAGCCTCAAGCAGCCCGTCTTTCAAAAAATCCCATACTTTTTTGAAAAAATCAACCGTGAAACCATCAGGGCCAAGGGATTTATTAGAACCACAACTCCACACCGCCTCCTTCAGCTCCATCTCATCAAAATCCTTCTCCAGGTCCTCTTTTTCTTTATCAGAGATCTTTCTAGTTTCTCCCAAGTCTTGACTCCAGCAACACTCTTCATCAGCCTTAAAGATCTCTTTATGGTAACTTTTGAAGTGATGTTTAACTTTGTCTGGATCGCTTTCCCAATACCCGTCAATATCGACTCCTTTTATGCTTCTAACTGCCTTTTTTATTGACATTCTTGTGAAAGAGAGCTGTGTTTTCGTCACCTTCTAAGCACCATTTATTTTTAAAAATTTGGGTTGTATCTTCATTAATTCTTTTCTCCTTTTGCCTCACTTTAGCCATTAGATCCAATCGTTCATTAGCAATCTCGTTAGAACCTTTATCTTCTTCAAAGAGTTTATCAATTTCAAATAATCTATCTTTCCACTACTGCATTCCTCGCTTGCATTCTTGTTTTTCTCCTTAGACCAATGTTTAATTTTTTCCTTGACAGCTTTAAGTTTCTGCATAAAAATAAACAACTTGATATGTTGGCCATCAATATGAAAATTGTTCCAAGTGTCTTTCACCAAATTCTCGAACTCATCATCTTCCATCCATCCATTAAACAATTTAAACGGAACCAAACCATAACACCTTTTAATCTACTTCAAAACCAGAGGTTTATGATCAGAATAGAGATGGGAGTCAGCAACTACTTCCACATTAGGCCAATAATTACTATAATTTCCAGAAACAAGGAACCTATCAAGCTTTGCCATCTTTGAACCAGCTCCTTTCACCCAAGTAAACTCAGTTCCCCCAATTCTAAAATCGATTAGGTTGTTATGGTTTATAAATTCATTAAATTTCAGAGTCCCCCTAACATCCAGCCTCGATCCCTTCTGTTCGTTAGCCCCCTGACTTCATTAAAATCGCCAAAAAGAACCGCTGCACTACTCCAACCATCGATAATGGAGCTCAAGAAATTCCATAATTCTTCTCTTAACCTAGGTTGCTGACTCGCATAAATGTTTATAAGGCACCCCGGAGTATTATTTTCAATCCATGAACCCTTGAGAACAATACAATATTGTCTTAGAATCGCTTGGTCCTTCCTGAACAGCTGCTTGTTCCAAATACTAATTAAACCTCCTCCCTGACCCATACTGTCCACACTAACATACTCGAAATCTAAACTGCCCCAAATTCTTTTAACGAGCATCTCAGAGATCCTTTTCCTCTTTGTTTCTTGAGGACCCACAACAGCCACTTCATGTTTTAGAATCAGGTTTCGAATCCAAGCAGACTTAAACTCCCCTTTACCAAACCCATTCGAATTAAGAGTTAGAACATTCATTGTTACCGATAATACATCCCTTTTTGGATCCCATCTTCCTTTCCAAGCCTTTCCTTTTACCGTGGATTTGTCTAAATCCACACTTGTTACCAATTTCTTCAAGACGCATCGCCACACCCGAGCTAATAGATTGAGAATCGCATGAATTTCCCAATACCCCAATGCTTGCTGGTCTCGCCTTTCTCACCTCTCTCCTTCCTCTATCTAGATTCACTTCTCGTAAATCCACCTTCAAGGGCTATTGAAACATATCTGCCTTATTGCTTCAGTAATTCGCTTTTTCTGAAATCGTAAACTCTCCTCCCTCAACCTCCTTTAATTTATTTAATTTATCTTCCACAGGAATGTCATTAGATAAAAGTACTTGGAGTTTTTCTGATACCTTATTTAAACCTGAACCACTACCCACTATCCCAGCCTCCTCTTCAATGGGATGGTCCAACTTAACCATTTTGGGCTCAATCTCCTTATTAACGGACTTTCGACTAACATCGTTCTGGGACGGGTCCTTTTGCTTTATCTCCTTTTCCACGAAACACGTGCCTCCCTCGTGAGGTCTTAGACCGTTGGGAAAAACTTCTTCTATTTTTATTTCATCGACTTCACACTTTTCGACTCTTTCAGCCTTGGGACTTTCAACCATGCCATGCAGATAATCATTGAACGAAACATTGGGGGCTGTTTCGTTGACAAACGAATTCATGAATGACTCTTCGGATTCCTCTTCGGAAAACATCTCCGACGATTCCTCCTCCTCTTCCTCCGATGACCCTATCATTTCTTCTTCCTCTTCAAATTCACCATTGTTTTCCTCTACCGCCCTTGCATCTGTAGACTTAGACTTAACCGCCTCGCCGGAGATTTTACCTGAAGATTCCTTAACTCTAACTATAACAGATTTCGTGTCGATTACAACTTCCACAGCCTCTGAAATCAGATCTAAAATTGACGTCTTAACGCATATAGCACCCTTGGTCCAGCCTTGGCATGATCTTAAGCAAGGATCCGTAACCACAACCTCCCCTAAAGTCTTCCAATCTCAATGTAGCTGTTTGGATTCCTCGCTTGAATCGGCAATCCCTCAATTTCCAGCCATACAAATCTATCCTTCATCTCCAATGAATCATCCCACCCAAACAACTCTTTGATGGAATGTTGAATTTCCCTGTTGTTCTTGATGATTTCGATCTCTTCCTTGCTATCTGTGTCAAAAAGGATCCATGAACCACCCAAGTACTTCACCACTCCTTCTCTTAGACCTTTACAAATGCAGAGATTAGCGATACACGACAGAACGTTGAACCCCGTCACCTCCCTTACAAGCATAGATTCCAACATAATAACCGGTTCTTCCATCTCGTTTTCTGATAAACTAATACTTTTATAAGAATTTTTAATCTTTCCTTCGCCTATTACCTCACCATTTTCCTGAACATCTTGGCCTCCCTCCTTATCCATGCATTGAGGCATGGAACCTTTCACAGCATCCACAAAGGAGATGTTTTGTCTCCTTACTCCCATTTCTCTATCGAAGCTCCTCTGCAACTTCTTAACCTACTGCCACTTCTCCATTTGCCAATTATCCCTCTTGAACATTGCCATAAACAGATTTCTGTCTTGTACCCTAATCTTGCGTAACTCCTCCACCACCTTTTCAGCATCACCAACCCTATTGAACCTGGCAAACCCAAATCGATGATTGTATCTATCCGGCCTTCTAGAAATGAACAAATCCAGTAGAGTACCAACCCTCTCCAAGTCTCTACGCAACTCCACTACATTGAACCCCTAAGGGATATTAGATATAAAGAATGAAGTAGCCTCTCTGAAGACCTAAACATTGTCAATTTATTTAATCCTCTCCAGTTTGCCATTCACCCACCTGAACGTTCTGCTTCTAGCACCCATCGGCCGCCAGAAATCGCCGGCTCCTCGCCTCCCACACATTGAGAGAGAATTTTATATTATATTATATATATATATATATATATATATATATATATATATATATATATATATATATATATATATATATATATATGTATATATATATATATATATATATATATATATATATATATATATATATATATATATATATATATATATATATATATAGTATTTCCCTATTCTCCACGGGGAAAAAGAATTATTCCCGCACCCGACACACTTCGAGACCGAATAGCCCAATACTTTAATCTCTCTTTATATATATATATATATATATATATATATATATATATATATATATATATATATATATATATATATATATATATATATATATATATATATATATATATATATATATATATATATATATATATATATATATATATATATATATATATATATATATGATGCGAAGTTAGGCTCTAATCTTGCTCCGGTAATTCTCCACGGGGAAAAAGAATTATTCCCGCACCCGACACACTTCGAGACCGAATAGCCCAATACTTTAATTCTTTATATATATATATATATATATATATATATATATATATATATATATATATATATATATATATATATATATATATATATATATATATATATATATATATATATATATATATATATATATATATATATATATATATATATGATGCGAAGTTAGGCTCTAATCTTGCTCCGGTAGGGTTCAGGTGATTGTATAGTGGAGCCTGCGATCACAATCACAAAGAAAAGAAGGACGTCAGCAATTTTCTAGGAGGCGGTTGACAACGCCTAGTAATATCAAGTGTTTTAGTCGTTGTTGAGCCCTATTCTTAGTGAAATTATATCATATATGTTGTGGTATTCTCACTTTTTGTGTCAGTGCTTGTTTGGAAAGAAATGATGTAAACAAGGGCTAAAAGTGGACAAAATGGTAGAAGTTTGAAGATAAAGACAAAACAGTCGAATTTGCAAGCGCCGCGGGATTCACAAAGGCGCGACGAGTTGACCCAGCATTGAGGCGGTGGAGAAGATACAAATGCCGAGAAAACAGGGATAAACCCATACGCGCGCCGCTGATTTCACTTGTGCGTAACGCAGCCTCTTAATTTTTGCAACTATAAATAGAGGGTTCTAAGTCGAAAAAAGAAGCAAAGACCTGGCATAGGAATGACTCCCAAGGCTTCTTTGACTCCGAGGTTCAGTTTTCAGCAACCATAAATTGGTATTTTATGTTTTTCTTTTTTAATTCCAATTAGTTTAGTGATTTCGGTAGATTTAGCGAGTGTCTTTGGGTGTGACAACCATTGGCACTAGGTTTTAGTTTTTGAATTTCGTGTTTACTATTTTGAAACATTGGGATCTGAGTTTTTAATAGTAATCATTCGGTTAGTGTTAATTGCTCTATTTTCGGTATTTTATGCTTTTGAATGGATTTTGGATGTTTTAACTGTGTTGGATGTTTGGATTTGATCTTTGTTACTTATGATTTTGAAATACATTTCTGATTTCAATAAGTACTTAGCTTAGTTTTGGGTTTAGGTTAGTTGATGTTTGTGTTGGATTTATCGATTTGTGATTTTTGGGATTGTTTTGGGTATAAGTCGGAAACTAGATCCTCTGGCTGTAGAAGTGACACTACAGTTGGTAATCTATTGCCTACCTTAACCACGTAACTCCTGTGGATCGACCCTTACTACCACTGTACTAAGTGACAGTGAGGTTATTTTATTATTTTTGACCGCATGACGACTGCTGCGATGTTAAATTTTGGCGTCGTTGTCGGGGAGTTGTGAGCTTGAGAGTAAGCGATCTGTAGGATTTAGCTTCTGATTTTTGATGTTTGATTTTATTTTTTTGATTTTTGGTATGTGTATGTCTTCATAATGGGCGATTATATGTACCCGGATCAGTATTATGAGTATTATGAAAATCCGGCCGACACCTATTACGAGGATGATTGCTACAACGGATCATCCGATGATGATGGATGGCGGACCGAGGAGTCATCTCAACCTAAAAATCCTGCAATTTGGGCCCAATTATTGGAACTCATGGCTAGCACTCACTAAGTGCACAAGGACCAGGCTGATGCTCTTGAAAGATTACAAGTTTCATTAGATAAGTTAGAGGAAAGTTGGAAATGTTCACCACCCTCACCAGAACCTGAGGTGAGTGATTTTTATACCAATGATAATGTGTGTGAGCCTGCATCACATGAATATGTGATGGAAGGACACGCACCTTGGGAAAGTCAAGAGACCACTGAGATGGTTGAAACGGTTGTTGAGGAATTGGTTGTAGGTGACAATGCTACCCCTTACTCAACAGCCTTTGATGTTTTTGATGTTTTTGAAAATGTTTATCTGGTGATGAGTGAATCCATACCATCACCAGACAATTTGGTTGATGAGAATGTTGTGGAGGGGCCTGTAAGTAACAGTGCAGACACCAGCCCAACAACTCCTGAATTTGTTGAAGCTGTTGATACTATTGGGGAAGGGGGTGTAGATGACAATACTACCCCTGAACCTAAAAGTTTTGAGAATTTTGTGCATTTTAAAAGTGAGGATCTGGTTATGGGTGACTTTATACCACCACCAGATGAAACCAGTCGCTCATTCTTGGTCCCGATCCACCTGTTGGACGATGATCAAGAAGATGATGTCGACGGGTTGGTTTTTCAAAACAATAAACATGATTTTATCGCCACTCATGATCCATCGATGAGGACATATGGAAGCATCCCGATATGTTGCCTTCTGATCCCATTCAGTTGGAAAATTTTTATTGGTACTGCAAGCCAAAATTGCAAACTGAAGATAACACGCAAAATGTGAGCAACAAACGAGGCGCAAAACAACTACTGAGAGCAGCATTGGGGACGCTCCACATGAAACCGGTAATTTTGAAGAGATACAGAAGGAAGGACCGAGCTTGGAGGTTCAAAGCTACCTATAAGTACCCGCGGGAAATTATCGGGAGACGGCAACCGGGCATCAGCAGGAGAATCGGCAAGCCATTCGACCCAGGAAAGTTTGAGGAGCAGTGGGTCAACAAAGGGACGGTGGTGACTGAAAATCAGCAAAGGAAGAAGGCATACGATCCACCGCAGCTGTAGAAGGACTCTATGTCCGGCTGAAGACGTTAAACTCAGCGCTTGTTGGGAGGCAACCCGATCATCATATAGAATCAAGCAACAATGTCTTCATCTGCGAGTTCAGAATCCATCGACTGGAACTCCTTAGCTACAGGAGTTGACAGAACACTCCCCTACAGTTTTTATAACCGCCGGTCAATTCAACAACATAAGCGGATTCATCCTTCTTGGACGGTCAACTGGGAGTTGACTAAGGAATCGGGAATCCTCGAACACTTACAGGATTGACTGGTGCAATAGGGGTACGAGGAAGGCGAACTCACTTATACGTGTCGGGCAATTGAAAATGCGGTTCAAATGGAAGAGTCGTGAGGTGTTTTTGCAGTTTGTCGCAAGTTTTCACTTTGATGATCAACCATTAGGGATGAACACGGAGGAGATTGTCCAATTTCGGTTGGGGAATCACAACCGGAGCTGCAGTCTGAGAGAGTTTGGGTATCGGATTGGGCTGTACACACAGGAGGAGTCGGAGGCGCCAGGGTTCGGGCCATTCCACAGACGTGCCAACTATGATGCCGATGATTCCTTTTCTCCTGCTGATTACCGGAGCACTATATCATCCATGCGGTATCACGAGAATACCGTACGTGAGGGATTGATGCATTTGCCGGCACACTGGATGTTGCACCGGTTGATATCGACCATGTTTTGGCCTCGGGCGGACACCATGTGAGCTACACCTCATGTGGTGTTTGACACGAATGCTCCAGACATGCAACATTCCATACTTTGTCGCCAGCTACTTCAAGCAGTTGACGGACGTGCCATTGAAGTATATAGCTCTCGGTGGAGGACACTATGTGATGAGGCTGGCACAGTCTTACGGGTTGTTATCCGAATACACTACCCGTGGATTGACACTTATTCAGCCAGTCCCCTTTAGCCCACCGACCACCACTTCCCGAGACGTTATATATGTTGATGACGGGATGACATCGGTCAATCGAGCACCCTTCCCAGTTCTAGGAGCCGAACCATCGACATCCAGGAAGCGATCCCGGGCAACCGTCAGTTTGCCCCGAGGACTCTCTCCTGCCTCTATGGAATCCAGGTTTTTGGCCGATGAAGTGAAGGCGGTCCAGCAAGCCCTGTACACCCACAAATTAGAACATAGGGTTCAAGCAATGGCGATGCACGAGGTTGACCGGCATACGAAGAATACACATACACAGCTTCTTTGGCTGTCGGAATGTGTAATCAATTTCATCAATGGGTCCCAAAATCCCATCCCGAGACCCCAGCCACCAAACATTGAAGAAGAAGATGACGAACCCATGGAGGAAGAGGATGCAGATGAAGAAGAGGGAGAAGAGGATGACACCGCCCACAATTAAGGGTAGTGTAATTACTTTGCTAGTTGAGTGTTTTGTTTTGATTCTAGTGTAGTTTTTTTTGAACAATTAGTAGTAATTTTTAGGATTTTTAATGTTCTAGTATATGAATAAACCTTTGGGCATTAGGAAAAAGCAATAAAAGTAAGTAATTTTGTGTTGACTATCCTTTTTATGAGCGTTTGAAATTGGCTGACTTTTCTGAAATTACCGCACCGCGGCAACCTTATAGGGTGCGACGCGGTCAATTCCAATTCAACGGTACTTTCAGAACTCGTAATTACCACGACGCGCGCCTTTCCATCATGCGCCACGGTCATCAGCAACACATAAAATTCATTGTGTACATTTTTTAGTGTGTCTGTACTATTTGCATTTAATATTTTTGTGAGTTATGCATGTAATACCAAATGGAGGGGTTGTTTCAAGCAAGTGTGGGTTACCGTGCCCCCTCCAGTTGCTTTGACCACCGGTGTGTTTCACTGTTGCGCTATAACTCCTGAATTCTGAGTCGAGGACATTTTGTTCGTGTTTGTGTACCTGTGACAATCCAGCAGTCTACCGTCAAAAGGGGTAACTCTTTCTCCCTAGTTCCGAAATAACTTTTTGTACAACGAGGACGTTGTACGGTTTTAAATGTGGGGTGTGGACGGTCGAAAGAGTAGTTTTTGAAATTTTTGCGGGAAATGACCAGTTTTCAAAATTTTTAACAATTTTTCAAAATTTTTAATAGATTGTAATTTTGAAACGAATAGTTTCTGAATGTTTTAGCATTGGTATTTTCTAAGAAATACGGTTTAGTTGTTATCATGCTATGAGTTTAGTCAAATAAGTTGAGTTTTAAGAGTTAGAAAATTGGAGTATTTTAGGTTTGGAATTTAGGAAGGAATTGGCAATCATTGGCCTTTGTTGTTCGAGCCGGTAGGTCTAAAATGGGTTGGGCTTATGCACCTTGCCACCTAAGATCGTCTGGTCTAGGATGGTATTTCTGAAAGCTCGTTACACGGACAACATCGAAAGTCATGGACAGTTCTTTAATGGCCTTTAGAATCTAAATGAGTACGTACACTTCATTGTGGACAGAAAATTTGTAATCAAGGGTTCTTTAGAAAGTCATGAATTCTAAAGAATATTCCGATTATGTTTTCACAAACTATTTCACTCTAACTCTTAGGGCAATAAGCTTTGAAATTAAACGCATTCAAAAATTGCTTGAATCTCTATTAGAATTTTTTAAAAACTCTCTTCCTTGGGGACAAGCAAGGCACAAGTGTGGGGTGTTTGACAACGCCTAGTAATACCAAGTATTTTAGTCATTGCTGAGCCCTATTCTTAGTGAAATTATATCATATATGTTGTGGTATTCTCACTTTTTGTGTCAATGCTTGTTTGGAAAGAAATGATGTAAACATGGGCTAAAAGTGGACAAAATGGAAGATGTTTGAAGATAAAGATAAAACAATCGAATTCGCACGCGCGTCGTGGGATTCACAAAGGCACGACGCGGTGACTCAGCATTGAGGCGGTGGAGAAGATTCAAACGCCGAGAAAACGGGGATAAACCCATACGCGTGCCGCGGATTTCACTTGTGCGCGGCGCGGCCTCTTTATTTTTGCAACTATAAATAGAGGGTTCTAGGTCGAAAAAAGCACCAAAGACCTGGCATAGGAGCAACTCCCAAGGCTTCTTTGACTACGAGTTTCAGTTTTCAGCAACCATAAATTGGTATTTTATGTTTTTCTCTTTTAATTTCCAATTAGTTTAGTGATTTCGGTTGATTTAGCGAGTGTCTTTGGGTGTGACAACCATTGGCACTAGGTTTTAGTTTCTGAATTTCATGTTTACTGTTTTGAAACATTGGGATCGGAGTTTTTAATAGTAATCATTCGGTTAGTGTTAATTGCTCTATTTTTGGTATTTTATGCTTTTGAATGGATTTTGGATGTGATCTTTGTTACTTCTGATTTTGAAATACATTTATGATTTCAGTATGTACTTAGGTTTGTTTTGGGTTTAGGTTAGTTGATGTTTGTGTTGGATTTATTGATTTGTGATTTTTGGGATTCTTTTTGGTATAAGTCGGAAACTAGATCCTCTGGCTGTAGAAGTGACACTACTGTTGGTAATCTGTTGCCTACCTTAACCACGTAACTCCTGTGGATCGACCCTGACTACCACTATACTAAGTGAGAGTGAGGTTATTTTATTATTTTTGACCGCATGATGACCGCTGCGATGTCAGCGGTCCCGGGAAAACGCTCCGATGCCTAAGTCAGATCTCTGGCGATTGTAGTACGTGTGTATAGAGTGAGAGAGAGCGATCCCTTACCGAGTATCCTGTGAGGGTATTTATACGTGTCTCAGGGTTCACTATGGCCGACAGGATCTCTGTAGGGGCAGTTGGGGACCAGGACGCTGATTGGATGCACGATCCTTGTCCCTGCCACATCTCCTATTGGTCCAGTTGAGGCATGTGGGAGGCGCACGATCTCTGTCAGGTATGGATGTCATGCACAGATGAAGGGGCATTGCACCAAGTCTGGTCCAGGCTTGACTTTCCAGCGTGAGTGTTGTTTGTGAGCCAAGCTGGAATCCTCCTGGCGCGGGTCTTCCAGTCTGGAAGAGGTGGCATTTTGTGATCTCTAGGGAGTTCTCCATGAGCGTGCTGGCGGATGCCGGATGACACTCTATCAAGTCTCCCTAGTCTTAGGCATTATTACGTGTGCAAGGCTAGTGATATTGACTAGGACTAGTTTCTGGCTCTGTCAGCGTTGACGTGACCATTGCTCAGACGGCGTCAGTCATCATGCGGTTACAATTTTGAAATTCCCGCCTGTGACCCTTTCTTATCTATTCCGTTTAAATTCCTCTTTATTCGCTTATCAGTTTTCTTTACCTTCTTCTTTTCTTCCAGATCTTATTCGTTCTCTTCCGTCTTCTCTTTGTTGTTTCATTTTCTGTTTGCGAAGATGAGTTCATCCACCGATGTTTCTCCTTCGACGGGATACTATGACTCCTTAGTATCTCGTTACGGGTTTCAACCAGATGATGAAGTGGAGGTTCCGGCCGACGATGCTATCTTCTCTCGCCCACCGGCGGGCAAGATCCGCATGTATCTGAAGCACTTCAATGCTGGTTATAGGTTGCCTACATCATACTTTTTCCATGAGGTTCTCAATCATTACCATGTTCACATCCATCAGTTGGTCCCTAACGGTGTGAATAAGATTGTTTGCCTTAAGCTTCTTTCCCGGGTGAATCATCTTGAACCGAATCTGTTTGTCTTCCGTCATTTCTTCGTGTTTGAGCATGCTTCAACTGGAGATAACTATACCTTTTGTGTTTGGAAGGATCGTCAAGTGATTGTTACTGATTAGAAGGGTTCAGTGAAGAACTGGGCTAGTCAGTTTATCTGGGTAAATGAAAGCCGGGTCGGAGCAATGAAACGGCGCGCCGAGTCGATTTCTGATCGAGCTTTCACCCTTTACCCAGCAAAAGAGGCCATTGCAAAAGTTTTGAGATCGTTTTGTGTAGTAGGTAGGGAGTTTCCCGAATATATTTTGGCTGGAGCAGGTATGAGTACGGCTTGGCGGGTTCGGGGGAAAATGCATGAATTCTTCACCATCGTTAACGGTAAACTTTTACGTCTTTAGCTTCTTATTCTTTCCTTCCTCTTCTCCCCCCTTTTTTTTGAAAAGAAATTTTGGGTTTACTTTTTACAGGTCAAGAGCGAGACATTCGCTTCACTGATGTATTGGCAAAGGATTACCCTGGCAGTCTTCGTTATCGAGAAATCCCGCTGATCTATCGTGTGCTTCCCTCTTGTGCATTCCGTCATGAGGCGTTCATAACTAGGCCCTCAGAAGTGCAGGAGGAAGAGAGACAATGGGCTGTTGGTTCTGGTCCGGTTGTGGTGACAATTGGTGAAGCTAAGGGTGTTTCTCAAGAGAAGGTGGTGGAGAAGCCTGTGGGAACTGATCGTGCTACTCCGTCCATCGCTGCCCCTAAACGACGTGCCGCCTGGCAAGGTCTTGTGGATAGTGCATGGAGTATTGTCTTGCCTCGACGGTTGCGTCCCCGTCGCTTAGCAGCCGGTGAGGGGACATTTGAGCCTTCTATTCGTATTCCTCCCCAGTCTCCTGTGATTAATATCGCCGATGACGTATCTCAAGGAGGGGAGCTGGAAGTCAACTAGGGTGGGGGTGTAGGTATCGGTACCCACCCTATCGTTGAAAGTGCTTCGCTGGAGGGATCTAGGGAGAATGAGTCCCCTTCGGCAATTGGTATTCAACCTTCTCGATTGTATTTTACTGGTTTTCGTCGTCGGAGTGGTATTTTGGCTCATGGGCTTCCTCCGTTGGGTGCTGGAGAAGCTACTCAGCTGGCTCCCGCTCCACGTTTTGTGCCGGCATGGAATCTGGATGACTAAGCTCGATTATCGTCGTATCATACTGCTTTGGAGTTTGTGCAACATGTCTTTGTTGAGTCTATTTGTGCTGAAGTGCCCAACCATCTGAAGTCCTTCTGCCCATACCTCCGAAGTAATAAAGAAATAGAAGACCCCGAAGTCTGAAGACTCCGAAGTGTGATGCACAGAGGATCCGAAGACTTCACAGCCTGTCAACCTTTTGTGTGCACGCGTATAGTACAATACGTGGTGCATGAATCTCTTATCCTATTGGATATTACACTGATAGGATATTCTCTGTAAAAGGTTGTACTATGCGTATCACTGAACTAGTATAAATATCAGTGATACGATACCGTGTTCGTATGCTATAGAAAAACCCCATTGTAAAACCCTAAAGTTATAATCAAGCATTCGGCACAAGTTATTCAATTCTCCTTGTTCATTTAATTATTTTATATTACTTGTGTGTGGTTGTTAAACTCTCATAGAACTGCTAGAGCAATAGTCATTCTTCAAATCCAAATTTCTTTTGCCTAAGGCCGCGAACTGGAACCACCTGCTTCAGTTGTCATTGTGGTTCCGAAGATAGGGCCAGCCTTGGAGGGAATCGGAGGAATAAAGGGTGGTCTACCCAAGATTGTTGATTGTTGTTCTGTTGTTGTTGTTGTTGTTGTTGTTGTTGTTGTTGGGGCTTCGGAGATTGCGGTTTCTCCGGCTTGAGACCCAGGGACTTCGGCTTCTCCCCCTTGTGAAGAATGAACAGTATGTTCACCCTGAGCAGTTAGCTGGGGTCTCCCTTTTTCGGCCTGTGATTTCTCCATTTTCAAGGAGACGTTGATCATGGGTTGAAGGGTGGCCTTCAACTTTGTGACCACATCAGTGATGATGGCCTGGTTGGTGGTTCGGAGCTCTTTGGCAAAAGTGGCAACTGCGGAGGAAGACAATTCCGCAGTGAGCTCGTCCACACGTTTGTGGGCATCAGACAGGTGTTTGGCAA
Source organism: Cichorium intybus (assembly GCA_023525715.1). Lineage (NCBI taxonomy): Eukaryota > Viridiplantae > Streptophyta > Magnoliopsida > Asterales > Asteraceae > Cichorium > Cichorium intybus. The sequence goes on from CM042011.1 coordinate 82,252,851, forward strand.
ACCCTGTTTGGTATTGAGAGTTGAAAGACCCAGTTGAAGTCCTAAGATCATGTAGCTCTTTTGTCACTTTGTAGTTAAATAACTCCATTTTTCTCATGTTGATGGCATAATCTTTTAGTTGGCTTTGGATCCAAATGATTTGTGAGGTACATGCTGCAGCTGCTACATACTCTGCTTCTGCTGTGGAGATAGAGACACAAGTTTGCTTCTTGGATTGCCAGCTAATTAGCTTTCCATCTAAGAATTGACAACCCCTCGAAGTGCTCTTGCGATCAATAGAGCATCCACCAAGGTCTGTGTCTGAGTAAGCTTGTATGTTAAAGCCAGAATTTGCTGGGTACCATAGGCCATAGGCAGGTGTGCCATGAAGATATCGAAAGATTGTCTTAACCGTAGCCAGATGAGGTTCTTTTGGGTCAGCCTGATATCTTGCACAATTGCAGACTGCAAACATGATATCAGGGCGACTGGCTGTGAGATAGAGCAGTGATCCAATCATACTTCGGTACTGTTGTATGTCTGTCTTTAGTTTGTCCAATGAAGGATTCAACCTTGTACCTGCAGGCAATGGAACTTTTGCTTTTGAGCAGTTAGTCATTCCAAAGCGTTCAAGCAAACTCTTCGTGTACTTTTGTTGATTGATGAATATCCCTTCTTTGGATTGTTTTATTTGTAATCCAAGAAAGAAGTTAATCTTTCCCATCATACTCATTTGAAATTTGCTTTTCATTAGTTTTTCAAAATCTTTTGACAAATTGGGGTCGGTGGATCCGAAGATTATGTCATCGACATAAATTTGGACTAACATCAAATGAGATCCAACTTTCTTTCTGAAAAGTGTTGGATCCACTGAACCTTGTTTGAAGTTTGATTCTTTTAGAAATTTAGTCAAGGTCTCATACCAAGCTCTTAGAGCTTGTTTTAAACCGTACACTGCCTTGTCTAGCACATAGTAATGATTCGGATGAATTTTACTTTCAAAACCAGGTGGTTGTTCAACAAAAATGGTTTCCTCTAGATCACCATTCAGAAAAGCACATTTGACATCCATTTGATAGACATCAATGTTTTTTTGTGCAACATAAGCTAAAAATATCCGAACTGATTCGAGTCTGGCAACAGGGGCAAATGTTTCTTCATAGTCAATCCCCTCCTGTTGACAATAACCTTTGACAACCAATCTAGCTTTGTTCCGAACCACATTGCCTTCGGTGTCTAGTTTGTTCCTGTACGCCCATTTGAGACCAACAATTGAAGCATTTGCAGGTTTAGGAATTAGCCTCCAAACTTTGTTTCTTTCAAATTCTTCTAATTCCAACTGTATTGCTTCAATCCAGTCAGAGTGATCAAATGCATCTTTAACGTTTTTAGGTTCAATTTTTGAGATGAAGACATTGAACATGTACAACTCTGAAGTTTTGTTTAAATCAATTTGGTTTTGATGAAGTTGTGCACGAGTCAATACTATATCTTGAACATTACCGATGACAAGTGATGGTGGATGATTTCTCGTCCATTTGTCCAAGGGAGGATTGTTTGGATCAAAGTCAGGAGGTCCTTCAGCATCGATGTCTTCGATATCTGAAGGATACCCTGAAGTGGATGGGAAATCACCCATTAACAAGTGATTGTTTAGGTTTGTTGTGTCTACTTGGGGTGTGTTCAATTGTGAAGTAGAGTTTAGAATGTTCTCCCCTCGACATGTGTTGGTGTTGAGGAAGTGGTAGCTCTATCCGAAGAGTTTGGTGTGTCTGAGTTTGGTGTTGCAATCTCTGGCTCCCCCTGGACTGTTGGATACAAGGACATGATATTAGAGATTTCTTACAACGCCTTGTGATATCAAGTATTTTAGGCGTTGTTGAGCCCTGTTCTTGATAAAATTATATCAAATATGTCTGGGTATTCTCACTTTTCGTGCCAGGACTTGTTTGGAGAAAAAGAATGAAAACAGGGACTAAAAGCGTGCGAAAGGAAGAAGTTTGGAAAGAATGAAAAATCAAGGAAACTCGTACGCGAGCCGCGAATACATCATCTGCGCGACGCGGGCTTAAGGCGGTGGAATACATTCAAATGCCGAAGAAACGTGAAAAGATAAATACGCACGCCGCGGGATCCATAAAAGCGCGGCGCTGCCTCGGGAAATTTGCAACTATAAATAGAGGCATTTGCACCCGAAAACCCTAGCAAAGACCGGGTGTAAAATCGACCTTGAAGCTCTTTGACTCCATTATTTCATTGCAGAAGACTCTCATTTGGTATTGGTTAGTTTTAGATTTTATTTGTAATTAAATAGTTGGATTTAAGCTTGGTTTTGTATCTTTGGGTGTGACAACCATTGATATTAAGCTTTGACTTCTGTTTTTGGATCATTTGGTTACTGTTTTTATGTTTGGATTCGGATTTGGTGAATGAGAAGCATTTGGTTACATTTAATCTTAGCTGTTCGGTGTTTTTATACTTGTGTTGGTTTTGGATGTTTGATGTATGTTTGGATATTGTTTTGATCTTATTGGGACTGTTTTCCTTTGCTGAAATCAGTAACTAATTAGGTTAGTTGTAGGCATTAAACCTTGGCTAGTAACTGTTCAGTAGAACTTTAGTTAGTGGCTAGTTTATGCTTTGCTTGGTTTTGCTAGTTTGGATGCCTTTGATTTCTTCTGATTCAGAGATGTACTTCTGATTTCAGAAAGTGACTAGGTCATTTGAGCTTAGCTTAGCTTGGCTTGAGTGTGTTTGATCATTGCTTTTGTTTGCTAGTGATTAGGAAGGTAGAAACTAGATCCTCCGACTGTAGCTGTGACACTACTAGTTGGTAATCTCTCATCTAGTCTAACCACGAAGCTCCTGTGGATCGACCCTGACTACCGCTATACTAGTGTGTGTTAGGTTTTCTCTTATTTTTGACCGCACGACGACCTCTGCGCGTGTCAAATTTTGGCGCCGTTGCCGGGGAGCTGTGCGCTTAGATTAGGTGATTTGTAGGATTAAGTTTCTGATTTTGATGTTTGATTTTAGTTTGCTGATTTTTGGTATGCGTACATCCTTATGATGGGTGATTACATGTACCCGGATCAGTATCAGTATTATGAGAATCCGGCCGACACCTATTACGAGGATGATTGCTACAATGGGTCATTCAATGACAATGGATGGCGGACCGAGGAGTCATCTCAGCCTGAGAATTCTGCAACTTGGGCTCAACTTTGGGTACTAATGTATAACAACTACCACGAGCAGAAGGACCAGGCTGAAGCTCTTAAAAAAGTGCAAGCTTCTTTAGATAGGTTAGTCTGAGTTGAGTTAGCTTAGGCTTAGCTTGACTTTGGTTGGTGATTGTTTCTTTGGAGTAGTTGAGAATTAGGAACCAGGTCCTCTGACTGTAGCGTGACACTACTAGTTGGTAATCTGTCATTTAGTCTAACCACGAAGCTCCTGCGGATCGACCCTGACTACCACTGTACTAGTGTGTGTTATGTATTTCTCTTATTTTTGACCGCACGACGACCTCTGCGTGTGTCAAATTTTGGAAATGTTCACCACCTTCGCCAGAACCGGAGGTGAGTGATTTTTATACCAACAATAATGTGTGTGAACTTGCATCACCTGAATATGTGATGGAAGGGCATACACCGTGGGAAAATCAAGAAACCATTGAGATGGTCGAAATGGTTGTTGAGGAAGAGGTTGTAGGTGACAATGCTACCTCTAACTCAACAGCTTTTGATGTTTTTGATGTTTTTGAAAATGTTGAGAATGTCGAGCTGGTGATGAGTGAATCCATACCATTACGAGATGATTTAATTAATGAGGATGTTGTGGAGGGGACTGTAAGTGACAGTACAAATCCCAGCCCAACAATTCCCGAATTTGTTGAAATGGTTGATGTTTTTGAGGAAGGGGGTGTAGATGACAATATTACCCCCGACCCTGTAATTTTTGAAAATTTTGAGAAATTTGAAAGTAAGGATCTGATGATGGGTGACTTTATACCACCATCAGATCAAACCAGTCACTCATTCTTGGTTCCGACCCACCTGTTGGACGATGACCAAGAAGTTGATGCTGATGAGTTAATCTTTGAAAATAAAAAACATGATTTTATCACCACTCATGATCCATTCATGAATGGAAAATTAGATATGATCAATACCATCGATGAGGACATATGGAAGCATCCTGATAGGTTGCCCTCCGATCCCATTCGATTGGAAAATTTTTATTGGTACTGCAAACCAAAATTGCAAACTGAAAATGGCACGTGGTACACTGGCAAAATGAAATCTACAAAACAACTACTGGGAGCAGCACTAGGCGCGCTTCATGTCAAGCCAGTGATTTTGAAGAGATATAGAAGGAAGGATCGAGCTTGGAGGTTCAAAGCAACCTCCAAGCATTCACGGGAGCTAATCAACAAACAACAATTGTGCAGCAACAGGAGAACCAACAAGCCATTCGACCCAGGAAAGTTTGAGGAGCATGTGGGCAACGAAGGGACGGTGGTGACTGAAAATCAGCAAAGAAGGAAGGCATACGATCCACCGTAGCTGTAGCAGGAATAATACGTCTGGCTGAAGAGGTTAAACTTAGCGCTTGTTGGGAGGCAACCCATCGTGTCATAAGTTAGGATATATTTCTTTGAATAAAATACAAAAATACATCAATCTTTTTGTAGGTACTATTAGTTTGAAATAAGTGTGGGGTCATTTGAGAAGTTTTGAAATTTTTGAAGTCCGCGCCGCGGGTATTTGAATTACGCGACGCGGGATCGTAAACCAGCCCGATGCGCAGGGGTTGATTTGGTGAGACGCGCGACGCGCAAAGCGTAAACCCGCGACGCGGTAAACGATCAGTCGGTTTTCTCCTTTATAAGGTAAGCCGCGGCTCACATAACCCACACACGACTCGGAGCTCTGGTTATCGAAATTTTCTTGAAATTTTTCTTGCTCATTTTGTTTCCACTGTCAAGGTACGCCAATCTAACTATCTATTGCTCGTTAAAACTAGTGATTAGGTAGTTAATTTTAGTGATTTGCTCGAAATAGTTCAAAACTTAGAATCGCTAATGCTAGCTCATAGGGTGTTTGTTTGCCAAATGGAGACCCTAGATGAGCTAGTCGGCACCTAGGCTACCTTGTGGTGTGATTAGATTGAGTTATAGCAGGATAAATTGAGATTTTGGATCGGGGTTTGGAAACAGCCACACGCCGCGCCGCGCCCTTGCTCTTGGGCCGCGCCGCGGTGCGACAAGGAAGATAGGGACTGATTTTGCAAAATTTTTGTTTTGTGGCTATATTTTCTTTTTGCTGATGATGTTCAGATTGGAGCATGCCTTCCTCCAGTTCCCCGAGGGATTGGCCAGTTCTGCAGAGTATACTTCACGGAGAGACGCATTGAGGAGTCGCCGGGTTCTAGAGGCGACGGTTATTGACAGAGATATATTGAGAGACGCAGGGCTATGGGGTGCGATCAAGCCGTTCTTGCATCGCACCTGGACCCATGAGGAGGCGTCATTTACTTGCCGAGGATGGGACCGGATCATGACCACTAACGAGGATGTGGTCTATACGGAGCTTCTCCTGGAGTTCCTGTCTACCATCCATTTTGCTCCCAGGGCGTCGGATCCACGATCCAGGCTCATCCGCTTTCTCTTGGGAGGTGTACAGAGGGAGTGCAACCTCCGGGAGTTCGGGAGGCGCACAGGCATCTACACTCCGGCGGATTTGCAGCACCGTTACTTCACGCAGTTCTTTGGTGCGTGCATCCAAGGGCAGCCAGAGCGGGCTCCCAACATGGAGATTTGTACACCACTGTCCAACGTCATGTATGAGGCAGGGACCTCGAGGGAGAGCCACCTACGCGATCCACTTCACCGCCTCATGCACCGGATCGTCTCCACCTCCATCATGCAGCGGGAGGGAGGCGAGAAGGTGTCTGGGGAGGACATGACATTTTTATGGGCTCTCCTCGACCCGTCCCGATTCCTCTATCTCCCCTTCGCCCTCGCGGTTGCTCTCTCCACCCACTCGACCGATGCCTCCACTAGCAGCCCACTAGCCAGGGGGTATTTTATTACCCGCCTGGCCCGTTCCTATGGGGTCCTTACTGCCTCCGTGGCAGCTTCCTTGACCGCTCTGCCTCCATCACGCACTAGAGCACGCACTTTGGAGAGGATGCGGCTCATTGAGCAGCAGCGCCCGGGGAAATTCATCCGGGCACCGACCGAGCCTCCTCAAGCACCTCAGCCCGCGTACGCCCAGCCTGGCAGGAGACGCAGGAGGCCAGAGCCAGCGCCAGAGCCCGCAGCCCCGACAGAGCCACATCAGGAGGACCTGGAAGCCAGGGTTGCTAGGATTAAGGATCAGTTGGCATGGATCGGGGAGGTACTTTTGGATTTGGCCACACTGCAGGGCTGACGTCCCCGACCATTCCCAGCCAGGGCCCACGATCATGAGGTCGGACCCTCCAGGCCACCTGGTAGTGATTGATGTACTTTTTCTTTCTTTCTTTTTATATTTTTTTGGGATATATGTACAAGCTTATGACACTTCTATCTTTATATTTTGTTCATATTTTATTTGTCATGTTTGTTTTTAATTTGATTGTTAAGTTATGCATGATATACCAATTTGAGAAGGAGTTGTCTCAGACAAGTGTGGGGTTACCGTGCCCCCTCCACTTGTCTCGACCACCGGCGTGTTCACTGTAGCACTACAACTCCAGAATACGAAATCAAGGATCCATCTGTACGCAATTATACCTGTGATATTAAGCACCAAGCAGTCTATCGTCCAAAAGGGGTAACTCTTTCTCCCTTGTTTTGAAATAATTTTTGTACAATGGGGACGTTGTACGGCTTTAAGTGTGGGGTGTGGACGGTCGAAAGAGATTTTTTTTGAAATTTTTTGCAGAAATGATCAATTTTTCAATTTTTAGCAATATTTTTCAAAATTTTTAATAAATTGCAATTTTGAAATGAATGGTTTGTGATTGTGATAGCATTAGTATTTTTCAAGAAATACTGTTTATTTGTGATCATGTTATTAGTTAGTCAAATAAGTTGAGTTTTACGAGTTTAGAAGATTGAGATGTTTTAGGATTGGAATTTAGGAAGAAAAAGTCAATCTGTGGCCTTTGTTGTTCGTGCCGGTAGGTCTAAAATGGGTGGGCCTTATGCACCATACCACCTAAGATCGTCTGGTCTGGGATGGTATTTCTGAAAGCTCGCTACACGGACAACATCGAAAGTCATGGACAATTCCTTAATGGCCTTTAGAATCTGAATGAGTAAGTACACTTCATTGTGGACAGAAAGTTTGTAATCAAGGGTAGGGTTCTCTAGAAAGCCATGAATTCCAAAGAACAATTCAATTATGTTTTCGCGAACTATTCCACTCTAACTCATAGAGTAATAAACTTTGAAACTAAACACAGTCAAAAATTGTTTGATTCTTTATTATAATTTGTTAAAAACTCTCTTGCTTCGGGACAAGCAAGGCACAAGTGTGGGGTGTTTGACAACGCCTAGTGATAGCAAGTATTTTAGGCGTTATTGAGCCCTGTTCTTGATAAAATTATATCAAATATGTCTGGGTGTTCTCACTTTTCGTGCCAGGACTTGTTTGGAGAAAAAGAATGAAAACAGGGACTAAAAGCGTGCAAAAGGAAGAAGTTTGGAAAGAATGAAAAATCAAGGAAACTCGTACGCGCGCCGCGGATACATCATCTGCGCGATGCGGGCTTAAGGCGGTGGAACACATTCAAATGCCGAAGAAACGGGAAAAGATAAGTACGCACTCCGCAGGATCCATAAAAGCGCGGCGCGGCCTCGGGAAATTTGAAACTATAAATAGAGGCATTTACAGTCGAAAACCCTAGCAAAGACCGGGTGTAAAATCGACCTTGAAGCTCTTTGACTCCAAGATTTCATTCCAGAAGACTCTCATTTGGTATTGGTTAGTTTTAGATTTTATTTGTAATTAAATAGTTGGATTTAAGCTTGGTTTTGTATCTTTAGGTGTGACAACCATTGATATTAAGCTTTGACTTCTGTTTTTGGATCATTTGGTTACTGTTTTTATGTTTGGATTCAGATTTGGTGAATGAGAAGCATTTCGTTACATTTAATCTTAGCTTTTCGGTGTTTTTATACTTGTGTTGGTTTTGGATGTTTGATGTATGTTTGGATATTGTTTTGATCTTATTGGGACTGTTTTCCTTTGCTGAAATCAGTAACTAATTAGGTTAGTTGTAGGCATTAAACCTTGGCTAGTAACTGTTCAGTAGAACTTTAGTTAGTGGCTAGTTTATGCTTTGCTTGGTTTTGCTAGTTTGGATGCCTTTGATTTCTTCTGATTCAGAGATGTACTTCTGATTTCAGAAAGTGACTAGGTCATTTGAGCATAGCTTAGCTTGGCTTGAGTGTGTTTGATCATTGCTTTTGTTTGCTAGTGATTAGGAAGGTAGAAACTAGATCCTCCGACTGTAGCTGTGACACTACTAGTTGGTAATCTCTCATCTAGTCTAACCACGATGCTCCTGTGGATCGACCCTGACTACCGCTATACTAGTGTGTGTTAGGTTTTCTCTTATTTTTGACTGCACGACGACCTCTGCGCGTGTCAATTTCCTGGGGAGATGAGATAGGGTGTTGGCTCCTCTTGGACTGTTCTTTGGCTCCACCTCAACACTTGCATTTCTTTAACTTCGGTTAGATTGCTCCCTATCAACACTAGCATTACCTTCACTTTGATCAGATGGCTCCCCCTCAACAGATGATGGTCCTTGCACACTACTTGTGGAGGAGTCATCAGGTCCATCTGTGGGCTTGGAAGTTCAGATGCATGGTTATCTGGTGCCCTGGCTTCTGAGTCCACAGCTCTCACAGGTGGATCAAACAGAAGTGCGAAGTCTGTGTCAAATGTTGTGATTGATATAGCGTCCACAGCCGGTTTTGGAAAGATGGATGACATAGGGAATGGATGCAGAGACTTCTTGATGTAGTAATCATCAAACCTTAGGTTGAACGTTTCTTTGATTTTTCGAGTTCTCTTGTTCATGACTATGTAAGCCTTTGAGTCTTGAGAGTATCCAAGAAAGATTCCTTCTTCTGACTTATCATTGAACTTAGACAAGTGATCCTTCAAGTTCAAGATAAAACACCTACAACCGAAGATGTGAAGAAATTTGACATTTGGTTTTCTTCGGTTGAGCACTTCGTAAGGAGTGATGTGAAATCGCTTGTGAATGTAAGATCTGTTTTGAGTAAAGCATGCAGTAGAAATAGCTTTGGCCCAGAAGTACATAGGCAAGTTTGCAAAGTATAGCATAGTTCTAGCTGCTTCACACAAAGAACGATTTCTCCTTTCCACAACACCGTTTTGTTGAGGAGTATAAGGTGCAGAGAAGTTGTGACTAATTCCTCTTGTTTTCAAGAATCCATCCAAAGTTTGGTTCTTGAACTCAGAACCGTTGTCACTGTGCACAGTTCGAACTTTCTTGTTGAGCATCAATTCCATTTTCTTTATGAAGTTAATGATTTCTTCAGCAGCATCTGATTTCTTTCTTAGGAATAAAACCCAAGTAAACCTTGAGTAGTCATCAACTATCACAAGTATGTATTTCTTTTTCTCAATTGACTCAACTATAGATGGTCCACACAAATCCATGTAGAGAAGTGAAAGAGGTTCGGTGATTTTGGGATTGATCACTGTCGGATGTCGTTGTTTTGTTTGCTTGCCATGTTCACAAGCAGAACAAAGAGTGTCATTATCAAATTTAAGAGCAGGCATTCCTCGAACCAAATCCATAGCCACTAACTTGTTTAAATCTTTGAAGTTTAGATGAGCAAGTCTTCGGTGCCATAGCCAGCTGACATCGGAGTTGGCTTTTGAGAGAAGACATAAAGATTGCCAACTAGTTACAGGCTTTAGATTCAAAGGAAACATCGATCCCTTCCTTTCAGATTTCAGTAAGACTTCTTTTGTTTCTTCTTTTGTGATTACACTCCTTTGGTTGTTGAATGTTACAGCATTTCCAGTTCCAACCACCAATTGAGATATACTCAGAAGATTGTGTTTTAACCCTTCAACAAATGCCACTCTACTGATCGTGAATTGGCCATTTGTTATTTTGCCATATCCCCGAATTGGACAAGTTTCAATATTACCAAAGCGAACATTTCCAGCATCATCCAAAGTTCTGTAGTCCCTGAGATACTCCTTCTTCCCAGTCATGTGTCTTGAGCGGCCACTATACATGTACCATTTAGAGTCATACCGCTCATTTGACATAACCTGCAATCAATCAAGAAGGAGTTGGTACCCAATCAATCTTGGGTCCTCAGGGTAAGCAAAGGATTCTTGAATCCATTTTTCTACGGCCTCTTCAGAAATTTCATTAGCGTTTAAATTAATCAGATTCTCCGAAGCCTCATGTGATGAGCAAGATTCCGAAGTGTCTGAGCAGGATTCCGAAGAGTTTTTAGTCAAAATGGATGAGTCCGAAGTGACTGACAAAATGGCAGACTTCGGAACCCATTTTTGAATGCATGATTTTGACTTCGAGGTTTTTGAAGTTTTCTTTTTACTTGAAGGATTTGATGTCATTGAAGATTTTGAAGTTCTTGTTCTTGTAGTTAAGTTTTCTTTCAAATCATTCATTTTCCAATTTTGTTTTGGTTTTTTAATTGTTGACTTCGTTGAGATTGAGCTGCACAACGTCGAGGTACAAAGGTACTCTTCGTATGCCAATTTGAAGTCGTTTAGTGAAAAATTCTTATCTTTAAACAGATCCAAATTTTTGTCTAGCCACTGATGGAATGTATCTATCAAATTGTTTCATTTTGAAAATGTTTTCTTAGTGGGTTTTTGAAATTTTGGATTTGGGAAGTTAGGTTTTGTTGGTGTAAAAGTTGGTTTATCCTTTTGATTTTTGACTTCCGAAGCCTTTGAGTTAAATGGTTTTGTTCCAGAAGTTGAGGCAATTGCTTCATTTTGTTTCAAACCTTCAAAGGGAGTTTTTCTTTTCACAAGATTTTGAGTTTGTTTTTGATGATATACCATAGGCGACGTACTCGCCAGCTCGCCAGTTCGTCAATTCGCCAGCACGACAGCTCGCCAGCTCGACAGCTCGCCCGCTCGTCAGCCCGCCAGCTCGTTAGCACGACAGCACAACAAGATGTCCAGCCAGCTCCTAAGGGACGCGCGACCCGCGTGGCTGGACGACACGCTCCCTAACAACCTCGAATATTCGGGAATCCCGTAAACCAATAAGGGATTGGCAGCTCTCCTCGCAAGAGCTCAACATACGATTTACCAACACGGATGATTCGGTTAGTGTACGACCCACTACGTGGCCAGAACAATGCACCAATGCACCAATCACAGACAAGCACAGGAGATCCGCCAATCAGAGAAGGCCCACGATCCCAACGATCGTGTGGTCCCCCAAAGGTACAACGGTATATGATGATCGACCCCATGGGAAGATAATCATCGTCACTCTCACTCTGCTTTTCGTTATCAACTTTCTCCCTCACTTTTCCGACCATGACACTAACTAGACCGTCGGAGCGCCTCCCGGGACCGCCTCCCGAAGTGCGACTGACCGTCTTTCTCGTTGTTGTGCACTCAGGCATTCATTCTAGTCAATCGGCGAACACGAAGAAGGACCAGTTCTCATCATTGGCGCCATCTGTTGTGTGACAACGCAAGGATCATACTCTCTGAAACTGAATGGCTACACCATCGGAGAATCAGCAAGGCAACGTCACACCAAGCCCAATCCGACCGATGACGTCCCTAGACGCCGCTACACCACAAACGCCGGTAAACGTACTCAATACACCTTCTTCAGCTACTATCATACCACCGTGGCAGCCGCCGCTGCCAACTCCCGTAACACCACCAGTGGCGTACCTCAATCCTCTACTTCAAACCGGAACATCATCAGTCCCACCATTATTTACACCACAGACCACCACACTCTCAATGACGGGAATGTCGACGTTTCCTCCTTTCCCTTTTCTTCAGTCGGGAACATCGACGAACTCCTCCATTTCCCTGGGATTTTCTTCATCTATATCAGTGCCACTAACCACCAGTTTCCCCTCGACCCCTACACCAGTCTCAACTATCCCCCATCAGATGTTTACCGGTATGCCAACGCCCCATACATCCTTTGGAATGCCACCATTCTACGGTAGCAGTTATACACCACCTTACATAACGCCACCATACAATTTTGTACCACTTCATCCACCTTTTCAGCAATATACGCTAGTTGCAATTCCAACAGTAACAACCAGTCGTTCCCCTTTTGTCAAAGAGTTACTGGACTACGAGATCCCAAGTACAGCCAAGCTACCGACGTTGAAAGTTTATAACGGTACAACATGTCCTAATAGCCATATCGATACATACGAATGGCATATGACGTCCCTGAAATTAGATCAGCGATTCTGGTGCACGTACTTTCCAACAACTTTGGATGGAAACGCAGGCGCGTGGTTTAAGAGTTTGGCACCAAATAGCATCTACAATTTTGAACAGTTGAAACAACTCTTCCTAACAAATTTCATGCAACTCAGAAAGTATAGAGGCGATAATCACGCCATCATGGGGTGTAAGCAACGCGAAAGAGAGTCCGTGAAAGAATACTTCAGGCGTTTTAACAAAGCAATACTAGACGTTCCGGGACAAGATGATAGAATGGTAACAGGCGCCTTCACCTGGCGACTTCTCCCAGGACCGTTGTCTAGGAAGTTCCTGGGAAAACCACCCCAGACGCGTCACGAACTCAAAGAACGGGTAGAACGTTTTCTCCGTCAAGAAGAAGGGACTGTGGAAAAACAATCATCCATTAAGGCAACATCAGACCAATACCATAAACGCCATGACCGATACCAGCACAGTAGCCGCCGTACCGATTATCTCACTCCTTCCTTTAGAGGAGGGCGACCACCACGGCGGTACAACCCATTCCCTCGAGAAGAGTAGCGAAATCGAAAAGCAGATATTTACGTGGTCAAAGAAAATACTGGTAAAACCCAAGACAACAGACATCGATACTGTGAATACCACAAAAGTAGGGCTCATGACACAGCGGATTGTGCTATGTTGAAACGGGAAATAGAGGAAAAACAGCTTAAAGGAAATCTCATTGAAACGGAAAGGAAATTACGGGAACAATACGAAGCAGATAGGAACATGGGAAGAAACAAGAAGGACGAAAAAGGAGCTGGGCGAGGACTCGAGATACTAGCTATTCGCGCCTGCCACAAACGAACCTCACACGCCAGAGAGGAAGCCGCGCGCCCCCATCAAAAGACTCTAAACCTGGACTTTTCTATAGCCGATCCCAGACCAGAAAACTGGCGAGGAGACAATCCTTTAATCATCATAGGGTACGTCAAGAATATTAAAATTCACAGAGTATACATCAACACTGGAAGTGCCGCAGACATCATCCACGAGCATTGTTTCAATTTACTTCCTCAAGTAATTAAGGATACCTTAAAGCCAGCCACGGGCCGATTGGTAGGGTTTACAGGCCACAGTATCTGGCCCGTCCGGATAATACATCTCCCCTTCACCCTGCGAAGCTTCGACGAGAAGCTCTACAAAACCGTTCTCCTCGAATTTGTTGTGGTAAGGGCGCCGTCGGAGCACAACATGATATTGGGGAATCCAGGGCTCCTGAAATTCGGCGCAGTACCATCTACGGTCCATGGTACACTAAAATTCAAAACATCCGGCAATACAGCGTGTGTTCTAGCCACAAACCGTCAACAACTAAGATGTTACCAGGTCATGCAACCCACAGATATCGTTTGCCCCACTAAGAAAGTAAAATCGGAAGAATCCGACGACAAGGTGATTGTTAACCAAGATTATCCTGAGCAGCATGTCAAGATAGGCGATGCGCTACCCGCTGATATAAGAGATACAATTATCGCTCTCCTCTGCAAGTATCAGCACGTGTTTGCATGGAAACCATGACATGGTGGGGGTGGATAGAGATGTCATAGAGCACAACTTAAATGTCAAAGCAGGAAGTGGTGCCATTAAGCAAAAGAAGAGAATCCAAGCTGGCGAACGTAATGCAGCGATCAACACTGAAGTATCCAAATTGGTGGCTGCCGGAATTCTACGAGAAGCAATTTTCCCCGATTGGATAGCCAACCCAGTAATGGTTAAGAAACAAGATGGCAGTTGGCGCATGTGTATAGACTATACAGATTTGAACAAGGCGTGTCCCAAAGACTGCTACCCTCTGCCGGAGATTGATCAGAAAGTAGCGTCACTCCAGGGTTTCCGGTGGAAGTGTTTCCTAGATGCGTATAAAGGATATCACCAAATTCAAATGAAGAAAGAGGACGAAGAAAAAACCGCATTCTACACTGATAGGGGAACATTTTGCTAATAGAAAATGTCGTTTGGATTGAAGAACGCAGGAGCAACTTACCAACGTTTGGTCGACAGAATATTTCACGAGCAAATTGGAAGGAACATTGAGGTTTACGTTGACGATATGGTCATCAAAAGTCCAGAACCTTTAGCACTGACGGCTGACAATGAAGAAACTTTCAAGATGCTGGAAAAAACAAAAATGAAATTAAATCCAGCAAAGTATGTCTTTGGAGTAGAAGAAGGCCAGTTCTTGGGATATTATGTAACGAACCAGGGTGTCCTCCCTAACCCGGAAAAAGTCCAAGATGCTATCGAAACCAAAGCCCCCACTACATTGAAAGAAATGCAAGGTCTTAATGGAAAGCTGACTGCCCTAGGCCGTTTTATAGCCAAGTCAGCTGAAAAAGCATTACCACTCTTTAATACATTGAAAGGAGAAGTCAGCAAAGAAGGATTCCGGTGGACGCCTGCAGCCGACGAGGCATGGCAAAAGCTCAAACAAACACTCAGTCAACTGCCGACGTTCGCCAGCCCAACCCCTGGGGAAACTTTGTTTGTATACCTGTCGGCGGCCCAAGAAGCGATTTCAGCAGTCCTGGTGGTGGAAAGAAATACCACGCAGTTGCCAGTGTATTTCGTAAGCCGAGCACTTCAAGGCCCAGAAGTCAATTACCCAATATTGGAGAAACTTGTACTGGCACTTGTGTACGCCGCCAGGCGACTCTGATGATATTTCCAGGCACACCACATCGAAGTTCTCACCAGCCAACCGTTAAAGCAAATACTCTTGAAACCAGAAAACTCCGGCCGACTGGCAAAATGGGCAATAGAATTAAGGAGCATCACATTGAATATCGACCGCGATCAGGTATCAAAGGCCATGCTCTAGCGGATTTTCTCATTGAAGTCCCAGAGCAAACGCAAGTGGCAGCGCCAGATAGCGAGCAAAAACCCATAGCTAAGCAACAATGCGAGTGGATTCTTTATACTGATGGGGCAGCAAGCAAGGAAGGATCGCGTGCAGGCCTAATTTTGGAGAGCCCACACAAAGAGGAGATTACATACGCATTAAGGTTCGATTTCAAAACATCCAATAATGAAGCGGAGTATGAAGCTCTGCTAGCAGGTTTAAGACTGGCAATCGAAAACGGGGCAAAGCAAGTCGCAGCTCTGAGTGACTCAATGCTCGTAACGAACCAAATCAATGGCTGATACGAAGCCAGAGATAGGAGAATGCAAGGATACATGGACGCAGTTCAAAGGCTAACCAAATCCTTCGACAGATTCTCTATCAAGCATAACCTAAGATCGGAAAACAGAAGGGCGGATGCCCTGAGTAAATTAGCCTCAACTTCTTTTGACCATTTGACAAAGCAAGTGCTGGTTGAAGTTTTACCAACAAGAAGTATAGACGAAAAACAAATCTGTAACACAACGCGCGAGGAAGCAACATGGATGACACCTTACATAGAATACCTTCCACATGGCACATTACCAGAGGACGATGCAGACGCACGAAAGATAAGGGTCAAAGCCCCCAATTTCACAATAATTAAGGGAGCGCTGTATAGAAGAGGATACCTTACCCCGTGGCTAAAGTGTGTAACCAAGGAAGAAGGACAACAAGTGCTGGAGGAAACACAGTCAGGGCTCGCAGGAACTCATGAAGGGGCACGCGCCCTAACTGGTAAAATACTGCGAATGGGGGTTTTCTGGCCAGACATCTACCATGACGCGATAGAAATGACGCGAACATGCACCGAGTGCCAAACCTTTGCCCCGGTGCAAAACTTACCTCCCAACACAATGACAAGCATTAGCAGCCCCTGGCCGTTCTACCAATGGGGAATTGATATTGTAGGACCATTTCCAGAAGCCCCTGGAAGGGTGAAATTCCTCGTTTGTCGCTATTGATTATTTCACGAAATGGGTGGAAGCTGAACCATTAGCCTCCATCTCGGGCAGGACCATCATAAAGTTTATGTGGGAAAACATATTGACAAGGTTCGGCACACCTAGGGTGTTGATCAGCGATAACGGATTACAGTTTGAAGAGAATCCGTTCCGGGGATGGTATGAAGAACGAAACATCCGCCAGCAATTCACTTCAGTGGCACACCCGCAGGCAAACGGTCAGACGGAAGTAACCAACCGAACTATTGTCCATGGAATCAAGAAGAGGTTAGGAAAAGCTAAAGGTAACTGGGTAGAAGAATTCCCAAGTGTCCTGTGGTCCTATAGGACAACCCCCCGAGCTGGCACGCGAGAAACCCCATTCAGTTTAACATATGGCACGGAGGCTGTACTTCCCCAAGAATTAATGATAACGTCCCTCAGAATTTCCACTTTCACACCAGAAAAAGCTGATGAAGACTTGCGACACAGTCTGGATTTACTAGACGAAAAAAGGGAACTCGCTAACTTACGACAGGCAGCGTACAAATCCAATACAGAATGGTATTATAACAAACGGGTACAATCCAAAGCTTTTAAAGTGGGAGACTTTGTGCTGAGAAGAAACGAAGTTAGCCATGCACAGCCAAGAGGCAAGTTAGGACCGACGTGGGAGGGTCCTTACAAAGTACAAGAGGCGCGCTGGAATGGGTCCTACGTACTAGAGACCACCGATTGAAAAACAATACCAAGAACATGGAATGCTCAGCACTTAAGAAAATTCTTTTTCTAAGAACATCGCATTTGAATAGTTACGGCCCAAAAACTCTCGAATGTATACGCCTAATCTTCACAAGGAGCTAGGTCTCCAGGCATTAATATATGTTTTGTTTTAAAAATGCATTGCCCTTTTCAAGTTATGCCTCCAAAATCGATAACAGGTGGGTTGGACTGATCAACCAGCCCACAAACATCAATCGAAATCAAAAATTGTGGCCGAGCACCACACCCATTAAGTCGAAACTTAATGTTTGTAGCCGAGCACCACATCATTTGAAATAAAAAATTGTGGCCGAGCACCACACCCATTAAGTCGAAACTTAATGTTTGTGGTCGAGCACCACATCATTCAAAATCAAAAAATTGTGGCCGAGCACCACACCCATTAAGTCGAAACTTAATGTTTGTGGCCGAGCACCACATCAATCGAAATCAAAAATTGTGGCCGAGCACCACACCCATTAAGTCGAAACTGAATGTTTGTGGCCGAGCACCACATCAATCAAAATCAAAAATTGTGGCCGAGCACCACACCCATTAAGTCGAAACTTAATGTTTGTGGCCGAGCACCACATCATTCGAAATCAAAAATTGTGGCCAAGCACCACACCATTAAGTCGAAACTTAATATTTGTGGCCGAGCACCACATCTTTTGAAATCAAAAATTGTGGCCGAGCACCACACCCATTAAGTCGAAACTTAATGTTTGTGGCCGAGCACCACATCATTCGAAATCAAAAATTGTGGCCGAGCACCACACCCATTAAGTCGAAACTTAATGTTTGTGGCCGAGTACCACACCAATCGAAATCAAACCCATGGCTAAATACCACAACCATTAAGACAAAAGTTAATAGCCAAACAGCATACCTACCACAGGGAGATATAAGCAATTACAGTCAAAATACCAAAACAATTACATTCAGACACTTGGTTAACAATAGCGCAAGCCGCAAATATCATTAGAACAAACATATCAAGGAAATTGTTTTACGCATCACAGGAAAACACAACTTGCCAGGGAAACCAAAAAGTAAAGCAGCATTATCCAACGACAAGCAAAAAGAAAAAAGAGGGAAACAGCAAATGTCAAACACAATTGTTCAAAAACAACCACCACCTGCACACATTAAACAAAAGTACTCTACTCGTCGGCCTCAACCCGCAGCAACTCCTTCAGCTCTCCAATACTTAGTTGGCCCAAGCGAAGTAACCCGGCATAGTCTAGCGTGGCGAACTCCTCCATAGCATCATTCACCTCTCGAGCATAGCTGGAAGACGAGCTACCCTCCTCCGTATCCGGACTTGCAATATTAAGTTCTTGGCGAAGAGTACGGCGGCCAGCATCTTCACCTGCAATGTAACTGGTACGCCTGATACGGTTCACACTATGAATCAGTTCCGGAATCATAAAGACCTTCTCCACAACCCTAACCATACCCTCTTCAATAACCCACTTCAAATCCCCCTCCACTTTAGCCAACGCCGCAGCTCCCTCCTCCAACATACGATCTTTCTCACATGACTAAGCATCAAAGCTCTCTGTGCGAATCATCAGTGTTTCGTTTTCCTAAATCGCCTTATCCAACTGCCCCTGGGTGGTAGCAAGCTGCTCCTCAACAGACATTTTCTCTGACATCAAAAGCTCATACTTCTGATCAAACTCGCCAGACGCCTTCTCCAACCTAGCCATCTGACCTTTCAGCTCCTCCACTGCCCCGCGCAAGCGGGCATTCTCTGCTGCATCTTTTCGGGCCTCCAATTTGAACGACTCCTGTGTCTTGGAGGAGTTGGCTAGGTGCTCAATGCGTTTTGCAGCAGCCGCTAGGTAATACGCTGACTGGGTAGACGCAAACCTCAGTGTACTCACCAAACCATCATGCGTAAAATTCTCCATCTCTGAGTCAGCAGCAGGGGGAAAAGCATGTAAGGCAAAATCAATAGCAGCCTCTCGCGAGGATAAGCGAGAGCCATTCAACAATTTCCAGTTAGGAACGAACGGCAAAGATGAATAATCCTTCTAGACATGCGTCCCCAACGCGTCACTACCTTTCCCCAAGCTAAAATCATCATCATCATCAATTTCAAATCCACCCATACTACCACCATCAACGTTCCCAGACTCAACACCAGCAACACCCTTTTTACATTGGCCTTGTGTACCTTCAGATCCAGAAGCTTTCACCTCCTCACAACCTTCTCCTTACCTTTACCTTTGTCACCAGTAGCACCAGACTCAGGAACCAATTGGGAATCCTTTGGAGCATCATCATCCGGAATCTCAATAACCCCAAAGTCATCCTCCTTCAACTGGTTCAACAACCTACGGCGACTTATACGCCTGATTAATCGAGTCTCCCTAGAACTCTTCGACCCCTCCACCGTATCCCAAACAACTTTCCTCTTATTCAATAATTTGGATGCCTCTTCAATAATGCCCTCTTTACTATCCACAACCAATTCATGAGACTTCTCGCCGTCTCCTTTGGATAAACCCTCCACCTTCACATCAATTAAGGCAACCTCACCGGACTGATCTTTCTCCGACTTTACTCCTTCCTTAATATTTTCGATACGAGCGACAGTGTCTGGATTGCAAAAAACAAAAGATGGAGGTACCTTGTCAACCAAATCCATTTCACAATATTGGTATTTTTCTTTAGAACTTTTCGAAAGAACCTCTTCAAAGCGAACCTTACGAGGAGCACCTACGTACAGAGCCAACAATTTTCTTTGAAAAGGGGAGGGAAGAACATAGCAGAATGAACACAGAAGAACCAAAAAGAAAGAACAAAAACGTACCTTTTTGAATAACGAAAAACTCAGGCATCTTACCCCGCATCCTCCAAGCAATACTCATTCCCCCTCTAGCCAGAATATGTTCGGGAAACTCATCGGCAGCTACCTGAAAACTATTGAGAAACTTCACCACCGCTTCCTGATGAGGATATAACTTCGGAATCTGATCAGACGCTGTGCCTCGACACTGATAGATGGTTCCCAATCTTGAAGCGTTTACCCACAGCCAATGGTCTTGCCAGTTCTTCAGAGAATATCGGGGTTCGGGTACTAGGATGTGCACAGAGGTCCTCCAGTAGAAAGCGTAGTTATCCCCAACTGCTGCAAATCTAAAGTAGTGTTTAAAAATGAAGAAATCGGGGGCTATACCCTGCGAACGTCACAGTAACTCAAAGGCAACAATCTTGTTCACAGAATTTGGGGTCAACTGATGAAGGCCAACATAGTTTCGTCAGAGCACCTCCTCCATGAAATCCTACGTTGGAAGACGGTAACCAGCGTCAAAAGTCTTTAGATAAATCCTGGTTTTTCCCTCTGGGGGGAAAGAGAAGATGGCACCATCGGAAGGAATTAGAACACCATCTTCAGGTTGGAAACCGTACTTTTCCACAAGAGGACCGTAAAGCTCATCGGCGATCTCTTGTTCGACAATCGCGGCTATTGTTTCAGTGTATCGAAAGAGAAAGGGCAAAGAGACAGAAAGAGGAGGTCGAGAATGTAATGGAAGAGAAATGAAGAAAACCCTAATTGAAGGAACAAAGATAAGAAGCGGGAAACTCGAAAATCGCTAATGATGAAAACTGACACATCATGTCAACAGTAATTGCGGACCCACTCAGTAAAAGCGAACCGCCGTTCCCTAAAGTCTAGAACGTTAGAGCTAGCACGCGTCTATATCGACTATTAGACTGGGGGGACTTGATGATATACCATAGGCGACGTACTCGCCAGCTCGCCAGTTCGTCAGCTCGCCAGCACGACAGCTTGCCAGCTCGACAGCTCGCCAGCTCGTTAGCCCGCCAGCTCGTTAGCACGACAGCACAACAAGACGTCCAGCCAGCTGCTAAGGGACGCGCGACCCGCCTGGCTGGACAACACGCTCTCTAACAACCTCGAATATTCGGGAATCCCGTAAACCAATAAGGGATTGACAGCTCTCCTCACAAGAGCTCAACCTACGATTTACCAACACGGATGATTCGGTTAGTGTACGACCCACTACCTGGCCAGACCAATGCACCAATCACAGACAAGCACAGGAGATCCGCCAATCAGAGAAGGCCCACGATCCCAACGATCGTGTGGTCCCCCAAAGGTACAACGGTATATGATGATCGACCCCATGCAAGATCATCATAGTCACTCTCACTTTGCTTTTCGTTATCAACTTTCTCCCTCACTTTTCCGACCATCACACTAACTAGACCATCGGAGCGCCCTCCCGGGACCGCTTCCCGGAGTGCGACTGACCGTCTTTCTCGTTGTTGTGAACTCAGGCCTTCATTCCAGTCAATCGGCGAACACGAAGAAGGACCGGTTCTCATCAGTTTTGATTTCAAGTTCTCAGCAATAGGTTTTTGAATTGGTTTAGTAATCACTATTGCTGGTTTTGATTTTTGAAGAATTTGTGGTCTTTTCAAAATTAGTGGTTTTTGTACCGAAGCTTTGGTAACAGATACTTTTGGTTTTGAAATAGTATTTTCTGAGGTTTGTGACAATGGTACACACTCACATGATTCCATTAATTGAAAAACATCCATCTTCGGAGCTGCGAGTTTTTCCACAACTTGAATTTGTTTGTAGTTTCGATTAGTGTAGATGTGACTATCATTTTTCAGATTTAAAAGGTGTGACATGTTCTTAGAAATCTTTTCGTTTTCATAACATAGACGATTGTAGATGTTATGACCATACAAATCTTGTTTTCTTATGTTGACTTTAACTTCCATTCTTTCATTCATATCGTTTTCAACCATTTTAGATGATGAAAAGAATCCTTCCTCAGTGACTGTGGAATTATCCTCCTCAAGAAGTTTTTCTAAATCATTTTCAACCAAAGGCAATCCACCTGTTTCACAAAGATGACATTCTTGAAATAGGAAATTTTTGGATAGATACAAGCCACATGAACTAGCCTTTTTGAATTGTCCTTGAGATATTGATCATAAGAGACACAAACATCTGAGATTTGTAATTTTGATTTCACAATTTCTTTGTTTTCAAAGGTTTTTGGTTCACAACTCACTTTTGTTTTTCCTTTGTCCACCGAATACAGTTGTGAGATGTCTTCGGAGGGTGATTCGGATACAGAGGATGATTTTAATAATCTCAAGGAGGACTAGTCAATTTCCTCCATGTCCGAATCGCTTTCAGAATCCTTCTCAGACAAGTTATTAACAAATTCTTTTTCCTTGGTTTCAATTTGAGGTACAGCCTTTTTCAAGATTGGAATTTCTTGTGGTAAGAGTTTCTACAAATTATCAGCAGTGAGATGTTTTTCTACAGATATTAAACCATGTTTGTATGATGGATTTGTGACTTCGGACCCTGACACAATAGATTCACATTCATAGGATATGCTATCGACTTCCTTAAGTTTAAAATAAAAGGCAATAGTTGTCTATGTTGAACATTGCAAACATCAGCTGAATGATAAATTCTTGTAATATGCGCATATAATCGTCTGGCTGTTTCACAAAATATGTTTCGCTGTTTTAAGATTACATCATGATTGTTTAAAAAATTTTCTCTATTTTCTTCTAGCAGGGAGATTCTTAGATTGGATTTTTCTAGAGCTAGCTTCAGACTCTCAACTCTCCCCCTCAAGCTTAGAACCTCCTGCTAAGTGAGTATTTCTCTATTTTTAGCATCAACGAGTAGTTTGTGCATAACAGAACAATCATGAGTTATTTCATTTATAATAGGAGTAGATTGCTCCTCACATGGAGCAAGTCAATCGGGAAAGGGAAGAGGAGTATAGGAAGATCCTCGAGATAAACAGGATAGCCATTGAAAACCAGACATGGACCTAGGAGCTAATCAAGGCCATCGGTTTCAATGACTTCCATGTAAACAACAGGCTTCCACTCAAGAGCCTGGAAACAAAAAATGGCAAAAACTAGCAGCTGGATCTCCCCTACAATCCAAAGACATTTTCCTTTCTGCAATTTGAAAGGAATGTACCAAAAGAGAAGCTGCTGGAATACAAGACGAGAAAGGTTGCATTCCATGCAAAGTTCATTCAAGCTCCGAACTATGTATGGAGTGAGAAGAAGATAATGAAAATAATTTATATCAAGAAAGGAGAGGAGTATGTGGGCTTTCAAAACCTAAACTTCTTTGTACTTCGGGGTGTTAATGAGGATGAAGAGTCGAAGTTCACCATTGCTGACTACCCGATTATGAATCCTTCGGACTTCATAACTCTTCTCGACATCCTCAAGTTCTCTGCAGGCAACGAGTGCGAAGACATGGGGGTCTTCGCAACAGCCAAATCTCAGATCTCCTCCTTCTTCAGAAACTATCTTCTAAGAGTGGCCAGGTTTGATATTGTTGCGGCCGAACTCTTCAATCAATCTCTTGCACCCCCACCAACCACAATAGAAAATTTTGAACACTTGAAGGCTGGGTAGATTGTTGACAAGCCCTGGGGTGTGGTATTCAAAGGATTGTCCCATGACAATGAAACCATGGTGACTAAATTCTTTGACATTGACTTCATAGGACGGTTCCCTTCGGAGTCCATCAAACAAGTTCTTGCCCTGGTCAATAACTTCTTCGTAAATAACTGGCAAGAGAAAAAGAAAGTAAGGGAACACCTAAACTGGTGGTTGACAGTTAGGCACACCTTGAAGCAGGCCTACAAGAAACACTATCGTCAACAAAGATAGGCTTCGGATGCACTTCACACAAAGGGGGAGATTGTTGAGTCTATTTGTGCTGAAGTGCCCAACCATCCGAAGTTCTTCTGCCTATACCTCCGAAGTAATAAAGAAATATAAGACCCCGAAGTCTGAAGACTCCGAAGTGTGATGCATAGAGGATCCGAAGACTTCATAGCCTGTCAACATTTTGTATGCACGCATATAGTACAATACGTGGTGCATGAATCTCTTATCCTATTGGATAGTACACTGATAGGATATTCTCTATAATAAGTTGTACTATGCGTATCACTGAACTAGTATAAATATAAGTGATACCATACCGTGTTAGTATGCCATAGAAAAACCCCATTGTAAAACCCTAAAGTTATAATCAAGCATTCAGCACAAGTTATTCAATTCTGCTTGTTCATCTAATTGTTTTATATTACTTGTGTGTGATTGTTAAACTCTCATAGAACTGCTAGAGCAATAGTCATTATTCAAATCCAAATTGATTTCAACACCAACAGTCTTTCCCCCGGTACACGGTCGGAGATGGGGAGTTATTCCCCGGCCGACCTTGTACGCTCCTTGCGATATGCGGTGGCCCAGAGCACTTGCTTTTTCGGTGAAGGTGCTAATTGTCTGGAACAACTGTTGGCCGCTAATTCTGACCGGATTTACCTCCAGCAAGAGTTGGTTGCCACTCAGGCTGAGGCGGGCAGACATCGGGATGCTTTAAGGGATCTGCGTGGACGTGTTCTGCGTTCCGATGCTGACCTCCAATCCTAGCTAACTCTTTTGCAGGCTGCTGAAAAAGACGATGTTGTATTGAAGGAGCAGCTGGACACACTTAACCGTGAAAAAATCGAATTGCAGGACATTCTTTCCAAGGTGAAGGCTGAAAATGAAGGGTTTCACGTGCAAATCGAGTGTGCGGAAAGGGATGCGGGTGAACGGGACCGGTGGCTCAACCAAAGAAGAAAGCGTTGGAGGAGGCTGAAGCAGGTCTTGCTTGGGTGATGACAGAGGGATTGGTGGGGGTGGTTGATTTAGTGATGGAAAGTCGTGATTTCGGGTTTGGGGTTCATCGCCTCACGGATGTGTGTTTGGCAGCTGGCAAGGCTGCAGGGTATGTTCGTGCCTTGAAAGAGATGAGAGCTGGAAAAGGAATTGCTGAGGAGGAGGAGGTGCCCCCTATTGACTATGTTACTGAGGTGGATGAAGCGGTCGATCCGTTTGTGAATGTTGATTATGCCACCGCATTCAAACTTGGGGAGCTTTCAGTACCTGAGTTGAAAGCCTTGCTGGATCCCTCCAACACCGCCGGCCCGTCGCATCGTTGAATGGTAATTGTTTGTTGGTTTCTTTTGATGGTTATGTCATTCTGAACAATGTTTGTAAGGCCCTTCTGAGGCGTTTAGACAAAATATTTTGTAATTTGCTTTTGTGAGGCTGTGGAGCCTGGACATGATTTCCTTGGTTTTATGGATGGAACATGCATGTGGTAGTTTAGTAGCTCTGTTTTAATGAATGGTGATTATGCATAATTGTTTTGTCTGCTGCTTTCATTGTGTGTTGCGTTTTGGTATTCTTAATGTAGGTCTGATGTAATTGCGTTTCCTTTGGTTGTATGGCGACTTGTTGGCCTTGTTTTTTGTTTGCTTAGCGTTCGGACCAGGATTTAGTGTTGTTTGGTCTACCCATTATGAGTTATCTGCTTGGGTCATATTGGGGCTGACGTAGGTAGTCGCTAAGCCCGTTCAGACATTGGAGGAGCTACTATAAAGAGTCGTCGGGTGTGTTTGGAACGTATCGTCCATTCAGACCTTGCTAAGGTTAGGACCAGAAGTCGCTGAACCCGCTAGGGGGTATTTCACACTTAAGGTCGACACAAGACTAGGATAGGAGTCACTGAGTCTGTTTGGGACATTTCGTCCATTATGACATTGCTAAAGCTAGGACCAAGAGTCACTGAGCCCGCCAGGGAGTATTTCACCCTTAAGGTCGATACAAGACTAAGACCAGGAGTCACTGAGTCTGTTTGGGACATTTCGTCCATTCAGACCTTGTTAAGGCTAGGACGAGGAGTCGCTGAGCCCGCCTGGAAGTATTTCACCCTTAAGGTCGATACAAGACTAGGACCAGGAGTCACTGAGTCTGTTTGGGACATTTCATCCATTCAGACCTTGCTAAGGCTAGGACTAGGAGTCACTGAGCCCGCCAGGGAGTATTTCACCCTTAAGGTCGATACAAGACTAGGACCAGGAGTCACTGAGTCTGTTTGAGACATATTGTCCATTCACCATGTACAAAGTAAAGTTTAACATTGTCCATTTAACAATTTACTCCAGAGTAAAAGGTACAATGTTTTAAATAAAGTTAGGTAGTGCTACATGGTGACTTCTTTCCTGTGTTAAAACTTGCTTGGCGTTGTGTTTCGTTGATTTACTAGTGGAATTGCTTGAGGTTCTGGATGTTCCATGTTCTTGGGATCGGTCTTCCTTCCAGGGTTTTGAGGGTGTAGGAGCCCTTTATGTTGGCTTCGATGATGCAATATGGGCCTTTCCAAGTTGGGCCTAATTTGCCATGGGGCTCTGCGTGGCTGGCTTCATTTTTCCGGAGGACTAGGTCTCCTACTTTGAAGCTTTTCCCACGCACCCTCCTGTTGTAGTACCGTTCCGTGGTGGCCTTGTAACACGCCTATCTTAGCCCAGCTAGTTCTCGTTTCTCTTCGAGTAGATCAAGATTAAGGCGTAAGTCCTGGTCGTTTCTTTCCTCATCGACTTCCTCTACTCTTAGACTTCCCACGAGTATTTCTGGTGGTAGTACCGCCTCTAAGCTGTATGTCAGACTGAAGGGTGTTTCGTTTGTTGATGTTCGTGGGGTACTTCTGTATGACCACAGGACTGTGGGTAATTCCTCCACCCATCGGCCTTTTGCTTTCCCTTGTCTCTTCTTCAATCCCATCACGAGGGTTCTGTTCGACACTTCGTTCTAACCGTTTTCCTGGGGGTGAGCGACTGAAGTGAACTTTTGTTTTATCATCCTTTTAGCGCACCAAGTTCTGAAGGGATCTTTCGCAAATTGGAATCTGTTGTCACTAATCAAGATTTTTAGGGTTCCGAATCTGGTCAGGATGTTTTTCCACATGAATTTGATCGTAGCTTGCCCTATGATTGAGGCAACTGCCTCGGCCTCAATCCACTTGCTGAAGTAATCCACTGCGACTATGAGGAATTTCACCCGTCCTGGTGCTTCTGGAAATGGTCCTACTATGTCGATGCCCCATTGGTGGAAGGGCCATGTACTAGAGATGTTGGTTAGTGGTACAGCTGGAGAGTGCTGAAGAGGAGAAAATGTTTGGCATGCAATGCATTTTCTCGTTATTTCCAATGCGTCTGTGTAGATATCCGACCAGTATACCCCTATTCTAAGGACTTTTCCAGTGAGCGCTCTGGCTCCTTCATGTGCTCCTGAGTCTCCTTCATGCATTTCCTATAGTATGGCTAATCATTCTTCTTTTGTGAGGCATTTCAGCCATGGTGCCAAGTGGCCTTGTCCATATAACATCTCGTTTTTGATCGCCTATTGTGGGGCTTTTACCTTGATCTTTCTTGCTTCAGTGTTGTCTGTTGGTAAGAGGCCTTGGGTTAGGTAGTTGATGCGATATCGCCGATCCGGTGGATGCTTCAGGGGAAGATGATTCCAACCGCCGTGAGGTTGACCTGCGATCACAATCACAAAGGGACAATAGCGTCAGCCGTTCACCGGGAAAGGATCCCGGGCGAACGCTATGATGCTTAAGTCAGATCTCCGGCGGTATTAGTGTTTAGTAAATAGTACGAGTGAGAGTGAGAGTGGCCATCCCTTTACTGTATGCCCTGTGAGTGCTTTTATACGTGTCGCAGGTTTCGCCGTGGCCGACAGGATCCCTGCTGTGGCAGGTGGGTACCAGGCCGGTGATTGGCTGCACGATCCTTGTCCTTCTTCGCGCCTCCGATTGGTCCAGACGGACTATGTGGGGCGCGCACGATCTCTGTCAGTTACAGGCACCACGCGTGGTCGAGGGAGCATGGCGCCAAACCTGATCTGGGCTGGGCGCTCCAGTGGGAGCACCGTTAGTGGGTCGGGCTGGAGTTCTTCTGTTGAGACTTCTCCAGTGGGGGACATGGTATAGACCTCCGGGGGAGCTCTTTCAGGAGTGCGCCAGCGTGTTCCAGATGGCACGCTATCAAGTCTCCCTAGCCTTAAGCATTATTACGTGTGCATAGCTAGTGATGGTGACTGGGGCTAGCATCGGGTTAACTCTGTGCTGATGTGACCGTTACTCAGACGGCGTCAATCATCATGCGGTTGAATTTTTGAAACTCCCACCCATGACCCTTCCTTATCCGTCTTCCTTATATTCCTCCTTCTTCGCCCGTCGGTTTTCTTTTACGGTTCTCTTTCTCTTCTAGGTTTTTTCGCTCTTCTTCGTCACTCGTTTCTTTTTCCTCCCGTTCAAGATGATTTCTTCGTCAGACAATGCTCCTGCGTCGTAATATTACGACTCATTGATTTCTAGCTACGGTTTCCAGCCAGAAGATGGCGTGGACATCCCTGCCGACAATGCCATTTTTTCCTATCCGACTGAAGGAAAGATTGTCATGTACTTGAAGCATTTTGAGGCCGGTTACCGGTTACCTACGTCAGACTTCTTCATGGAGGTTCTTGACTACTACCATGTTCATATTCACCAGTTAGTGCCTAACGGTGTGAACAAAATTGTCGCTTTCGAACTCTTTTCTAGGGCTGTTCATTTGGAGCCAGATTTGTACGTGTTTCGTCACTTCTTCCGATTCGCACATGCTTCGACTGGGAGCAATTACACTTTCTGTGTTCAAAGGGACCGACCAATTATCATTACCGATCAAAGGGGTTCCGCCAACAATTGGGCTCGACATTTTATCTGGGTAGATCAGCGCCGGGTCGGTGCTATAAACGTCGTGTTGAGTCTATCTCCGACCGTGCTTTCACTCTTTTCCCTGCGAAGGAGGCGATTGCAAAAGTCCTTCAGTCTTTTCCTGTGGTTGGGGGGAATTTCCGGAGTATATTTTAGCCGGTGCCGGTATGAGCACGTCCTAGCGGTTTCGAGGCAAGATGCCTGAGTTCTTCAGTATCGTGGACGGTTAGTTCTGTTTGTTTTGTGTCTTTTCTCCTCTCCTTCTCTCCCCCCTTTTTTGAAAATGATTTTAGGGTTTTCTATATCTTTTTCGTGCAGGTCAAGAGCATGATATCCAGTTTACAAATATTTTCGCCAAGAGTTATCCTGGGAGTCTCCAATATCGGGAAATTCCATTGATTGATCATGTGCTTCCTTCGCGTGCTTTCCGCCATGAGGCTTTTATCACACGGGCCTCGGAAGTGCAAGATGAGGAGAGGCGACGAGCCGTGGGGTCTAGTCTGGTAATTGTTTCGGTTGTTGATACAAGGACTGTTTCTCAGGAGAAGGTTGGTGACAAAGGTGTTGGAAGTGATCAGGATAGTCCATCAAAGGGTGTGGTTAAACGGCGTGCTGCTTGGACCAGTATTGGGGACAGCTCTGCCAGTGTTGTTTTGCCCTGGCGATTGCGTCCTCGCCGCTTAGGCGGTGGTAGTCGAGCATTCGGTCCTGTTCCTACGCAGTCTCCGGTGAGTAAAATTGTCGATGACACGTCCGGAGGTGGAGAGATGGAAACTAACCCGGGTGGGGGTGCACGTGTCGGTACCCACCCGGTTGTTGAAAATGTTATTGATGAGGGTTCTGGGGAGAATGAGCCTCCTTTGACAGTCGATTCCCGGCCTCCCCTCCTTGATTTTACCGGTTTCGGTCATCGCAGTGGTGCTGCGGTTTTTGGGCCTCCCCCCGCCGGTGATGGGGAGGCTGCTCAGGTTGGTGCCGTCGGGAGGTTCGTTCCTCGATGGACTTTGACTGAGGGCACCTGGTTGTCTTCCTACCAAACTGCGATGGAGTTCACGCAGCATGCGTTTCCTCCCGGCACACGATCTGAAATGGGGAGTTATTTCCCGGCCGATTTGGTGGGTTCACTCTGGTACGCCGCCGCCCAAAGCGCGTGCTTTTTTAGTGAAGGTGCCAATCGACTGGAACAGTTGTTAGCTGCCAGCGCTGATCGCCCCTCCTTTCAGGAAGAGTTGGATGCCGCCCGTGCTGAAATTCTTAAACATCAGGGTGCATTAAGTGACCTTCGTGGTCGCGTTTTTCGTGCTGATGCTGATCTCCAATCTCATGTGACCCTTTTGCAGGCAGCTGAGAAGGAAAATGCCCGGTTGAATGATCAGTTGGCTTCCCTTGGGCGTGAAAAGAAAGAACTTGAGAGTGCTCTTGCTGGGGTGAAGGCAGAGAATGAGGGGCTGCATATTCAAGTGGAAAGTGGTGAGAGGGACGCTTGTGAACGTGATCGGGTTACGCAGGCGAACACAGAGGCTCTGGAGGAGGCGGAGGCGGATTTATCTTGGTTGTTGACTAATGGTTAAGTGGGTGTTGTTGATTTGGTCATGGAGAGTCGGGATTTTGGGATGGGCGTCCACCGTCTCAAGGAAATCTGTCTAGCAGCTGGTCAAGGTCAAGGATATTCTCGGGCTTTGATAGATGTGAGGGTCGGCAAAGAGATTGCAGTGGAGGAAGAAGTGCTACCTATCGACTATGCGATTGAGGTGGACGAAGCAGTGGACGCTTTTGTGAACGTTGACTATGCCACCGCTTTCAAACTCAGGGAGCTTGGCGTGCCAGAGTTGAAGGAGTTGTTGGATCCTAGCAACGTTGCTGGCCCTTCCCGCCCGTGACAGGTATCCATTTAATTTCTTCTTTACTTGGATTTGTACGAACAATGTTTGTAAGGCCTTGCTGAGGCCGTTTGGACAAGGTATTTTTTGTTTGTTTCTGTAAGGCGTAAATGCCTAGACATGTTTGCTATTGCTATGTATGTTGGTGCGATGGTCGTGGTTGACTCTTTTCTTTTGCTTTATTGTTTTGCATATATTTTGTTTTCGTTGAGTTCGTAATGGCTAGGGAACCAGGTTTAAGGGGCCTTGTCTTTTGTGAGTCCTTACCCTTTCAGGCCTTGTTTGGGGCGCTGATGCGGGTTGCTAGACGCATTAAGAACTGTTTTGCTCTTAGTGTCAATAAGACTAGGACCAGGGGTCATCAAGTCTTTTTCAGGATGTTCTCACCCGACTGGACCTTGCTAAGGCTAGGACCAGGAGTCGCTTAGCCCGCTAGGGAGTATTTCTTCCCCACCGCACCGCGGCGCGGCCAAAGAGCAAGGCGCGTCGCGGCGAGCGGTTGTTTGCAAAACCCCAATTCAAACTCGCATTTTAACCTGCTAAAACTCGTTCCAATCACACCACAAGGTAGCCTAAGTGCCGACTAACTCATCTAGGGTCTCTATTTGGCAAAACAAACACCCTATGAGTTAGCATTGGCGATTCTAAGTTTTGAACCTTTTTGGATAAATCACTAAAATTAACCACCTAATCCCTAGTTTTAACAAGTAATAGATAGTTACAATAGTGTACCTTGATAGCAGAAACAAAATGAGCAAGAAAAATTGCGAGAAAATTTTGTCGATCAGAGCTCGAGTCATGGTGTGGGGTGTGTTGAGTCGCGGCTTACCTTATTATAGGAGAAAAACCGACTGATCATTTCCCGCATCGCGCAATTACACTTTCCGCGTCGCGCGTGTCACCAAATCAACCCCTGCGCATCGGGTTGGTTTCCGACCCCGCGTCGCGCAATTAAGAAACCCGCGACGCGGCCATTCAAAATTTCAAAACTTTTCACACGACCCCACACTTGCCTTAGACCACTAATACTTGCAAAGATTGATGTATTTTCCTAATTAATTCGAAAAAATATAAAACCTAACCTATGACACGATGGGTTGCCTCCCAACAAGCGCTAAGTTTAACGTCTTCAGCCAGACGTACTATTCCCATGTATATTCTTCTTCTTCTTCTTGAACCCTTGATAACATCTGCTTGAATCCTGGCACGAAGTTATTGGCCATCATTGACATGAGAGATGTAGGTTGAGTCATTCGATCACTCACACCGCTAATCCACTGTTGTTGAGATTCCAGGAGCTTAAAAACTTTTGCCTCTCGCTCTCTTGATTCTTTCTCATACTGCTGGTGTCTTGCCTCTCGTTCTCTTGATTCTTTCTCATACAACGGGTGGTCCTTGGTTTCCTTTAAAACTTATTCTTTCCCCCCTTCTCCCGTACGTGTCCATATTTTCCCTTTACTCTTAATCCCAGGCTCCATTAACATCCTTCTGTCCACTTGCTTGTCATCATCTTCTGAATGTAATGATACATGATTCCCAAACATGTTTAGTCTTCTTTTCCTTGTCCCAAAAAAGATGTCCATATCCCCTGTTTTGCAATCAATCATAGCGCCGACAGTAGCCAAGAACGGGCGTCCTAAAATGAGTGCAGGCGCGTCATCCAAGCTTTCATATTCCATAACTAGGAAATCTACAGGATAGAAGAAGTCCCCAACCTTGACTATGACATTAGACAGTTTTCCCCGAGATACCTTTGTTGATTTATCAGCCAGCTGCAATACAACTTTTGCTGGCTCTATTTCTTCATTCTTGTACTTATCGTACAGGTACCCTGGCAGTATATTTACACTTGCTTCCAAGTCCAACAAAGTGTTCCGAATGACCACGTCTCCTACAGTAGTAGTGATCAATGGTGATCCAGGATCCTTTTCTTTTTTGGGCAGTGTCCCCAACAATGCCTCACTTGCTTTAACAGTCAATCTCACAGTATCTGGCGTGGGCACTTTACTCTTTCCATTCCTTTCACACATTTCCTGAAGAATTCTTGTATCCTCAGGAGCATCCTTAAGTTCATCCTACAGCGGGTGGTTTATCGAAGGCCCTATTGGTTTGGGTGCTTCCTGTTTCTTCTTCCCTTTCTTATCCTTCTTTTTCTGCTTGATTCCTGCTACCGTCGACTGCTCCTCTTCCTGGACCTCTTTGTCTACTTCTGGTTGAGTTCCCTTCTCAACAGGAATTCCTTCTTCCTTACCTTCCTCACTTTCTGGAATTTTTTCTCCTTTCTCCAGTTCCACTTCACATCCCACCTCAAATAGATCTTCCAAAGTGACTTTTCGCCATTCAGATTTGACAGTGTTAACGTGCTCTTTTCCTGATCGCTGATTATGGGTTGGATTAACCTCCATGGCACTTGGAAATTTTCCACTGTCTCTCTTTTGCTGATCCTCGGCCATTTGTCCAATTTGTCGTTCCATGTTTGCGATGGCTTTCGCATTTGCTTGAGACTGTTGCTGCGTAGCACTGAACATTTCATACATCTTGGCAATCATCTCTTCTTGAGTCCCCGGGGCATTGTTAGTAACATTATTGGGCCCCATGTTGTTATTGCTGCCATTCCCATTTGTATTTCCATTATGGCTGTTGTTTGCAGGCTGATATGTTCTAGGCTGATTGGTCGATTGACCTTGGTAATTGTTTTGCCTAAAATTCTGCTGCTGTCCTTGATTATATGGCCTGTAGGGTCGTCCATTATTATTATGCTGGCCTTGACCCTGGCCATAAACTTGGTTCGCCTCCTGAGTTTTAGGTCCTCCTTGACCTCCTTGAGATGGATTCTGCGGTCCATTCTGCAGCGTTGACATGAGCCTGTCAAACTTCTTATTCAGTTCACTAATTTCCTTCTTTACTTCCTTTTTCCAGTCAGCATCGGCTCCCATTGCTGCTGCCGTACCTATAGTCTTCCTGGTGGAAAAATTTGCTTTGGAGCCATTGCTTAATTGCTACAAGAACTGCCAAGCTTCTTCTGGGTCCTGCCACATAAATGTCCCATTTGATGAGGCATTTATCATGGCCTGATGCGTTTCACTGACTCCTTCAAAGAATAACTTAACTAACTGCCACCTAGGAATTTCATGATGCAGGCAGGATCGTAATAATTCCTTCAACCTGTCGAATGCTTCGTGGAAAGCCTCCCCTGCCTTTTGCTGGAAGTCCTGAATGATCCTTCTAATTTCGGTTGTCTTGCTTGCTGGATAGAATTCTTGTAGGAACTTGGCCTTGAGCTGATCCCATGTGGTAATGCTATTTGACGGTAAAGACGTAAACCAATATTTGGCTTTGTCTTTGAGAGTGAATAGGAATAGTCTAAGCCTGAAGATGTTCCTATTAGTGTTCCTAGGGTTATTAGCATTGGAAATAGCTAAAAATTCATATAGATGATTGTATGGATCGTCTTGCTTATACCCCCTAAACTCTGGAAATATTCCTAATAACTGAGGTCTTATTTCTACTTGAGAATCAATGTTATCATGAATATACATTGGGGATGAATCATCATATTCCCGTGGCTGGAAGTGTGATGCAACCGATTGCCCCCTCGGTTGTGCAAAATACAAAGGTTGGACAAGATTACCGTAATATTGAAGATCATTATGTCCCTACTGACCTGGTGGTTGTTGATACTGTGGTGTTCTTCTCAGAGGTCCTCGACCTCAGGTTCTGGGTTGCTGTGGTGCTGGTGGCACCCATCCCTCGTCTCCCTCATCATATCTTTCCTCCTCCTCTGGATACTGGTACTGTGGTTGAGGAGGTTGTTGGTAGTGTTTTGGTTGAGTGGGTTGGAATGTAGGTTGAGGTTTAAAGAGAACTGGTTGTGGTTGAGAAAATGGTTGAGAGGTTGGTGTCTGGTGTCTAGAAACTGGGGTGCCATCACGGGTCGGCTCTCCCCAAGACATACCAGAAGTAAAGGGATTGGTAGATTGTGGTTGTGAAACGGGTGTAAATGGTGGCACAGATGGCGGAGTGCATGATGGTATGGGTGCAGGGGCTGAAACTGCACCACCAGAAGCACTCGTGCTCCCGAATTGAAACTCTGAAACTGGTGGAATAGAAAACATCCATGTTGCCTCCCCTGATGGTTCCTGGGCAACACTTACTGGACTACTACTAACTTGACTAAAACTCATGATATTCAAACTCTTACGAGCACGGATTTTGCGCGCAGTACGCTCAATCTTAGGATCAAAATGCAATGGTGATAATTGCTCACCCCAGCGGGTACGCATGCACTAGTGTAACACACCCGAAAAATCAAAAACCAAATGAAATTCAAAGAAAATCAAGAAACTAAAATTCCTACTAATCACCTAAACTGAGCTCACAGCTCCCCGACAACGGCGCCAAAATTTGACACGCCTAGGTCGTCTTGCGGTCAAAAATAATGAAAACCTAACACACACACTAGCACACTGGTAGTCAGGGTCGATCCGTGGGAGCTTCATGGTTAGCCTAGATGACAGATTACCAACTTGTAGTGTCACGCTATAGTCGGAGGACTTTTAGTTCCTAAATACCAAACTAGTAATATCCAGAAACAATACCCAAAAAAAGTCAAGCCAAGCATAAGCTAACTCAACTCAAACAAACCTAGTTACTTTCTGAAATCAGAAGTACATCTCTGAATCAGAAGCAAACGAAGGCATCCAAAACATCCACACAAAACAAGACATAAACTAACCAACAACTAAAGTTCTAACTGAACAGTTACTAGCTAAAGTTTAATACCTAACACTAACCTAGTTGGCTACTGAAATCAGCAAGGGAAAACAGTTCCAAACAAGGTCACAACACATCCAAACACAGTTCAAACAATCAAATACCAAAACAATCATAAAAACACAGAAAAACCAATATTGCTTATATCCAAATGCTTCTCATTAACCAAAACCAAATTCCAAACATCCAAACAGTAACCAAATGTTGCTAAAACAGAAACTAAAGCTCAATATCAGTGGGTGTCACTCCCAAAGATACTAGCTAATGCTTACTACTATCTAACTAATTGAAAATAAAATCTAAAACATAAAAATACCAATTAAGAAGTTGCTGAAACAAAATCTTGGAGTCAAAGAGCTTCAAGGTCGATTTTACACCCGGTCTTTGCTAGGGTTTTCGGCTGGAAATGCCTCTATTTATAGTTGTAGTTTTCCCGCAGCCGCGCCACGCAAATGAAGAATCCGCGGCATGCGTACTAATCTTTTCCCGTTTCTTCGGCATTTGAATGTGTCACACCGCCTCAAGCCCGCGTCGCGCATATAAGAAACCCGCGGCACGCGTTCGTATTTCCTTGATTTTTCATTCCTTTCCAAACTTCTTCCGATTGCATGCTTTTAGTTCCTGTTTTCATTCTTTTCTTCCAAACAAGTCCTGGCACGAAAAGTGAGAATACCAAGATATATCTGATATAATTTCATCAAGAACAGGGATCAACAACGCCTAAAATACTTGATATCACTAGGCGTTGTCAGCTCTGCATGGCTTGCCTCCTTTTTCTGGAGGACTAAGTCTCCTATTCCAAAGTGTTTCTCTCGAACCCTCTTGTTGTACTATCTCTTCGTCATTTCCTTGTAACATGCCTGCCTTATCCCAGCCAGTTCTCGTTTCTCTTCTAGCATGTCCAGGTTTAGACGAAGGTCCTGGCTGTTTCTCTCTTCATCAAATTCTGTCGTTCTTAGGCTGCCAACAAATATTTCTGGTGGAAGGACGGCCTCTGTGCCATACGTTAGCTTGAACGGTGTTTCGTTCGTTGACGTTCGTGGGGTAGTCCGGTATGACCATAATACTGTAGGTAGTTCCTCCACCCAGCAGCCGTTTGCTTTCCCAAGTCTTTTCTTCAGTCCCATCACCAAAGTTCTATTAGACACTTTGGTCTGCCCGTTCGCTTAAGGGTGAGCCACTGATGTGAACTTTTGCTTGATCATCTTTTCGGCGCACCAGGTCCGGAAACGGTCTTCAGGTCCGGAAACGGTCTTCTGTAAATTGTAACCCATTATCGCTGACCAGAGTTTTGGGAGTGCCGAATCTCGTTAGGATGTTCTTCCACATGAATTTAATCATGTTTCGGCCTGTGATTGAGGCAGCCGCCTCAGCTTCAATCCACTTTGTAAAATAGTCTACAACCAATATGAGGAACTTTATGCATCCGGGCGCCTCTGGGAATGGTCCTAGTATGTCAATGCCCCACTAGTGGAGGGCAATGGGCTGGAGATGCTGGTCAAGGGTGCGGCTGGTGAGTGATGTAATGGCGAAAACGTTTGGCACGCCATGCACTTCCTTGTTATTTCTTTTTCATCTGTGTGGATTTCTGGCCGGTATACCCCAGCTCTTAGGGTTTTTCCTGTCAGTTCTCTAGCGCCTTCATGTGCTCCTGATTCCCCTGCATGGATTTCTTCCAGTAGTACTTTTCCTTCTTCACTTGTGATGCATTTTAGCCAAGGTTCTAAATGGACTCGTCTGTTTAGTACGTCGTTCCGTATCGCATATTGAGGGGCTTTCACTTTTATCTTTCTTGCTTCACTATCATCTGTTGGTAAGAGGCCTTGCGTCAAATAGTCAATTAGGGGGGTGATCCATGTTACCGCGATGGTGCTGATCGGTGCTATTTCTTGTCCGTCAATGCTTCTATGTTTTAAGACTTCCACCAAGACTTCTTTGGACAAGTGGTCGAATACCGCAGATGCCAGCTTGCTTAGTGCGTCGACTTTTCTGTTGGCTGAGCGTGGGATCTGTTTAATTGTGAAGTCTTCCATTGTGGCTGCCAATCTTTTCACCTCCGCTGCATAACTCTTCATTCTGTGGTCCTTCATTTCGTATGTCCCATTAACCTAGTTCGTTACCAACAAAGAGTCACTGTGTTCCAGCAAACGTTGTGCCCTATTTTCTCGCGCAAGTCTCATTCCTGCTAGTAGCGCCTCATACTCTGCCTCATTGTTCGACGTCTGGAAGTCGAATCTGAGTGCATAGGTTATTTCTTCGCCCTCCGGGCTTGTTAGCACTAGGCCCGCTCCTGAGCCCTCTTTGCTTGCCGCTCGGTCAATGAAGAGCGTCCAGGATTCCAGGTGTAGTTTCTTGTTAGGTATTGTTGTTTTATGCTTCGTTTGAATGTTTTCCTCTGGTATTTCTGCAAGGAAATCTGCCAGGGCTTGGCATTTGATGCTTATTGTCGGTTTGTACTCGATGTCGTGCTCGCCCAATTCGATGGCCCATTTAGCCAAGCACCCTGATTTTTCTGATTTCAAAAGTACTTGGCGTATTGGTTTACTTGTAAGTACCTCCACATGGTGGGCTTGGAAATAACGTCTTAGCCGTCGTGTAGCGTAAATTAGTGCTAAGACTAGCTTCTCCAATTTCGGGTAGCGTAGCTCAGGGCCTTGGAGTGCGCGTCTGACAAAATAGACTGGTCTCTGCTGGCGTTCTCTTTCTATTGTTAATACGTCGCTTTTTGCTTCTAGCGCCGCCGCCAGATAGATGGATAGTTTCTCTCTGGGAACTGGGCATGCTAGCGTTGGTAATTCCTTCTTTGCTTCCTTTAATTTCTTCAAAGCCTTCTCTGCCTCCTCTATCCATTTAAAATTGCTTTTGTCGACACAACCCTTCAGCCTGTTGAAGAGTGGTAAAGCTTTCTCAGCTGACTTTGCGACAAAGCGCCCTAGGGCTGTCAGCTTTTCGTTGAGGCCTTGTATCTCTCTTAAGCTTGCCGGTGGTTTTGTATCGACGAAATCTTTGATTTTCTCTGGATTTGGTTGGATACCCTCCTGTGTAACATAATAGCCCAGAAATTTCCCTTCCTCCACACTGAATGTGCATTTTGCTGGGTTGAGTTTCATTTGTATTCGAGAGAGAGTTTTAAAAGTTTCTTCGATGTCCTGTAGCAAGGACTGCTCAGTGCGGCTTTTTATCACCATGTCATCTACGTATACTTCAACATTTCTTCCAATTTGGTCTTTGAATACTTTGTCGACTAGCCTCT
The DNA here is from genome assembly GCA_023525715.1 of Cichorium intybus. NCBI lineage: Eukaryota > Viridiplantae > Streptophyta > Magnoliopsida > Asterales > Asteraceae > Cichorium > Cichorium intybus. Next base: position 82,291,449 of record CM042011.1, read on the forward strand.
GATACGTTGCTCCGGCGTTTTTTAGTCCAAACGGCATTTTTTGGTAGCAAAAGGTGCCGTGGTCTGTATAGAAGGCTGTCTTGTCTTCGTCTTCCTTTCGCATAAGGATCTGGTGATAAACCTTGTAAGCGTCCAGGAAGCATTTCCATTTGAACCCTTCCAGGAATTCTACTTTCTGATCTATTTCAGGGAGTGGGTAGCAATCTTTTGGGCATGGCTTGTTTAGATCAGTGTAATCGATACACATCCTCCAGCTTCCATCACTTTTCTTTACCACCACCGGGTTGGCGATCCATGTTGGGAAGAAAGCCTCTTGGACGATGGCGGCCAGGGCTAGCTTTGCCACCTTTGTGTTGATTGCGTTGTTGCGCTCGCCAGCCTGGCCTCGTCGTTTCTGCTTGATGACGTTGCTTCCTGGCGCGATGTTCAGATTGTGCTCGATAATCGATCTATCCACCCCGACCATGTTCGCTGGTTCCCAAGCAAACACATGTTTGTATTTTCTAAGCAACGATATGACCTCCTTCTGCAAATTGGGTGGTAATGCGCTGCCAACACGTATAGTTTGTTCTGGATAGTCGTAGTGAATTATATCGTTACTCTTCTTTGATTCCTTTCTTGGGCGTTTCCGTTTTCCGTCGATGTCTGCTGGCAGCATGACCTGGTAGCATTTAAGTGTCTTCTGTGGTGTGACGAGGACAGTGCCCACCCGGTCTTCTGTTGGGAACTTGATTATGCCATGTAACGTTGACGCAACCATGCCGAAATATAGCGTTGCCGGTCTTCCCAAGATGATGTAGTGCTCTGATGGTGCCCGTACCACTGTGAATTCTAATGTAACGTTTTCTTTCGCTTGTTGTCCTCTATCGTGATCAGAAGGTAAATCATTACAGTTGGCATGATGCTGTGTCTTGTAAATCCGGTTAAGTTTCCCGTCGGGGGGCGTAGCTCTGCTCTCCATTCTCGTGGCAGCTGGCGGAAGCAGTGTTCAAACATGATGTCTGCCTCTGTCTATGTGTACGCGGTGAATGACTATGTCTCGTATTCGGGCTTGGATTATTAGTGGGTCTTCACCATTCCAGCCGTCTGGTTTCTTGTCTCTGCTGGAAAACGAAATTTGTTGGGCGCTGGGAGCTGTGATTCGTTCTCCCTCTTGGCGGTGACGTTTTCTTATCATGAGGATTTTTGGCCCTTTCTTTTGTACGTCTTTGTTTTTTGCTCGTGTATCGTTTTTGTTGCTTCTCGAGCTGATTGTCTTGGCTATATTGTTTAGGTTTCCTCGTTGAATTCTTTGGTCGAGCTCTTTTTTAAGTACTGCGCATTTCGCGGTGTCGTGGCCATAACACTTGTGGAATTCACAGTATTTGGATTGGTCTCTCGGACGCTCTAGCGGTTTCCTCGCTGTCTTACTTCTCTCTATAACTGCCAGGATGTCCGTCCGTCTGTTTTTTCTATCGTCTCTGTAAGGATTGTTGAAGGGTCTAGGTGGTTTGCTCTTTCTGAATGTTTGGCGTCTGTCGCTCGAGTATGGTGCGTAGTTTTCTCTACGCTTTAGCGAGGAAATAGCTGCTGCCTTTAGGTACGCTTCCTTGGCGGCGGTGCCCTCTTCCTGTCTTAGGAAACATTCCACTCGTTCTTTCATCTACTGGCGGGTAGCTGGTGGTTTCCCCTAGAATTTTGTTGACAGCGGTCCGGGTAGTAGGCCGTGTGTGAATGCTCGTGTGACTAGGTTGTCGTTCTGCCCTGGTACATTTTAACATCCCAAAATTTTAGGGTAAAATTAAAAAAAAATTAAACGGACACTTCAATATAAGAAAAGCCACTTAATTAATTTTGACAAAATTCCATAACTTATAAGTTTAATGAAAACATCCCAGGATTAACAAAAGTTAATGAAATCACAACATAGCGGAACTTCCATTCAAAAACAGTCCTCCAATGAAGCAGCACAGTGTATACACGTCACGCCTTGCCATCCATGGTACCTGATGTACCTGAAACAGTAGTTTATATAGGGAAAGGGTAAGCACGGAGCTTAGTGAGTTCCTCAAAATACCATACGATCCATCACATAACATACAACACACAATAACCATTCATATGTCTGTGAGACTCACGGGCTATCCCTGTTCCGCCTGAAGACTCACGGGCAGTTCCTGTTCTGTCTTATCGCTCACAGGCTTTTCCCGTTCCGTCTAATGACTCGCAGGCTATTCCCGTTCCGCCTATTGGCTCGCGGGCTATCCCGTTCCGTCCATAAACAATCATTATCATAGCAATAATTCAAACAATTATCATAACATGTAAGATCACCTTAGTCTAACATATCTTCCTTCCTACGCATGCAATATCACCTATAGTATAGTGAGAAGACTCACCTGATTATAGCTGACTATATCGTTTATCTTTCTCGGCTTTGTATTTCCTTCAACTTTTACTGTTAAAATACTAAGAAATCTATCATTTCTTAATCCTTAACTATATTATAGTCGCATCATTAAACCCTTCAATAATTCCAATATGATACTCCATGATTTATCAAGTAAAGAACGGACAGGTAGAAGATTAGATGGGGTGGCAGGATCCTTTCAGCATTTTAGCCTTTCGGAAAATCCAACAACCAGATCCCAAGTAATCGGCCTAGTCACCGTCCTCGTAAGTAAATCAATCGGTATTATTTTCGGAAATTACGAATTGTTATAATAACGACATTTTAAGGTTTTTGTTTACTATTGTTAGAAATTAGTATAATATAACATATGCTATACTTATTAAATATTCTACTTCTTAACAAAAACTATTTTACAATACCTAATTAAGCCATAGAAAGGTTTGTAGTTACCTTATGACCAGTCGTCGAGATCTATAACTCCTTCGTTAGGCTTTTAAGCTTCCTTCCGCTCACTTGCTTACACTCTAGTGCTTAAAAACCTCTATATATTGGATTGAGATTTAGTTGTGTGGTTTATGTGATGTTTTGAGGGGTATTTATACTTGAATTCTTGAATAAAAATGACATGACACTTTTGACAAAATATTTTAATAATATAACTTTGTTGAAATTAATACCTTCTAGAATCAGTCTGTTCAAGACTGGTTTAGCCGACTTTAAACCCATGAAATTCACGTTTTTATTTGATATTCCAGAAATTTATCTCAATACCTTTCCAGGGATGTATTTTACGTATTTATACGATTTTTCTATGATTTATTATGAATTTTTGAAAACAGACTATCTAATCTGTCAATTCCGAACTAATCAGTAAAGATTGCATTTTTTACCATAGATAATGTCATTTTCAAGCTTACTATTATTTTTGGTAATTGTACTAGACTCAATTTGTAATCTTTGTGCACTGGTTTGAGGTCCAAACCATTTTTCTAGAATTAATTATGATTTTTCTAAAAACGACACAAAATGCTGATTTTCATATGAAATTGTAACTAAAGTTTTTCTTAGCTTTATAACTACTGATGATCATATAATTCCTAACACTCTTATTTTAAGTATATGTTATAATCAGGATACGGGTCTTACAAGTCTCCTCCACTTATTTGGATTTCGTCCCGAAATCCGCATTCTCGAACGCCTCTATGTATTTCCCATCGAGTCCTTGTGTCCTTCAAAAATCCTCCTCGTCTTATTGCCGAAACTTTACAAGATTTAATTATCTTTCCCTTTCAACATTCACATACCTCTGTAATAATGCTTAAGGTCCTATTATTCTCATTCACTTCATACTTCTTTTCTTCTAATTACTCTAGATGTACAAAAAACTCTAACTGTTTCTCACAGTCCCACACATCGACTTGACCGGCTACTATCTACAGTACATATTTAGTACTTTCTAATCTACCTATATACATAGTTAACCTAGTTAACTTGCAACAATTAATTTTAACACTATTTCGTATTTATATGAATTCTTCATATTTCAACACACATTTGCCTCAATTCAACATTTCTTTTAAATACTTTTTGGCTAAATAAGTCTATTTTTGTAGAATCTCCAAATTTTTGTGTTTCACCGAAATATAAAATTTACATCATCTTTTGTAAGTTTTTTTTTCTTTTTTTTTCTTTTTTTTTTTGGAGTACTGAACACTCTTTAAACTATTTCCATTATATGGAGACATAAAATTTTGTTTTATTTCAAAAGTCTCTTTATTATCTCATTCTCACCAGAGTCAAGCAGGGAATTTTGAAAAAATGTCACTTGGGGTAGTGAAAAGTCGCATCTACTGTAGTTAGTTTGAATTTCGGTAATTAAAACGTGAGGTGTCGTTTCAGTTCCGTGTGTCCTTTCGGTTCCAGCTGCAAGATACTATATATACAGGTATGTAGTATCATTCATTTTCGAGTCATGGAAAATAGATCTTCAATGGGCGATCTATCGAACCCTGGACCTGGTTTTCCGCAAGGAGAGGGTACTTCAAACCAAGCATTCTTAATAGAGTTCGGTGACTCTAACATTCTAGACATCTATCATCCATACTTCGATTACCTTTCTAATGTTTTGTTTGATTTTGAATTATGGTACAGTCTTCTAGATATACTACCAATAGAGCAACTCCACGGTGAGCCGGAAATTTTTCCCGAGTTGAACATTAACTCAGAAGATCCGGTGCATGCATCATTAGACTTTGCACTTGATCAAACTCCATACCTTCTACCAGGTTAAATTCTTTTTAATGATCCATTTATAAGTATTCTATTTTGTTTTATCATTTGACATGTGTTATTTGTAGACCCATTTATGGATGGTCTATCTGAGTACAATCCATTCATGGACATGCACCCAACAAGCAGTGAGTTTGTCCCCATGAATCAAGAATTCATGGCTGGTATTCAGGATGAGAATCAATTACAGAGGACTCATAACATAAATATTGAATTGAATCCCGAGTTTGGGGTTGGTTTTCAATATCAAGATCATCTTCGGTTGATTCAAAGGAATCTAGAAGGATTTCAGAATCCTGAGATTTTAGTTGAAAACCAACAATTATTACCGATAGAGGCCACTAATTTTGATGAATCAATGTCCATCTTTGGGTCAAAAAATCAGGATCATGTTCAAATGATCCAGAATGATAACAATACAATTGGATTTGAACCTTCTAGTTCAGAAAACATAGCAGGTGGCAGTGGAAGAGGTTTTAGACATTTATTAAGTAGGGAAATAATAGCTGAACACTTTAACGAACCAATTGAGAAACCTGCGAAGGAACTCAACATTGGAACGACACAATTAAAAAAGCGCTGTAGAGAATTAGGTATCAATCATTGGCCCCAACGACAACTTACGAGTTTGCAAACCCTTATTGATCGTGCTGAGGTAAAGAACTACATTTTTTTAATTCCTTTATATCATAAGGTTGAAATTACTAAAGTTATTTGTGCCACAGGAATTTGGTAATGAATTTATTGAGGCAACAGAATTATCGGGAGATTTAATACCCAACCTAAAAAAAGAAAAAGAAGCGATAATTGAAGGATCACAATCGGGTTTAACAGACGGCACATATAAGCTAATACAAGCTGCTCATAAGGTTGTATTTAGGAAAAGAAAAATTCAGGAAAAGGGGGAAACTTCATCAAGAACTCATACACAGCAGCAATCTCCGCCATCTAATTCTGGTATGAGTAGTATTAACCCTGGTTTACTCGAGTCTTCGAGTGAGGAGAATTTTTGAGGCTTTGTAGGTGACCTAGCCTGGTTTCCTCCTTCTTATAGCTACCCCCAACTGGTTCCGAATTAGAGCCCTTCCTCATCACTGCCCTACTTACACACGCCCCAAATGAGTCAATATTTAGCCCCTAATCATGGGGTTACAGGTTCCAACCCTATCGAGACCCCATACCTTGGAGCTCCTCCTCCAATAACTGAAAGCATACCACTTCCAAATCCTCGAGAAGGTACAAGTCAACCTAATGATGACAAAGACTGGAGTGTAGAAGATCTTTTCTCGCTTCTTTCTGATTCTCCGGTTTAGGTTAGTAGTTCTGTAAACGTTTCTTAATGTATTAATATAAAGTTGTAGTAATGGATTAAATATATTGACGTGTTACTATAATTTTAATAATTTCATCGATTCAATATAATATTCATGTTGTTCCCTTAATTTCGTATTCCTCCCCCACTTGGACTAAAGTCCAAGTCTGTTTATTCGATTTATAATTTTTTTTATGAGCCCTTACTCTCGAACAAAAACCAAGCCCATTCTGCTCAGCAAACAACATGCATCAGGGGCAAACACCATCTCAATAAACATGTTTCGATAATGTAAAGACGTTTACATCAACCACCATATGTTACTCATCTGCTTGCGACCCTAGTCAACACCTCTATCGTCAGTTACCTCAATCACGAGCGAGTGATCCAGACTCTCAACCCACATGACCTGATCAATCACTCAAGCAAGATCAATACAAGGGTAGGTAACCCCACTATTACACAGCACTAGGCATGTACAGAGTCGACTCAAAAATACCCGCTATCATCCCAGGCGCCGCTTGCACCTCTTTGACCGTGAGTTGGAAAACTCACCCTTGCATCCTCTAGTCCCTATCTGACTTGTACGCCCATTAGTTGCATGAAAAATAGCTACCACAATAGCACTTTGACATTCTCCCTTTCAACAGTCTTTAAGCTCAGTAATCAACTTAAGCATGATCGGTCCAACCAAACTGGTATGATCACATCTTAATTATTCATACTGAACCTCACAATCAACATTCAACAATCGAATGGATAAAGGTTTACCACATTACACTAGCATTTAAGTCAACTATGCTAGACACTCACATACTCAGCTCCTTGGATCCTTCGTGACGAACTCCCGACTCAAACGCAGATCCTGTGCTTTCGATAGTAGGAGCTCTACTACTACCTTCCACACCTATCCATGTTCGTTCCAAGACCCGTCTCGAAATATCCAATTCGCTCCTCACCGATAATTTTTACACATATGCCCTTACAAGGCATATGTCAACCCTTCTAGGAATACTTGGAATCCCACCCCCACCCTGCTATTCTAACTAAGACGGAACTTCCTCCAGTGATGACAGATTGTTTCGCGAACGTAGTTGTATACAATATCGAACTAAACAGTCTTTCAAATAAGAGAATCTTCCCTAAGGCAACAACCAAACAAGGAACATGCAATAAGGTCAACTCACATATTCTATGACTATTCAGTCCATATTGTATACAACTTAGTGGAAATCTCTAAGCAACCTATCGGCACTAGCATACAGTTCTATTAGCAAATAGCAGATAATAATACAACAATGTGTGATCTCTACCAGGCATTTCAGCAAACATATACCATATGTTTTTTTTAACATCCACAATATTAAATACTTAACCCTTTTCTCATACTGGCGTCGGCTGGCGGTACACACTATGTCTTCAGTTCACCCTTCATAAAACATCTTTCTTTCGTAAAAATGTTATAAGAAAACTCTTAAGCCTCAACTTGAGTCCAGAACTCACTAAGTGAGCCTGATTCTCTCAAGCTGTGCTCTGATACCAACTTGTAACATCCCAAAATTTTAGGGTAAAATTAAACGGACACTTCAATATAAGAAAAGCCACTTAATTAATTTTGACAAAATTCCATAACTTATAAGTTTAATGAAAACATCACAGGATTAACAAAAGTTAATGAAATCACAACATAGCGGAACTTCCATTCAAAAACAGTCCTCCAATGAAGCAGCACAGTGTATACACGTCACGCCTTGCCATCCATGGTGCCTGATGTACCTGAAACAGTAGTTTATATAGGGAAAGGGTAAGCACGGAGCTTAGTAAGTTCCTCAAAATACCATACGATCCATCACATAACATACAACACACAATAACCATTCATATGTCTGTGAGACTCACGGGCTATCCCTGTTCCGCCTGAAGACTCACGGGCAGTTCCTGTTCTGTCTTATCGCTCGCAGGCTTTTCCCGTTCCGTCTAATGACTCGCAGGCTATTCCCGTTCCGCCTATTGGCTTGCGGGCTATCCCGTTCCGTCCACAAACAATCATTATCATAGCAATAATTCATACAATTATCATAACAGGTAAGATCACCTTAGTCTAACATATCTTCCTTCCTACGCATGCAATATCACCTATAGTATAGTGAGAAGACTCACCTGATTATAGTTGACTATATCGTTTATCTTTCTCGGCTTTGTATTTCCTTCAACTTTAACTGTTAACATAATAAGAAATCTATCATTTCTTAATCCTTAACTATATTATAGTCGCATCATTAAACCCTTCAATAATTCCAATATGATACTCCATGATTTATCAAGTAAAGAACGGCCAGGTAAAGATTAGATGGGGTGGCAGGATCCTTTCAGCATTTTAGCCTTTCAGAAAATCCAACAACCAGATCCCAAGTAATCGGCCTAGTCACCGTCCTCGTAAGTAAATCAATCGGTATTATTTTCGGAAATTACGAATTGTTATAATAACGACATTTTAAGGTTTTTGTTTACTATTGTTAGAAATTAGTATAATATAACATATGCTATACTTATTAAATATTCTACTTCTTAACAAAAACTATTTTACAATACATAATTAAGCCATAGAAAGGTTTGTAGTTACCTTATGACCAGTCGTCGAGATCTATAACTCCTTCGTTAGGCTTTTAAGCTTCCTTCCGCTCACTTGCTTACACTCTAGTGCTTAAAAACCTCTATATATTGGATTGAGATTTAGTTGTGTGGTTTATGAGATCTTTTGAGGGGTATTTATACTTGAATTCTTGAATAAAAATGGCATGACACTTTTGACAAAAGATTTTAATAATATAACTTTGTTGAAATTAATACCTTCTAGAATCAGTCTGTTCAAGACTGGTTTACCCGACTTTAAACCCATGAAATTCAAGTTTTTATTTGATATTCCAGAAATTTATCTCAATACCTTTCCAGGGATGTATTTTACGTATTTATACGATTTTTCTATGATTTATTATGAATTTTTGAAAACAGACTATCTAATCTGTCAATTCCAAACTAATCAGTAAAGATTGCATTTTTTACCATAGATAATATCATTTTCAAGCTTACTATTATTTTTGGTAATTGTACTAGACTCAATTTGTAAACTTTGTGCACTAGTTTGAGGTCCAAACGATTTTTCTAGAATTAATTATGATTTTTCTAAAAACGACACAAAATGCTAATTTTCATATGAAATTGTAACTAAAGTTTTTCTTAGCTTTATAACTACCGATGATCATATAATTCCTAACACTCTTATTTTAAGTATATGTTATAATCAGGATACGGGTCTTACAACATTTAGGGTTGCTTCATTGAACCTCTTAAATTAGGTTCTAACTGTTTCACCCTCCAGCTGTTTGCAGCCGATGATTTCCCGGATATCCCCTCTGTATTTTCGCAATTGCATGAAGTTTGAAAGGAATTGTTCTTTGAGTAGCGAAGTTCTTGATGCTGCCTGGTACAAGGCTCTTGAACCATGCACCGACGTTCCCATCCAATGTCGTCGGGAAGTGCGTACACCAGAAGCGTTCGTCCAACTTCAATGACTGCATGTGCCATTCGTACGCGTCAATGTGGCTGTCTGGGCAAGTTGTTCCGTCGTAGGTTTTCAGGTGTGGTAGTTTTGCTGTGTTTGGCATGTCATACTCGTGTATCTCTTTGATGAATGGTGATTTGTATGTTTGCAAGGGTAGTGGATTTGTGGCGTTTGGTGTTTGGATGGGGGGAGTAACGAGTTGGTAAACCGGTGGTTGGGTATAGAATAGAGGGGATGTAGCATTTGGTACACTGCTCGGGGTTGGTATAGGCGTGTTTACCGGTGTGGGTGTGGATGTTGGTATTGGTCTTACCGGCGTGGATATTGGCGGGAAACTCGTGAACAAAGGTGCTATCGCTAGCTGGGATGGTTGAAGAAACGATGTGGGTGATGATGTGAACAATGGTGTTCCCACCGGTGGAGGAAACGGGTAATTGAACGGTATGTAAGGTGGTGGTGTGTTCATGGCTGGTGAAGCCATGGCGTATGAGAATGCCGATGAAGGAATGGGTGTTTGTGGGAGCAAGGGGAGTGTGGGAACGACGGTTGCGGACGGCGACGGTGTGTTTGGTGCAGCCTCTACCAGCACTGGGCCTAGAGACGTCATTAGTCGTATTAGGCTCGTAGGGTTGTTCCCGTCTCCGCTTGTTCCTTCAGTGGACATCGCCGGAGATGTAAGTAATGCTTTTTGTTTCGTCGCGTCCCACGGATGGCACGAATGATGTGATATCGCCGATCGGGCAGATGCTTCAGGGGAAGATGCTTCAGGGAAAGCATCTCGGGCGAACGCTTTGATGCTTAAGTCGGTTGGTAATGTCGTGCCAATACGCACTGTCTGATCCGGGTAATCGTTGTTTATTATCTCGTCGCTTTTAGTATCTTCCTCGCGTGGGCGCTTCCGCTTCCCTGCGATATATGTCGGTAACATGATTTGGTAACACTTGAGTTTCATCTGTGGTGTGGCCAGGACGGCGGCCACTCCGTTGTCCGTTGGGAATGTGATTATCCCATGTAGTGTTGATGCGACTATGCCGAAGTATAGTGCTGCTGGCCTGCCCAGTATGATGTTGTGTTCAGAAGGTGCGCGTACCACCATGAATTCTAGAGTGACGGACTTTTTTCGTTTGTTGTCTTCTAGCGTTATAGGCAGGTAGATCATTCCCGTTGGTACAATACTGTGCCCTGTGAAACCTATCAAGTGTCCTGCTGGCGGACGTAGTTCCGCTCTCCATTCGCGTGGTAGCTGGCGGAAACAGTGTTCAAACATGATGTTTGTCGCGCTACCACTGTCTATGTGTACTCGGTGTATGGTTACGTCTCGGATCCTCGCTTGAATGATTAAAGGGTCGTCGCCATTCCAAACCTCTGGTTTCTTATCAGCATTTGAGAACGATATTTGTTGGGCGGTGGGCGTTGTTGTTAATGTCTGCGCTGGATGTCAGACTCTCTTGATCATCAAAATCTCTGGCCCTTTGTAGTCTACTTGTTTGTTTGTGGTAGTTGTATCGTCCTTCTCATTTTGCGGTCGTATGGTTTTGGCTATATTGGTTAGGTTTCGACGTTGGATCCTCTCGTCGAGTTCCTTCTTTAGGATAGCGCATTTGGCGGTGTCATGGCCGTACTGTTTATGGAATTCGCAATACTTCGATTTGTCACGTGGTCGTTCCGGCGTTTTCTTCGTCGTTTTTGGTTTTTCCGTGATGGCCAAGACGTCTGTCCGTCGGTGGCGTATGTCATGCCTGTAGTGGCTGCTGTATGGCCTTGTTGGTTTACCTCTCTGAAATGTGTCGCGCCTGTCGCCTGATTATGGCGTTTGGTTGTCTTTTGGTCTTGACGAGGAGGTGGCAGCTGATCTTAAGTATGCTTCCTTGGTGGCGGTGCCTTCTTCTTGGCTTAGGAAACGTTCCACCCTTTCTTACATTTCCTGGCGACTGGCTGGGGGTTTTCCCAGGAATTTCGTCGACAGCGGTCCCGACAGGAGACCGTGTGTGAAGGCTCTCGTGACGAGGTTATCATTCTGTCCTGGTACGTTCCGTGTTGGTTCATTGAATATCTTGAAGTAATTTCTCACTGTTTCACCTTCTAACTGTTTACAGCCTATGATCTCTCGGATGTCTCCTCGGTATTTTCATAACTGCATGAAGTTTGACAAGAATTGCTCCTTGAGTTCAGCGAAGTTCTTGATGCTGCTTGGTGCGAGGCTTTTGAACCATGCTCCAGCGTTTCCATCTAGCATAGTTGGGAAGTGTGTGCACCAAAAGCGTTCGTCTAACTTCAGCGACTGCATATGCCTTTCATATGAGTCGATGTGGCTGTCAGGACATGTTTTCCCATCGTAAGTTTTAGATGTGGCAGTTTTTCCGTATTTGGCATATCATAATCATGTATCTCGTTGATGAACAGTGATTTGTACACTTACGAGGGTGGTTGGTTTGCTGTGTAGGGTGGTTGAAATGGGGGTGTAGCGAGTTGATAAATCGGTGGTTGAGTGTAGAGCAAAGGAGATGTGATGTTCGGTATGCTACCTAGGGTTGATATGGGTGTGTTTATCGGTGTTGGAGTCGGTATTGGTCTTATCGGTGTTGATATTGATGGAAAATTTGTGAATAACGGTGTTGATATCGGCTGAGATTGGTTGAGAAACGGTGTGGGTGTTGAAGTGGATAGCTATGTAACTACTGATGGTTGGAATGGTGGAAAAGGATAGTTGAACGGTATGTATGGCGGTGGTGTGTTCATGGCCAGTGAAGCCATGGCATATGGAAGCGCCGTTGGAGAGATGGTTGCTTGGGGGACCATGGGGAGTGTTGGGACAATGGTTGTGGACGGTGACAGCGTGCTTGGGGTGGTTTCTACCAATAGTGGGCCCAAGGATGTCATTGGGCGTACTGGGCTCGTATGGTGGTCGCTGTCTCCGCTTGTACCTTCGGTCGCCATCACCGGAGATAGTTATAGTGGTTTTTTGTTGCGTGTCACAACAGGGATGGTGCCAATGATGCGATGTTAGGCTCTAATCTTGCTCTGGTAGGGTTCAGGTGATCGTATGGTGGAGCCTCCGATCACAATCACAAAGAAAAGAAGGACGTCAGCCGTTTTCCGGGAGGAGGTCCCAAGAAAACACTCTGATGCCTAAGTCAGATATCCGGCGATGGTAGTACGTATGTATAGAGTGAGAGAGAGCGATCCCTTTACCGAGTACCCTATGAGGGTATTTATACATGTCTCAGCGTTCGCTATGGCCGACAAGATCCCTGTCAGGGCAGGTGGGGACCAGGACGCTGATTGGATGCACGATCATTGTCCCCTGCCACATCTCCCATTGGTCTAGTTGAGGCGTGTGGGAGGCACACGATCTCTGTCAGGTAAGGACGTCATGCGCAGATGAAGGGGCATGGCGCCAAGGCTGGTCCAGGCCAGACTTTCTAGCGTGAGTGTTGTTTGTGAGCCAGGCTGGAATCCTCCTGGCGCGGGTCTTCTAGTCTGGAAGACGTGGCATTCTGCGATCTCTAGGGAGTTCTCCATGAGCGTGCTGGTGGTTGCCGGATGGCACGCTGTCAATATATATATATATATATATATATATATATATATATATATATATATATATATATATATATATATATATATATATATATATATATATATATATATATATATATATATATATATATATATATATATATATATATATATATATATATATATATATATATATATATATATATATATATATATATATATATATATATATATATATATATATATATATATATAAAATAAAATAGGCATTTTACTTCGACCACAATAATCTGAAACGTGCAAAATTTTCGTTTTCCCTCTTAATTACACACTAAACTCATTTATAATTCTAATTTCAATGCTAATTTTATCATTTTCAACAAAATAAAGTTAGTTTATTAGTTTAGTTTGGTTGTAAATATTATGTTTTTAATTTCTATCAATATATAGTTACCAATCTAATATCTTTAATTTACCCATTCAAAACAAAAAACAAAAGATCAAATAAACTTGGAAAATTTTGTTCAAATGCTACTTTTTCATTGATTAAAAGAATGAGCAAGTTTGGATTTAAAGAAGTTGGTTTTTGTAACACCCCAATTTTCAAAAATCATAAAATTTCATTTATTACCAAGGTTCCAAAATATTTATTCCTAAAAGTAAAACTGTTCGACATATTTAATAAACCAACAGCGAAAACAATTGAAAATCATAACATAGTTCATTAAAATAAATCTCTTGTATGCGATGCGCTGCCGTCAAGCCTTGCCCTTCCCTTTCTCTTTTGTAATACCTGAAATGTTATAAAATCAACGGGTAAGCTTAAAGCTTAGTGAGTCCACAAATTACCATACATGTCCACATATTAAACAACTCGTCCTCGAGAACTACCCGACCCTACCCGCCATACAACAGCTACGGGCGTCCACCATACAACAGCTATGGACACGGGAAGGTTCTACCCATCATACAACAGCTATGGGTTCCCGGTTATGGCCCAGCCCATCATACAACAGCTATGAGACAAGGCAATAGTCCAACTCGCCATACTACAGCTACGAGGGGACACGCATCAGTACTGATCCCAACAACAATTAACCACAGATATAGAGCAAATCATATAACTGTAAATAACATACAAGATGCCTAACATGCAACATCATATAGTAAGGTGAGGATACTCACCTGATTCGAAACCGCACAAATATACTTTAATATCCCCACTTAGCTCGTCCACACACCTATATCCCATATACACAACATGTCAAGCACTGACCAAACTCCTACAGACTTTCCTAAAAGTCAGACCCAACGTTTGGTAACCAACATTGGTCGAAACTAAGCTTTTGGGTCAAACAGCCGCTCGCCGCGGCGTGGCATCTTACCCTACGCGTTGCGGCTATCTCCGCATAGTTACGGGGCTTAGCCGAACCCGCATCGCTGACATAGCCTGTCTGCACCGCGGACTCGTATTAACCAAAGTCTTCTAAGCCCTAAATCAGTTCAGTCATCGGCTAGGGTTTCACTCTATACCCTTCCTGGGATCTGAAACTACCCTATGGTGTTGAAACACAAGAGTTGGATCGAGATTCAAATAATGTGGAATAATATAAATAAACAAGATCAAGAACAGACAATTTGAAGAACTGATGTCAAATGAATAATATGCAACTCAAGAACAATTCGATGTGAACTATTCTGTATGAGTGTCGTCGAAAAGATTACAAAAGTTAACCCTAATAAGGGTACGAACATGCTATTTATACAAAAACTAAGTATGGAAGGACAGACCCATTCCATAACCGATAGCAAAATTAAAGGCATAAAATCTGGCAACAAATCCGATTAGCATATTTGACTCAATCTATATTTATGACTCAACAATCTCCCCCTTTGAGTCAAAAATGCGACTTGTCTTCATTCTTCAGGTTTTACTACATTTGTTTGTCTATCAAACACCTTCGGAATGATGGCCAGGATCCTCTTTCGAAATTCAATGTACCATCTTAACATGTCGTTGATGCAAGTTTTATCATCAGTGGTGTTGGATGGGAGTTTGTTGATGATGTGAAGAATGTGTTCCAACACTGGAGTTCTGTGAAGATGTTTGTCTGAAAGAAAGAATATCCTTTTAATATTCTCAAGCCCTTCCTTTGAATTGTATGCCACACTCCAATTTGAGTTGACAATTTTTCCGATTTTACGCTTACTCAGATTTTTGGGAGGAGGGCGTCTCACAGTCAAAGGAACTTTGTCCAGAACACCAGCAACTTCAACATCCAACTTCGCAACTTCAAGAATGTAGTATCCAATCATTCTTTTGATATGATCAAAAAGAGGTTGATACTTTTGTTCTCTCGACAAGATATTGAACAGAGATATCCAGTCGAATGGATTCAAAAATGGTAGATCAGCAAGAGAAAATTCCATGTTCTCTTTATCATCTCCTCTTAATGCCAAGAACCTTGCGTTTTTGAATGGAACATTAACCTCAGGAAGACGAGGAGTTAGTTGCACAATCTTCTTCAAACTCCAGGTTAAATGTTGAGGACGCGCGTTCTTCAAATAGAATGTGAACAACAAATCATTCACTTCCGAATTAGAAAGACGGGTGTCTTTGAGTTCCTCAAACTCTCGGAACAGAAGAGCTTTCGCCGTCATCGGAAAGTCAAACTGAGAGTTTACATCATTGCTTGTGTTATACGAGGTTACTGGTTGAAGCCAGTTCTCCACAGGCTCGGTAATTGCTTCCAGTGTCATTCTTTTATAGTGCCAGGGAGGAAATAAAGACATTTGAGTTTTCAAGAGTAACTCAGCTTCTCTTTTGGCGGCTTCCTCAACATCAAGTTTGCGAGTGAGGTTGAGAATTTCATCAATTTCCTTCTCCCTGGTTGATTTGGCAGCGTCCTGATCAGAGACTTGTTCTTCCAATATCTCCTTGCCTTTGCCTTTTGATGGATCTGTAGAGGATGGACCAACACCTCCTTCAGCATTCATCCTTTTGAACCAATCGGAATCAGGGTTCTGAGAGGCATGTGTAGCCCCTTTTTCATTGGTTTTTCTGATAGTAGAAAAGGAGTTTTTGATCGGGTTGTCTTTCTTCGGAGTGTCCTGATTGAACGTACTTTCTTCATTGGTTTCGTCTCCCCCTTGTTTCGGAGAGGCAACACCTTCCGAAACACCCTTTAATGCGGCAAGAAGATTGAATACAGGATGAAGCTTAAGGGTCAGATGTCTGCGCACCTGAGGATTGAGAATTGGATTAGTGTCTTCAACAATCCTATGAAGGAAAGAGTCAATTTCCGATACACCACTTCGAATAGCTTTGTTTTGAGAAACAGCCGAGGTGAGAATTGCAGACTTGTGTCGGAGATCGGATTTGAGAAGCTGGATTTTAGTTTCTTTGGCGACTAATTTATCCATCAAGTAATTTTCCGTGGCCAAATCTGTCCTCAGTTGATCAACCTTTGTATCCATAGATGATACCCATTCGGAATATTCTTTCTTCAATTCCGAACGTAATGTAGAAAGCGCCTCTCTTTCGTTCTTCATGGTGTTGCTAAAGTTGGAGATGACTTGTTGCATATTTTCATTGTTCCGGACATGAGCGTCACAGAAATCCTGAGTAAATTTGAGAACATCTTTTTCCAGTCTGCCAATAGAGGTGGCAGAATCTCGCATTTGAGCTTCAGATTTCTCTATGAGGGAGGTGAATTGGCGCATGAGTTTGACATTTTCGGTGATTAAAGTGTCCACCGAGTCCTTGTGAGCATCCAAGTGGGATTGACAGTCGGAGACAGAGGGATTCGCCTTGGATTGAAGAAGTAAATCCAGTTTCTCAGAGATTTCCTTGAGCTGATCAGATGACTGTGGGTCTTGAGTTTAACAGTGGATGGAGATTCAAGGAAATCTGAAAGATCATCCTGGTCATCATTAACCAGTATATCTTCCTCTTCATCATCGTCGGTAGGGGGGTTGTTATGAGGGGAATCGGGAATGGAAGTTTGTTTAGGTGATAATGATGGAGACTTTTGAGTGTTGGTGGTTCGGAGGGGTGAGCGTTCAGGAGTGGATTGTGGACTAGAATGAGGAGTGGTTTTTGGTGTGGGGTCATGAGGCGGTGATAGTGGAGGAGGAGAAGGCTTGGTAGGTGGAACATCTTCAAGATTTTCGGTAATCGGAACGTCGTGTGGGGAATTCGGAATGGGTTGAGTATCGGAGAGTTCGTTTTCGGAATCATAAGACTGGAAAAGCTTCCGAAGTCTCCTTGGACGTTTGGGCTGTTTTTCGGTGTCAGATGCTGCAGCTTTACCTTTTCGTTTAACGATCTTCTTTGGATTTTCAAGTCTGTTAAAAGCGTCTTGATGAGCTTGATCAACATTACGAATTCCCGATGGAGGTAACTGTCTGTATTCAGCAATGCATTGAACGTCCTTCGGAACTCGGTCCAGCATCGTGATCGGAATGGATCCAATGAAATCAAAATCCTCCGATTTAGTGGTTGCAAACTGTGTGGTTGACAACGTCGGAATAACCGTTAAGACAGAATCGGTCATGACATGAAGATGATTTTGCTCAATAACCCTTTTCACCACAATGGACCAAAATCGAGCACAATAGATTTCACAGTGTTGATTCTTGTAGTTCATGCTCTCGACAAATTGGCTCCATAGAATAGACCCGTAATCAAGGTTGATATCATGATAGAGGCCGTAAAAGATAGAGTAAAAGAGCTTACTTGCACTGTCTGTGCCTGTCGTGCGTTCGGAGAAGCTTTTAAACAAGATTGTGAAAAGAAAGTTCCACAGAGGCGGTAGACTCTTCTTTGTGAACTTGGAGAGTTGCGTTATATCACCCTTGTAGCCTAGTTGGTAGAAGAACCGTGGAAGAGTAGAAGGCGGAAGGGAATCAGGATCGACAATATCAGTTTGATCAGTAAACCCTAGCAATTTTCCAAATCGGGACTTGGAAATGCGTGTTTTGATGGATCCTACTTCAAAAGTAACAACATCATCTGCCTTGTTGTAGAATGCTGATGAGTACACAGAGGAGAGATACACGATGGGAACCTCCTCTGAAGCAGTTAGGGCTTTGCAGATCCTGGAGAATTTGAGACACTCGATCATCGGCTGAAGAGCTTCATTATACTTCGAAGAGTGAAGATCAATAATCATATTCTGATTTTGTTTGATCTTCAGCATGAGAGAGGAGGAAGTATTTTCGTTTGCAGAAGATGAACCAGCCATTTGAGAGTTCTTGAGAGTTCGCGAGAGAAAGAGGGCTTTGAAGATGGAGAGTTCT
The DNA here is from genome assembly GCA_023525715.1 of Cichorium intybus. Taxonomy (NCBI): domain Eukaryota; kingdom Viridiplantae; phylum Streptophyta; class Magnoliopsida; order Asterales; family Asteraceae; genus Cichorium; species Cichorium intybus. Next base: position 82,309,824 of record CM042011.1, read on the forward strand.
TGTGTGAGAGATGAAGAGCGGAGAAAAAGAATAATGACCCAAAAAACCCTTTAAATATCCTTTGGAGAGTGTTTGGAAAAGGAAAACCCGCTTCAGGCGATTACGTTTCCCAAGAATCACGCCGTATCATCATGAGTAACCCCCAAAAGTAGCATTGCAGACGCGTGAAAAGCGATAAAGTAGCTGCTGCAGAGATGACGTTGTAACGGCCACGTCTTGATTACCTCATCCAAAATTTCAAAAAAATTTGATGAGTAAAAGGAAATGCCAGGTCATCAATCTGAATCCTTATCAAAAGAAAAATCAACCAGTGTTAGAAAAATCAAATAATGATTTTCATGCAAGAGTGTGCCAAAGATAAAGAAGAAAATCCAAATTTATTTGGTAATCTGTGATGTCGGAATGACTTAAAACTGATTGATCCCGGGCAATGATCTCTTCCTTCGGAATCATGAGAGATTCAAAAGTGGTTTTGTGGTATCCCGTTGAATTACGATCAATTGATTGATAAGAATCATTGAAAGGTTTCTTTTAAGATGTTAGCTTGATGGGTTGGGTTTAACTTTCTTTCGGATTTCGAAAATGTGAGAAATGTTCGAAATCGGAAGAAAGGACTTGTTGGACCAGAGAAGTCATAAAAACAAGTGAGGGTAAGGAGAATTTTGTCTGACTTGTGGAATGTTTTGAAATCTCATAAAAAAAAAAAAAAAAAAAAAAAAAAAAAAAAAAAACTGGATCTTTTTGGATAGAAATTACTTGGGTAGAGTAGATTTCATAAAGATCACGCAAAAATGAAAGATTGAGATTCCCTTTGAAGTTTTCGTCAATTCCTTAGTGGGTTCGGATATTTGGGTTTCATTCGGAATGGTGGTAAGAAGAATTCCAAAATCATGAACACAGAATTTGTGTAACCATCAGTTTTCAGTGGTATTGCTGAAGACCTTCATAAGGGTTACAGGTATATGGAAATGTATTAAATATGGAGAAATAATAGAAAGGTCAAGAGAGGGTGATGAGTCTCACAGCGCCTCATGGTGAAGATGAGTTGCGATCTTTGACTAGAATTTCCGAAATCATATATTGAAATTGGTTTATATTTCTATAATCATGGATATTCGATTTAGGTACTTAGAAAACGTGGTAAGAAGAAATCCATCAATTCAAAATAGTTACAAAAAAAAACAAAATATATTCTTGCTGAAGAGTGCTGACGAGGACTTAGCTATCATGAGAAATCATTTAATGCTCAGGCGAAAAGGAAGGAAAACGTCCAATCAGTTGCTAATCAGCCGTCTCTTCCTTAACGATGCATAATAATGACAGCAGGCTGCATCATTACTTCAAAAAGTAATTAAATATCCACAATTGGAAGCTTAACCGGTGTCATTTCTGCCTATAAAAAGGAACCATTGTTAGTAACAACAACCCACACCCCAAAAAGAATTACCATCAGAAGAGATATCAAATGGCTCGTCGTCCCTACAACCGCTTTGACAAGGTTGAGGTCAAGATGCAAGAAGGCGACTACTCAGGTGGCATCTATGGCGGGGTTGTCATGAGAGTTTGGAATCACCAATATGAGGTGAGGATGACCACACTCAATGATGGCGAGGGTGGTGGACCACTGACTGTTCAAACTAGCTACCCCTTTCTGCAGCCTGTCCCACCAAGAATCTTGGTGGAGTACAAACAGTTTGACCTCGTTGAGGTCTGGCACAGGAGGGGGTTGTGGCCGGCAGTGATCACCCGTACAACTCCCCACAACCAGTTCCATGTGGGACTGGCGGATGGGACTCGCCTCTTCGTTGATGAAAGTGAGCTGCGCATCTACCAGGCTTTCCATCTTGGTGATCCTCCCATGTGGCATTACTACAAGCTGTAGGTTGAAGTAGTTTTTGTTTTTCCTTTTTGATGTAATGAACTGTGTTCCTCCAGCTTGAATAAATCGTGGTTTTCTTTTTTGTTTATGGATTTCTGTTTGAATTCTGTCTCTGCATTCTCAAGGATATCGGCAACAAGAACAAATCAAAAGAGAAAAAGAAAATAAAACACAAAAAAAAATTTTGAAGGAAAATATTTTTGATGATTAAAAAAATAAATAGCTGAAATAAAAAAAATAAAAAAAATAAAATAATAAACAAAATATACATGAACAGAGTTTCAGAAAGGATACATGCATTCCGAATCATTCTTGTCTAAATTCCGATTCCGAGGCATTCCGAATTTCGGAATCCATCGGAATCTCAGTTAGATATTGGAACGGATTCAGCTTCCATCATTCCGAGACCTTGAAGAATTCTGTTAAATGCCAGCTCAGGAAGGGCCTTTGTGAAGATGTCTGCTAGTTGATCATTTGAGCGAACAAAATGAATCTCGATGTTGCCGTCCTCAACATGATCTTTGATAAAATGATATCTGAGTGAAATATGTTTAGTCTTTGAGTGTTGCACTGGATTGTGACAAATCCGAATCGAACTTTCGGAATCACAGTAAAGAGGAATACGTTTCATACTGACTCCATAGTCTCTAAGTTGATTTTGAATCCATATTATCTGAGAGGTACATGAAGCAGCAGCAATGTACTCAGCTTCAGCTGTTGAGAGTGACACACAAGTCTGTTTCCTTGATTGCCAGCTTACGAGTTTTGCATCGAGAAGTTGACATCCTCCTAAAGTGCTTTTGCGATCCAATCCACAACCACCAAGATCAGCATCAGAAAATGCTTGAACAAAGAAGCCAGATCCTGATGGATACCATAGACCAAGAGAGGTTGTTCTTTTGAGATATCGGAATATATTCTTCACTGCATTGTGATGTGGCTCTCTAGGATTCGCCTGAAATCTTACGCAGTAACAAACAGCAAACATAATGTCGGGTCTGCTTGAAGTGAGATAGAGAAGTGAACCTATCATTTGACGATAAAGAGTGATATCTGCTGCAGGTTTGTCTAGTGAAGGAGTGAGTTTTGTTCCGAAAGCCATCGAAACTTTGACTTTAAAATCTCCCTTCATTCCGAATTTCTCTAAGAGAGACTTGGTATAAGGCTATAAGCATCCTGATTGATGAATATGCCTTCTGAGCTTTGTCTTTGTCTGATGTTAAGGCCTAGAAAGAAATTGATTTTACCCATCGAGCTCATTTCAAATTTTGTCTCCATTAGTTTTCGGAATTCAACCGTTAGGCTAGGGTGAGTAGATCCGAAAATGATGTCATCGACATAGATTTGAACAATCATCAGGTGACTTCCTTCCTTTTTGCGAAAGAAAGTTGGGTCGACAGATCCTTGCTTGAACTTGGATTGCTTGAGAAACCGAGTTAAAGTTTCATACCAAGCTCTTGGAGCTTGTTTTAAGCCGTAAACAGCTTTGTCTAACACATAGCAATGATCAGGATGTTTACTGCTCACAAAGCCTGGTGGCTGTTCGACGTAGACTGTTTCTTCTAATTCTCCATTCAGAAATGCACACTTAACATCCATCTGATAGACATCGAAACCCTTGTGTGCTGCATAAGCAAGAAAAATCTGAACGGACTCTAGTCTGGCCACTGGTGCAAATGTTTCTTCATAATCAATTCCTTATTCTTGACAGTAACCTTTAACAACCAGTCCTTCTTTGTTCCGAATGACATTCCCTTCTTTGTCTAACTTGTTTCGAAATACCCATTTCATCCCGAGAACTGAGGCTTTTTCCGGAGTTGGAACCAATCTCCACACCCTGTTGCGTTCAAATTCATTTAGTTCATCTTGCATTGCTTGGACCCAGTCAGCATGATCAAGTGCTACTTTAACTGTTTTAGGTTCAATCTTGGAGATGAACGAATGAAACATGCAAAATTCCACTTTTGAAAATAATGCGGCTTGCTTTTCTTTAGCTTGAGCTCGAGTGAGAACACCAGCAGAGGTTGCTCCGATGATTTGAGATTTTGGATGATCTCTCGTCCATTTTATCATTGGAGGATAATTTGGATCATATTCACGATTAATTTCCGGAATAATTTCTTCTGCTTCCGATTGTACCTCTGATTGTGTATCAAGGTCATTGTTTTCAACTTCATTCTCCCCCTGGAAGTTTGCATCGTTTCTATCATCAGAGTGATCTTGTTACACCGGTAGAGTGGTTGACTCAGATTCAGGAGCCATACCCTCCCCTTGAATAGGTGTTGAACTCTCCCCCTGGATAGGTGTTGGGTTCTCCCCCTGTATAGGTGCATCAGTACTGGGAGTTGGATCATTGTTCGGAATCGGAACATCAGTGGAATTTTCTTGTGAAGTTTCGTTTTCACTGACTGTATTTTCTATAAGCTTTAATAACTCATCTCCTTGGTTATCTCGTGCGTTTGCTTCTGCTGTTTTTGCGTTTTCTTGTTCATCGAACAAATTCATGAATTCCTTATATAGATCCAGAAGAGGAATTGTAGATTTATTGGATTCGGGAAAGATTTCTTCAGTCTTTGTACTAACGTGCTTTGCTCTTGAATTGTATCTATCATCAAAGGTGATGTAGTATGTTTCTTCAATCTTCCGAGATCTTTTGTTCAGAACACGATAGGCCTTTGAGGTTAGAGAGTATCCCAGAAAAATACCTTCATCAGCTTTTTCATCCCATTTAACTCGTTTTTCTTTGGAGTTAAAAATAAAACACTTAGATCCGAAAACATGAAAGAATTTCACGTTCGGTTTTCTCTTGTTGATGATTTCATAGGGAGTGAGATTGAATCGTTTGGTGATGTTTGATCGGTTCTGAGTGTTACAAGCAGTTGCGATGGCGTCGGCCCAGAAGTATAGAGGAAGTTTTGCAAAAGAGAGCATTGTGCGAGCGGCTTCACAAAGAGAACAATTTCGTCGTTCTACAACTCCATTTTGTTGAGGAGTGTAGGGGGCAGAGAAGTTATGCGTGATTCCTTTATTGACAATAAAATCATCTAGAACTTTATTTTTTAATTTTGTCCCGTTATCACTTCTTATCATCCGAACTTGCTTTCGGAGAAGAATTTCTATCTGCTTGATGAAGTTAATCATGTTGATCGCTGCTTCAGATTTTTGCTTGAGAAAGAACACCCATGTGAAACGAGAGAAGTCATCTACCACAACCAGAATGTATTTGTTGTGAGCAATGCTTTCGATGGCAGATGGACCACAAAGATCAATGTGCAGAAGTTCTAATGGTTCGATGATCTTTGTGTTGATGATTGTAGAATGGCTCTTCCGACTTTGTTTTCCTAGCTCACATGCATCACACAGTCGGTCTTTGTCGTACTTGAGTAGCGGTAATCCTCGCACAAGATCACCAAGTACCAGTTTATTAATATCACGAAAGTTCATGTGAGACAACCGTCTGTGACATAGCCAACTATCATCGTTCGTAGCTTTAGTGAGTAAGCAGATGGCAGGTTTTCCTTGAATGGGTCGCATGTCCAAAGGAAACATCTCTCCTTTTCTTTTTGACTTCAAAATGATCTTCTTGGATTCCTTTTCAACTAGTTCAGAGCCATCTTCATCAAATGAAACTTTAAGACCTGTACCGACAACTAGTTACGAAACACTGATCAAGTTGTGCTGAAGTCCTTCAACATATGCTACTTTCCGTATCGAAGTTTCACCATTTGTGATCATGCCATAGCCTTTGATGTTTCCAGTTGCATTGTTTCCATAGCTAACTTTTCCTCCATTCTTTAGTGAGCGATATTCTCGCAATTCCTCCTTCCTTCCTGTCATGTGACGTGAACAGCCGCTATCAATGTACCATTCCGGATCATACTGTTCGTCACGTAGAACCTACACAAGTTAGAGAGATTTAGGAACCCAAACCAATGTGGGCCCATGTGAGAATTTACTTGAGATAGGAAAAATGCATGATCTCTCAACCCAAAAGGATTTTCTCACAGATGGTTGATTTTTCTTATTTTCAATTCGGAACACTTTCATTTTTGTGGATTGCCATTGTTCTTTAGCAAAACGAGATTTCTTTGGAGTAAACGTGTTCGAAACTTGATAATAATGGGTTTTCTGATTGTGAGAGAGATAAGTGGGATTTGGAATTTTAACTGACTGAGATGAGAGTTTTGGTTTGACAATAACTGTTGGGTGAATCTTGTTGGTTTTAAGATCCTGAGTGGTTTCATGATAGAGCTTTGCCTTCCCTTTTGAATCCTTTGAACCGAGAACACGAGTGGGATTCTTTGTTGTTTTTGTTGAAACTGAGGCTTTGGGTGTTGGTCTTGGAGTATGTTCAAATTTCGGAATTGGAATTGGATTGACTCTCTGGGTTGTGTTTAAGTCGTTTTTGTTTCTCCAAAACTGCTTTCTTTCTTTCAAATTCTTTTTGTACCTTGCATTCATTTGTTTCCTTTTGGCTATCAGCTCTTCAGGAGACTTATGAATACAAGATGTTGAGCAATGATTAGAGTCAGATTTGAAAGTACTCGTCTTAGAGTTTGAAGAATTAGATTTCAAATTCTTTATACCCCATGAACCATTTTGAGAGACAGAATTTTTACAGTTCAACTATCCAGAAATGTAGTTACCACGAGACTTCCATGAGGTCATTTCGGAAAGACCTTTAGTCTCATCTGAGTTGTCAATTGGTTCCGACCAAAAGAAAGAATCACATACATCAGAATTATCGTTATCGACTAGGACTTTAAGTTCAGTTACATGTTTTGTATTTAGGCCTGGTTTAACAAAAACTTGATTTGGTACAGTCTGAATCTTTGGAAAAATAGTGGCTTGTTCGTTTAAAGTGTGTGATCCTTCATTTTCAACAATTCTCGCAAAAGCAACTGAATTTTCAGAAATGAGGTTTTTCTTAGTTTCAGTAGAATTGGATACAAATTCCAAACAGTCAATTTCATCCTCAACAGATATTTCACTCATATAACTTTCATCAAAATCAGAAATATTCTCATTAATGGGAGTATTATCAGAATTTAGTTTAGAGCATAGTGAGTGAAAATTCTTTAAGGTCGCTGTTTTAATTTCCTCATGATCATTTTCTGAAAAATATTCTTTGACCATATTTTTATGTTCTTTGGACTGTATATAGCTTTCAATTTTATCAAGTCCGATTCGATAAGCTTCCGAAACCTCATCAGATGAAACAATGGTTTCACATCTGTGACATTCTGCATCGATTTCATCCTCTTTCAACTCAAGAAAGGGCAAAATCATTTTGTGTAAACCCCTGCCTATGTCACAGTCAAGATGCAATTGAGTAATATTATTGTAAAGACGCTTAGCAATTAAACAAAAAATATTTCTCTGTTTGACAAGAACTAGATTATCCCTTTTGACATAAATTATATCATATCGTGCTTTAACTAACTCACTATCCAACGCCTCGATTCTCATTCGTCTCTCCTCATTCTTATTCGATACCCTGCTCAATTGATCATTTAGGTTAGAATTGCTTAGACGTGTTCTTTTTAAGCTATCACTCAAACTAGAGACAGTGAATCTAAGATCATCTAATTCAGTATCATAACTAGAAGAACAAATATTTAAAGATTTAAGGATAGAGCGTACCTTGTTGACCACAGCCTCACATTCCTCAACTTGTTCATAGACAGGTTTCGCAGCAAAACAACTTGCTGAGGCTTGGCACCCGTCGGTAGAGTACCCTCTGCTGTCGGAATGATCAGCCTTCACCATCAGACATCGGCCATGCGTCGGATTTCTCACCTCCTCATCATCCAAGTCCGTTGACCATACCTCAATGGCACCAAACTCGCTATCCTCTTTCACCACGAAGGCTGGCTTGGTAGATGAAACATCATTCTTTTTCAGTTCCGCAATCTTCTTTGCGTAATAAGCTTCATCTTTCACCTGCTCCTTCTTCTCAGCTTGCTTTCGGAGCAAACAGTCTTTCACAAAGTGGTTCTTGCCTTTACAATAATGGCAATCATATCCTGAGTCGCCAACGAGTTTCTTCTCCTCATCACTTTTCTTTTTCTGGCTTTCTTCCAAAGTCTTTTCAGAATTGAAACCTCCTTGTCGACTTCGGTTTTTGAATTTGGAAAAGTTTTTCTTGAAGAACTTCTTAGGATTTGATACCATCAAAGCTTTGTCTTCTCTAGTCAAATCATTGTCCGAAAAGTCTGAGTCAGAATCGATTTCAGCCGATTTCTTTCCGGCAGCAACAAGTGCAAGTGAACCGAGACCGATAGTCGCTTTGGCTTCCGAAATGACTTCCTTTTCATGGGACTTGAGGATTCCCACAACTTTAGCCAAAGTGTAAGTTTTGAACTGCTCATGCGCTTTTATGGTTGATACGATAGCCTTCCATTCGGAACGAAGACCATCAAGAAAGGTAACCTTTTGCTCAATAACAGTCCGAGCCAGATTGTATTTTAATAATCGACTGAGAAGATGATTGTATCAATTGAAAGTCTGGGTTAGAGTTTCTTCCGAACCTTGTGCAAAAGATCCGAAATCGGAAAGAAGAGTGGTCTGAATTGAGTGCTCAATGTCAGCATCTCCGGAATACAATTCTTTAACTCTATCCCAGATCTCTTTAGCCGTCTCGCACGAACTAACCAGACGAAGAGTATCTGCTTGGAGAGCGAACCTGATAATTCTAAATGCTTTAATGTTGCACATTAGTTTATCTTTTTCCTCTTGAGGAATGTTTGTGTGAGTGACAAGCAGATTGTTGTATTCTTTTAGGGTTTTGATAACCCTCCTTGTGTCTGTGTGGACATGAGTTTCTTCAGTAATAGCTTGCCAGATCGTTGCGCCATGTTCTTCAATGCCAAGAACATAATCTTCAAAATGCAACGCCCAGACCTCATACTCTTAAGTAAATAGAATTGGAGTCCTGGTAGTGGATCCAATGCTACTTGAAAGCTTGAAAGACTGAGTATGTGAGTCGTCAAAATCCATTGAAACTTGTTTACTTGTATGAATCAGAAGTGTAAGTTCAAATCAAAAGAAGAATCGAACATAAAGATCAAAGTCTGATATCCAAAATCGATCGAAACGATAAAGATAATCAAAACAGATATGTGAATGACACAAACTCCCGCTCTGATACCAATTGTTGAAACACAAGAGTTGGATCGAGATTCAAATAATGCGGAATAATATAAATAAACAAGATCAAGAACAGACAGTTTGAAGAACTGATGTCAAATGATTAATATGCAACTCAAGAACAATTCGATGTGAACTATTCTGTATGAGTGTCGTCGAAAAGATTACAAAAGTTAACCCTAATAAGGGTACGAACATGCTATTTATACAAAAACTAAGTATGGAAGGATAGACACATTCAATAACCGATAGCAAAATTAAAGGCATAAAATCTGGCAACAAATCCGATCAGCATATTTGACTTAATCTATATTTATGACTCAACATATGGTCACTTCCTTATGGACATGCAAGTCCATGCATGTCCTTGGTCCAAACCCTAATTATTACAAGTCATCTAAGACTACTAACCAATGGATAACACCATAAGACGGGATAAAATGAAGTATCAGAAAGGTAGATCCTCTTACCTTGCTTCTGGAAAACGGAGGAATGCACACGCTCGATTACAAGCCTTTCCCCAAGTTCTATCTCTTCCTTCAAACCTTCAAAGCCTTGGAACCAAAGAGTCTCTGCTGAAACCAGTCGACTCCACTCCAGAAAACTTCCAAAAACACGAACCCTAGGCCTGGGACCCTTTATATAGGCATTTAAATCTGAATTAGGGTTTTCACATTAGCGGCGCACCGCGTCGAGGATCCTTTAAGGCCGCGACGCGCGTACAAAATTACTCGCGAATCCAGATCCCTCCCGAGCCGTGCCGTGGATCCGTCCGGGCCACGCCTTGGCGGAACAGGTCTTACAATTCTCCCCCCAATTAACTGGATTTCGTCCCCGAAATCCGCGTCGGTAAACAATTCTGGATAATGCCTCTGCATTTCCTCCTCCGGTTCCCAAGTCCATTCGAACCCTTTACGATGTTGCCACTGAACCTTAACTAATCCTATTGTTTTATTTCGCAACGTATTTATTTTCCTTTCAATGACGGCAATCGGTCGCTTCACATAATTTAGGCGTTCGTCTAATTGAATATCCTCCAAAGGCACTATTGTAGATTCCTCGGTAATGCACTTCCTGAGTTGCGAAACGTGGAACGTGTCGTGAATCTGGCTAAGCTGTTCGGGCAGCTCCAACCGGTAAGCTACCTTACCTACACGCGCGATGATTCGATAAGGTCCAATGTACCTAGGGCTAAGCTTTCCTCGCTTCCTAAAACGAATAACTCCCTTCCAAGGTGAAACCTTAAGAAAAACATAATCCCCAACTTGAAACTCGAGATCGGACCGTCGCCTATCTGCATAACTTTTCTGTCGACTCTGAGCCGTTAACAATCTCTCCCGAACCTTTGAATTAGCTCAGTTGTCTTGAGTACTACCTCAGTACTACCAGATACCCGCTGGCCAACCTCGCCCCAGCAAATAGGAGTCTGACATTTCCTTCCATACAACATCTCAAAAGGAGCCCTGCCAATGCTCGCGTGATAACTGTTATTATAGGAAAACTTAGCTAGAGGGAGATGGGAATCCCAACTCCCGCCAAAATCGATAACACATGCCCTAAGCATATCCTCTAACGTTTGAATCGTCCTTTCACTTTGCCCATCCGTCTGAGGGTTATATGCCGTGCTGAAATGAAGGCGAGTGTCTAATTCCTCATGAAACTTCTTCTAAAACGTAGACGTAAATCGGACATCCCGATCGGATATACTCGAGACCGGTATACCATGTCGAGAGATAATGTCGTCTACGTAGACCTTAGCCAATTCCTTTGCAGAGAAGGTCTCTTGAATGGGGAGCAAATGAGCACTTTTAGTCAACCTATCCACGATAACCCAAATAGTGTCCATATGTCGAGGGGTTCTTGGCAACTTCATGATGAAATCCATTGTGATATGCTCCCATTTCCATTCTGGGATCTCAAGAGGCTGCAATCTACCATGAGGCCGTTGGTGCTCGGCCTTGACCCTACGACAGGTCATGCATCTTTCAACAAAGCAAGCTACTTCTCTCTTCATGCCTGGCCTCCAATAATATTCGCATAGATCCCTATACATTTTAGTTGCTCCAGGGTGGATAGAGAACTTGGATTGATGTGCCTCCTCCAATAGGGTTTGACGAATCCCGCCCAGCTTCGGTACCCAAATTCTCTCATGGCAAGTTAACAAATCTCTATTATCTTTGACCATAGCTGCCAACTGACGCACAATTCTTTCACCTTTTTGATTTTCGCTCTTGCTTGCTTCCACCTAAGCCTTCCTTATCAGCTCAAGAAGCGGTGTCATAATTGTCATCCTAAGACAAACGCCCCGAAGGGGTGTACATGAAGTCTTACGGCTGAAGCATCCGCTACCACATTGGCCTTTCCAGGGTGATAGTGTATCTCACAATCCTATTCTTTCAATACATCTAACCATCTCCTCTGCCTCATATTGTGATTAGCCTGATCCATCAGATACTTCAAACTCTTGTGGTCGGTATAGATGGTACACTTCACTCCATACAAATAGTGTCTCCAAATCTTGAGAGCGAAAACCACCGCTCCCAATTCCAAATCATGAGTAGGATAGCTAGCCTCATGGGGCTTCAACTGTCGCGAGGCATAAGCAATCACCCTGCCTCGTTGCATCAAGACTACCCCCAATCCCGAGATAGATGCATCGCAATAAACTACCATATCCTCCATGCCTTCAGGCAAGGTTAAAACTGGAGCTTCACGCAATTTCCGCCGCAAAGTCTCAAAAGCCTGCTGCTACTCCTCACCCCACCGAAAAGCAGCGTTTTTCTTAGTTAGCCGAGTCAAAGGTACCGCAACCTTTGAGAAGTCTTGGATGAAACGACGATAATAACCGGCCAGACCCAAGAAACTTCTAATCTCCGAGGGAGTCTTCGGAACCTCCCACCTCATCACGGTCTCCACCTTAGCCGGGTCTACCATGATTCCTTGCTCGTTGATGATGTGACCCAAAAACTGGACCTCCCGCAGCCAAAAGTCACACTTGGATAATTTTGCATAAAGCTTCTCCTTCCTTAAGGTCTCCAATACCTCCCCTAAATGTCGTTCGTGTTGCTCCCTGCTCCGAGAGTAAACTAAGATATCGTCAATGAAAACTATAACCGACCGATCCAACATCGGTCGACACACCCGGTTCATTAAGTCTATAAAAGCTGCAAGGGCATTGGTCAGTCCAAACGGCATCACTACAAACTCGAAGTGGCCGTACCTCGTCCGAAAAGCCGTTTTCGGGATGTCTTCCTCCCGTACTCGCATTTGATGGTATCCTGACCGCAAATCAATTTTTGAAAACCATGAAGCGCCATGCAGTTGATCGAATAAGTCGTCGATGCGAGGTAATGGATATCGATTCTTCACCGTAAGCTTGTTCAGCTCACGATAATCTATGCACATCCTATTGGAACCATCCTTCTTCTTAACAAATAAAATAGCCTGTCCGCGCCGTGGACTCGTATTAACCAAAGTTTCTAAGCCCTAAATCAGTTCAGTCATCGGCTAGGGTTTCACTCTATACCCTTCCTGGGATCTGAAACTACCCTAAGGTCACTTCCTTATGGACATGCAAGTCCATGCATATCCTTGGTCCAAACCCTAATTGTTAAAATTCATCTAAGACTACTAACCAATGGATAACACCATAAGACGGGATAAAATGAAGTATCAGAAAGGTAGATCCTCTTACCTTGCTTCTGGAAAACGGAGGAATGCACACGCTCGATTACAAGCCTTTCCCCACGTTCTATCTCTTCCTTCAAACCTTCAAAGCCTTGGAACCAAAGAGTCTCTGCTGAAACCAGTCGACTCCACTCCAGAAAACTTCCAAAAACACGAACCCTAGGGCTGGGACCCTTTATATAGGCATTTAAATCCGAATTATGGTTTTCACATTAGCGGCGCACCGCGTCGCGGATCCTTAAAGGCCGCGCCGCACGTACAACATTACTCGCGAATCCATATCCCTCCCGAGCCACGCCGCGGATCCGTCTGGGCCGCGCCTCGGCGGAAGGGGTCTTATAGTTTTGGGAAAACTTAGAGATAGTGACACTATCTATGAGGACGGCGCCGCTACCTAGCAAAAACGTGTTTTTACGAATCACGGAGATAGCGATGCTACCTTAAGGGATAGTGACGCTATCAGCCGCTGTATGGACAAAACCCTAGATCTCGGTTTTGGGCCATATTTAAGGGCTCTAAACCCTAGGCAGCCGTCATTTGTCCTTCTTTCACCCTTAGAAACGTCTTTACGAAACCCTAGCCGCCTCGCGGTGTTTTTGGCTCTTATATCCATTCTTGAAGGTTCCTTGAAGAGAAGGAATGTGTGTGGTCGTGCTAGAAGATGTTTCTCAAGGAGTAATCAACAAGATCTTCACATTCTGAACCATTGTGAGTACAAGGCTCCTTCCTTTTTGTTTATATAAGCTTGTTCTTGTAGTTTTAGTTGGTTTGTATGGATTTTTGGTCCCTTATGCTTTGTTCTTTGGAACATGATGGGAAAGCTCAAACCATTATGATTTTTGTACAACTTCTGGAGCCTTTGGGTTAGATTAGAGAGTGAGCCAAGCTCGTTTGAGTGATTAAGCATGAATTGTTTCACTTTTGGACGTATGTATGAGATTTGACATGCATGGCACATGTATGTCAATAAAGTTTGGATTTTTATGAGGTTTCAGACCTATTGGACGAGTTCTGGAAAGTTGTATCCCCTACCGTAATGGATTAAGTGCTTAATAAAAATTTACAAAGATTCATAGATAACGACGCTATCTACCGTAAAGACCCCGATCTGTTTTGATGATAGGGACGCTATCTCAGTGTTGACCGTTGACTTTTGACCTTTGACTTTGACCCGTTCACTTTTTGGTTAACATGTGTGGATTAACAATTTGGACCCTGGGATCGGTTTCGGGTCTTTCAGATTGTTGATTTACAACTCTGTGATGAGTTAGAAGTTCCGGTTGCTCAGCGTTTGAGGAAATAGGAAGCATATGGCTTGAGGTTATGGATCAGGCGAATCTCCTCACTATATTATGAGTGAAGTTGCATGCGTATGTAGGACGATATTGTAGAGAGAAAGAGAAAGATTGTATGTGGTTGTTACGACTGCATGTGCTTATGTGTAGTCGTATGATTCGTTCCTGTGGGTGTTGATATTGGGATAGGCTTGTGTCGATTTAGGACTGGATCAGGTCCCTAGGCTAGCATGATGCATGATCGGTCAATACGAAGGTGTTGCATATTAAAATGATGATGCATGACAGGTTGTTCTGGGCACCCCAGGATGTTGAATGATAAAAAGACGATGCATGACAGATCGTTCCCTGATATTGTATGCACCCAATGTAGATGAACGTGATGGAATATGTGGCATCTTGGGGAACTCACTAAGATTTTGTGCTTACTCTTTTTCCCTAAATGTTTTCAGGTACTTTTCAGAATAAAGGATTGTAACGCAGCGTGACTGTATCGCATCCGAAAACTTGTTGTTCAAGTCTTCTACTGGTTGATGTTTTGGAATTGACCTAATAACTATGGTTTTACATACTGAACTTGGAACGAATGGTTTTATTTCCAACCCACTTTATGTGTTTTGATCGCTTTTAAAAATGAAATTTTATTAGGAATTTGGGACGTTACAGAAAATCTAAATTGAAATATCAAATTAACAAAAAAGTTTACCAAAATTATTTTTTTCTAACATTGAAAATTCTCAAAATATTAGTTTATTAGTTTAGTTTGGTTGTAAACGTTATGCTTTTAATTTCAAGAAATATATAGTTATCAATCTAATATTGTTAATTTGCCCATTCAAAACCAAAGATCAAATAAACCTGAAAATTTTTGTTCAAATGCTAATTTGTTAATGATTAAAAGAATTTAACATAATGTTCAATGAAAATATAATTGAAATATCAAATTAACAAAAAATTTGACCAAAATTATTTTTTTCTAACAATGAAAATTCTCAAAATATATTTAATACTAAAACTATTCAACTTTCGTATTATTAATCACTACAACTCAAGAGTTTTATAACTTATAATACTTAATTTGTACTTATGACATCTATTGCTTAGTAGATATATAAATAGTTCACATAAATAGACTATGTTGTTAGGGTTTAAAAAATAGTATTGAGGGGATTATGACTTGAAAACACATAAAACTCTATATTAGAGGTGTGTGTATTTGTATGGCACAAGAAAGAAGTACACGATTTTAGAAAATGTTATTTTCTATAAGCCAATATGTTTGTTAATATTTTTTATTATTGTTTGTGTAATGTTTTTACGTGTTGCGATGGAGATCCTAAGTTCAATTAATGTATTTATGAAGAAATGCGTGTATATGAAATACGAATATGTTAGGTGTAGGTAAATATGAGCTTTCTCATTTTTTATGTTGTATATGTAACTTTTATTGAGAAATACAAATTAAAAGTTGAATTTATTTTTTATTTTGGTACAAAGATAAAAAATAGTTAAGATTATACAATATTAAGTTTATTTTTTAATATATTAAACTTCTTTATTATTCCACTTCTAATGTCAATTGTTTAATTTTTAACATAATTTAATTCTTTATTAATTTAGATACATCGTCTTATGCAAAAAACAAAAACCATTGCTTTGATGTCACAACTTTTGAATAATTGATATATTATAATGTCAATTACATAATCATTTTCAACAACGTATTTGTTAAAAAAATTTAACGAAATAACTTTACTTACGTAACATGCGAGCTGTCGACTAGTAAAAAATTAAACATCAACTGAAATCAGGTTGTCCACTGTCTATGAAGGTCAAACTTACGTTCATATCATAGTATTAATTATATAAAAGTCCATGAAGGTTACAGTACTTACGTTACATATCAGTTAATATTTGCTTTTTTTTTTCAAGTATTGGGCTATCTGGTTTCGGAAGGTGTGGGGTGCGGGAAAAAAATTGAATAATGAGAAAAAACCACACCGCATACAGTTAATGATTTATGTTTTAAAAAAAGTGCTATTATATATACCACCAACACACAAATTAGATCATACATTTAGTAAAAAACACACATCTACACACCTACATAAAAAAAGGATACAAAAATAATGAGGGGTAGTACCAACAGAATTACCAAGCTGTATGGATACATTCCAAAAGTCTCGTAACTGCAAGTTGAAATCCTCATAAAGCGGATTTGAAATTTGGGTCACGACCTTTAATTAGAAAATGTGAAAGTCTATGTCAAATTATCAAATATAGTAATTCCTATAATTAGAATGTGTTAAGTATATGTCAAATTATTATTGTGTGTCGGGCCCATCCAATCACTCTTTACTTTACACGCCATCGTCTGCACTGCCCCCACGAAACCTCAGCTGGCCTCCGTAACCACCCACGAAAGCCAACGGGTCATCTTAAAAAAAACCCCTCATGATTATCTTTTAATGTCACATCAATTAGGTTTTTCTTTTTAATATATATATATATATATATATATATATATATATATATATATATATATATATATATATATATATATATAATTTAATAATTAGTAATAATTGTTTTTATTTAATTTATTTATTTGTTTTAGTATTTATAATTTAAATAATTTTCTAACTTTTTGACGTTTAGTTCGAATATATTTTCTAATATGTTTTTTTTACGTTTTGCTTGTTTGCATTATTTAACGTTGTAATTTACTAATTTTTTTAATTTTTGACATACTAATTTTCTAATTTTTGACGTTTTGTTTGAATACATTTTTAAATGTTTTGTTCGTTTATATTATCAAATGTTGTAATATAGTGTTGTTCTAATTATTACAATGTAACTTTTACGTAATGGCAGCCGCGAGCAATTGCAATTGCAATATGGGTGTGTTGATGCAATGATGGAGGATTTGATCGAAGCGGTAAGTATATCAGCCGGGCTTAATATGTGTAGTGCCACATTATAAAAGGAGGAAATCATGAGACCAATTAACCAAATCGAATAACCTAAACCAATTAACCAAACCGAATAAACCGAAACCAATTAACCAAATCGAATAAACCTAAACTGATTAACCAAACTGAATAAACCGAAACGGATTTATATATTTATAAACCGAAACCGATTAACCAAATCGAATAAACCTAAATCGATTAACCAAACCGAATAAACCGAAACCGATTTAACCGAACATTATTTGGTTTGGTTAAATTAAACTGAAACCGCTTAACCAAACCGAATAAATCGAAACAAATTAAACTGAAATCGATTTAACCGAACATTATTTGGTTTTGTTAAATTAATCCGAAATCTATTTAACCAAACTTTATTTGGTTTGGATACGATTAATTTGGAAAAATTAAAAAAAAAACGATTTAATCGACCAAATAACACGCCTATTTTATATATATATATATATATATATATATATATATATATATATATATATATATATATATATATATATATATATATATATATATATATATATATATATATATATATATATATTAAAAGTAACCCTAATTGATGGGACATCATTAAATAATAATGAGGGGGTTTATTTACCAATACCCCCAATTATGGACCATGTAACTGAAATCGTTAAAAAACACAACCAACAAGAGAAAAATTGCAATTGCGGAACTGATACTTTGGTTTAAAAAATCAAAAACCTGCATATTGGAATCAAACCGATGGTGTAATTGACTATCAAGGAAAAGTAATAGAAACCAATTCTTAAAAGATCATAACTTCCTGTGGTCGTGTTCAGTTAATCGCATCTCATTTCAACGATTCGAATCTCGATAACCATAAGAAAGAAAAATCTAAACTTGATATTGTTAATCAAGATTTACAATTACACTTCGACCCTGAATTCGCCCAAGTTAAGAGAAAACCTCCCTCAAAATTGCCAAACCACGAGACCAATTTCAAAACAAGATGAGAGTACAAGAGCTAGCTTTCTAGATAATAAGAGTATTACAGATTAAATTTACTAGATGATGATTATGACACAAATATGAAAGAACCCCACGAATTTCTTTTAACGGAGCCTTGTTAGTTCGGTTTCGGTCCCACTATATACCATAAATACACGGACCATTTTTGAAGCTGTAACAACTTTTAATCTTGGATGGTGCAAAGAAATAACCATTTTTAATGCTTTTTGTTACTACGGTTTAAAATTGCTCCAACCTAGCTTTCGATTCATATATATCAGCATCCAGCATAGAATGTGGTCCACCGCTTTCAGCTGAGAATGATGAAGATATTCCTCAGTTTGTTAGCCTCTGCAAAGTCATCCATGCAGCCTCTTGTGCTTGAACGATCACTTGCAGCATATAGGCATTCGTATCAACTTTACTTCTTTTCGGCTAGAGCAAGTTCAATGCAACAAGAGTACGTTCACTCTTCTATGTCGTTAAAACATCATATATTTGTTTTTTTCTTTTTTGCAAATATGTATTTGATGTTATAAAAAGTACACCGACTTCTTTCTAACAATGTCGATTGTTTTCATATTCTACATTTGATCAGACACACGTTTTGGCAAACGCATGCTAGTGATAACGGCGTACTAGAAAAGATCGCAAATAGAATTCACGTTACGTCTATACAACATGTGAAGCCTGATAAGCCAACTCCCCATAAACTTCGATCATACAACCTTTCGGCCTTGGATCAAGTCAATGCCCATTCTTACGTTCCATTTGTTTTCTTTTATGCAAACAATGCTAAAGGGTACACAAACGTGAACATCAACAACTTGATCATTGAAAGATCCAAACTCTTGAGGAATTCGATGTCCAAAACCTTGACTCGGTTTTACCCATTTGCAGGAAAATACATCGACGATAACCACATCGAGTGTAATGACGAAGGTGTGTATTATGTTGAGACACGAGTTGACGGCACTCTCTCAAGTTTTCTCGCAAAACCAGATTACAAGATGCTCCAGCGACTACTTCCCATGCCTCCCAATTTAAAGGAGCCAACACGAGGATACTATCTCTCTTTGATCCAAGTGAACTTCTTTAGTTGTGGTGGTGTTGGTATTAGCATGTCCAATTCGCATAAGCTCATTGATGGCCGCACTTACATGACGTTTTTAAATGCTTGGGCGTCTGAAGCAAAGGGCGATCAACAAAAGATTATTTATCCAAGTTTTGTTGCTTCGTCTTTATTCCTTCCCAACAATAAACCACCTACATATCCATCGATTCCTCTATCATCATTGGCAGAAAGGCCTATGATATTGAATAGAGGAAAATGCTTGACAAAGAGATTTCGTTTTCATGCATCGGCACTTCAAGCACTAAAGTCCAATGCATCTGTCTCATGTACTCGTGTTGTAGCAGTAACTTCATTAATTTGGAAGTGCGCAACATCTGCCGCAAGGAAACTAAGGGGAGAACGACCGTCAATTTTGCAAACTGCCGTAAATATACGTGGTAGATTTGCACAACCCTTGCCTCCTAATGCAATAGGGAACATTATCTGGAATGCGGTGGCTAGGTGTGAATCAAACGACAGTTTAAGATTGGATACCATGGTCAAGCTCATGAACGCTGGTATCACGAAAGTTGACGCCAGCTTTGTTGAGCAGTTTAAAGGTGAAAAAGGTTCGAATAACGTTATTGATGAGCTAAAATGGTTAGGTGGTCAAATGTCAATTTATGATGCGGATTACTACTCATCAAGTAGCATGTGTAATTCTGGAGTATATGACGCTGATTTTGGATGGGGAAGGCCCATATGGTCATGTTATGGGAACTCAAACAATAACGCGACTCTTTATACCAATGCAATACTATTGATGGATACAAGTATGGGTGATGGGATTGAAGCATGGGTAACGTTGAGCCAACAAGAAATGGACATAGTCGAGCGTGACGCGGACCTCCTTTTATACGCTTCTGTTGAGCCTAGTCCTTTCCAAGATTGAATGAATTCTCTTTTTATGGCTTCCATTCTTTATTTTCTATAAATTTTGTTTCCATGATCGGATTTGCGTCGGAAAATTCCTCGGAAATTCCTCACCCCGAGTTTCCCAGGAGGGTTTTTCCTACAAATCTGTTTTCCTCGGAATTTCCTCGGAAACACCATCTTCCTAGGAATTTCCGAGGAATATACTCCTAGGAAAACGCGTGTTTTTTTAGTAGTGAAACGTATGCTTCTATAAAATGCAGTTCAAAATCATTCGAGACAATTAAGCGACTTCTTTTATGTAACGCAAACATCAAAGCAGTTGGAAAAGACCAACTTGTGGATTTGTTATAAAGAATGTGAACTTCATTTCTCTATTTGAAATATAATATGCAGTCTCTTTTAAACATGTTTTGCTTTTATGCTTGCTTGTAAGAATGTGGTGGTGGCAGGGGCGGAACACTAGTACTATATTTAGAGGGGCCGAAATCAAAATTATGCAAACAAGTTTTATTTTGTTCAAAATTATCACATATCAAACGTATAAACAAAAAAACTAATATAAAATATGATATTGCTAATCAAAGTGGAACTCGTCGATCTTTTGTGTTTTTTAAGTCTTGTAAAATCGTCTCTAAACTAATCTTTTCGACAAGTTCTCTTTCGAAGTACAAAACCAATGAGTCATTCAAAAACTCATCTTCCATTTTATTCTGTAACCTTGTTTTAATGAGACTCATTGCTGAAAATGACCTCTCTATTGTACCAGTAGAAACCGAAAGAGTAAGTACAAGACTAGCAACTCGATAAATAAGATAAAAATTAAAAACTCTTCTAGTCTTTATCAACCATTGACACAAATCTGAAATAGATGTCAATAGTTTATAGTCTGCATGTTGAACGACATCAGTCTCGTAATGTTGAAGTTGCATCATTAAAAGTACTTTCTCTTGTTCATTGAAATCTCCAAGATTAAACTTCTCGACTAGTTTAATTACATCGCCACTTCGAAAAGGTTCATCAACATTTTTAGGATCTAAAGTTGTTGAAAGTTGAAGCAACTCCATTGAGCTATCATTAAACTGATGATTTAGTTCCATTAATTGACAATTTATTGCTTCGTAACCGATATCAACTACGTAATGATGTTCAAGTGTATGATCACTATGCTCCTTACAAGCTCGAGCCCCTCTTCTAAAGTATGGAGAAGTCATATCAGGAATATTAATGTCGCGTGCTTGACAAAATGAAGTCAAACCATCCCATCTTTCATCTTTCATTTTTCTGCAATAACAAGTTAGTGGATGCAACTGGCCTCAATGCATTGCAAATATCTTGAGATTGTCATTGTAAAGCTTGAGAAAGTAAATCAGTAATCTTCATTATTTTCTTTTCGAGATGAACTCAAAACTAATAATAGTCTCATATGTTGAATATGCATCGCCTGTTATCGAACCAGCCCCCTCTTCAATAATCTTAACTAAAACCTCACAAGTTGGACTAAACATCTTCATTAAGCTTGAAACTGATTTGAGGTGAGAACTCCATCTAGTATCGCCAGCTCGTTGTAATGTACCTATTTGATTAAGATCTCTACCTGTCTCCAACTCATCAACAGAAAGCATATATGCAATTTGTTCGGCTTGTGCATCTCTTTGTTGGTCAGTACGCTTGGAGGAAGCACTAACAACACTGATAACAAAAGATAATTGAGTAAAAAACTTTTGCAATCCTACAACTCCTTGTGAAGCAGCCGTTAATGCTAATTGCAATTGATGAGCAAAACAATGAACATAATATGCAGATGGACAATCATTTGAAATCAACGCTTGCAAACCTTTGAAATGGCCTTGCATATTACTTGCACCGTCATACCCTTGACCACGAATTGCCTTAATATCAAGATTGTTACGTGACAATACAAAATAAACTGCCTTCTTAAGAGTTTGTGTTGCAATGTCACGTACATGAACACGCCCGAATAAACTCTCCATAATAAAGCCATCTTTACTTACAAATCTCAAAACAATAGATATTTGTTCTTTATTAGACTCATCACGTGCTTCATCAACGAGTAAAGAAAATTTTCCGCCACCGATCTCCTCACAAATCATTTGCCTCACCCTACATGAAATAAGGTTAATAATCTCTTTCTGAATTGTCGGTGATGTATACGATGCATGTTTAGGAGCGGTGCATAACAATTCCTGATGAGTTTCTATGCAATCAATGAACAAATAAATTCCTATGGTTCACATGCAACCCTAATATGATCTATGTTTTCTTCTTTGAAGATAATAAACTAAACCTAAAGGAACAATTAATTTCTAAAGATCAAAACTGAGAAAACCAACCTTTTGATCTTATGATCCTTGAAGCTAGCAGCAAAATAATCCTGCCTCAAATGCAAGTCACGCCCAAGCAATGGAGAAGACAGTCCAGCAGAGTAACAGAGAGAGAGAGATGGCGTGAAGAATGAGTTGCCTAGGGGGTTCCTTTTATAGCCTCCAAGGGTTACACCTGAAACCCTAAGGAGCCTCCAAATGGACAAGCCTTTTGACCACTTGGACCAGGCTTCCCAAAACCCTAATTAGGGTTTCGCCAAACCCAGGATGAGCCTCCAGGGTGGCGCCATTTTGGTCCCTGGTTTTTACCTGGCCAGTTATTCAACTATTGAATAAATGCAAACCAGTCCCTGCACCTTTTATTAATTTATTTAATCACTAAATTAAATCCAATTAATTCTAGATTAAGTCTCAATTAATTAATATAGTTTCTAATTAATATATTAATACTTAAATATATTAATAAACCATATATTTATTTTCTATTGATTTATTAAACAATTAATAAATAAACCATTCTCTCTACTGAACTATACATCTATCCTCCAGCTATGAGGGCAACCCAAATGGACTTAGCTTCTATTAACAAGATAAATACAATTATAAGTCATGGCTTAGACACCTAATCCAACAGTCTCCCATTTGGATAAGTCTATGACTTTAATTGCTTGTTTACCTTCTGATTAATATCAGTTTCCCAGAAACTGTCCTGAACTCTGACTCAATCAGTTCTGTCCAAAGATAAGTGATCAGATGATCCTCCGTCCAACAAGATATTCTCAGAATCTAGACATGGATAAAGTCAATCTAGGTCTGATACTCTGTTTCTCGATTTCTGATTTGCATATGACTTTTGAGACTACTAATTGAACACATCAATTTAGTCCCGGTTGGCCAACACTTTCAGTCAACTTCAAAATCATCGAGAGGCCTACAGATATCTGTTTCCCATCGGGTCAGGGGACAGATAAGTTTTGACTTATATGCTATGCAGTTATCGCGGTCAAAACCGTTATCGCGGTAACCTACCGATATTTAATTATGCGGTTTTCACGGTGGTATAGCGGTTTTTTAGTAATATGTAGAATTTATATATTAGACTATTACTAGTAGAATTAATATCATAAAGTCATTCAAAAAACTTCACATAAGGCTTAATTTAATACATAAATCACATAACATAACATTCTAATATAAAAAATGTCAAAGTATCAAATTCAAATTTAATCGACATCCAAGTCATCATCTGCCAAACCATTCACTTCTTCATGAAAATCCTCCATACGGATTATCGCGGTAAATCGTGGTTAATTATCGCGGTAAATCGTGGAAAATAGCGGTAAATCGCGGCGATTTTATCGGTACCGCTATTTTCCACCGCTAAACTGAACCGCGATTATGCTGACCACCGCGAACCGCGATACCGGCGCTATACCGGCGCGATTAACTGCATAGCTTATATGTCCATACCTTTTGCTAGTCAAAATACTCACAACAATGCGTTTTATAACGTCGTGTTACCGGTGCGTTTTCGCATTATCAATGAGTACTTGTCTCGCAAATTACAGATCATATCTCTCTACTTAAAGATCAAAAGGATATTATCGTCTTAACATTACTCGTGATATAATCCATGAAGCAATCTGTTAAGTGCGGGTTTATCCAATACTCAAATCTCTATTTTCTAAGTACTCATGAACGTTGTAGCAGTCTTACTAACTCCTTAGACAATCTACAACCGATTCATGACAGTCTTCGTTAACACTTACTCCCTAACAATGTGATCGACTGTGGAAATTTAAATAATCTAATTATTTAGGAAGTTAAACATGCAAATATAGAAACAAAATAATAAACAATTGACAAAGGTAGTAACAATACTCATTTATAAATCTCAATTATAAAATCACTAAGTGACCTTCTTCTACTTGATGTCGAATATAGTGGTACTTTCTTTCGATATGCCTGGACTTTCCATGGTCTCGCGGTTCTTTTGTCAAAGCAACCGCTCCTTCATTATCGCAGAAAAGTTCCATCGGCTCCTGAATGCTCGGGACAACTCCAAGGTAACCGATAAAGTTCTTCAGCCAAGCCGCTTCTTTAGACGCTTCACTCGCTGCAATGTACTCTGATTCGCACGTTGAATCAGCCACCGTTTCTTGCTTGGAACTTTTCCAAGTGACTGCTTCACCGTTCAAAAGAAATACCCAGCCCGACTAGGACCGTCCATTGTCCCTATCTGTCTGGAAGCTGTCATCTGTATATCCACTCACTTTCAAGTCATCACTGCCACCAAGGACTAATACTATATTCTTTGTCCTTCGCAGATACTTGAGTATGTTCTTGACCGCTATCCAGTGTGCCTTTCCAGGATTACCCTAGTACCGACTAACCATGCTCAATGCAAAGGATACGTCGGGGCGAGTACATGTCATAGCGTACATGATCGACCCCACTGCCGAAGCATAGGGTACCCGACTCATCTCAGCTATTTCCTCATCGGTACTCGGGCTTTGAGTCTTACTCAATTTGTCATTACTTTGGATTGGTAACTCTCCCTTTTTGGAATTTTCCATGTTAAATCTCTTTAACACCTTTTCCAAATATGTACACTGGCTTAAACCTATCAATTTTCTCTTTCTATCTCTAAGTATTCTTATCCCGAGAATATAAGCCGCTTCCCCTAGGTCTTTCATGGCGAAACACTTCCCGAGCCAAGCCTTAACATTTTGCAAGGTCGGAATGTCGTTTCCCATGAGCAGTATGTCATCAACATACAGCACCAGGAAGGTGACTATACTCCCACTAGCCTTGACATATACACAGGACTCATCTTCACCCCTAGAGAAACCAAACTCTTTGACTTTCTCATGGAAGCAAAGATTCCAGCTGCGAGATGCTTGCTTCAACCCGTAGATTGATCTTTCAAGCTTACATACTTTATCAGGGTGCTTTGTGTCTACAAAACCTTCTGGCTGACTCATGTAAACATCTTCAGTCAGTTTCCCGTTAAGGAAAGCGGTTTTGACATCCATCTGCCAGATTTCATAATGATGAAATGCAGCTATGGCAAGCATTATCCTGATTGACTTAATCTTGGCTACTGGTGAGAAGGTTTTATCATAGTCAACCCCCGGGGTTTGAGTGAATCCCTTCGCAACCAGCCGAGCTTTGTAAGTATGTACTTTACCATCCACGTCGGTCTTCTTTTTGAAGATCCACTTGCACCCGACTGTCTTTCGACCTGGCACATTGTCAACCAAGTTCCAAGCTTGATTGTCATACATGGACTTAATCTCGCTGTCCATTGCCTCTTTCCACTTGGCAGACTCGGGGCCTGCCACCGCTTCGCGGTAGTCAGCTGGCTAATCCAAATTAGTCAATGTGCGATCACTGACCGACGTGTCACCGTCCGAAGTA
Source organism: Cichorium intybus (assembly GCA_023525715.1). Taxonomy (NCBI): domain Eukaryota; kingdom Viridiplantae; phylum Streptophyta; class Magnoliopsida; order Asterales; family Asteraceae; genus Cichorium; species Cichorium intybus. Next base: position 82,335,545 of record CM042011.1, read on the forward strand.
ATGTGGAAACTATAAAACTCGGGCAGCATGCTAACTCTACCCGAACGCCTAAGGGGCAATGAGATGTCGGTGGGTCCAACAGGAACTTCTTCCTCATGTTGGTTGCTAGTATCTTCTAAGGTTGTTTCATCGGGCGTCTCCTGAATTTCTTCAAGTTCGATCGTACTCCCACTGTCCTCTTTGGATATAAGTTCTCTCTATCGAAAGAACCCCCGTCTTGCTACAAAGACCACATCCTCGCTCGGTCTGTAGAACAAGTATCCAAAAGACTGTTTCAGGTATCCGATGAAGAAACACCTCTCACTTCTTTCCGCGAGCTTATTTGAAGTCTCTCGTCTCACGAAAGCTTCACAGCCCCAGACTTTGATGTGTGCCAACGAGGGAACCTTCCCCGTCCACATCTCGTGCGGTGTTTTCGCAACCTTCTTGGTTGGGACAAGATTTAGGATATAGGCGGCAGTCTCTAAGGCATACCCCCAAAAATGGATTGGAAGCGAAGCTCGACTCATCATGGAACGAACCATGTCCAACAATGTTCGGTTTTGCCTTTCAGCAACACCGTTCAACTAAGGTGTTCTTGGAGGCGACAACTGTGAAACAATTCCACATTCCTTGAGGTAATCGAGAAACTCGATACTAAGATACTCTCTGCCTCTGTCGGATCAAAGCATCTTTATCTTTCTGCCCAATTGATTTTCTGCTTCATTTTTGAACTCTTTGAACTTTTCAAAGGTATCTGACTTATTCTTGATTAAGTAGATATACCCATATCTACTAAAATCGTTAGTAAAGGTCACATAGAACCGCGTGCCATCTTTTGTGGTTGTTCTGAAGGGACCACACACATCTGTGTGTATGATGTCCAACAGACCTTCACCTCTTTCAAAGGAACCTTTGAATGGTGATTTTGTCATCTTACCAAGCAAGCAAGATTCACATACATCGTCTGACCCGGGGTCGAAAGATTCCAATACTCCATCCTTTTGGAGTTGGGCTATGCGTTTCTTGTTGATATAGCCAAGGCGACAGTGCCACAAGCACCTTTTCTATACCGCTCGAAGCATCAACAGCTAAAACATTTTTACCATAATTATCAACACACATAATAGATTAATACACTCCATCACAAGGCATAGCATTAAATATAAAAACATTATCTTTGAAAACAGAAATTGAACCATTCAATTTATTAAATTCATAATAAAAACCTTGTCTGAACAGTGCATGAAAAGAAATTATGTTTTTAGCCATATCTGGCGAATAGCAACAATTATGTAAATCTAATCTAACTCCATTACTAAGCGCTAGTCTATAGACACCGATCTTGGTAACAGGTGACGTTCGCCTATTGCCCATGACCAGGTTCAATCTACCGCGCTCCAGCTCCCTACGTTCCTCTAAGCCCTGCAAATCAGAACAGATATGAAAACCACATCCGGTGTCAAGGACCCAAGAACAGGAAGATGAGTTATTAGAAATTGAGTATGTACCTGCTTGTGACGGTTTCAATTTACCGTCCTTGATATCCTGCAGATACGTTGGGCAGCTCCTCTTCTAATGACCCTTTTGCTTGCAGTAAAAACAGTCGGCATCTTTGGGGTTCTGAACATGCGGAATGCCGGAAGACTTGCTTTTCGGGGCACTGCTCGATGACCCGACATGAGTCTTTTCCTTCCAGTTCTGCTTAGGAGGGCCCTTCCGTTTCTTTCCTTTGCCAGAGCCAATAGCCAGGACAGGCGGATTGACAGGGAGCAAACCTTTTCCCTTCATCCCGTCTTCAGCCGTACGAAGCATGCGGTGTAACTCAGCTAGGGTTGCCTGGTTGTTATTCACATGATACGCCAGTGTGAACTGGTCATAAGAACTGGGCAAGGAGTTTAGCACTATGTCAACAGCTAAATCCTCATGAACAGGCATTTCCAGCTTCCTAAGCCTCTCCACATAACCATGCATCCTTTGCACATGAGTGCAGATGGACTCTCCATCTTTAGGCTTGCCGTTAGTGAAGGCTTTTACAACCTCACGCCTTTCCATGCGCTTTTGCTTGCGGAACTTTTCTGCGAGCTCTTTGTGCATCTCGTAAGGCCAATAGTCCTCATAGATACGCTGCAGTTCAGGGTTCATAGTAGGTATCATGATGCAGGCCACTTTGGTCGCATCATCGGAGTGTTTGGTGTACGAGGCGACTTCCTCGGGAGTAGCGGTATCTGGGTCAACCTCAACTAGCTCGATTTACAGAACATACTCTTTGTGTTCAAACCGTAGAGCCATTTTTATGTTGCAGATCCAGTCATTGTAGTTAGTGCCTTCTAACGTCACTTTTGAGCACAATGACAGAATCGAGGTGACATTATCGGGATTCGAGTGGGGAACGGATTGGTCAGAAGACATATGAACAAGAAGAAGGTAGTTTTAATTAGACATTTATTAAAAAACTTATATTCACAAAAGAATAAACATAAGGCTAGGACCCTACAATAACAATCTACAATATTGAAAAGGGATGCCGTAATCTTTATTGTAAATTTTATAAGGTAGGCGAATGACGATTCAGCTAATTCCACCGCGGAAAAATAATCTTATTATAATGGAATTCCTAGTTTCATTGCGATTTACCGAACTGTTCGATAGCATGTTTTAATCTCGGGAATGCCCCGCTGTTTGTGACTAGGATACCGAGGATCACAAACTGGGTGTGAATAACCATGCAAATTCGCTCGGTACTCTCAAAGTCAATTTGCATCTCTAATTAATGTGCCGGTTAACCACACACGCTCCGTTAATAATGAAAAAATCGAGAAACCCATTGCGACTCTTTGCGGACCCCAGTTGGCGTGCCGGTAAACCACACACACTCCACCAACGTTCCACACAGTGCAATGTGCAATTTCATGGATTAGCACCAATTCACATTTTTGAACCTAAAGTAACTAGATTGTGTTTTGATTAAAATTCTAGTACTTTCAATTATAGCATAATACTTTTAAGAGGCTTAGCGGTTCTATCAAACCCGTTCGGCTAACGACACTCGATTGACCAGGAGAGCGGTGGGTAAGAGTAGATACCCATTAGACTACCATTTTATAGGCAGTCGCCTTATACCCTATTTAGAGGACAGCTTTGTGAATGAGGCCTACTAACGGTAAGACTAACCAATTTTCTTATATATAAATATTAACTTTTAATCATAAATATATAAGATATATTTTAATCTTATTAAAATATTTTAGAATTAATTATCTCTTAGTTTTCGCAAATTTTAAACTATTTTTTTGAAAATTTTAAATTAATTCTTTAAACCGATTTAATTGATCTTTTTATTAATAATTAATTAAACTAATTAAATCTAATATAGATTTTATCAAATTAATTTTTCTATCTAGGCCCCTATAGTGATCGAAAATTACAAGCGAGGTAAAAAGAGTTCTAGTTATTTAATTAATCCAATTACCAAAAATAACAACATATTTTTAAGGCAAGTAAATCAAGCAAATAAGGGGGACCATGGGGCTTGGCGGCTAGGGTTAGGAAACCCTAGCCAAATCGTCGACCAATAAGCCTCTCAAGGAGGAGTTTTTGCAAAACACCTCAAGGCAAGAATCATACATGCAGTTTATATCCATTCATAAGAAAACAAATAGATTCCTATGGTTCATATGCAACCCTAATATGATCTATGTTTTCTTCTATGAAGATGATAAACTAAACCTTAAAGGAACAATTAATTTCTAAAGATCAAAACTGAGAAAACCAACCTTTTGATCTTATGATCCTTGAAGCTAGCAGTAAAATAATCCTGCCTCAAATGCAAGTCACACCCAAGCAATGGAGAAGAGAGTCCAACAGAGTAACAGAGAGAGAGATAGCGTGAAAAATGAGGTGTCCAGGGGGTTCCTTTTATAGCCTCCAAGGATTACACCTGAAACCCTAAGGAGCCTCCAAATGGACAAGCCTTTTGACCACTTGGACCAGGCTTCCCAAAACCCTAATTAGGGTTTCGCCAAACCCTGGAGGAGCCTCCAGGGTGGCGCCATTTTGGTCCCTGGTTTTTACCTGGCCAGTTATTCAACTATTGAATAAATGCAAACCAGTCCCTGCACCTTTTATTAATTTATTTAATCATTAAATTAAATCCAATTAATTCTAGATTAAATCTCAATTAATTAATATAGTTTCTAATTAATATATTACTACTTAAATATATTAATAAACTATATATTTATTTTCTATTGATTTATTAAATAATTAATAAATCAACCATTCTCTCTACTGAACTATACATCTATCCTCCAGCTATGAGGGCAACCCAAATGGACTTAGCTTCTATTAACAAGATAAATACAATTATAAGTCATGGCTTAGACACCTAATCCAACAATTCCTTCATCTTAGTGTTAAAAGTACCAATTGCCTCCAACATTTCACGAAAATTTACTTTGTTGATGGAATCTGGTTTTTCTTCACGACCTCTAAATGCAACGGTTATGTTTGAGTAAAAGATATGTTTAAGTTGTCAACAGGCTTCCTAGAAAGAGTAATGGTTTTTTCATGGAGAATTGATAATAGACACTAAAGAAACTTGAACGATAGAGGCATTGATGTGGAGTCCTGCCCTCTATGCTCTATCGAAAATAAATTTGTAAAGGTTCATGAATTGAATTGAGAGAGATGATTGAGGAACTTTCTTATTGATTGATTAATAGAAATGAAGTTGTTAAAAAACATAGATACATGAATGAGAAGTAGCAAATAACTAACTAAGCTCTTAAACTATCTCAACTAACTCTAACTGATTTGTTAATTAAATTACCTAAATAACCTCTCATATGAAAGGACAATTTTACCCTATAGCATCGTACAGTAAAACCTCTATAAATTAATAACGTTGGGACCCGGATATTTTTTTAATTTAACGAGATATTATTTTATCGATAAATTAATAATTTATTAATTTAAAAAGTGTTCATAAACAACACTCAAATTAATCCGTATGACTTTCAAAATTTCCACATCTACTCCTATCTGTTCACATTAATTTAAAGGGACTTTAAAATTTTCAGGTGAAAATAATGAATGTTACGACGTTCAAAACATTGAAGAAATTATCGTGGATACCGTTCAAAATTCGGTTGATGAAGAAGTTGATGATGATTCAGTACCTTGGGAACCGGTCATTCAGAAAGAAGCATTGCAAGCGGCAACAACTCTTCACAACTTCTTGTTGCAATCCAAGAATACGGTGCCTCAACTCTTAAGTGCAATTGGGAGATTTAAAGATGACCTCAATATAGATTTGAAGTTCACAAAAAAAACAAGTGACTATAGATTCATTTTTTACTAGACAATTCTAGAATTTTGAAATATTCTAGTAATTATTAATTTATAGTTTCACTGGGACCAACATATTTACATTGGGATTTCAAAAAAATTATTATTTTATCATTTTATGGATTGGGGTCCAATTTTATACTGGTCCCAAGTTGGGACCGGACAAATTATTAATTTTATCGAGGTTATTAATGTATCGAGTATTAAATTATAGAGGTTTTACTGTATATGCTAACAAAATCAAAGCGGGTCTTGTAAAGTTGCAAAGGATTTATGGAAAAAAGTTTACATTAATTAGTGGGGGTTACCTACATTCGTCTAATGACTTGGCTAGCATCAGATCCATGATGATTCGACCAGGTTCAGAAATTCTCGAAATCTGCGTCTTGACATGGTAATCAACACCGCTCTTTGGTTTCTTTGGACGTTCAGTAATGGGGTCGTTTTCCAAGTCAATATTAGTTGTTATTACTTCTTTTCAATCGGGTAGTCGCTAAATGTTGTGAAAGTATTATATTAGCAGGTCACCACTAATATTCAATTTAAGGGTCAATGACCTAATTAAGTAAAAATGTAATGAACTTTATCATATGTTTACATTTAGTGACTTATATTTAGTTTTTACACATATCACAATAAAATTTGTTTACCCTGTTCAAAAAAACACCATTATGACCGACTATTTTAGGTTTAGTCATTCAACCTTGATTCTTTCGGCCAAAAATGAAGTTTCTAGCCAAACATGAAGTATATGGCCAATCTGGGTCGGATGTTTTTGGAACTCAAATACACGATGAACTCAAGGACAAACCGTCTTTACCAACACACGATTTTCTTGTCCTTTTTTTAGAATCTGAAACCATTTCTTGGGTTTTGGGTTTCAATTTCTAGTTCCCAATTTCTAGGTTTTTACATTAAGATTTATGGATTTTGATTTCTAGAGTGTTTTTAAAAACACACTGAAGCTGCCAATAACGATATCCAAAAGGTTAAGTTTCGAAAAACGATTTACAGACCTTCGTGTGTCTGTGTGTGTAAAGGACTCGTGGAGATCTGCAAATCTGCAAATTAGAGTTTTGAAAATCAAATTTGGAAACCGTCCTTTAAGAAATCGAGATCTACAATAATTGGAAAGTAGACCCTCAAGAACTAGAAATCAGACCTTTAAGAAGAAGATGGACTCGTTTATCATGTTTTCGATTTAGGGTTGAACATTAAGAAATCCATTCCTCAAATTGAAAATGAACCGGATGTTACTGTTGAAATTGACTCTGATAGTGAATTGAATATGGAGGAAATTGATTGTTCTTCAATTGCATTAAAAACTTCCGTTGTATCCGCATCACCTTCCGAAGCTATCTCACAATTATCTTCGGCTGACAATGACAAAGCAAAAATGGATTGTGAATATGAAACAACTAAAATTCCAAACAAAAACAACAAAGTGGTGAAAATCAAATTACAAATTTCAGATGAATGTGTCTCATATGAAGATTATCTCAAAGACAATTCAAAAAGACTAGTACATGTGGCTTGTGTTTACCCGAAGGTTTCTTATTTCAAAAGCTCAATCTTCGTACGACTTGGTGCTTCACTTTTGGTTGACAATGATCTAGTTAAAATTGTTGAGAAGGATAACTCCATAGTTACTGAGGAAGGATTCTTCTTATCTTCGAAAATCATTGAAAACAATTTAAAAACACATGGAAGTAAAAATCAATGTCAGAAAGCAAGATTTGTATGGTCATAACATTTACAATCGGCTATGCTATGAACAGGACAAAATTCCAAAACAAATGACTCGTCTTTGAATGACAAAAATCAAAATCAAAATAATTCAGAGAGAAATTACAAACAAATTCAAATCAAGAATGAGACTGAGAAACCGAAGATCGATGTTTTTGAATTGCTGAATCAAATGAATGTGTTCCACTAGCAAAATCCATTGAAAATGAGATTTCAAAATCCAAAAACATAATTTCCAAACCAATGGTACAAAAACTGACGATTTTGAAAAATCCTCAAAATATGGCATCCACTTCAAAAACAAAACCAGCTGTTATGATCTCAAAATCAAAACCAAAATCAACAGTTGTGATTTCAATAGGAAAACAGTCGGCTTCTCTCTTGAAAACAAAACCCATTGAAACAAAAGCTTCAACCTCTGGTACAAACAAATTTTCAAAATCAGTTGATATGAAGGCTTCAACTTCAAAAACAAATCAATATTCAAAACCCACCTTCGTGCCATCAAAACCAAACTTTCCAAATCCAAAATACCAAAAACCTTCAAAGAAAATTTTCTCAAAAGGAAAGAATTTAGTTGATACATTCCATATGTGGTTAGACAAAAATTTGGATATGCTTAAGGATAAAAATCTTTTATTAAATGATTTTAAGCTGGCCTACGAAGAATACTTGTGTACTTCTACACTATGTAGTTCTTTGTTTATACATTTCATATGTGGCCTACGAAAATTGTTTCTCAAAAGGAAACAATTTGCTTGATACATTCCATATGTGGTTAGACAAAGATTTGGATATGTTTAAGGATAAAAATCTTTTATTAAACGATTTTAAGCTAGCCTACAAACAATACTTGTGTACTTCTACACTATGTAGTTCTTTGTCCAGAAAATCCACAATTGAAAAATCAAAATCAAATTGGAAAAGGGATGACTTGAAGAAAAATCTTACTCCAAAATCAAAATCTTCTAAGCCATCAAAGTCTTCAAAAACAACTAAAACAAAGAAAACTTCAAAAACCAACAATTCCAAATCATCAAACAAGTTTGGGTTCCGAAGATTACAGATCTTTCAAAATCGATTTCTTCAGACTCTTCAATACTTACTGAAAGTTCTTCTGATTCATTTTCTGGCTCATCTTGTTCTTCTCATGAAACGTCTGAAAACATGATAAACTTAACTGCAAACGAAATATCTGAAGAAGCTGTTGAAAAATGGATTCAATAATCCATCGCTTACCCTGAGGACCTAAGATTGATTGGGTACCAACTCCTTATTGACTAATTGTAGGTTATGTCTAATGAGCAGTACGACTCTAAATGGTACATGGACAGTGGCTGGTCAAGACATATGACAGGAAAGATGGAGTATCTAAGGGATTACAGAACGTTGGATGATGCGGGTAATGTACGGTTTGGTAATAACGAGACTTGTCCCATTCATGGTTATGGCAAAATTACGAATGAACAATTTATAATAAATCGAGTAGCATTTGTTGAAGGATTGAAACATAATCTGGTGAGCATTTCTCAATTGGTTGTTGGAACTGCAACAACCAAGGGAGTATCATCACCAAGGAAGCTACGAAGGAAGTCCTACTGAAGTCTGAAAGGAAGGGATCAATGTTTCCCTTAAATCTAAAGCCAATAATAGGTGGACATTCATTGTGCCTTTTATAAAAAGCAAATTCAGATATCAGTTGGTTATGGCACCGAAGGTTAGCTCACTTAAACTTCAAGGCAATCAACAAGTTAGTGGCGATGGATTTGGTTTGGGATGCCAGCTCTTAAATTCGATAATGATACACTCCGTTCTGCATGCGAACATGGCAAACAAACAAAGCAGAAGCATCCAACTGTGGTCAATCCAAAGATCACCGAACCTCTTTCACTTCTATACATGGATCTTTGTGGTCAATCTGTGGTTGAATCAATTGGGAAAAAGAAATATATCATTGTTATTGTTGATGACTTCTCACGATTTACATGGGTACTATTCTTAAGAAATAAATCTAATGCAGCAGAAGAAATCATCAACTTCATCATGAATATGGAAGTAATGCTAAACAAGACTGACAACGCTATCGTCACACGCGTCCAAAACAATTTATAACCCACTATTACTACGTAGATAGGGCAAGCGGGTTCGAGTCCACAGGGATTTAGTGGTTAATCTTTAAACAAGTTGTTTGAATAAATACTGATTGTGATTGCAATAATGTTGAGATATTGATAATAACTTGAAATAGAGAAAGAATTACTTCCGGTTTAGTCATCATAGATTAGATTCACATGTTTTACTATAATGATTCCGATATAATTATTTTGACATAATTATAGTTTACTAACAATTGCTATTAAATGGATAAATACATAACATGTTGAGTCGATTATTTGTCTTTATCTAACAATATCATTAGACTAGGTACAAACAATGATTTGACAATACTATGTTTTGTCTTAGTAATAGTAACATTAGGACTTATTATCATATCAATTGGGCACAAAGTATATTAATCGATTATCCGTCTTAACTCTTCATTTAAGTGAGGTAGGCACGAATAATAAATTGATAATACGATGTCTTGAAGATAAGATAACAAATATAAGTAAACACAAATGATTCACTAATTGTATTCCAACGATATGAGAGTTTTAATAGTTACAATAGTAAACATTTGTTCAAAATCAAAGTAAAAACATGTTACACTAAAGGTATGATAACATTACCGGAAGTAATCTGGAGAGATTAGCCTTCCATTCGGTTGCTGATCTTGGCGATAGCCTTGGCGTTCCTTGAGATATTCTCTCGTTGTGCAGTGTATGAATAAATGAGATATTCTCTCGTTGGCTTGCAATTGAGTGAGGATGTCTGGGGACAGAAGACAGATTAATCATAATTATTTTGAGAGAATAATGATATCATAATAGGCTTTCCCCGTGATTTGTGAGATGTTTTCCATACGAAAACAAATGGTTGGCTTGGGCTAGTGATGACCCGACAGTAGATCTATTATCACCACCAGACTTTTGGGAGTCTGTGGTGTGCATCAGGAGCTGCCGTTTGGAAAGTGAGCTTTTGCCTGAATGTTATGAAAACATGCATTCTTATTTGAACTATTATCTATTCGGTTAACAAACGAGGTAGGTTAGAAGGGTCTGTCTGAACCATATCTGTTGTAAAGAAGCTATTTGCATGTTTTAAGGTTATTCTTGAGTTCTTTCGCGTTGCAAGAAAAGAAGGTTTTCTTGTATTTCTGAGTGTCTTTTTGTGATACAAACGGTCTTTTAAACCAGTGTTTTATTGTAAAAATAAAGCACTATCAAAGACAGTCTGAATGGTGCATAGTGACAATGGATCCGAATTCAAAATTGAAACCCTTAATGGTTTTCTGAAGAAGAAGGGGATTACACACAATTTCTCAGCACCTTATACACCACAACAAAATGATGTTGTGGAACGTCGTAATCATTCTTTATGTGAAGCAGCGAGAACAATGCTCAAGTTTGCAAATTTGCCCATGTACTTCTGGGCCGAAGCTATCTCAACTGCCTGATTTACTCAGAATAGATTCTACATCCAATAGCGGTTCCACATTACACCTTACAAAGTTGTCAACCGAAGAAAACCAAATGTCAAATTTCTTCACATCTTTGGTTGTAGATGTTTCATTCTAAACTTGAAGGATCATTTGTCAAAGTTCAATGACAAGACAGACAAAGGCATATTTCTTAGATATTCCTCAATTTCAAAAGCCTACAGAGTCATGAACAAAAGAACACGCAAAATTGAAGAAACATTCAATATTTCGTTCGATGACTACTATATCAAGAAATCTCAGCATGCTTTTCCGATGTCATCTATTTTTCCAAAAACTACAGTGGATACACTACCAATCCTGTCCTTTGATGCTGATTTCCAACTCCTCTTTGATCCACCAGTACGAGTTGTAGATTCCGAAGCTAAGGCACCAGACAATAATGTGTCCGAACTTTCCAAGCTTACCGATGGTCCCGAAGATTCACCTTCAAGCAGTATTCAAAGACCCTCTTCGGTTAAGGGGGAGTCTTCCAATAGGTCTCAAGATTGTTCTGGTTTCGAGGGGGAGCTCAACAATACAACTCATAACAACCCTTCACATGAAATCTCTCACATCATGTCCTTGTATCAAATGTTCAGGGGGAGCCAGAAGTCTCAACACCAATTTCTTCTGATCATGGAGGAACAAACTCCCCAACTACTGCAGTCGAGGGGGAGCAAATTCTAAACTCATCTTCCATTTCTTCAAACGCAAATTTTCCTGAAACAAATGTTACAAACACAGCAAATCAAGAAAATGCAATAAATGATGATTTTCCGTTCACCTCAGGTTATCCTTCAGACACTGAGGACATCAATGCCGAAGGACCACCTGAATTTGATCCAAATTTTCCACCTTTGGAAAAATAGACGAAAAATCATCCTCAATCACTTGTCATTAGAAACGTTCACGATAAGGTTATGACATGTGCACAAATTCATCAAAAACAACAAGATTTAAATAAAACTTCGGAATTGTGCATGTTCAATGTTTTCATTTCAAAAAATGAACCAAAGAACGTTAAAGATGCATTTGATCACCCAGATTGGATCGAAGCCATGTAGATCGAATTGGAAGATTTGAAAGAAACAAAGTTTGGAGACTTATTCCAAAACCTGCAAATGCTTCGATCGTTGGTCTTAAATGGGTCTATCGTAACAAACTTGACACTGAAGGAAATGTTGTCAGAAACAAAGCTCGGGTGGTTGTCAAAGGCTATTGTCAACAAGAGGGAATTGACTATGAAGAAACCTTTGCTCCTGTTGCCAGACTCGAATCTGTTAGGATCTTTTTGGCTTATGTCACACACAAAAACTTTGATGTCTATCAAATGGATGTCAAATGTGCTTTTCTAAATGGAGATCTCGAGGAAACAGTCTTTGTTGAACAACCACCTGGTTTTGTCAATAAAGAACACCATGGCCATTGCTATGTGTTAGATAAGGCTGTTTATGGTCTAAAACAAGTTCCTCGAGCTTGGTATGAAACCTTGACAAAGTTTTTAAAACAATCAAATTTCAAACAAGGATCAGTGGATCCAACACTTTTTTGAATGAAAGTTGGCTCACATTTGATGTTAGTTCAAATTTATGTGGACAACATTATCTTCGGATCCACTAACCCAAATTTAACCAAAGAATTTGAAACTTAATGAAAAGCAAATTTCAGATGAGCATGATGGGGAAAATAAATTTCTTCCTTAGATTTCAAGTCAAACAATCAAAAGAGAGGATTTTCATTAATCAACAAAAATATACTAAAAAGCCTACTTGAACGTTTTGGCATGACTAATTGTTCCAATGCAAAGGTTCCCATGGCCGCAGGTACCCGGTTGAATCCTTCGTTGGACAAACCGTAGGTAGATCTTCAAAACTATAGAAGCATGATTATATCATTGCTTTATCTCACAGCCATTCGTCCAGACATTATGTTCGCAGTGTGCAATTGTGCACGTTATCAATCAGATCCACGCGAACCTCATTTGGCTGCTGTAAAAGGAATCTTCCGATATCTTCATCATACACCTGCGTATGGCTTATGGTATCCAGCAAACTTTGGCTTCATCAGATTCGGACTTGGGTGCTATGCAGTTATCGCGGTCAAAATTGTAATCGCGGTAACCGACCGCTATTTAATTTTGCGGTTCTCGCGGTGATATAGCGGCTTCTAGTAATATGTATAATTTATGTAGAATTTATATATTATACTATTAGTAGTAGAATTAATATGTAATCGCAGTGGTATAACAGTTGTATAGCGGTGGTATATCGGTGGTTTTGCGGTTCTCGCGGTGGTATTGTGCTAAATAGCGGCGCAAATAGCGGAACCGCGATAACTAACCGCTAAACTGAACCTCTATTATATAAACAAGCGCGAACAGCGATACCGGCGTGATTAACTGCCTAGCTTGGGTGGATGTTCTATCAATCGCAAGAGTACATCTGGAGGTTGTCAATTTCTAGATGGAAAATTCATCAGCTAGCAATCGAAGAAACAAACATGTGTATCAATATCCACAGCCGAAGCCGAATATGTAGCAGCTGCAGCTTGCACTTCGCAAATAATTTGGATTCAGAGTCAACTGAGAGATTATGCAATCAATATGATAAAAATACTTTTGTTCTGTGATTCTCAAAGTGTTATCCGCATATGTCATAATCTTGTTCAACATTCCAAGACGAAGCATATAGCTCTTCGCTATCACTTCATCAAAAGTCATGCTGAGGAGGGGAATATAGAAGTTCACTTTTTCAAAACCACAGAACAGTTGGCAGATATCTTTATAAAGCTTTAAACGAAGTTTCATTCACAAGAATCGTTCGAGGGCTGGGAATGATTGATGGATCCACTCTTACATGAACATCAGATTTGCATTTTCTTACCCTATCTTTTTCACTTTCAAAATAAAGAATAATGCCTCTCCGAAGCATTCCGAACATTTGGAACCCTTCGCAACAGCAAAAATTCTCAATAAAATGTCATGAATGCCAAAAATTTGAGAAACAACAACTTTCTTTATATCACATAAAGATAAATTTTCAACCAAAGACATTGTTTTGTTGATAATATATGGGTGTTGCAAAACAAAGATCATTCAAAGAGAAAAAATCTATTTTCAATGGTGTAAATGACAAAAACTGACCTTCTTTCTTGAAAAATCTGGTTAAAGGACAAAACTTTGATTTTAGATTCTGATAATCATACCCAATTGCACTAATAGGTATTTGGGAATCGAATTGCAACATTGGTAACAAAACAGACATAGGAGTGAGGTTAACGCTCTTTTACAAAACGAAGTCTTGTGTGATTTCAAAATCCTTAACAACATGTCTATTACTAAGCTCCCTTTTGAACTCAACTCGTCATTATGTCATTGAATAAGAAGTTAAATACTTCTCAGGATATGCATATGTTCCGAAGCTTTCTTCACAAGTGAAACCTGCAATGACTGATAACAAAATTCAAAATTCTTTTTACTTCTGTTTTCAAAATTGAGCTATACAAAGTTTTCAAAAAGGATTGCACAAAATTTCAAAAGCACCATCAAATGCAGTATATGGTGAAATCTTCAAAAGAATTATCTTTGGATATGAAATTCTGAAAAATAGCAAAACAAATTCCATCAACGAAAATTGCAAAAACAAAAGAGTCAAAAGAATTAGAACCAATAAAAGAAGCAAAAGATAATACGGAGGAGTGCAAACAAAAAGAATAATTCATAATTCGCACTCAAAGGCTTACTTCTCTTTCTTAAATGAAAATACAATGAGCTCCTATAACATAGTCGAGTACCTTCTAAAGAGTATGAACATCTCAAGTAGTCTGTCTTAAATGACATTGTTGTGGTGTTGTATGGATCCCAAAGGCTTGTCATCAGGGAAACATATCCAAATACCTTGACTGATGAAATAGGATAGATTTTTCAAAAGGAATTTCAATGTTCAATCCAAAACTTCAAACTTTAAACTATCTTCTTATGCTCAATTCAAAAGTAAAATGTTTTCAATTTTAATGTAGTGATTGCTAACCTTCTTATGCAAGAAAATTTAGAATCATCCAAATGAACATCAAACAACTGTGCAAAATGTGAAATTGAGTTTAACTTAGGGTGGTTAGACTTAGCCAAAGCTTGAGTGATGTTAGATCAAACAGACTTCGGAATGAAAAATCGACTTCCAACATGATCTGAATGCTTTTGGACATGAAAATGAAAAATCTTACATTCATAAACTTCAAGGAAGACATGGTCAAAGTCTCAATGCATTCATACTATAAAATTTTCTATCTTGGTAAAGATGATCTTCGGAGTGTTATTCTCTTTCTTCGCAAAACCTTTTACATCCAAAGAAAATTTACCATCTTTCGGATATTTGCAGTACTTATGAAAATTCAGCAAGAAAATGTCTAATACCATCTTTTGTGATCCGAAGTTAGTTAATGTTCAATGATTTGAGCATTTATGATGACTCAAAGGACAAACATTCTTTCAAATAAATGACCGTTTAGAAGAATTATCCATGACTCAACAAAATCTCACAAAATCATAACAAAAAGATACTCTCTGAATGGCGGTTGAATTTAAACTTTTTCAAAACCATGATGACTGACACAGTGTAGTTTCTGCTTTTACAGGGGTAGTGGAACGTTACGGTGCTGAGGTGGCATATTCTTAGTGGACCAGTCAACACACGCATTTAATGCCATTGGGACCACAAACCATATCAATACCTCAACATTCGTCTGTTCAATTCTTTACGCGATCAAATTGCTCAAACTTTCCCTGCAAAACCTCTCACAAACTTACTGTTCATCATCTTCTCCGATCAACAATAATCCATGGCTACTTCTGCTGCTAAAGGTTCTTCCCAAAGTCCTGAAGATATCTCAATCCCTGTTCTCAAAAAACCAATCTGCAAACTACCTTCTCCACCCAGATATCAAACTCTACCCCAAACCAATCGATGCGTTGGTTGAATGTCTAAAACATTCAATTCTTGGATATGCCCTCACTGTTAACCGGCTGTTCCGGCTATGCTTGTTCATCGGGCACACTTTACCTCGATTGCTGTCAACAAAGCTGGGAACGTTATCGATTCAGTTACTTATGAAGTACTGAATGAGGATAAATCCACCAAACGCATCCAACTGTCCAAATTTGGATTTGCAAAAGCCCTTCAACTCCCCATCATCGAAAAACGTTTTATACCAACTCCTGAGCAGATTGTGGAGATGTTTAACTCCATGGGCTACGAACCACAACTGCAGAACATTGCAAGCTTCAAGAAGAAGAATCTTCCAACTCTATGGAAGTTCTTCTTTGGGATCTTTCTCAGATGTCTATTGGGCAGGACATTAGGCTTGGACTCTGCAAACCAAACATTCTTGAGTCCTTTACGGGATCTACTATGATGTGCAGGTAGATTTTACTTCCATTCTCTGGACCGATTGCTACTCTCATATCAATCATCCCTTGAAAGGAATTGAAATCTCCAATGCCAGATTCTGGGCAATAATCATACATGATTATTATCAAAGAGCAGGATATCCCTATGACCCATCTCTTCCGCTCATGCAATATGGAAATATCACAGTCCCCTCTGCAAATAAGAATGCTTCGGGATTCAGTACTCAGATTCCTCAAGAGATGCTTGTGAAGGTACCTCTCTTGAACACTGTGGTCGATGATTATCGATCCACCCTTGTCATGCCATACCCTGTTTGCACCTCTGCTGTAGAAGATCAACCTGAAAACCCCACCAAACAAAAGGGGAAGAAGAAACTGACTGGTGGACCAAGTGGTCCGAAGGTTTGAAAAAGAGAAAAACTTCGGAACACCCCCAAACCAAAAGAACCCAACCGAAGAGAACCAAAAAGCAAGTGGTTGCTGAAGAATCTTTGGATTCGGACAAAACCCTCTCTCAGGCAGAAGAAGAAGAAGAAGAACACCAATCCTCCCCAATCAAAGAAACAAAAATACCTTTTCCTCCACCAACTATAGCTCCTCCAACATCTACCATAACCACTTCTCCTCCAATCACCACAACCATACAAACCACATCTTCAGATGTTCCCCCAATTTCTACAACTACCGAAACACCCATTACCTCCACCATTCAAACTACAGAACCAATTATCACCTCTTCAGATCCTCTGCTCAATATACCTTCTGCTGAAATGAGTACCTCATTGCCAGATTTTGACTTACCAGAAGGTTTTGGATTTGAGTATACCTCTACTTAATTCCACCAGCCACCACCAACTACAGAAGAAGAAGTCAATGCTTATCATATCGCTCCTATAACCTTCGAGGAAACTGATGATGAAAACCTCAATGATGGAGATATTGTACTCATCAAACAATACAAGACTCTCAATACCAAGCTTGACATTCTTCTTTAAACCCAAACTGGTTATGATCCGAAGAAAACCACAGAACGTGATGTAGCTGGTAAAATCGATGAAGCGAAGAAAGAACTATCTGAGAAGGTTGATGTGCTCATTCAACAGAAAAAAGAGGATTTTGGATCAACAGGTTCGTATCCAAAGTATCCTTGAGCAAAAATTGAACACGACAGTAACTGAAGTCGAAACAAGGCATTTGTTGCTTAATGAGGAGACTGAGAAGAGGATGAATGAGTTGGTTGGTAAGATTAAGTCCTTTAATGTTGATCTGATGAAGGCTCTGGGTGACCTTCGGACTGAGGCTCAATCCTACAACACTCGTTACAAAACTCATTTGGAAAAACAACTTGAAATGGCAACTGCGAAGGTTGAAGAGTTAACTGATGCACAGTCTGTATCTTCAGTAGCAAAGTTTGCTAAGGAACCAAAGACGACCAATTCCACTTTAACCATCGATCTTATCAACAAAATCAAGCTTGCCCTTCAACCATTAATAAACATTGCTCATCGCATGGAACGTGCTCAAGCTGCCCAATCTAGACCAAGACTGTTTGCTCAACGTGATCCTACGGTTCATCCTTCGCAAGGGGGAGAAGCCAGTGGTTCATGGTCTAGTGCCCTTACTTCTGCGATGACAACGTCAACAACAACAACAACAACAATCATAGCAACAACAACAACAGAAACAACATACAAAGTGGTTTCTTTGGGAAGGCCACAGTTTTTGCCACCTCCTAATGTGACTAAAGGTCAGTGATCCGACCTGAGTCTGCGGGTCCTACCTTCACAACAATCACATCTTCGGAGGCTGGGGCTTCAGGTTCAAAACCTGAGGACAAGGGAAAGGGCATTCTAATTGTTCCACACAGGGAACAAGCTCATAAAGAACGAGAGGAGGAGTTCAACAAAATGTTGCAAATCAACGCCATGGCTGAAAGCAACAAAATATGGACTGCTGAGACCATAGAAGCATGCGGATTTGCAGATTTTGATGTCTTTAACAGGTTTCCTCTCAAGAGCTTTTCAACACAAGCCAGCCTGGATAACCAACTCGACCTTCCCTACAATCCAAAAACTTTTTCCTTTGGAACTTTCTGATGCATTTTGGTAATTTCGACATGGAAGTGGCTGAGTTATTTAGAAAATCCCTTGCTCCCCAGTATGCACTGTTTCAAAATCTTGAAAGATTAAAAAATGGGGAGATAATTGAGAAGCCCTGGGGAGTGGTGTTCAAAGGGTTGTCGAAGGACGAAGTGGTGGTGTGCAAGTTCTTTGAAGTGGACTACAAGGGTCTTTACCCTTCCATATTGATAAATAACGTCATGACTCAAGTGAACACATGTTCGGTCAACTCTTACGATAATTAGAAGAAAATCAGAGAACATCTTGCTTGGTGGTTGGCCGTAAGATACTGCTTGAAACAAGCTTTCAACAAGCATCTTGCACAATAGCTTCGGATGCACTTCACACAAAGGGAGGGATTGTTGAGGATAATTTTGTGCTGAAGTGTTATCCACATCCGAAGATGTTTTCACCTGCGAAGCTTGAGTCCAGTACCTGAAGGTCCGAAGGATTTACTCTAGAGGATCCGAAGGTTTTTATGTAACTAACCTTATCCATACAGCATGTTGTAGTGTCAGACTCAGTGTTACACGTCGCTGTATTTTGAGTGGATACTACTAGAATAGAATATTCTATATATCTTTTTGTACTATTGGTATCAGTGATCACGTATACAGTGATATCGTCAGTGTCGAGTGTACTTAACATTCACCTTCATTGTGAAACCCTAAAGCAATACAAAGCATTCGACACTCTTTTTACTCAAATATCTTGTTCATAACTGTTCTTCATTATCATTGCGTGTGTTTTTTATTGTATTGAATCATTCCTTCGGAATACTCATTCTCATTGAATCACTGATTCAATTTTGTATCTAACAAATAGTGAACTAAATTTAAATAACAATATGAACAATACGCAAACCAAAAGAGTATTAAATATACGATGGACAATAAGTATTTATTATATAATTATATATGAAATCAAATGTTTATTTTCTAAAAATGGATGTAATTAATCATTAGATACACTTATACGATATGGCTATTACAATATTTGTAATTTAAATTTTTTCAGAGCAAGTTTTTATCGTAGAATATTTAGATTATTCTTATTTAGTTGTATTGATGCTAAAAATGAACAAAGATAAAATAAAAGATGTCCTATAACAAATATATAAATGGCATTTTATAGAAACAATACGGATGTTTGAAAATGGTAAAGATAAGTATAATAAGATTCATTATATGATAAATAATAAGTGAATAACTAAATTTTTTCAATGACGAATAAATTATAAAATTACTTTTTTATTTAATGTAAATATGAAAAATAAAATAAATATATTTTTTCACAAGAAGAACATTAAAACATCAAATGATTTTAAATGTCACATTAATACAATCTAAATAATAATGGAATATAGTTAATGAAATTATGTAAATGTAATTTTATAGAAACCATAAGGATGTTTATACATGGTAGTGATAAGTACAAAAAGATTAGTTATATCATAAATAGTAAGTGCTGTAACAAAATTTCTCAATGTTGAATAAATTATAAAAGAGTAAATTACAGTTTTGGTCCTTGAGGTTTACCAAAACTAACAGAATGGACCCAATTATTCGATTTTCACTATATGAGTCATTAAGGTTTGCAAAATACAACAAATTGGTCCATGAGGCATATAAAAAAACTAACTTACCCTTTCAATTTTTTTCATTTTTCTTTTAACCTATTATTAATTTTAGTAATTAAAAAAAATAAAAATACACCCCATCCCCAACCCCTACCCCTTACCCCACTAACCCCCCCCCCCCCCCCCCTCTCTCCATCCCCTACCCCGACGATTTTTTCTACTGTTACAAAAGGAGACCCACAAACATCGCACATACGATCAAACTCCAAAAAGATGCAGAAATTATATTCAAGAGACCTGTTGTCGTTGATGAAGATGCCGGAAGGAGAGGAAGAACGTCAAAGCGGTGGGTTTCCTAAAAGTACGCAATTTACTAGCACTTAATGCATTCTGAACCATGTTCCGCCTCAACGACCTCTACACCCGGCCGTACAAAGCCGCATTGACGGGGTAAACTTGTTGCAATTGAACTAGAAGAAGGTTTTGCCGAAGCCGGCTACTTGGAAAAGATTACCGACAAAGCCGCGTTGACGGTAAACTTGTTGCAACTGAACTAGAAGAAGGGTTTGTCGGAGCCGGCTATTTGGAAAAGATTACCGACGATGGGCCAACCGGGAGGTCCAAGAGGGAGATTGAGGCGTTTAGATTGGCGCGCGGGTGATGAAGAGGAAAGGGTGTGCAGTGATGAAGAAAGAAGAAAACTCGAATTTTATATATCGAGTGCAGTAATGCATTCTAAAAATCCACGTTGGGTTATGCAATCTTCAAATTAAAAGCTCTTAAACCCACCGTCAATCTGTAATTCTATATATCGAATTTTATGTATCGAATTTTATGTTAGGCAATCTTCGAATTAAAAGCTCTTAAACCCACGTTGGGTTTCTCGACATATTCTTGGGGTTCAATCTCAAGAACAGTTCCCAGGTACTCTTTCAAAGAAATTACATCATTCTTTTGTGTTTTTCCGCCAAATCCGATTGTATAGTAGTGAATGTAACATACAAAAAAAATACAGTTCTATGTTTTACGCGGGCGGGGAAATAAAAATTACAGTGCTATGTTATGTTCATTCTTGAATGACAAAGAGCGTATGATCTTGGATGAACTCGTATAAATATCAATAGGGTTATCCGAAAAGAATTTATTGATTATAAAGAGGGTTGTATGTGGTGGGTTGAACAGAGTTCAACTTTGACAGCAACCGCCAGCGGCCATTTCTATGAAGCTTCCTGAATGCTTGGAATAATCGACGGGTTACGGTGAGAGTGAGAGAGAGAGGGAGAGATAGAGAGGGGAGGGTACGGGGTGGGGGTGGATTATTTTTTTTTTTTATTAATAAAATAATTAAGTAATTCAAAGAAAAAAGAAAAAGAAATAAAAAAGAGTATTTTAGTCTTTTTACCTAACTCAGAGACCGATTTGTAGGGTTTCACAAACATTAGGGACGTATTTGTTGTTTTTTGCATACCTTAGTGACTCATATAGTGAAAATCGAATAGTTGGAACCTTTCTGTTAGTTTTGGTAAACCTCAGGGACCAAAACTGTAATTTACTCATTATAAAATACAATTTTTTATTTAATGTAGTAGATATGAAAAATAAAACAAATAGATTTTTGCACAAGTGGAACATTAAAGTATCAAATTATATTACATATTAATACAATCTATTAATTATGGAATACAGTTAATACAAATAACATACGAAGATTAAAAACTACTTAAATGACTCGCCTCGTTGTTTATTTTCTTATTGATATTTAAATCCATTATATATTAAATTAAAAGTATGAAATTGCATGTACAGCATACAGGTGTATAATTGTGAATAAAAAAAAAAGTTGTAATGAAATATTTTTGTATAATTGTAAAAAAGAAGTTGTAAACAAATATTTTTGCTTTTTAGAGCGACTAACTCATTTACTTATTATCTTACTCGTAATTCTACATATTTTGTATCAATCAGGACATGAACCATTAATAATTATATAAGAAAGACATTTTTGTCAACTTCGAATATCATTAAGCCTCAAGCCTATTACAACTCATCATTCTTCTTACACAAAATGTCTTTGGAAAGTTGAACTTTTATCAACAAAAGGCTTATGACATAAAATAATATATATAATAAATTTAATATATCAAAAATATATATTAATTTTTTTATTGTTACTTTTTTATGTTCTCCGATAGAATTGTAATTACAGTATCTATGATTGCATATCTTAGATGTGTAATCTATGTTTATTATAGTTCAAAGTCTACATCTAAAGAGTGTTTAATGAATAGAAAATCTAAATAAGTTTAATATTTAACTATAATTAAATAAAAATATGAATAATACCAACACCAAAAGAATTTTAAATATAGGATGGACAATAAGTATTTATTATATAGTTCAATGTGAAATTAAGTATTTATTTTATAAATGAAATGGATGTAAGCTATCACTAGATACATTTGTGCAATATATCGATTAGAATATATTTATTTATAAATTTTTTAAGAGCAGGTTTTTAATGTAAAATATTTAAGTTATTCTTATTTAGTAGTGTTGATGTTAAAAACGATCATAGATAAAATAAAAGTAGTGTTATTACAATTATCACATAATTTATCTCTTGGTCCAGATAAATTATGTGATAAACAATAAGTACAATAACCAAATTTATCAAGGGACGAACAAATCGTAAAATAAATGTTATATTTAATGTAACAAACTAAAACATAAAACAAATGGATTTTTGAACAACTAGAAGATTAAAGCGTCAAATGTTTTTAAATGTCACATTAATACAATATAAATAATAATGGAACTCAAACAATGCAAATAACATATAAAACATAAAAACAACTTAAAAGGACGTCGCCTCGAAGTTTCGTTTCTTATTAATCTATAAATCAATTACTCTATATTATGAATTCCCGTAATTTTTTGTGTTTTGTATTATTAACTAGTGTTTCTTCCGTGCTACGCACGGGTCAAGGAAGATCTTTCGACAGAAATAGAAAATTTGTCTTTATTCCTAATAAAACCGAGAGAGAGGGGGTGGGGAAGGGGGGGGGGGGGGGAAGGGGGGACTAAACATAGAGATAGGAGTATAATACTATTAGAGTACATTTATAAACTTGGGTCCATACACAAAATCGTAAGTTTGATCCAATTTTTTAAAACTTTCCAAAGCCATCCTTAAGTTTGCATTTTGTTGCGGATTTAGTCCTTCTAACAACGAAAGGCAAGTCTAAAGAATAAATTGGACCAAACTGCGATTTTGAGTAAAGCGTAGAGACCAAATTCGCAACAAAATGCAAACTTAAAGAGGAGTTCGGAAGGATTTGAAAAAATGGACCAGACTTGTGATCTCAATTAAGGCACAAGGACCAAATGTGTACTTTACGCTACCTATTCTGAGCAGAAGAACAGAAAGTGCAGTTAAAAATAGCACCTTCCCAAAAGTCAATTAAAGTCAAGATCAGTCCTCCACATCGCTTTTGATCTTCACGCTATCGACATACCGTTTTATACTTTCTTTATTTGTCTCAAAAAGAAATGGCATTCCTCTTATCTGCTAATTTCCACAAATTCAATATAAGGTTAAATGAAAGAAATAACAATGTACTTTCATTGATTTCTTTATTATAGCATCCTACTTTCATTTCTCGTTATTACATCATTTTACTTTGAAAAATGTACCACTTATAGCAATGTCATTGTCATCCATATACAAAGCAATGTTAACATTTTTCTCCCATTGAATTATTGAAAATTGTTAAGGTTTTTCGTCCCTTGAAAAATAATTGTTTAATATGAAAGGAAATTAAAACATACCTCAATTAAACAACTTGAAGTGAGGATAGTACTCTGGTTTTAATAGTTCATCGCTATTTACAAAGATTGAATATTTGCCAAGGTTCTTTATATGGAAAAAACGCTCCCGATCCAAGTTTATAATTGCCTGAAATATTGAAGGGTAAGGGATGTAAATATTCAATATTTATTTAGTACAAGTAACTTATTCATTTTAAAATGACTTTTTTTTTACCTGTCGTGAAGATATTCTACAGTCGCCTTCTCTTCCCAAGTCAACATCAACAATAACATCCTCCGTTGCCCTTCCCATTAAAATCTAAATTGCAACAATATTTTTATAAAATTAGAGATAAGAAAATGAAAATCTATGTGTTTTTGTATGTATGGATTTTATAAAATTACCTCGGGATTCTTAATGTAATATATGAGTTGCCACCCTTGTAAAATTGCAAAATTACCCCATGATGTCATATCTCTTTTCATAAAACCATTTGCAGATTCTTCCAACCTAATAAATCTCCTTTGAAAATTTGCATTTTTGTATTTTAAGGCTGCAAATTAAGCTAGGATTATTTAAAGGTAATTAATAAATATAAACCTAACTAAGAATAGACAATGAAATAAACCTAACTAAGAATAGACAATGAAATCATTAAGTAAAAAATGTGGGAAAGAACGACATACTTTGTAGATTCTGATAACTTCAATTTCCATTCAAATATATATTCTTTTCATCTTCACCCAATTTCTCATCAAGTATCTGCAAAATCTCAAAAGAAAAAAAGGATATTTCCATTATAAGGATATTTCTTTTTGACTTAGTCCATAAATGTCTTAATTTATTAAGCCCAAAATGTTGGCCTAATACATACAGACACAAATTTTTACAAGTTTTCCCTTTATCCAGCTTTTTTTATCGATTTGCATTTATATCATCAATTAACAAAATGATCATTTAGACTCATTCGGGCGGTTTATATAGTTCTGAAAAGAAAGAGACTTTGTGTATACACGATGTTATCCACTTTACCTGTAATTGATTATACATAAGGTATCTTTGTTTTCTAGATTTTTAGAGCGAATAAATCGTCTGAATGAGAATAAATGACCACTTTACCCTTATATTTCAACAAACAATTTTAACAACCATATATACCTATCTATTTGTATGACTTACAGCTACAAACTCTTCCAATATGGAACTGTTTAATCTGTTTATATAAAATTACAATAACAATTCTAATTTTGTCACTACACATTACTAAAACCACTGTATTTTCAAAATTAAGAGTAAATTACATTTTTGGTCCCTATGGTTTACACAAAATTAGAGTTTTGGTCCTACTTTTGAAAATCTTGTACCGGTAGTCCATGTGGTTCCCGAATCTTTCACTTTTGCTCCCTGTGTTTTCCAAATCTTTCACTTTTGGACCTTATGGTTTACAAATCTTTCACTTTTGATCCTTCCCTCTGTTACCGTTTCTGTAAACCATAGGAACCCATTCTGAAAGTGAAATATTTAGAAAGCACAGGGACTAAAAGTGAAAGATTTGGAATCCATAGCAATCATTAGTGCAAGATTTCAAAACTTAGACTAAAACTGCAATTTGTTGTAAACCACAGGGACCAAAACTATAATTTACTCCAAAATTAATTATTAATTATTTTGGTAACTTCAGTTTTAACGGTTTTTATAACAGTTTCCGAAAGTTGGATGTTTTCAATAAGAATCCTTAATGTACAAAAACTAAATTAGAAACAAAGAACAAAAGTACGTTGCTATTTAAAGTACCTTTCAGATCAGACTACATGTCATCTGCACCCGTAACAACCCATTGCTTGCGTGCTATGAACTTTGCTGATCTGGCTATGAATAATTTATGTAAGTATCAAATATCAGATGCAAAACATATAGGGGAATATATATTATAACAGAAATATCAATCACAAACCTGGTAATTCAATAACCTCAAACGATTTTGCCATAGTCTACAATAAAAATTAACAAACACCAATATCAGGCATGCATCAGATATCTCATTTGAAATTTGAAATTTCTACTGTTGTGGTTATTATTCTTTCACCAACAATTTTAGCTTCTGTTGGATAGGATGCACTGTATATTTGTAATGATTTCTGTCACCAACAATTCTCTTTCCCTTAAAGTTTGTTAGCTAGGATTTGATGTAAATCTAATCCTTGGCATTTTATAACAGGGCATGGATTTAGCTCTATATATTACAATGAAAAAAGAGTGAACCCTAAATTGTGTCTCCTCAACTGTATCCAACTGCACTTCTACACTACACAGATGGGAAACACCATGGGAAAAACATGAACATATGTCTACTTAGAAGTTAGAAGGTGGATGCTGATCTTTATAAGAGCATATCACTTTAGATGGAGCTCACTCTTACTTGGATTCAATTTAAACGGTTTCATACCTGAGACTGGTAATGCCATATGCAGACAGTCCCTGAATACAAACTTGTGAGGATCCTGTGAAAAGACAGAAGTAGCCACATCCATCAATATATAAACGCTAAATACGTCTTCACAAATTTACATCGAGGCTCAAAGTTAAGCTATTAAAAGTAAAACAATCTGTAGCAAATCTCGAGCAATGTCAGCAAATTTCACAAGAAGAATAGCCACCGACTTACATACTAATACACTAGTATATGAGATTTGCATCATTACCATGGCTCTGTCGGATGCAGGTCCACCGATTTTACTCTTTCTGATCTTTGAGCAAGCTTTCTCTGCACAAAAAAGGTACTCATCATTATCCAACAAATTCCTAGCAACAATATCAACACAATTCGAAGTAAGTAAAAAGTACCTTGATATCGAGCCTGAGAGGCTGTCCCCGAGGGGAAAACAAACAGCAACAATTGAAGTTTCAACATTAGTAATGTGATTGAACAATGATCAAATGTCAATTCATCAAAGATTCAAAACCGGATCTACACTATAACACCGAAAATGAGAATCAAGTTACAAATTGAAAGCTCGCCATTGTTAGAAATTAAAATGAAGCCTTAAATCGATTATTAGAAACAAAAGTAGAAAGACGGACTTGGGACTTGCAGATATTTGGGGATAATCAGTATATGGTATCGATTGTAAGTCATCTTCTCGGAGGTGTTTTCTCTACAACTTGCTTTTGTAGTTCCATAAAAGTGGACCCCGTGTGATCGAAAAGTCTTCTCAGGTTAATAACCGATAGTTCATTAAAACTACCAACTGCCATGTCAGCTTGCACCAGATCATACACTGGGTGTGCACCAATAAGCCCAACCGCCATCATCGTGCAGTTGTGAGCCGCAGTTATGCCACGCGGATCATCTTCAAATACCACACATTTTGATGGTTTCCTATCCAACTGCAAAAACAAAAGTACACATTCATAAATCATAAACAAACAGAGAAAGTTTTTTATATTTATTATTTTGTCAAAGAAGAATTAATTACTTTTACTGCTGCAGACAGTAATCTGTGAGCCATGGAATCCATGCCATCTTCTTCTGTTACTATTTCCTGTAAATAAACACCAGCATACTGGTCAGTCAACAAAGAGTTTGAAAAAAACACGCTCACGATAAAAGTGAAAACTACGGATACCTGGAAATATGTCATAAGTCCCATTTTTTCTAATATGTCAACCATTATTCGTCTATCGAGGCTCGAAACAATAGCACAAGGGATTCAGGTTGTTGATACTGCATCTAACCATTCTTTCAGACCTTCCATGGGTTCTGAAAGCAGATCAAGAAGGAAAAAAAACATGGTTTTGAGTAATTAATACATGGAAATGAAAGACTTTAAATGACTGAAAAGAAAAAAAATGAGATGACGTTGAGAAGATTGTTGGTAGGTGGGACTTAGGGTCGGAAGAAAACCTTTAAAATTGTGCCGTTTCTTGATTCTTTGGAATTCAAATCAGCAACGATCGTTAAAATTCCAATTGAATTCCTCAACGATTTCATATTCAATTCCTTAATCGTTCCTGGATTATCAATCAATTTCTCAATGCTCTCAATCCCCAATTCCATATTCGCGAAAACCCCATTATCCGATGACCCGTTGTTTCTCCTCACCAAACACGAAGAACACTTGTTTCTCAACGAATCGCGGAAATCCTTGCCTTTCAAGTACTTACCTGCGTATCCACTCAAAACCAAAATCACAGCTTTGGTAGCGACTTCATCAACGGTGGGTTCATCCGATCGTTTAGAAACCGACGAACGTCGATCTTTGGATAACACGACTAATGAGGTTTTCTTGTGCTTTGGATCGTCGAAGCTCTTACTGGCGTCTGGAATCGACCTGTTGACGAATTTGGGGATCATCAAAGCTTTTGCGAACACCGGCATCATCGTCTCCGTCACCGTCCCCAACGGCGATATCCCTTCCCTTACAGATGCTCGTAACGCCCGCCGCTGGATCGATGCGAACATCAAGCCGTTCTATCCGGCCACCAAGATCCACTACATCAAGATGACGAAGTGAAGCGGTGGAGAAGGGTCTCGAATATTAGATGGCGGTGAAGGAAACGGATCCATATTGGATCCACATAACGGATCCACAAAGATCCGCGTTGCATTTAAAAAACCAAGCCACAAAAAAAGTTTACATGGGATGGCATATATTACGGGAATTAAACTAAGTATATAATTCCCGTAATATTTCGTATTTTGTGTACGTTTTGTGTTCTTCGGGTTTTTTGATCCGTTTTGTGACGTAAAATTGAACCCGGATCGTTTGCTTTTCTCCTTTATCCACCGCCATCGGATCCTTTCCTTTCTACGCCTCATCGGAACTCTCTTCTCCTATATCTCAACCACCTGTATAGCTCCCACCGCTTCATCTTTATCCTCTCCGACTCCTCCTTCTCCGCCACCACTGCTACTCCTTCCTTCGTCCTTACGTTACTCACCTCCGCCTCCACCACCAGCCACCATCGACACCACCTCACGGCACCGCCTTCAACTCACGAGTTATGGGTTTTATTGAAGGCCACGATTTCTACTCCATTCAGATCGTCCGCAAAAATCAAATCACAATCTCCCTCGCAAGCCTCGATTCCATCTCAGGTGAGAGTACTTGTCCGATTAGGTTAACCCGGTTAGCAATACACCTTCAAAATGTGGAAGATCAGAGATCAAAATGTCGAGGGTGACAGTTACAAAGAATGCGATAAGTTTGTGAATGTCGATGCAATGTTTGCTGGTTCGATCGTAACAGTAACATCATCTTTTAATGTTGTAGCCCGTAATCCTACACTTTTTTTACAGTGGACCTCTGGACATGGTGGAAATGGTGGTCACGGTGTCGGTGGAACTGCGCTGCTTGGAATCCAGGGGTTTTGACGATTCTATAGAATGAAATTCAGCTAACGCTTCTCAGGTTTGTCATTTTGGATTTGCTTTTTTATATTGGGTTTTTTTATGTTTCGGGTTTTCAGTTGAAGCCTGAATTCATGTGGGTTTGTCATCTAATCAATTTCTCGATACAGACATTGATCATGTTTGGGTTAATTCTTGGTTTATGATCATGAATTTAATGTTCTGGGTTGTAGCTGAAATTGGAATCAAGTGAACCAAATTCATATGGGCTTTATCATGGGATTAATCATTCGTTTTCCTATTTGCATTCTTCGTCCATTATTGACTTCCATAGTAATTTTCTCTGTTAGGGTTTCACCTTTTTCTCAACCAATTAAAACATAACAGGATAATAGCATTGTTAGTCAATAATCTATATTCAATTTACCATGCTCGATGCAGAATCCAATAAGGAGAGGTGTTGTTGGCCACACACTTATGCTTGAAGAGCTAAGAGTCTGTTTGTGTATATTTTCAATAACTTGACATCATGTTTTTATTAATCTCTGTTTCCATTGTTGTGATATTAATCCTGATATTATTTTTTTTATCAATTAAAGTTGACTTGTCATGTTTTTAGGATCTTTATGTTCTAAAATTCTCCAATAGACTGGATGAGGGAAATAAGGGACAAGTAAATTACACTTTCCAATTTACTGTAACACAATTACAGGGTTAAATTGAAGAAATAGCAATGTACTTTCATATATTTTTGTATTATAGCATCCTGCTTTCATTATGTCATCTAAATACAAACCAATTATCATTGCAATAACTAAGTAAAAGTTTCAAACTACAGTCTAATAAGAAATAAAATGAAAGTATAATGCTATCATTTGGTAGATATTCCAAAGTACAATGCATTTATTAATAACCGTTTTTCTATGGAATATTCTTGCAAGATTGGTTGTGCTTCAGTTGGAGAAACCCGAAAATGGATGGAAGCATTAGAACAAGCAAAGAAACAGGTAACCAAAAATTTACAAGATTTACTAAAATCCTTTTTGATATAATAAAAAAATCATTTCTTAAATTTCTTATTCACTAACATGCTGAATTTGAGCTTTCTCAAACTTCTAATACCAAAAACTAATTTTTTACTGGAGGGAAGGTTGTTTGGTGCTGTGAGGTAAGTTTTGTTATCTGTTATGTTGATAAATCTTTATTAGTATTATGTAAATTGAGAAAATATTTTACGTCATTTGACTTAGAATTTTAAATGTACGCAACCCAGGAAACAACTTAGAGAGTGGCAGTGGAAAAAGGAAGGAGAAGACTTAGACGGTATGAAGACTTAGAAGTTTCACGAAGACGTAACACCCAATGTACGCCAATCAAGAAGTCTATCTTATTTTATCGCTTCCGTTATTGCTAGACGATATTAGGAGTCTTAATTTGTTACTAGTATTACTTTGGATTGAGTTTGGTTATCTTCTTTTTATTATGAAAAATGGGGTGTTACAAGTTGGTATCAGAGCTATTGTTTAAGCAGATTAGGTGTTTTCCATGAACGCCTAAGCTTAGTCAATAAGGGTGAAGTAACTCTTAGGTTAACCTAGACTACTTTCCGCTAATTGCTATTCTGAAAGAGTTGGAATAAAATAATTGCATGAATTCTATCCTTATTGTGTTAAAACTTTGATATATAGCCAATATTTCTTCACGAATATCTGGGAGGTTCACTAGGGTCAACCCATAGGGAACACATGTTCCTACTGGAGCAAATGTCACGCCTCCTGGAGGAGTACCAGAGGCTCCTTTGAATGTTATCAAAAGCCATGGGGGTGGTTAAGGAAGAGGAGGAGGTAGGGGTAGAGGTAGAGGCCGAGGAGCCGGGACAGCACCGATACCTACAGCCTCAGTCCATGGAAGCTCCAACTCCAACCGCAGTCGTGGTAGAGGTAGGGGGCGAGGCCGTGCAACAAATGTGATAACCAGGGAGGAACTAGCTCATGATATTGCTCAGGCTATACAAGCTAACTTACCGAACGTAATTGCTCAAGCTCGTGATGCAATACTTAATGTGAACAATGATGATAATGTGGGTGATGATACCGGTCTCAAACCATGAACCTAGTATGGCCAGCCGTTAAGATCAAATGTCCAACACGAGCTACGAAGTTGTACTTACAAGACCTTCATGACCTGAAAACCACCGTCATTTGATGGGGAAATTGACCCTATCATAGCATCGAGGTGGGTCACGGAAATCGAAGAAACATTTGACACAAGTAAATGTGCGGATGAAGATCATGTGGTATATGCTGCAAGGATGCTTAAGGGGATGCTCTATATTGGTGGCAAATGGAGAAAATAACAAGAGGTGCTGATCAAGCAAGGAGAATGGTATGGGACGAGTTCAAGGTTATTTTTATGAAAAAGTTCTTCCCTCGTACAGCAATCAAGCAATTGGAAGAGGAGTTCTTGACGTTGGAACAAGGGAGTATGACAGTGAGGGAGTACACCACCAAGTTCATCAAGAAAGCTAGATTTGCTGAATTCTATGTAGCTACCGAGGAAAGAAGGGTGGAACGGTACATTTGGGGGCTAAGAACATCTATTCAAGAATTTGTAGAGATCCAAAGTCCAAGTACTTTCCAGTCGGCTGTAGACGCTGCACAAACTCGAGAACGAGAAAAGAATCGTCAATGTGAGGACAGGGTTTGGAGAAAATAAAGTGGGAAGGTACAGACAACGATTCCAAGAAGGGGAAGAATTCAGGACAGGAGCGTAGGGATGAGCAAGGTTCTGGGATTAACCAGTATTCCAAATGCAATCGTTATCATAAAGAGGAGTGCACCATGAACCAGAGGGCTTGCTACAAATGTGGGAAGACAGGACACATTGCTTCAGAATGTAGGACGAGGAAAGTGTGTTATGGGTGCGAGTCCCCCGATCATATCCGGTCAGACTGTCCTCAGAACAAGGGTAACAAGTAGTAGACAAAGGGAAATCGGTCAGCAGATAAAAAGTCGGATACGACGAGACATGAAGGCTAGATATTCACACTTATTTTCTTAATTCAAATTCCAAGGACAAAATTTTTGTAAGGGGGGAAGTTTGTGATAACTCAAAATAATATTATATAATATATATGAATAAAATATGATTAAGTTATTATATATATAATTAATAATATTCATTGTGAGTAGTTATGTTTAATAGAGAGGAAATAATGGGTATTTATACCAAAAACCGTTACTTGATGAGGGAGTAAATTCGGGATAATGAGAGAGTCTCGTCGGTTATAAACCTAGGCATTATAAATAGCACGGAAAATATAGTGAAAGACACGTAGAAATTGTAAGAAACATGAAATAATCTAGGGAGAAATCGAAGAGGGAAGTTGGTGAAGTTTTCCTGGAGCTTTTAGCAATTAAGGAGATCACTTAGTAGAGCGAAGCTTGTTCTAAGGGCTGCATTACCCAGGTGAGTTTTTCGTGTTCTTTGGTTGCTTGCACAAACTGTTTGTTCATGTAAAATGTGGTTATTATATGTTTATTTTATGATCCGTTGATAGTATGCATGAAAACGTATTTGTATTTGCTTACCTACTAATGTGTCGCATTTAGTGGGAACGGTGTGTTTATTAGTCGTGAGCATGACGGATGTATTGCAAAACGACGGGGATGAGAATTGAGAATATTTACTCATTTCCTTGGATATTCAAATGCTTGAGCATAACGGTGTGTTGTGCCAAGTGGGAAGAGAAACAGCCCTTTGGTTCTTTTTATGGATAATTAAACGTTCCCCTAAATTGTGACATTGGGTGCTATCCATTTTGCTGTGATTTGCTGTTAAAACTATTTGTTTTTTTTACATTAATGGACATGTATGTGCAACACGAACTCACTAGGCCCTAGGCTTACCCAGTTAGAATTTTAAATGTGCGCAACCCAGGAAACAACTAGCGAGTGGCAGTGGAAAAAGGAAGGAGAAGGCTTAGACGGTATGAAGACTTAGAAGTTTCACGAAGACGTAACACCCAATGCACGCGAATCAAGAAGTCTATATTATTTTATCGCTTCCGTTATTGCTAGACGATATTAGGAGTCTTAATTTGTTACTAGTATTACTTTGGATTAAGTTTGGTTATCTTCTTTCTATTATGAAAATTGGGGTGTTACAAGTCGTAAAGAAATATTTTGGTTTTTAGAATGACTAACACATACACTTAATCGTCTTACTTGTAATTTTACAAATTTTGTATCGGCCACGACTTGAATCTTAAAATTTACATAACATAAACATTTCTGTCAACTTCTGATATCGTTGGTTTTCAAGCCTTTTTAGTATTACAGCTCATCATTCTTCTTACACAAAAGTGTTAGGAAAGTTGAAATTTAATCAACAAATAAGATAACCTAATATATAATATTTTTTATTCTATCACAAATAAATATTAATTTTTTTACAATTGATTTTTATGTGATCCGATAGAATTTTAATTACTTTTTTATATGATTAGCGTATCATAGATGGATAATCTATGTTTATTGTACTTCAAACTGTAAATCTAAATAGTGATCAAGAAATAGAAAATCTAAATAAGTTTAATAATGATCTAAGTTTAAATAAAAATATGAATAATACGCACACCAAAAAAATATTAAATATACGATAGACAATAAGTATTTATTATATAATTATATATGAAATCAAATATTTATTTTCTAAATGAAATAGATATAATTAATCATTAGATACCCTTATACAATATAACTATTACAATGTATTTGTAATTTAAATTTTTTCCGAGCAAGTTTTTATTGTTGAATATTTAGGTTATTCTTATTTATTTTTTTTTTAACGACGAAATTTTATAAATAACTACTAGCAATAAGCTAGCACAGAAATAAAACAATTACATCACAATTAAAGAAGGGTTTAAAAGCCACAAGTTCCAATCTATCTTCTTTTTAGACCGACTATCATACCAAAGGAACGATTGAGTAACAATATCATCAAATATAACACTTTTTTTAGGAAGCGTTTCTCCAAAAATAGTATCGTTCCGAAATCTCCAGATGTACCACCACGCCACAAAAAACACTCCTTCCAGAACTTCTTTAACCAACTTTTGTAATCTCAAATCTTGAAGCCAAGACCTCCAATTTGCTAAAGACCAATCGGTTGGTAAAGCCACATCCCACCATTTTCCAATTCGAGCAAGCACCTCTTGAGCAAAACTATACTCGAAAAATAGATGAGCCATCTCTTCAACTTTAACTTCACAAACCGGACATAAGATAGACTCCAACTCTATGCCTCTTTTTGACATGTTACATCTCGTAGGTAAACCATTCAACATCATCTTCCAAGCAAAAACATTGATTTTTATAGGAATCATCTTGACCCACCTTGTAGGCACTCCCGTACCACCATTGACCACGTCATCAATACACCGCCTAGTGGAGCTAACCAAAAACGAACCATCCGACACCAAATCCCAAAGCCAAATGTCTCGATTATTAGAAATATATACGTCTTGCATAATTCTCTCCAACTCCCCCCTTTATACTTCCTCCTCACCCCCCATCGGCGACCGTCTAAAAGAGTCACCCCACCATCCCGTACATTTAGAAGCCACGGAGGCATTTTTCACCTCCTCCAAGTTGTATAATCTGTGAAACCTACGCATGAAGCAAGTATCTCCTAACCAAACATCTTTCCAAAATAAAGTATCCATACCATCCCCAATATGCTTTTTACAGAAACCCATCAGATCAATTCCCTTCTTTATCAAATCTCTAGTCGAAATAACGACATCACGCCACACTGAAGCTCTTTTAGGAACATTGCTTTTTCCTAGAAGACCATCCTCTCCATGAATCGCTTTAACAACCTTCAACCACATCACCCTAGAATTATTTCTGAATCTCCAAATCCATTTAAAAAGTAATGCCCTATTTAAAGCAAAGTAACTTCCAACTCCAAGACCACCCTTATCCCTATCCGCACACACCTTGTCCCACCCAATCCATGCCATTTTTGTCTCCTTACCATCCACACCACGAAAAAACCGACTTCTCATATTTTCCAATCTTTTAATCACCCCAACCGGAGCTTTAAAATTTGACAAATAATAGTTAGGGATGGACCCAAGCACCGCCTTCAGAAGAGTCAGTCTTCCACCAACTGAAAGAGTTTTAAGTTTCCATTTAGAAAGTCTATCATTAACTTTCTTCTCAACCTCTTCCCACGCACTCGCTCTAGACATTGAACCTCCAACCAAAACCCCTAGGTACGTAAACAGAGTTTTAATTGCCGCACATCCCACCAAGGCCGCCACTCTCTCAACTTCTGTAGAAGGTACACTTACACCCAACATTTTAGACTTTTGGATGTTAATTTTCAGCCCGGAAGCTAAATGAAAACACTGCAAAATAGAAACAATATTAGTAAAATTTTCCTCTTTCCAGTCTCCAATAAACACTGTATCATCCGCATAGAACAAGTGAGAGAGACTAAAACCACTTCCCACCGACAAGGGCGTGAAAACTCCACGATCAATAGTCCTCAAAAACGACAGATGAAGAGTCTCCATAACCAGAATGAACAAAAAAGGCGAAAGCGGATCTCCTTGGCGCAAACCCTTATAAAACTGAAACTCATCTGTAGGACTACCATTCACCAACACAGAGCCTCTAGCCGTCTCCAAACAACCACGAATCCATCTACGCCAATGCCCTCCAAAACCGAAGCCACCCAATATCTCATCCAAGAAATCCCATCTAACCGAGTCATAAGCCTTCTCGAAATCGACTTTAAACACCATAGTTTTCTTTTTCTTACTTTTACACCAATATATTACTTCATTTAAAATTAACGGGCCATCTAGAATCTGATGCCCAGACATAAACGCAGACTGCTCTTCACTAACCAAGTCACCAATCACCATTTTTAACCGGTTAGCCAAAATTTTTGTAATAATCTTATATTGCACACCAATGAGACTAATCGGCCTAAAATCCTTCACAAACTTAGCATCCGCCACCTTGGGAATCAAAGCGATAAAAGAAGAATTACAACCAACTTGAAAGATTCCAGTCCCAAAGAACTCCTGAACCGCCTCACCCACCAAATCCTTCACTAACTCCCAAAACTTTCTAATAAATTCAAACGTAAAGCCATCTAGGCCCGGAGATTTTTCTGCCCCACAATCCCACACAGCCTGTTTCACTTCTTCACTCGTCACCTCCCCTTCCATAAGCTCTAATTGATCTGCTGACAAACGTCTTGGAAATTCGATATCACATTGTAGTCTAAATGCATCTGGACTAGAAAATCTAGTAGCAAAATGTGTAAGAAACTATTTCTTTACTTGTTTAGGCCGATCCAACCAATCCCCATTAGAAAAAACCCCTCTAATAGCAAGTTGGTGGCGCGACTTATTAATAATACCATGAAAATACTTCGAATTCTCGTCTCCTTCAATAGCCCATTTCACTTTAGCTTTTTGAGCTAAGTCTGCGGCTACCTGCTTGTCAAGGTCAAGAATTTTACTAAGTGTTTCACCCCTTTCCTTTAAAACATCCACCTCCCCGTTATCAACCCGCTTATCTAATTCACTCAGTTTTTCTTTAAGCAACATCTTATCTCCAATTTTCTGACTTCACATCTCTTTAGACCAACCTTTCAAACGATTTTTAAGGGCTTTTAATTTATTTTCAAGGCGTACCATGGCGCTGTCATCTGTAACCCCATCATTGGCCCACGAATCATTCACAATCTTCTCAAAATCCCCAATTTGTAACCAAGAATTATAAAACCGAAAAGGTATAGACCCGTAATCCAACACCGATTCACGTAACAAAATCGGGCAATGATCAGAGAGATGTTTCTCTAAAATCAACCCGAAATATGCGGACATAAATCCAATAAGCCTTCTGAGACAAGAAACCCATCCAACTTACTCATTTTACCGGACGTAGAATAAGACCAAGTAAATGAGTACCCACCCAATGGAATATCAACGAGACCAGCCATTGCTATAAAATCATTGAAAAAACACGCCCCACTAGGATGGAATGTAGAACCAAATCTTTCCGCCGCAACCCGCACTTCATTAAAATCACCCATAACAACCACCTCACCTCTCTACTTGTGAATAACTTGAGAAAGATAATCCTAAAGCATTTTTTTCTCACCTAATTTTTGTGGTGCACAAACCGAAATGACCATAAGATTTGTGTTAGTAGGCTTCCAAAAACCCTCAACAATAACAAAGTAATCTGAAGACGCCACTTGCTTTTTCAAAAAAGCATTCAGATTCCAAACACAAAGAATTCCACCTGAGGCACCCACAGAACCGCTACAAGCAAATTGATACCGAGAATCACCCCACAGCTGTCGAACTAAAAAATCATCAACAACTTCTAACTTTGTCTCCTGAAGTGTCAAGAAATTAATCTTGAACTTAGAACGTAAATCAAAAACCCATCTCTTTTTCACCTGACTGTGCCCCAATCTTGAATATTTAAGGATGTAAAATTCATTGAAAATACTCTTTACTCCCATGGTGATGGAACACATCATTCATAACTTTATTAATCTTGTATCCTATTATATGACCAATAATATTAATATCTTCCATTTTCTGACCACAACTACCACTTGGGGCCAATGCGTGAGGCTCCATATTTCCACCACCTCTAATTAATGATTTGGTTTTTGTTTGAGAGCTATCCTCGTTTCCACCATCCACATGACTAATAGCATCCAAATTTTTAACACTATTGGACCTTGGACTTTTCTCCATGTGAACCGACTTCTCCCCTTCACTTTTATCTCCATCATTCGCTGGTGGTGTATAACCCGGAGGACACACAGGTGTGACACTGGAATTACATTCCGGCTCCACCGTATCCGGCACATCTACATCCTTTCGTTTCAGTAACTCATAAAAATGAAAAGGATCCTCAGAACTTTGTTGTGCTATGCCATCTCGATCCACCTCCCCCTCTTCTAATGTGTTCGGCCCCATTTTAATTTCACCAACTTGCCTAGAATTATCCTCATTAACATCTTCTAAAATCGAAACACATGTTACTTTCTTCCTTCCATCAAAATCCTTTTCCATGCTCTCCAATATATCCTCCTCTCTTTCTAATTCATCTGTTGATATGGTATTATCATCAAATGAATGTTTGGACTCCTCCTCATCACTTTCTTCATCTTCATCTATATAGTCTGGGTTCCACCCAATCACCTCCCTTACTCGAACCACAGTCACCTTACCTTGCACAATCACTTTGAAAGTCTCCATAATTATTTCTTGATTCAAGGTTTTTATACAAAGTCTCTTGCGGTATAAATTATTGTCATTGGAATCTTCCGCATATAATAATTCTCCCCATCGTTTAGCAATCAACTCAAAGGATCTTGGAGAATAGGCCAGCAAAGGTACCCCCTCTATATCGATCCACACCACATGGTCTTCTACTTGGAAAGTCTTTGCCTATGGTAAGATAACCGCAAACCATGATCCTACTCCTTTGTGTCTTTGAAATTTTTCTTTAGCTTTTATGGATACGAATTCCATGGTAACCCAAAAACCACCAAGATACCTTAAAAAAACATCTTTGAATCCCTCCTTAACAATTACATCTTTTAAGTTTAAAAGAGCACCAAACTCCTTGACTTTTCCCACCAATGCAAGTGATACATCTTTATCATTCAGACATGTCTGATCAAGAATTAAAGCAGGTTCATCATGAACATTATCTTTGACCACAACCATATTATTCGCCTTACCTCCACTCACCACAGCAGCATATGAGCCCCCATTCCCAATCACAGCCATAGACGATAAAGGTTCAAACCTTCTAGACGACACAGTAGCATTAGTCTTGAGCACCGTTGCAGCCTTCTTCCCTTGATCAGAAGGTTTAGAACCTCTAGGAAATTTTGAAATATTTACACGTAATCTTAAATTGCCATGCCATATGGTACATAGATTTGAGACAATTAAAGCCAAATTACCCGCATTGAGGAATCGAACGAATGCATACCGTTTACCTGATTTGGATCTCTCTTTAAGAATGTACACATCTGCGGGTGTACCATATTGCTCACAGGACTGCCACAAGTCCCTGGACGTGAAAACGTCTGGGAAATTTGTCACGTATATGGATTCTGAAACAACTTTTGCCAATTGGTCCTCCTTGGATTGTCGACCTACTCTTTGCCAACCAATCGTCATACCGGCGATAGGTTATCAATTATTTTCGAAATTGATTGAGAGGGAGATTGAAAATATTAAAAAATCTATAAATCTACTAGATTAGTTAAAATCGCCAAACCTTTTTTCACGTAAATTCTCCTTCTTACAATGAGATTTTCCCCGAATTCACACTTTACCTTCACAATGAGGCAAATCCGATCAACAACCTATTGAAATTCTCTTCTTTCCATTTCTCCATAAAGGCAACATTTTATAGATAGAATGGTCGGTAAACGATAAATTATAAGAACAATGAACTTGAGCAATTGATCGGTCCCCTTCCAAATGCGGCACTATGCATTCTGAAAATCGTATATATTAATTGATAAATGGTTACCTTAAAGATCACCATCCAAATCGAATCTTGGAAATGCCGAAACTTCAATCCATGATCACCGACCACGCTTAATTAGTTGAACTGATGCTAAAAATGAACAAAGATAAAATAAAAGATATTATATAACAATTATATAAATGACATTATTTTATTTTCTATTACTTAAATTGGGTGATTTTGGTGAACGTTACATCAAACTTTTTTTTTCCGAGTTGTCACGCGGGTTCTCGGGTCGGGTTTTGCCATCCTTTTTTTTGGGTCGGGTTTTACTAGCTTCTTATCGGATTCTCTAAATATCTCTTGGACACGTGTTTACTGAGGCTTACTTCTTCTGCTATTCTTGCCGCTTCATCTTCTTTCCTTCGTCGTTGTGCTGCGTGTTGTGCCGCCGCTGTGGTGAATACCCGTCGGCTAACC
Organism: Cichorium intybus; assembly: GCA_023525715.1. Taxonomy (NCBI): domain Eukaryota; kingdom Viridiplantae; phylum Streptophyta; class Magnoliopsida; order Asterales; family Asteraceae; genus Cichorium; species Cichorium intybus. The sequence continues at coordinate 82,375,478 of CM042011.1, forward strand.
ACCTTGTTGCATGGTCTCCGGTTGTTTTTCTCTTCCAACCCTTTCCTCCGATAAAAAAAATTCGCTATGTAATACGGCATCATCATCAAGAAAAATTGAGAGAAGGAGAAAGCTATCAGGGCTCAATTTTGGCTTTGAGGGTTGTGATTTCCAGGAATTAGAGAGATATAGCGGGATAGAAGAAGATCGACGCAGTAACAAAGCTGCTGCTGGGGTGCGACTCCGACGCAGTTATTTGCTTTAGAGAAAGGGACAGATTCAGTTACGTTTCCGAGACAACGAGTTTAAAAGGGCAAGCAATCTACCGATCGATTAAGTTATTCAAAGATTCTCCCCAACGATCATTGATTTGCACAAGTCAAACTTTCAAGGAAGCAACCGATATCATCGATTGATATAGGTATTGGTTGAATGGTGTGATTTTCGCTAACATCTTTTTGCCCTATTGTTCCTCTAGGCTCTGTTATACCTATGTGTTTATTTCCACGAACCAATGTATTAATTAGAATCATATATCACTAGGTCTGAAACTAATCTTGAATTACATAGTTGATTGTCAATAATTTTTTGTGGAAACATGATAACTAGGTCACACGAATACAAAATGCCATGATTTGAACATTGTAATCACTTTGTTTCAAATCGCTATGAATTTTGCATTCCACATTATTGTTTTTTCTTTTATTTATTGAATTTCATAGTCTTTGAATTATACATGTTAAAATTTATTCCATCTTCTGTTCACTTGAAGTTTCTTATCTTCCCTGTAGTACTTTGTGGATGCAGGGGTTTCCAAGTAGTGTGACTCCAGATTACACCCCTTTTCAGACATGGGATTTATTGCAGGTTTGAGATCCAATACTTTTCCTCAAATGTTTCAAGTGGAATTTATTGAAAGTATTCTAATGGATTCAGTGTCTTGAATAGGGCCTTTCAACATACATAAGGACCATGCTCTCTACACAAGTAATACAATTTGTACTTACTGTTAAATTTAGTCCTATAACCACTTCAATTTTTAGAACTGTTTTATCATTCACTCTATGACTTTACTAGGCTCTTTTAAGTGCTATAGGAGTTGGCGAGAAATCAGCAACTGTAATTGGGGCTACTTTTCAGGTTTACATCTAATGTATCATGTCTACTATTAATCATTATCTACTTTAGCTTAATTTTGCAATGATAGATGTTCACATTCTACCAGGTGTGTTCTTCTGTTCATTATAGACCATCCTTATAACATTATACATAGGGTGTTCGATTTTCCTTCATTAAGGGGTGTGTAAATATGCATTCATTTATAACTTAAAGAAATTATATTTGAATTTTGTATTTTTTATTTTCAGGGCTCAAATCTAGATAGCAATGTGTGGCGTCTGGTTGCCGATCTTATGAATGATTTTGGTATTGGTCCATTTATTTTTCTATACATTCAAAAGTATGCATGATTAAGTTGTTCTATTGTATAAATTATTCTAATTATATTTAATCAACTTTTTATTTACAAAAATTAAAAATAGAACTTCATTCAATAAATGAGATTGGTTGCAGGAATGCTGATGGAGCTTTTATTTCCATTGTTCGCTTCCGCCTTTCTATTCATTGTCTGCATAGGAAGCTTATCAAGATCTTTCAGTAAGTCATTAAAATGACCAAACTACCCTTTTGTACTTATCTTGTATCTTTACTCCATTTTCAAAATCTCCCATCAATTTGTCTACCCTTTGTGCAATTTACTACCCTTGTGATCAAATATGACGAAACTACCCTTTTCTGTTACTTTAGCTGGTGTTGCCAGTGGTGCAACTAGAGCTGCTTTAACCCAACATTTTGCCCTTCAGAATAATGCAGCAAATATATCTGCAAAGGTACTTTCTTGATCTTAATAACAAAAACATTGATAATAATCTAATAATTAAAAAAATAAAAAAATAATAATAATCTGGCCATTTGTATAGGAGGGAAGTCTGGAGACAGTGGCAACAATGATTGGAATGGCTTTAGGAATGCTTCTTGCACAAATTACAATTGGACACTCTTTTATCATATGGTTCTCTTTTTTTGTCCCTCACTATGTTCCACATGTATGGTTATTTATATTTCTACTTGTAATTTTTTATGACATTATTTTGAATACATATTTTACTGAAACTAATTTCATCTTGTCTCTTTCTTTCATGTATTTAGCTAACTACAAAGCTGTTAGGTGCCTTAATTTGACTACATTAAACTGTGAAAGAAGTTCATCATGGAGACTAGCGAAGGTGAGTGGATATGTTTCTTTTGTTGTCTGCTTTGTAATTTTTTATGAAATAAGATCTCATGGACCTATAAAAGTAAAATAAAACCTATTTGATTTTGGATTTAAAAAAGATAATTGAAACATGAATTTCATTAATAGTATTGTAGGAATAAAATGTGCTAATTTGAGATGATATTTTCTGGAACATATGCTAATAAATATTTATTTGATTTAGCATAAATCTTGGGCTAAATCAAGAAATAGCAATATACTTTCATTTATCTGTTTATTATAGAACCCTACTTTCCTTTTATTTTTTATTACAGCATTGTACTTTTTATTTTATTCTTATCAAGGCATTGTATTTTGAAAAATATGTACAATAAATTAATTTTCTAACTATCATAGGATTTAAGGGAAAAACAAATCTCTATTTCTCTTTTTTAAGTTTTGCTATTGCCCTAAGTTTGTTGCTGCCTGTTATTTATTTTCTTGGATGGGTACTAATATAAGAATATTATGCTTCAGGTCCGTTGTAGCAATTCTTTTCCTGTCAAGGGTGTGCATCCTGGTTCGATGGTTTTCTTGTGGTCAGGGTTGGGGTCAACACAAGATGAATACGACTTGCATGCCGTTTCTGGTTCACCGGTGTGGAATTAAACGTCAATGTTGTTGCAGTGAGGATGTGGGTCATTCAGAAGATCAGCTTAGTGACTCTTAGCAGTTTCATTGGGGGCGCAGTTGAGATTCCCAAGTGAGAAAGATAGAGATAAAATATAGATATTTCCTTAAGCATATATGATTATTTTTGAATTTATGTCGTCAATGCTACCTGGTAACTTGCAAATATGGCATAATTGTGAATTCCATGTTACCTGGTAACTTGCAAATATGGCACCTGGTAACTTGATTAGTTTATATTTTAAGTAATGTGGATCACATTAGTAAGAATATAGGCCAGTCTCCAGCTTGTGTAAGTCTCCTTTCTGAAAACTGATCACAAAATACATTTATTTCTCCCATCATGTGTTAACTTTTAGTAAATAACTAATTTGGTCCCTGAGTTCATCTTTTTTTACGATCTTGACACAAAATTGTTTATTTTTTGCAATTTTGGTCCTCATTACAAGGTTTCATATTTATTTTGGTTTGTGGATCGTTAATATAACTACTCGGTTGTTAATTACTTTGAAATGACGATTTTCCCCTTGGACCATAAGTAAAAAAAAAGTATGTCACTAGGACCAAATTTGTAGAAGTCTCCTATTTTTCAGTTATTAACTTTTAGTAAATAACAATTTAGGTCCCTGAGTTTATCATCTTTTACGATCTTGATACTAAAATATTTATTTTTTTCGATTTTGGACCTTATTACAAGGTTTCATATTGGATTTGGTTCCTGGATCCTTAATCTAACTGCTCGGTTGTTAATTATTTTGAAATGACCATTTTGCCCTTAGACCAAAACTGAAAAAAGCAGCATGCCACTAGGACCAAATTTGTAAACTTCTATTATATTTTTCATTAAGGGTTGTACCGTTTAGAGTAATTTACAAAAATGGTCCCTGTGGTTTCTGAATTTTACCATGTTTAGTTCAAAATTGAAACTTTTCCCATTTTTGATCCATATTTCAATGTTCAAGGAATGAAAATCAATATTAAACCGTAAAATAAGGACCAAAACCGAAAAAAGTTTCGAACTTTGGACTAAACCTTGTAAAAATCAGAAAGTACAACGACCATTTTTGTAACTTACTCTAACATATAATATGTGCATATGACTTATATATATATATATATATATATATATATATATATATATATATATATATATATATATATATATATATATATATATATATATATATATATATACACACACACATTCCCCTGGGGTAGTTTAGTTGCTTTTTGCTACTGATGTCTTCCCCATTGTGCATATTTCAGGAGAGTTTAAAGTATTGCTGGTTTTATAGAAACAATAAGGATGTTCGTAAATGGTAAAGATAAGTATAATAAGATCCATTATATGATAAATAATAAGTGTAATAACTAAAATTTTCAATGACGTATAAATTATAAAATAATTTTTTTTATTTAATGTAGTAGATTTGAAAAATAAACAAATTGATTTTTGCGCAAGTAGAACATTAAAGCCTCAAATGATTTTAAATGTCACATTAATACAATCTAAATAATAATGGAATACAGATAATGCAATTGCGCAAGTAGAACATTAAAGCCTCAAATGATTTTAAATGTCACATTAATACAATCTAAATAATAATGGAATACAGATAATGCAATTGCGCAAGTAGAACATTAAAGCCTCAAATGATTTTAAATGTCACATTAATACAATCTAAATAATAATGGAATACAGATAATGCAATTATATAAACAACATTTTGTAGAAACAATACAAATGTTTATAAATGGTAAATATAAGTATAATAAGATTAATTATACGATAAATAGTAATTGCAATAACTAAATTTTTCAATGACGAATAAATTATAAAATCAATTTTTTATTTTATGTAGTAGATATGAAAAATAAAACAAATATATTTTTGCACAAGTTGAACTTGAACATTAAGCGTCAAATAATTTTAAATGTCACATTAATATATAATAATGGAATATAGTTAATGCAAATAACATACAAAAATTAAAACTATTCAAAAGACTCGCATCGGTGTTTCTTTTCTTATTTTTCTTGAAATCCCTTATATATATATTAAATTACAAGTATGAAATAGCATTCACGGGTATATAATTGTGAATAAAAAAAGTTGTAACGAAATATTTTTGTATAATTGTGAAAAAGAAGTTGTAAAGATATATTTTTGACTTTCAGAGCGACGAAATCATACACTTATCGTCTTACTCGTAATTCTACATAGAGAAATTGTATTGGTTGCTAATTTTTGTTCCTAACTTTATTCCTAACCATTTGAAATGATGACAAGTGGATTAAAATATTATTAATTTTATTAAACTTTACACTTGTCATCTTTTCAAATGGTTAGGAATAAAGTTAGGAACAAAAATTAGGAACCAATACAATTTCTCGGGATTTAAAGCTCAATAAGAAACGAAACATCGAGCCGAGTCTTTTAAGTAGTTTTTAATTTTTGTATGTTATTTTAATTAATTGTATTTCATTATAATTTAGGTTGTATTAATGTGCAAAATATATTTGCTTTGTTTTTCATATCTACTATATTAAATAAAAAATTTATTTTATAATTTACTCGTCATTGAAAATTTTAGTTATTGCACTTACTATTTATTATATAATTAATCTTATTATACTTATCTTTACCATTTATAAACATCCTTATCCTACCATAAAATGTCGTTTAAATAATTGCTGTATTTCATTATTATTTAGATTGTATTAATATGACATTTAAAATAATATGATGCTTTAATGTTCTACTTGTGCAAAAATATTTTTGTTTAATTTTTCATATCTTCTACATTAAATAAAAAAATTATTTTATAATTTATTCTTCATTGAAAATTTTGGTTATTGCACTTATTATTTAGTTATATAGTTAATTTTATTATACTTATCTTTATCATTTAAAAACATCCTTATCGTTTCTATAAGATGTCATTTATACAATTGCATTAACTGTATTCCATTATTATTTAAATTGTATTAATGTGCCATTTAAATTATGTGACGCTTTAATGGTCTACTCGTGCAAAAAATATATTTGTTTTAGGTGGCGACGTTCCGGTTCCCGTGCAACATGCCAATATCGGTACTCATGAAAAAAATAGATCCGGACCTGGGGAATCTAAACCGACTCATGGTAATTCCCCGACGGCGGTGAACAGTGATAGTCCCAAGTCAGATAATATTTCTTTTGGCGAATTAAAAAATTTGATACCCAATGGTTGTTTTGGACCATTTAACTCCAATTGGGCTAGTCCAACTCATGGTGGGCCCGTAGAGGACAATTCTATGGGCCGGGATGGTGAAAATCTTAATGATGCAGGTCATTTGGATCCCTTGGGACCGGACCTTGAATTCACCGGGTCTTTCACTAAACGTCGGAAAATTAGAAACAGCATTCAAGGAGACAAAATTTTCCCCCCTCCCCCAAATTTCGAGTCTGTAGAACCTATCGTAGCTACCCAAGAAATTAACTTAAACAATTCTCCTTCGATCCCGGTTTCTATTAATGCGCATACTGACCCGATAACGAGTTCTACCCCCGAGATTGTGCGCACTGCAAGGATTGGGCGTGCGATTGGTTTTGATATCGAGGGGGATAATGAGATCCTCATGGCAGCTATGGGTGAGACAGGTGCATGTAATCATAACCGATGAATATAGTCTCTCTAAATATCCGCGGTCTTGGTGATTCTCGAAAGAGAGATTGGGTCCAGTCGCTGCGACGTCTCCACAAAGCCTCTTTTATTGGTCTACAGGAAACTCATCTTGATAGGTCTCTTAGTCGAGAGATGATAAGAGAATGTTGGGGTGATTATAATTTTGAATTTGCGTATGAAAATGCTTTCGGAAGATCAGGTGGCTTGGTTTCCATTTGGGACAGAAATTACTTCACTCCTTCTGAGGTAATTAATTCTCGTTCCTTCTTGATTGTTATTGGTATCTGTTCATCGTACTCCTGCCCGGTGGCATTGGTTAATGTGTATGGGCCTCAACCCCCTTATGAGAAGCGCAAGTTATGGGAGGAGCTGATTGCTATAAAAAATTCTCGCATGGCATGCTGGATTATCTTTGGTGATTTTAATGTAGTGAGAAGACCGGAGGAACGAATAAACTCCTTATTTTGTCAATCTAGTGCGAATTATTTCAATAACTTCATCGAGCTAGCGGGTCTTCACGAACCTAAAATGGGGGGTTTCCGATTCACCTATTTTCAGCTGTCTGGCGCGAAACTTAGCAAACTAGATCGGTTTCTTGTTTGTTCGGAGTTCTCCAAAATGTTCCCTCATATATCAGTCACGGCTCTTCCAAGAGACAAATCAGATCATTGTCCCATTCTACTCTCTCAATCCAGACCAGACTTTGGTCCCATTCCATTTAAATTATTCAATTCCTGGTTGTCCAGACAAGGTTTTGATGAAGTGGTTAGTAAGGCATGTTGTGAGTTCAATGGCTTTGGTCCCCCCGACTCGAGGCTATTGAATAAGTTGAAAGCAATCAAAAAGGCGATTCGTGAATGGCGATCTTTGGAATTTTCAAAGGAATCTGCGGAACTTATTAAATTAAAGGAGACCCGTACCGTTATAGATAAAAGGATTGACAGTGGCAGTTTTAATGATGTCGACGTGGTTGAGAGAACCAAAATCTCAGGGCGGATAGAAGAAATTGAAAGGCTCGCAATCATTGATTTGAAGCAAAAAGCACGGATTAAATGGACGGTAGATGGGGACGAAAATTCTCGTTTTTTCCATGGTTATGTATCCAATCGGAATAGGAGAAATCACATACATGGCTTTCTAATTAATGGTGAATGGGTGAGTGATCCAATGGCTATGAAAACAGAGGCGGTGCGATTTTTTTCCGATAAATTCAGTGAAAGATGGGCCGAAAGGCCAAAGTTTCAAAGCAGTAAATTCAAAACGATCTCTGAAGCTAGTCGAGGTTTTTTGGAGGAGACATTTTCGTGTGAAGAGATTAAAAACGCTATTTGGAGTTGTGGAAGCGAGAAAGCCCCGGGGCCCGATGGCTTTACATTCAAATTTCTTAAGCGCTTCTGGTCGGTACTAAAAGATGATATTATTGGTTGTGTTCGTCATTTTGAGGCATTCGGTTCCTTATCAAGGGGCTGCAATTCTTCCTTCATCACTCTAGTTGCCAAGACAAAGGACCCTCTTATTCTTAAAGATTATAGACCTATCAGCCTCATCGGGTCTATATATAAGATTATTTCAAAACTGCTCGCCTCCAGATTAAAATCAGTAGTTAGTGAATGCATCGATGAGGTACAAACGGCGTTTGTAGCTGGTAGATACATCCTGGAAGGTCCACTTATAGTGAACGAAGTATGCTCTTGGGGGAAGGTGAAAAAGAAAAAACTACTTATTTTCAAAGCTGATTTTAATAAGGCCTTTGACTCCTTAAATTGGGGTTACTTGGATTCTATGATGTCACAAATGAACTTTGGTGATAAATGGAGAATGTGGATAAAAGGATGTTTGGCTTCAGCAAAGGCTTCGGTGATCGTTAATGGTAGCCCGACATGTGAATTTGCATTGCAAAAAGGTGTCCGCCAAGGTGACCCTCTATCGCCATTCCTCTTTATCATTGCAATGGAGGGCCTAAATATTGCAATGAAGGAAGCTGTCGAAAAGGATATTTTCAGGGGTATTTCTATCCCTAATGTCGGGGCGCCGGTGTCGCATCTATTCTATGCGGATGATGCGATTTTCTTGGGTGAATGGTCACAGCATAATATTAATAACCTTGCCCGCATCCTTAGATGTTTTTATGTTTCATCAGGGCTTCAAGTAAATTTTAACAAATCAAAAGTTGTTGGCATTGGGGTGCTTGATCGAGAAGTTGAGCGAGGGGCTGCCCCGCTTGGATGTGAGCCGACCTCCACTCCATTTACGTACCTTGGGGTCCCGGTTGGGGCTAATATGAACTTAATTAAAAATTGGAAGCCAATTGTGGATAAGTTCAAATCAAAATTATCGTTATGGAAAGCTAAAAATCTAAGCTTTGGTGGTAGAATAACGCTTGCTAAAGCCGTCTTGGGTAATCTCCCCAATTACTATTTGTCGATCTTTGCTGCCCCAACTGGCATAATTGGAAAATTGGAAAGGATTCGAAGGAACTTTATTTGGGGAGGTGAAGGTGAGTCCCAAAAGATCAATTGGGTAGCGTGGGAGAGATTAGTTGCACCACGGGAAGTTGGAGGTCTAGGTCTCGGAACCTTAAAAGCTCTAAATATCTCTTTACTATCTAAGTGGTGGTGGAAGCTCAAATCTTCTCCAAATTCGCTATGGTCTTGCATCATAAAAGGTATTCATTACAGGGGGATTCCAAGTGATAGTATTGTTGCTTCAAAGAATGTCGGTGGAGTATGGAATAATATTGTTAAATGCAAAAATGAACTTAGAAAAGTTAATATTCTAGTTCATGATGTCATTAGAAAATCACAGTCCGGTGATACCTGGGAAACAGATTTCGGCAAGGAGAACTTCTGCGTAGCTATGATGAGATCGAGAATTGATAGATCCCCCCACCTAATTTGTGACGGTGAATTTCCTTGGTTCAAATGGGTGCCTGTGAAAGTTCTATGTTTTGTTTGGCGAGCTAGATTGGGTCGAATCCCAACGTTGATGGCTCTTGACCGTAGGAGTATTAAGACTGACTCCTTGTGGTGTAACGCTTGTATCTCGGGGATAGAAACTTCCGATCACCTCCTAGTGGAATGTCCATTTGCGGATCTCATATGGAGGAGCTTGGCGATGTGGTGTGACATTGAGAAGTTTAATTCCAACTCGGTCAAAGGGATTATTGAGGAGGCGGTCAGATTGAAGATGGGTTCCAAACGCAAGAAGAAGGCCTTGTTCTCGATCATATATGGTGCTTTGTGGACGATTTGGCGTGCCAGGAATGATCGAACTTTCAATGGTGTTATATCAAGTCCGTTTAAGGTTATAGATTCGATTAAGTCAATGACTTTTTTGTGGGTCAAACATAGATATGGTAGGGGTTCTTTTGATTGGGTTGATTGGTTGAGCTCCCCGTTAAATTGTTTGTAAACTGAACTTTGTCGTTTTGTTTCTTCCTTCTCTAGCGCCTTGCTAGGGTTGGTTTTATAATATATTTGCCGTTTCCAAAAAAAATCTACCATATTAGATAAAAAATTTATTCGTCATTAAAAAATTTAGTAATTGCACTTATTATTTATCATATAATTAATCTTATTATATTTATCTTTACTATTTACAAAATATTGTTATCATTTCTATAAAATGTCATTTACATAATTGTTATAGAACAACTTTTATTTTATCTTTGTTTATTTTTAGCTTCAATACAACTAAAACAATAACCTAAATATTCTACAATAAAAACTTGCTCAAAAAAAATTTAAACAACAAATATATTCTAATAGCCAGATTGTATAACTGTATCTAACTGTTTATTAAATCCAAATTATTTAGAAAATAAATATTTCATTTCATATATAATTATATAATTGGTGGGCGTAGTGTTCATATTTTTATTTAAATTTTGTTAACTATTATATTTTTCCAACATAATCTCTAAATATCATATATATATATATATATATATATATATATATATATATATATATATATATATATATATATATATATATATATATATATATATATATATATATATATATATATATATATATATATATATATATATATATATATATATATATATATATATATATATATATATATATATATAAGCTTCAAAATATCATATTTAACCAAATCATTTTTTTAAGAATTTTTATAATCATTTTTGGTAACTTAAAATCATTATAAATATAAGAAAAATTTGGAATGACCAAAATACATCTACTTCTATATATATTTTTTTAAATATTTTCAATCTTTCAGTGAGATTTCTCACATAAACACGTCGATGGAACGTGGAAACACAAACGACGTAACCTGGGAAAAGGGCGACTCTGTCTCCCGCTATTGTCGTCGTCCATAATCGTTGTCTACCATCCATAGTCTGTAGTCATCGTTCGTTGTGCTTAGTCGACATCGTTAGTCATTTTCAACAAAGATTTCCATATTTAACGATAATCACTGGCACCGATTTCCATCATCGGTAGTACTTATTTTTCGTCTGTCATATTTAGTCGTCGTCGATAATCATTTGAAAAAGGAATAAGTGTTAAGGATGGTGTTCACTTTTGAATAACATGATTTTGTCAGAAGTCTGATTGAAAGTTTGAAAATATTACAACAAATAGAAGTGGGGGTATTTTGGTCATTCTAGGTTTTTCTTATATTTATAATGATTTTAAGTTACCAAAAATGATTATAAAAATGCTTAGAAATACTAAAAATAGAATTTTGGCAAATATAATATTTTGGAAGCTTATAAATGGTATCTATATATGATACTTACAGATTCGTTTTGGGCAAATATGATACTGTGGAAGCTTATTAAGGATATATATGATATTTAGTTATTAACATGGAAAAATATGATATTTTTGATGTTTATTTAGGGCATATATGAAATTCTCTCAATACTTAGGGAATTGTCCATAGTATATTTAATATTCTTTTGGTGTGTGTATAATTCATATTTTTATTTAATTATAGTTAAATATTAAACTTATTTAGATTTTCTATTCCTTGAACACTCTTTAGATGTAGACTTTGGATTATAAAAAACATAGATTATGCATCTAAGATACGTAATCATATATAAAAGTAATTAGAATTCTATTGGAGCACATAAAAATGTAACAATTAAAAATTAATATATATTTTTGATATATAAAAATGAGGATAGCTAAAAAGACACCCTTATTTACCAATTGAGAAATTGAATTCCTTCCTACTCTTTATTCCTACTTTTATTCCTACTATTGTGATTTGTCCATTTGGCATTTGTTTAATACCCTTATTATATTTTGACTAAAATACCCAAGATACCCTTAATGAATAATTAAAAAATTAAAACCAAAAACAAAAAACAGAAAAAGGTTCGTAATCGTAATCGACAAACTCAATTGCACGTACCTCAGAACTCTCCCTGTCGTCCCCTCGCCAAAGCCTGTTCGTATTCCATGCTCGGCTGGTTCATAATCGCAATCGACAAAGTCAATCGCTGGTTTGATAATATCAGGTTCGATTTCTATGAATTCGATTTTTTTGTATATGGTCGATTTCTATGAACTCGATTTTTTGTATATGGTCGATTTCTATATCCGATTTTTTTGTATGTGCTCAATTTCTATATATATTTCTTGATTACGAAATTTAAATGTTTTTTGATTACGAAAGGTATGTGCTCGATTTCTATATATATCTCTCTGTGATTACGAAATTTCTATATATATTTCTTGATTACGAAATTTATATGTTTTTTGATTATGAAAGGTATGTGCTCGATTTCTATGTTTATTGATTACAAAATTTCTATATATATTTCTGTGATATGTGGGATTGCTATATATATTAAAGTGGTTAAAAATGAAACAATATGTTTCCAGGTCAAATCCATATCTGTTTTGGCTGTTACCAAAAGGTCAAAAATTTGTTTGCTTTATGTAAGATTGTCGTACATATTCAAGTGGTTAAAAAAAGAAAAGGATTATGCAATTTCTTAATATTTTCAATGTTACCCTTTTAAAGGTAACAGAAACAATATGCTTCCAGGTTCCAATGTTTCTTGGTTCCTGATATTTACAATTTTCTTGGTTCTTTTGTTTCTTCCTTGTATTTCCAATGATACACAATGTTTCTGATGTAGTTCTTTATTTCATATTTTCAGATGTCTGACGTAATTATGGAGGATGGAAATACATTTGAAGGACATACAAATGTCAATCGTCAAGATAATCAACCTACTGAATTTACAAACACAAATGAAGATGATCAAAACATTCCTAAAGTTGGAATGATGTTTGATTCAGAAAATGAACTTTATGGTTATTTTAAAAAATATGCCTATGAAAGTGGATTTGGTTTTCGGAAACTTAGTACAAGAACAAAGGGAAATAGTCTATAGTGTTAGTTATGATGAGATTACATGTGATATGCAATGCCCTTGTCATTTTTTGAGTTTCGAGGAATTATTTGTAGGCATATGGTGAAGATATTCATTGAGAAGGATGTTAAAGAAATTCATCCACGGTATATTCTTACTCGGTGGAGGAAAGATGTGAAGCACGGTCACTATTTAGTGATAAATTGGTATGAAGATTTGATGAGTGATGAGAAAACTAAACAATTTGACCAATTGTGTTCCAAGTTTTACGAGGTTGCACATATTGCTAATACTCCCGAAAAGTATGAATACTTGATGAGTTGTATAAATATGACAAAAGAAAAGTTGAATGATGGTTCAGTTTGGGGTTGTAATAGTAAAGTAAATTTGACATCTGAAGATATTCATGTTTCAGACTCGACTACAAAATTGTTACCACCATTGCAAGTACGTAGTAAAGGTCGGCCACCTTCCAAGAGAAAGGAATCGAGAGTAGAAAAGGTTATGAAGAAAAAACGGAACACGAAGACCGCAAGTCGTGAGCATGAAACAATTTCTTATAATGATAATCCAAAGTTCCAATTTGATCTTAATGTACAGGTTTGAACATGTAGCGATTTAGACTATGTATTTTGTGTTTGAATGGTTTGATCTTAATGTACCGGTTTAAACATGTAGCGATTTAGACTACATATTTTGTGTTTGAATGGTTTAATCTTAATGTACCGGTTTGAACATGTAGCGATTTTATACTACATATTTTGTGTTTGAATAATTTAATGTTTAAATGAAAGAAATTTTTTTTAAATAAAACAGGAAAAAAAAAAAGAAAAAAAGGTTTGAACAACATTTTACGTACGTGTGTGAACTGAAGGGAACATTCAAAGGGAAATTCAAAAGGAAACAATAAATAAATAAGAAAAAAGTACTTTCAAGTAAAGAAAAAGGTTTGACACGTTTCTTTTTATATTAATTTAAATAAATAAATAAATGAAAGCAAAAGTAATTTTAATATTGACGATACGTGCTGTTGCCGATATCTATTTTTCTGATTTTTATTTGGGTTTTAATTTTTTAAATATTCATTAAAGGTATCTTGGGTATTTTATATGAGGTATAATGGGGTTATTAAAAATATGACAAAGTGGCCCAATAATAAGAGTAGGAACAAAGGTAGGAAGAAATAGTAGGAATCAATCAAATTTCTCAAACTAAAAACTACTTAAAAGACGTCCCTCGATATTTCTTTTCTTATTGATCTATAAATCACTTATATATTAATTTACAAGTATGAAATAGCATTTACAGGTGTATAATTGTGAATAAAAAAGTTGCAAAAAAATACTTCTGTATAATTGTCAAACATAGTTGTAAAAAAATATTTGTATTTTTTTTAAACGACTAACTCATACACTTATCGTCTTACTCGTATTTCTACATATTTGGTAACGACCGGGAATTCAACCATTAACAATGCATAAGAGACACATTTCTGTCAACTTCTGATATCATCGAGCCTCAAGCCTTTTTGCTATTACAACTTGACACGCCTAGGTCGTCGTGCGGTTAAAAATAAATAAAACCTCACTCTCACTAGTACAGTGGTAGTCAGGGTCGATCCACAGTAGTTTCGTGGTTAAGGTAGGCAACAGATTGCCAGTTGTAGTGTCACGCTACAACCAGAGGATCTAGTCTCCACTTTTACCAAAACAATCCAAAAGCATAAAATCCAACAATTCCAAATCCATACATAAACTTAAACTAACCAAAACCAAAACTTAATCTTTACTTACGGAAATCAGAAATGCAGTTCAGAAACAGAAGCAATAAAGATCAAGCCAAAACAATCAAACATCCAAACTCATCCTAAGGAATAAAAATGTAAAAAGAACAATTAACCATAACCGAATGATTAACTTGTATAAAAGCTCAGATCCCAAAGTGTTCAAAACAGTAAAAATAAAAATCCAGAAACTTTAACCTAATGCTAATGGTTGTCACACCCAATAACACCAAACCAAGCTACTAAAATTACTAAACTATATGAAAATTAAATGAGAAAACATAAATACCACGAATGGCAACTGAAAACTGAGTCTTGGAGTCAAAGAAGCCTTGTATCCACCTTGTGGCTCGTTCCTTTGCTACTAATTTCGACCTGGAAGCCTCTATTTATAGTTTTGGAAAATAAGCGGCCGCGTCACGTGTATATAGAATCCGCGGCGCGCGTGCGGGTTTATCCCCGTTTTATCGGCATTTGAATTCTTCTCACCGCCTCATATGTGACTCAGCGCGTCACGCCCTTGTGCTTCCCCACGGCGCGCGTATGAATTCGACTCTTTTTGGCTTTATCTCCAAACTTCTTCCATTTTGTACGCATTTAACCCCTGTTTACATCTTTTCTTTCCAAACAAGCACTAACACAAAAAGTGAGAATATCATAGTATATATGATATAAAATCACCAAGAATAGGCTCAACAACGACTAAATACTTGATATTTACTAGGTGTTATCAAACACCCCACACTTGTGCCTTCCTTGTCCTCAAGCAAGAGAGTTTTTAACAAATTCTAACTAAGACTCATACATTTTTGAATACGTTTAATTTCAAAGCTTATTGCCTCAGGAGTTAGAGTGAAATAGTTTGTGAAAACATAATCAGAATATTCTTTGGAATTCATGACTTTCTAAAGAACCCTTGATTACAAATTTTCTGTCCACAATGAAGTGTACGTACTCATTCAGATTCTAAAGTCCATTCAAGAACTTTCCATGACTTTCGATGTTGTCCGTGTAACGAGCTTTCAGAAATACCATCCCAGACCAGACGATCTTAGGTGGCAAAGTGCATAAGTCTCACCCATTTTAGACCTACAGGCTCGAACAACAAAGGCCACTGATTGACAGTCCCCTCCAAAATTCCAATCCTAAAATATTCTAATCGTCTAACTCTTAAAACTCAACTTATTTGACTAAACTCATAGCATGATAACAGCTAAACAATATTTCTCGAAAAATACTGATGCTATAACATTCACAAATTATTCGTTTCAAAATTACAATCTATTAAAAATTTTGAAAATTTGCTAAATTTTTTGAAAACTAGTCATTTCCCACAAAAATTTCAAAAAACACTCTTTTCGACCGTGCACACCTCACACTTAAAACCGTACAACCTCCCCGTTGTACACAAATATTTTAGAATAAGGGAGAAAGAGTTACCCCTTAGACAGTAGACTGCTTGATGGTACTTGATTGTCACAGGTAAAAAAACACAAACATTTCCATGGTTCAGAATTCAGGAGTTGTAGCGAAACAGTAAAACACGCCGGTGATCAAGGCAAGTGGAGGGGTGGCACGGTGACCCCACAATTGCCTGAAACAACTCCTCCAAAGAGTCTCCATTCAGGTTTATACATGCATCTCTCAGAAAACATTAAATGCAAAAAGAAAAAAATAAACTAAAAACAAACACAAAAATAAAATAGTGTCATAGGTACGGTACATATATCCCAAAAGAAAAGAAAAAAATACATCAATCGTCCCTGGGTGGCCTGGCAGGACCTGCCTCATGATCGTGTGCTCGGGTCGGGAATGGCCGGGGGTGTCGTCCCTGCTGAGAGGCCATCTCCAATAAGACCTCCCCAATCCACTCCAGCTGATCCTCAATCCTGGCAACCCTGCCCTCCAATCATCGGAGAGCTGTCGTCTCCTACTGCTGTGGCTGTGCTGGTGGGTCTGGTGGTGCAACAACTCTCTTGCGACGCCTCGGTGGTCCCTCCTCATGGACTGGTCGAGGTGCCCTCGTCGCCTCCATCGCTACCCTCAAATATCGCCCCGCCTGTGGCTGATGGATCAGGTGTATGTTCTCTAAAGCTCGCGCTCATGTGCGCACAGGGGGTATCGCTGTCAAAGAATCAATGGTCGCGGCAGTGAGCAACCCATAAGATTGGGCCAAGCGAGTAACGTAGTGCCCACCGGCCAAAGGACTGCTGGCTGACACACTCGTAGCTCGGGTGGATAGAGAGATCGCCAAGGCATATGGTAGATGGAGGAACCTGGTGGGGTCGAGGAGCACCTACATGTATGTCATGTCCTCGCCATACGCCTTCTCACCCCCGTACTTCTGCATAACAGAAGTGGAGACAATGCGGTGCATGAGTCGATGAAGCGGGTTGCGGAGCTGGCTCTCCCTGGCCAACCCTGCCTCAAAATGGACATTAGACAACGTGGCCCAAATAGCTACATTGGCCTCCCTCGCGGGCTGCCCCTGGATACACGCCCGAAGAAAAGGCATAAAATGGTGACTCTGGAGCTCCTCCTCCGTGTATATACCAGTGCGTCTCCCAAAATCCCAGAGACTACACTACCTACTGACTCCCCTCCAATCTGAAGCTGATCAGCCTGGACCGTACCTCCCGCGAGGCTGGTGCGTAATGGATCGTGGATAGGAACTCCAGCAGAAGCTCCGTGTAGACAAAATCATCCTGGTTGGCCATAAGCCTATCCCAACCACGACATGTGAACGTAAACTCTCCAGCTGACCAGGTGCGGTGAAGAAAGGGCTCGATCTCAGCCCACAGTCCGGCATCTGCAAGAATATCCCGTCTAAAATGGTCGCCTCGAGAACCCGACGATCGATCAATGCGTCCCTCCACTATGTGTACTCGACTGAGCTCTCTAATATGTCTGGAAACTGGAGAAATTGATGATTGCGCCTGAAGGCCATCTGCACTCATAAAGAAACCACACGAAACAAATTTTTTTTTTTTTGCAAAATAAGTCCCTTTTCTTCCCCACCGAACCGCGGCGCGGCACGGCGAGCGGCTGTTTCGAAATCCAAACCCCAAATCGATGATTTTCACCTGTTTACTCAATCTAAAACCACTACAAGGTAGCCTAAGCACAGAATAGCCCCTCTAGGGTGATCATTTGGCAAACAAAACACCCTATGAGCCAGCATTGCCGATTTCTAAGTTTCTCAGTTTTTGGAGAAATCAATCAATTTCACTACCTAATTGCTTGTTCTAACGAGTAAAAACAAGTTAAAATGACATACCTCGATCGTAGGAATCGAATATACGAGAAAAACACGAGAAATAAGTCGGTTGATCGGATCTCTGAGGTGCGGCGTGGAGTTTGTGTGTGTGCGATAAGTGAAAACGACGTACCTTATAAAGGGAGTCTGTCCGATCATTTCCCGCGGCGCGCATGTCCCCAAATCAACCCCTGCGTATAGGGTTGTTCTGCGTAAGCGTGGCGCGCCAAACACCATACCGCGACACGGTCTTCAACTTTTCCAAACTCATTCATATGACCCCACACTTGCCTCGTACCAATAATACGTGAAACGATGATGATAATATCTTCCTAATTACTCCTAAGAAATACAATACCGAACCTATAAGGATGGGTTGCCTCTCAACAAGCGCTAAGTTTAACGTCTTTAGCCAGACAGATTACTCCTACTCTTCACGATCCTTCTGGGGCATCATCTTATTCATCTCGGGTTCAAAATTGTGAACCATCGTTGCCAGCAATGAGGTGAGTTGCGTCATCCGAACACTGACTTGGCTAATCCACTGCTGCTGTGCATCTAAGAGCTGGAAGACTTTCGCCTCCCTACAGCTGGCATCTTTTTCGTATCGCTGATGTTTTAATTCCATCATTTCCATCATGTCGAGCCGCTGCACCTTGTCAATGGTTGATAGCGGGTGTTCCTTTGTTTCCTTCAGGATCTCTTCTTTTCCACCTTCACCTGTTCGGATCCATATCTTTCCTTTATCTTTGGTCCCTGGTTCTATCAACGAATTGCTGCTCCAATACTTATCATCATACCCTTGTGGTAGAGATATGGGACTCCCAAACATATTCAACCTTCGTTTCCTTGTCCCAAAGGAGATATCCAAATCTCCCGTCTTGCAATCGATAATAGCACCGACTGTAGCTAAAAATGGACGTCCCAGGATCAGCGCGGGTGCGTCCTCCAGACTCTTGTATTCCATGACTAAGAAATCCACGAGGTAGAAGAAATCACCAACTTTCACTATCACATTTGTTAACTTTCCCCGTGAGACTTTAGTTGACTGATCGGCTAACTGTAATACTATCTTTGCCGGCTCAAACTCCTCATTCTTGTATTTGTCATACAAGTATACTGGTAATACGTTAACACTTGCCCCCAAATCCAGCAAGGTGTTCCTAATAACCACATCTCCCACTATGACAGTAATCAATGGTGATCCAGGATCTCTCTCCTTCTTGGGCAGTGTTCCCAACAATGCCTCACTAGCTTTAATTGTCAACCTCACAGTATCAGGTGTGGGAGTCTTGATCTTTCCATTTTTCTCACACATCTCCTGAAGAATTCTTGTATCTTCAGGGGCGTTCTTTAGCTCATCCCACAAAGGTTGGCTCATTTATGGCCCAGTTGATTTGTTTGGCACTTCCTGCTTTTTGTTTTCCTTATTACCCTTTTTCCTTTGTTTAATACCAGCCACCGTTGGCTGCTCCTCCTCTTGGACATCCTTGTCCTCCTTTACTTGAGGTTCCTTCTCAACTTGAAATTTCTCCTCTTCTTTAACCTCATTTTCATCTTCAACTTTTTCCTTAATATCTTCATCCTTATTACTTTCACTTTCAATTTTAACCTCATTCTCTTCATTCTGACCCTCAACTTCACTTTCATATCCTAGCAAATCTTCTACAATCACCTTCCTCCACTCAGCCTCAACAGCATTGACGGGTTCCTTTCCCGCTCACTAAGCATGGTTCAGGTTGATTTCCGTAGTACTTGGTAGCTTACCATTATCCCTCTTTCTTTGATCCTTAGCCATCTGAGCAATCTTCCTTTCCATGTTGGCGATGGCCTTGGCATTAGCCTGAGATTGTTGTTGAGTGGTGTTGAACATTTCGTACATCTTTGCAGTCAAGTCTTCTAGAGCTCCTGGGGCATTATTGGTGTTGGAATTATTCGGCCCCCTGTTGTTGTTGTTGCCGCTCCCACTTGCATTGCCATTGTTGTTTGCTGGTTGATATTGTTTGGGCTGATTTGACAACTGACCCTGATAATTGTTTTGCCTTTGATTGTTGAAATTCTATGGACCCTGGTTATACGGTCTATAAGGTCGTCCATTATTATATTGACCCTGACCCTGACCATACACCTGATTCACCTCCTGAGTCCTCTGCCCTGCTTGGCCTCCTTGTTGCCGATTCTGAGGTACGTTCTGTAAAGTAGACACCAGTCTATCAAACTTCTTGTTCAATTCGCTAATCTCTTTCTTGACATCTTTCCTCCAGTCTGCATCAGCTCCTACTGCTGCAGTTGTGCCCACCGTCTTCCTAGTAGAAAAATTTGATTTAGACCTGTTGCTCAGCTGCTCTAAAAATTGCCAAGCCTCATCAGGATCTTGCATCATGATAGTGCCACTAGACGATGCGTTGATCATTTCCTGATTCGTCTCACTCACCACTTCAAAGAAAAGCTTAACCAATTGCCACTTCGGAATATCATGATGAGGGCACGACCTCATCAACTCCTTTAGAAGATCCTAAGCTTCGTGAAATGCTTCTCTAGGCTTTTGTTGAAAATCCTGGATGACTCTCCTAATCTCTGTCGTCTTACTTGCCAGGTAGAACTCTTGCAAGAATTTAGCCTTAAGTTGATCCCATGTGGTGATACTATTGGACTGAAGAGACGTAAACAAATACATGGCCTTGTCTTTCAAAGTAAATGGAAACAATCTTAACCTGAAAATATTCTTATTCGTGAACCTAGGGGTATTGGCATTTGCTATTGGTATGAACTCATACAAATGATTATATGGATCATCCTGTTTATAACCCCTAAATTCAGGCAGTATTCCTAAAAGCTGTGGTCTAATCTCTACCTGAGTGTCTACATTTTCTGGAATATAAATGGGCGATGAATCGTCATACTCCCGCGGTTGGAAGTGTGACGCAACCGATTGCCCTCTCGGTTGTGCAAAATACAAAGGTTGAAGAAAGCTGTGGTCTAATCTCTACCTGAGTGTCTACATTTTCTGGAATATAAATGGGCGATGAATCGTCATACTCCCGCGGTTGGAAGTGTGACGCAACCGATTGCCCTCTCGGTTGTGCAAAATACAAAGGTTGAAGAAAGTTACCATTATAGTGATGATCATTGTTGTAACCTTGCTGACCTTGTGGTTGTTGTTGCTGTGGTGCTCTTCGTGGAGGTCCCCGACCTCGGTTCCATGGTTGCTGTGGTTGCGGAACCCATCCTTCTTCCTCATCTTCGTATCCCTACTCAACCTCCTGGTACTGGTATTGCTGCTGTGGAGGTTGTGGTTGATATTGTTGTTGTGGTATGGCTTGAAAAGTGGCTTGTGGTTTAAAGAATGGTGATTGTAATGGTTGCGATTGTTGTGGTTGAGAAATGGTGGCATGCTGTCTAGGTTGTGGGTTGCCATCACGGGTCGGCGCTCCCCAAACCATAGCAGATGTAAAAGGGTTTGTGGTTTGTGGTTGTAATGGTGAAACAGAAGGCGGTGTGCATGATGATATTAATGCGGGGGCTGAAACCGCACCACCAGTAGCACTCGTGCTCCCAAACTGGAATTCTGAAATTGAGGGTATAAATGGAATCCCCCCGTCACCTCACCCGAAGGTTCCTGAGCAACATCCTCTAAACTACTACTAATATTACTAAAACTCATCTTATCTAAGCGCCTACACACACGGATCTTGCACGCGGTTCGTTCGATTTCCGAGTCAAAAAGCAAGGGTGATAACTGCCCATGTAAGAACCCGCGAAAAAGTTAAAAAGGATAAAATCGTCTTTTATCGTATTGTACGACTATTGTGTGTAATAATATGTATTTGTAACATAATATAATGAGAAATACTAGTTTATGTGAAATTTGGAGTTTTTACCGCGTGAATAGTGAAATTTGACCAAAAAGGGTAAAATGGTCATTTGACATGGAAATGACCAAAATGTTAAGAAATTGTAAAGTTAGAAATTAATGGAACTTTGGTTGCAAGTTATGGTCTTAGGATCATCTTTGTATAAAAATTAGAAACCAAAGGACCAAAAATGTAAATACTTTATAAGTTAATTATATAACTCTAAAATAGAGTTATTTCTTTCATTAAGTGAGAAACTCTCCAGAGAATTCCAGAGAGCACGAGAGGCAGCGGGAAGGAGCAAAGAAGAAGAAGAAAATCAAGGAATTGGCAAGGAACAAGGTTGGAATTAGTGATTCCATAGTTGAAAGAGGTAAGAATTCCTTAGTTTTAACCTAGGTTTTGTGTGTGTTCTTGATTTGGGTTTTTTTTTGGGTTGAGTGGAAACTGCAATTTCAGTAATAAATCATGTGGGTTAAGTAGCTAATGCTTCCAATAAGCCATTAGTTAAGAACTTAACTCAAAAACATGGAAGTAGGTTGCTATATGTTAGAAATCAAGAAATGGGAATTTGTGCTCAAGAACCCTAAAAACAGGTTTGTAAGATCAAAGCTGGTTTTTATGGTTTTGTTGGGTCCAAATGATCACTTAGGATGTATTAAGACACTCCTAAGTGACTAATTTCAAAAAGATGGATTTTTGGTGCAAAATATCAAAAACGGGATTTTGAAGAAATGAAATTGGAATTAGTGATTCCATGGCTTAAAACCTGATGTAAAACAAGGGTTTTAGTCATGGAATGATAGTAAAATGATTAAGAACTGAAATAAGTGCTTAATGGGTGAACTGCGTGCTACAGTGCTCCAGTCAGGGACCAAAAATGTTAAAATTTTCAAATAACTCAAACGCTAGAAACCATAGCTAGACATGTCCGATTGACCTGAAATTTCAGACATAACCTTAACATGGTATAAGAACATGTCGGGAATGGTCAAATCCGTAATCCGACCTTGCGGAAAAGTTACTGTAGCGGCAGAGGCTAAAAACACTATTCATGCCCATGATTTTTAGAATTTGAGCTAGACTTGTCCAATGAACTCCAAATTTGAAACACAAGTCTAATATAGTCAAATATTTCATGGAAAAGAGTCGGAACTGAAATACGACCCCTCGGGGGTACTGTAGCAATATACGCGTATTTCGGAGAAAAACCGTAAAATGAGTTATAAATGGTTATACATTTATTATAACCTATAGCTATGTTATATGAGACCTTAGCATTATAGAATTAATTATATTGAGTATTTATATATATAATACATGTATAGGTGGTGCTTCAAACGTGGTTGAGCATGGAAAAGGGAAAGGAATACGAGAAGTGTAGAGACTCGTAACAACGTCAAGGTGAGTTCTATGAGGATTTTCTAGTACGTAGCAAAATGTTATTTTCAGAAAAAAATATGATTTCTAATGTTTATAAATACTAAAGTTTGGAAAATGGTTTTTGAATGAAGCTCTATACAAGGGCTTAGTATTTTAAGTAGATTTTTAAAGTATGATTTGCAAAGTATTTTGAAAGAAGTTCCTTATAGGAACTCAGATATCAGAAGCAGTTTTGAAAGTATTTTTGATAAAGAGTTATAAAATGTTTGAGTAAGAGTTGTTTACAAATTGTGTCCCAATTTGACCAATTTGAGATGAAATGAAGTAAGAATTAAAGAAGTATGAGTCAGTTGTCCGGACTAGGATCACCCACATAATCGGGGGATCAGAAGACACTACTGGGATGGTACCTCCCGTCGCGAAGTAGTTGTCTAGCTTAGCATACCCTTGTGCTTGAATTTGTTCCAAGTCACGAAGGGGAGACAGAATGAGCAAACCGAGTGGGCAGATCTGTTCTGTTCCGCGAGGGGAGCTAGTTGAATGAATTAATTAACTTAATTCATAAGTTTCAGTTGGTCACAAGAAAGAAAGCAGTTTTATAAAAGAAAGTCTTTTTATAGTTTGAAAGTAAAGAAGAGAAAGTTATTTTGAGATTTATGAAATAAATCAGTTTTTAGCAATGTACTTTTGATATTCCAAGTTTTGAATAGAAAAGTTTTGGGTCTAAACCCATATTACTCACGAGACTTTATGTCTCACGTATACTATGTTTTTGAAATGCTATGTACTTAGGTGAAGGGAGCGAGAGTTGCAGTTGGGACCGTTATTGTACACTGTAAGTTTAAATTATGGTTATCTGTATTGAGTCTGTAATACCCCTCAAGTTTTAAGTTGTAAAATAAAATAAAAATTTAAGTGGCTATTTTATAGTCACGAGTTGTAAATTATATTTCAAAACTGTATTTGTATTTTAAATATGGTTTGAGAAAAGGGGTGTTACAGTTTTGGTATCAGAGCCATAGTTTAAGCGAATTAGGTTGGAATACCATCCTAGGCTTAAACTAGTAAGAGTAGTAGTAGGTTGCCTTTGTAATATAGAAGGCATAGATTGAGTATGACTGTTCTAAAGTGCAGTTAACATAAGGAGATAACATGCTACCGCTTATGAAATACTATATAGAATTGCGTATTAAACAGATAATTTGTTCATCTATATAGTAATGGAAGGCAGAAGACAAGCTGACAGGGGTGAGGGCAGTCACACTTCCTCAAGAGGAAGTGAACCACATGTTCTGCGAAACGATGAGGCTGAGCCAAACCCACTACCACCACAACCTGTCACTATGGAGGCAATTCAGTTCCTAATTAATAATCTACGAACTGAACTGAGGCAAGATGTGCACAACATAATCGATAGCAGAATGGGTGAACCTAGTGCCCAATCATCACAAGAAGTCTCCAAGAAGACGAATGAGGAAGCGACTACTGGAGGAAACAAGACGAAAGAAAAGGGCTGCTCTTTTAAGTCCTTTATGGCTTGCAAACCGCCCGAATACCATGGCAGTTTTGAGCCTAAAGTGACAATGCGGTGGGTCCGAGAGATTGAACAAGTGATACAAGCGAGCAAATGTGCAGAAAAAGACCAAGTCACTTTTGCTTCTCGGCAACTGAAGGATGATGCTTTGGTGCGGTGGAACACCAAATATGAAAGCTTGGGAAAGGATGTGGTATATGGTTGGTCATGGGCAGAGTTTGTCACGTGCCTCAAAGATAAATTCTGTCCCACACGAGATTTAGAGAAGTTGAATGAAGATTTCTTAACGATAAAGAAAGGAGAAATGACGGTTGACGAGTATACAAAGAAGTTTTGTGACAAGTTACCTTTTGTGGGGGAGTCTTACCCTAGTGAGCGGTCCCGAATTAACCGCTATGTCCGGGGTTTGCCATGGAACTATGAACTAGAAGTAAAGAAAGCCGAGACGTTAGATGGGGCGATCATTGCTGCCCGAACTGTGGAAGATGTTGGAAAAAGAAGGAAGGAAGAAGGACATGGTTTTGGTGACAAAAGGAAGACAGTTAGTAGTATCAGTGGGAACGTAAAGAAGAAAGGGAAAATGAGTACAAGTCAGAGCCGACAGGGAAGTGTGAAAAAGTGCGAGAAATGTGGGAAAGAACACGGTGGCGAATGTCGAGCGGGATCAAATGCCTGCTTTAATTGTGGCGGATTCAGTCACAAAGCGAAAGATTGTAAAGCCAAGAAAGCCAGCGAAGTGGAGTGTTTCTCATGCCATCAGATGGGACACTACAGTTTCAACTGCCCAAACAAGGGAGGAGAAACTATGGTGTCAACAGCCCAGAAGAAGACCGAACCCCAGAAGGTGAAGACTCGAGGTTTTCAGATCACCAGGGAGGAAGCAAAGGAGACTCACGATGTGGTCTCAGGTATTCTACTAATCAACTCGACACCTGCATATGTCTTGTTTGATTCCGGGTCTACATATTCATTTGTGTCCCATGGGTTTGGAGCTAGATTAAAAGTCCCATTAGAATTATTAGATCTAGTTTTTGAGGTAGAAGTGGCGGACGGGAAATTTGTGGAAGTTCAGCATATGTATCGAGACTGTGAACTCGACATCAACGGCAAGAAGTTTCGACTTAATCTCCTTCCTATTGGAATTAAGTCCTTTGATGTAATAATTGGGATGGATTGGCTTGGTGCAAATGATGCGAAGATAGCTTGTGGACAGAAGAGGGTGTCTGTTAAAACCCTTGGAGCAAAAGTGTACGTATATGGGGAAAGAAGAACGCACGTGTCAAGTATCATCAGTGTAGCTAAAGCTCGAAGATGTATCAGGAAAGGATGTGTATCTTTCCTGGCCTATGTGATGACTGAAGATAAAGTGAAACAGACGTACAAAGACATAGAAGTGGTAAAAGAGTTTCCAGAAGTTTTCCCAGATGAATTGCCAGGCTTGCCACCAGAAAGGCAGGTTGAATTCAGAATAGATCTTGTCCCAGGAGCTTCCCCAATAGCACGAGCACCGTACCGGCTAGCACCAACAGAGATGAGGGAATTAATGTCCCAGTTGCAGGAGTTATTAGATAAAGGCTTCATCAGGCCTAGTTCTTCTCCGTGGGGTGCTCCAGTTCTGTTTGTGAAGAAGAAGGATGGATCAATGCGGATGTGCATTGATTACAGAGAGTTGAACAAGATTACCATAAAGAACCGTTACCCGTTGCCCAGAATAGACGATTTGTTTGACCAGTTGCAAGGAGCAGATTATTTCTCGAAAATTGATTTAAGATCTGGGTATCATCAAGTCAGGGTAAAAGAAAGTGATGTAGAGAAGACAGCGTTCCGTACACGATACGGGCATTACGAGTTTTTAGTGATGCCATTTGGTCTTACGAATGCACCAGCGATCTTTGTGGACTTAATGAATCGGGTCTGTAAACCATTCTTAGACCGGTTTGTTATAGTGTTCATAGATGACATTTTGATCTACTCAAAGAATAAAGAAGAGCATGCGAGTCATCTGCGGTTAGTACTTGAGACTTTGAAGAGAGAACAGCTTTATGCAAAGTTCTCCAAGTGCGAGTTTTGGATGAGAGAGGTTCAGTTCCTTGGACACGTTGTTTCTATCCAAGGTATAAAAGTTGATCCAGCGAAAGTTGAAGCAGTGATGAAATGGGAGCCACCTAAGACGCCAACAGAAGTTAGAAGTTTTCTCGGTCTTGCCGGGTACTACAGGAGATTTATTCAAGATTTCTCCCGTATAGCAGTGCCACTTACACGACTAACTCGGAAGGAAGAAAAATTCAGATGGGAAGAAGAACAAGAAAGAGCTTTCGCTACATTAAAAGAAAAGTTATGTAACGCGCCTGTCCTTACATTGCCAGATGGGACGGAAGACTTTGAAGTGTACAGCGATGCCTCGCATCAGGGGCTTGGCTGTGTGTTGATGCAAAGAGGGAAAGTCATAGCATACGCTTCCAGACAATTGAAAGATCCAGAGAAAAAGTACGCAACTCATGATTTAGAGCTTGCAGCGATCGTTTTTGCCTTGAAGATATGGAGACATTACTTGTATGGTACAAAGTGCAAGCTATTCACCGATCACAAGAGTTTGCAGTATGTGTTCACTCAAAAAGAGTTGAACATGAGACAGAGCAGATGGCTAGAGCTGATCAGTGACTATGATTGTGACATTATATACCATCCGGGTAAAGCAAATGTAGTAGCAGATGCATTGAGTAGAAAAGCTCCTGAGAAAAGAATCAAGGCAAGGTCGATGCGCATAGAACTAGTGTCTAGCATTATAGAACAGATTAAAGCAGCTCAGCAAAAAGTTGAAGAAAGTGGGGATGTGAAAGATGAAAAGCTAGGAAAAGACACTCAGTTTGAAACCAATAGTCAAGGCTTGAAGACTTTCAGAAGCCGCATTTGGGTACCGAAAGCAGGAGGTTTGAGGAAGCTGATTTTAGAAGAGTCGCATAAGTCAAAGTATTCCATTCATCCCGGGAGTACCAAGACTTATCAAGATTTGAAAAGACAGTACTGGTGGCCTGGAATGAAGAAAAGGATAGCTAAGTACATCTCCAAGTGTGTTATTTGTGCACAAGTTAAGGCGGAACATCAGGTCCCGCATGGGGATGCTCAGTCATTGCATATTCCAGCCGGGAAGTGGGAAGATATAACCATGGACTTGGTTGTCGGGTTACCGAGAACGAGAAGAGGTCATGATAGTATATGGGTCATAGTAGATCGATTGACCAAGAGTGCACTATTTCTAGCCATAAAAGAAACTACTCCATTGGAGCAGTTAGCTCAGTTGTATACAGATGAAGTGTTAAGAAGATATGGTGCACCGTTGTCTATCGTGTCAGACAGAGACCCTAGATTCACCTCTAATTTTTGGAGTGCTTTACAAGAGAAAATGGGGACGAGAATTCAGTTAAGTACAGCATATCATCCACAAACAGATGGTCAGAGTGAACGAACGATCCAGACATTAGAAGATATGTTACGGTCATGCGTGATGGAATTTGGAGGAAGTTGGGACGAACACCTGCCATTAGTGGAGTTTGCATACAACAATAGCTACCATTCTAGCATAAAAATGCCACCTTTTGAGGCATTGTATGGTAGAAAGTGTAGAACTCCTTTATGTTGGTTGGAAGCGGGTGAGGCTAAACTTACAGGGCCAGAGATTGTTAGAGTGACTAATGAGAAGATCGGAGTAATTCAAGCCAACATGAAAGCAGCACAAGATCGACAGAGGAGTTATTCAAATTTAAAGAAGAGACCATATGACTTGCAAGAAGGAGATTTGGTGATGATTAAAGTGTCGCCATGGAAAAGAGTGGTTAGATTTGGCAGAAGAGGAAAGCTGAGTCCAAGATACATTGGACCTTTTAAAATTTTGAAGAGAGTTGGGTTACAAGCATTCAAGATAGAGTTACCACCCGAACTCAGTGGAATACATGATACCTTTCATGTATGCTACTTGAAGAAGTACTTTGGCAAAGAAGAGTTAGTAATACCCTATACCGATCTGAGGGTGGAGACTCCTAGCAAATTGATTGAAGAACCCGAAGCGATTTTAGAGATGCAGACAAAGAAGCTAAGGAAAAAGGAGATTGACCTTGTACTTGTTAAGTGGAAGCATCCCTTAGGGTCAAACTTGACTTGGGAAACGTTAGCAGAAATGAAGAGAAGATATCCGAATTTCACGGATTACGAAAAGATTCCGAGGACGGAATCCGCTTAAGGAGGGGTGACTGTAAGAACCCGCGAAAAAGTTAAAAAGGGTAAAATCGTCTTTTATCGTATTGTACGACTATTGTGTGTAATAATATGTATTTGTAACATAATATAATGAGAAATACTAGTTTATGTGAAATTTGGAGTTTTTACCGCGTGAATAGTGAAATTTGACCAAAAAGGGTAAAATGGTCATTTGACATGGAAATGACCAAAATGTTAAGAAATTGTAAAGTTAGAAATTAATGGAACTTTGGTTGCAAGTTATGGTCTTAGGATCATCTTTGTATAAAAATTAGAAACCAAAGGACCAAAAATGTAAATACTTTATAAGTTAATTATATAACTCTAAAATAGAGTTATTTCTTTCATTAAGTGAGAAACTCTCCAGAGAATTCCAGAGAGCACGTGAGGCAGCGGGAAGGAGCAAAGAAGAAGAAGAAAATCAAGGAATTGGCAAGGAACAAGGTTGGAATTAGTGATTCCATAGTTGAAAGAGGTAAGAATTCCTTAGTTTTAACCTAGGTTTTGTGTGTGTTCTTGATTTGGGTTTTTTTTGGGTTGAGTGGAAACTGCAATTTCAGTAATAAATCATGTGGGTTAAGTAGCTAATGCTTCCAATAAGCCATTAGTTAAGAACTTAACTCAAAAACATGGAAGTAGGTTGCTATATGTTAGAAATCAAGAAATGGGAATTTGTGCTCAAGAACCCTAAAAACGGGTTTGTAAGATCAAAGCTGGTTTTTATGGTTTTTTTGGGTCCAAATGATCACTTAGGATGTATTAAGACACTCCTAAGTGACTAATTTCAAAAAGATGGATTTTTGGTGCAAAATATCAAAAACGGGATTTTGAAGAAATGGAATTGGAATTAGTGATTCCATGGCTTAAAACCTGATGTAAAACAAGGGTTTTAGTCATGGAATGATAGTAAAATGATTAAGAACTGAAATAAGTGCTTAATGGGTGAACTGCGTGCTACAGTGCTCCAGTCAGGGACCAAAAATGTTAAAATTTTCAAATAACTCAAACGCTAGAAACCATAGCTAGACATGTCCGATTGACCTGAAATTTCAGACATAACCTTAACATGGTATAAGAACATGTCGGGAATGGTCAAATCCGTAATCCGACCTTGCGGAAAAGTTACTGTAGCGGTAGAGGCTAAAAACACTATTCATGCCCATGATTTTTAGAATTTGAGCTAGACTTGTCCAATGAACTCCAAATTTGAAAAACAAGTCTAATATAGTCAAAGATTTCATGGAAAAGAGTCGGAACTGAAATACGACCCCTCGGGGGTACTGTAGCAATATACGCGTATTTCGGAGAAAAACCGTAAAATGAGTTATAAATGGTTATACATTTATTATAACCTATAGCTATGTTATATGAGACCTTAGCATTATAGAATTAATTATATTGAGTATTTATATATATAATACATGTATAGGTGGTGCTTCAAACGTGGTTGAGCACGGAAAAGGGAAAGGAATACGAGAAGTGTAGAGACTCGTAACAACGTCAAGGTGAGTTCTATGAGGATTGTCTAGTACGTAGCAAAATGTTATTTTCAGAAAAAAATATGATTTCTAATGTTTATGAATACTAAAGTTTGGAAAATGGTTTTTGAATGAAGCTCTATACAAGGGCTTAGTATTTTAAGTAGATTTTTAAAGTATGATTTGCAAAGTATTTTGAAAGATGTTCCTTATAGGAACTCAGATATCAGAAGCAGTTTTGAAAGTATTTTTGATAAAGAGTTATAAAATGTTTGAGTAAGAGTTGTTTACAAATTGTGTCCCAATTTGACCAATTTGAGATGAAATGAAGTAAGAATTAAAGAAGTATGGGTCAGTTGTCCGGACTAGGATCACCCACATAATCGGGGGATCAGAAGACACTACTGGGATGGTACCTCCCGTCGCGAAGTAGTTGTCTAGCTTAGCATACCCTTGTGCTTGAATTTGTTCCAAGTCACGAAGGGGAGACAGAATGAGCAAACCGAGTGGGCAGATCTGTTCTGTTCCGCGAGGGGAGCTAGTTGAATGAATTAATTAACTTAATTCATAAGTTTCAGTTGGTCACAAGAAAGAAAGCAGTTTTATAAAAGAAAGTCTTTTTATAGTTTGAAAGTAAAGAAGAGAAAGTTATTTTGAGATTTATGAAATAAATCAGTTTTTATCAATGTACTTTTGATATTCCAAGTTTTGAATAGAAAAGTTTTGGGTCTAAACCCATATTACTCACGAGACTTTATGTCTCACGTATACTATGTTTTTGAAATGCTATGTACTTAGGTGAAGGGAGCGAGAGTTGCAGTTGGGACCGTTATTGTACACTGTAAGTTTAAATTATGGTTATCTGTATTGAGTCTGTAATACCCCTCAAGTTTTAAGTTGTAAAATAAAATAAAAATTTAAGTGGCTATTTTATAGTCACGAGTTGTAAATTATATTTCAAAACTGTATTTGTATTTTAAATATGGTTTGAGAAAAGGGGTGTTACAGCCCACCCCGACGGGTACGCATGCACTAGTGCAACACGCCCGCCAACACCAAAACCAAAACCAAAACTTAATCTTTACTTACTGAAATCAGAAATGTAATTCAGAAACAGAAGCAATAAAGATCAAGCCAAAACAATCAAACATCCAAACTCATCCTAAGCAATAAAAAGGTAAAAAGAACAATTAACCATAACCGAATGATTAACTTGTATAAAAGCTCAGATCCCAAAGTGTTTAAAACAGTAAACAGAAAAATCTAGAAACTTTAACCTAATGCTAATGGTTGTCACACCCAATAACACCAAGCCAAGCTACTAAAACTACTAAACTATATGAAAATTAAATGAGAAAACATAAATACCACGACTGGCAACTGAAAACCGAGTCTTGGAGTCAAAGAAGCCTTGTATCCACCTTGTGGGTCGTTCCTTTGCTACTGATTTCGACCTGGAAGCCTCTATTTATAGTTTTGGAAAATAAGCGGTCGCGTCGCGCGTATATAGAATCCGCGGCGCGCGTGCGGGTTTATCCCCGTTTTATCGGCATTTGAATTTTTCTCACCGCCTCATCTGTGACTCAGCGCGTCACGCCCTTGTGCTTCCCCGCGGCGCGCATATGAATTCGACTCTTTTTGGCTTTATCTCCAAACTTTTTCCATTTTGTACGCATTTAACCCCTGTTTATATCTTTTCTTTCCAAACAAGCACTGACACAAAAAGTGAGAATACCACAGCATATATGATATAAAATCACCAAGAATAGGGCTCAACAACGAATAAAATACTTGATATTACTAGGCGTTGTCACAACTCATCATTCTTCTTACACAAAATGCTTTATCAAGGTTGAAGTTTTATCAACAAAAGCCTTATGACTTAACCTAATATATAATATTTATTATTATATCACAAGTAAATAATAATTTATTTATTATTGTTTTTTATGTGATCCGATAGAATTCTAATTACTTTTTATATGATTAACACATCTTAGATGCATTATCTATGTTAATTATAGTTCAAACTGTACATCTAAATAGTATTCAAGAATTAGAAAATGTATGGAAGATTAACATTTAACTAAAGTTAAATAATAAAAATATGAAAAATAAACACACACACCGAAAGAATGATAAATATACGATGGAAAATAAGTATTTACTATATAATTATATATGAAATCAAATATTTATTTTCTAAATGAAATAGATGTAATCTATCATTAAAGACGCTTATGCAATATACTGGTAAATACGCTTATGCAATATAATTACATGGAAAATAAGTATTTACTATGTAATTATATCAACTAAAAGATGAATGAATCATAAACAACTTACTTTTGTTTGGATGTAAAGGATCCAAATCAGAATCCCTTTTTTGGTTCTGCCCAAGAATACCAGATTAACAAACTGACAGATGTTCCATTGGGGAGGAGGCGAGAGGCACAACCCCTAAAAGGGTCTGGCAAAATCGCCAAAAGAAGGGGAGAGGGAGAGGTGACGACTCCAAGGGGGGGAAAATGGATGCTAGGGTTTGATCCCTAGCTCTCTATTGATGGGGAAGCCCAATTAAGTTCCAAAGTTTATAAGCTGTAACGACCCAAAAACCGACATCGAGTATATAGAAAACATTTTAGCAAATTAGTACAATGTGATATTTTAAACATGATATTCGATGTCTTGGAAGCGACAAGTGGATACCTTCCAGATCACTACACGATGAAGCCAGACTTTAGTACTTCTAAGTCCTGCAAAAGACAACAACTAAACACCGTAAGCAAAAGCTTAGTGAATAACTCTACTATAGCAAAACATAAATTGATAGCGAATTTCATAAAGTCTAACAATACGCTAAAGTTTTACCACTTGTACGTCACCTGAACACCAAACATCAACATCATATATATAAACATAATAACACTAGATTCACCATTAGCATAAACACCATGTTAATCAACCAAGGAATCTTGGGCTTTTCACCAACCTTCATATACACAAATTTATCAACAGTATTTGGTTACACTGTATAGTTGCAATGTAGTCGTTATGCAACCATTTGAAAACCATATAAAACACACCACCTAATATAACAACATATGATTACACCACTTGTATCTAGAACCAACTACTCTCAAAGTTTCACCTACGTCAACACATATATCATTCATATTATTATTCGCCAAGGTATTGAACCTAACACCATCATACGATATATACATATATATATATATATACAAACATGGCATACAACATCACATCATTCAAAGCTGAGTAAAGTTACTCACATGTAGTCTAAATTCAAAAAGCAAGCTATATTTGATGTTTATAAGCTTCCTTATTCCTTATTATTTACAAAGGAACAAAGTTTAAACCTTCCTTAGCCAATATACATCACCGATATAGTCTGAAGAACAAAATTCATGAGACCATTCCCTCCAGACAACTTAGCGCCGCTAACTTGTTTATAGTTAGCATCGCTAACTATGAACAAGGCGATTCCTCATGCGTTTTTAACATAAATATATGTTTTTAAGTGTTACAAGTATACAAACCTGACTTTTGAGTGTTACAAGTTCTCCCCCCTTAAAGAGATTCTGTCCCCGGAATCTTTCAACTAAGAGCAGAAACTTACTTTTCACCTCGTGTTCTAATTTCTAAATCATATCAACACCTTTTATGACGTTCGCACTGCACTTTGGCTAACCTTTACTCACATTGATGTTATTCTATAACTTCACTACATTTACCTCCTGTCACCTTGACATCCATGGCAGTGATGGGTTCGATTGCTAAGGATATACTCCTATCAATCACAACCACAATCACTATATACTCAAACTACTTGTTTAAGTACACCAACTTTTTGACATAACAACTTTCTTACATACATTAATACTTAAGTTATATTCGTAACGATTCAACACACTCCCCGAATTTAGCTATATATAATAACTAATACATTAAACGACCACCAAAACATAACATTAATTCCTTTTTCTTTCATCTCCTTGAACAACCACGTTGGAGATGATCACACTCCCATAGATAAAACACCTCAGACCGATCTCAGGACAATCTATTGCCTCATAACCAAATTCACCATACTGACAACATCTAACAACCTGAGGCTTAACACCACAACCCTCCATTTCTTCACTGTACGACTCTTCAAAATTTACACCGCTATCTCGATGTGGTTGAGATTCACCCATCTCAATTCTTTCTCCTTGTAGTTGATAATTTAACTCCTTCTCTCATTCTTCTGCCACCTCCCTTACTTGTCAAAAGTAGTGAACTTTGAAGTTTGCATCATATCTCAAATTGTGGTTTTCAAACCCCAAATTTATCAATCAACCTTCCGTTCCTCCATGTCCCTTGATTCTTCACCAGCCGAAGTTTCGACACAAATATCCTCAGATGCCCCATACTACTTTTCCATCTTTTCTAGAAGTAACAAATCATACTTGAACCATCATATATCAACACCAAAACAATACTGTTTGTTAAATTTCATCTCGAATTTCACCCACCTAATCTTGTAAGCCACCACATTCCAAAAGTGCGAGTCGTTGTCTCGC
Organism: Cichorium intybus; assembly: GCA_023525715.1. Taxonomy (NCBI): domain Eukaryota; kingdom Viridiplantae; phylum Streptophyta; class Magnoliopsida; order Asterales; family Asteraceae; genus Cichorium; species Cichorium intybus. The sequence goes on from CM042011.1 coordinate 82,410,564, forward strand.
ACCAAATCCAATATGTCTCCTTAAGTAGATTTACGGCAACCTCTCCTCTATCCACTTTAGCACACATACTTATTCCGAAAATTCATTCGAAATAAGTTAACCAAATTATTACTAACACCGGATCACCCCAAACAAATAAGCTCTGTAAATTTAATATCACGAAAATTCTTATATATTCTATGGGTGGTTCCATACTCGTTTCACGTTTTTCGAAATCACTGATATCACCACAACCTTTGCATTCATTTCTCGTAGCACCTTCACCTTGTTGATGAATCACCGTAAAGAAAACATGTCATACCGTCCTTGTCACCACCTCTACAAAGCTCGCTGAAAACATGTCGGTTTCTCCAGCTGTAGCAGATCATTATTCGATCTACGTACCGAACCCTGCAAGCCTGATAGACTCTCACGCAATCTAGTACCACCATAAATTTCTACAGGTATTCACCATTTGTACCAATAAGAACATCATCCTAGGTAGCTCACACCAATTATAGCTATTCACCACGTATAATATAAATACTCATCACTAAACAACCTATCTGTCATTATAAGTACATATTTATCACCAACATAAACACATACTGTTTATGGTAGTGAAATTAACCAATACTTTAATTTTAGGTTAGTCATTTTTGTCAGTCAACAATTATAATTTGGTAGATCATAACAACAATATCAGTAAAGCTTTGCACCAGCCTCATAAGTACACCATATGAAAGTGAGACCTTTGACTTGTCTCATATATACACCATGTAAAAATGAGACTTTACTCGTCCTATTGTATACCACCCATAGGATTCAGGCTTTACACCAGCCATACCCAAATAAGTAAAGGACTTTACACCAGTCCTTTATAAACACCAAGAATGAGTTATGAGGTTTTACACCAATCTCATAACATGAATTCCACTAAATGTCATGACAGTGTAATACACCTGCAAACCTGTATAAAATAACGCTGCATACCTATACATATATACACCGACATTCTATCATCAATACATACATTAACATCGTTATGCTATTATACACCATCACCACAAGAAATCATGCATCGATATTACAAACAATTATTCTCCGTCACCATTAACAATCTATATACTCAACCCCGTACTAACATTCACTTATTTTGTGAATCAATCACTACACCATACTACACACTAACTAATAGTGAGTGTACCACCCTAAATCATACCACCGAGAGAAGAAATTATTATTCACCTATAAATTTACAATAACACCAGCAACATATGATCACAGACTACTCCTCTGTGACTAAATTAACACCCTCCCGAACAAACTCCTATGATTCTCCAGTTAATAATAAAAATAATCCACACAATTCAACAACATAGCCATTAAGGCTAACACCAATCCTTTCAGCGTACTTTCCACCAATATTCCACTAATCACTAGGATAACACCTGCTGATAACGTAACACCAATCATTTAAAACAACAAACCAGTTAAAATCAAACTGTTCACCTGCTCATGCATGCGATCAAGCATAACGGCTCCCTTAGTCAATACTTTCATATATATATATATACATATATATATATATATATATATATATATATATATATATATATATATATATATATATATATATATATATATATATATATATATATATATATATATATATATATATATATATATATATATATATATATATATATATGATGAGAACTCTAGGCTCGAAATGGACTTCTAGATGACAGAACCTTTGACCTGAGTTCACAACAACGGAGAAAAGAGGTCAGACGCACTCCCGGAGGCGATCCCGGGAGGGCGCTCCGACGGTTAAGTTAGTATGGTGATCGAAAAATATGGATTATGTACGAAAAAGTGAGAGTGAGTGGCGATATGTGATGATGATCTCACCAAGGGCATGATCATCATATACCGCTACCTGCGTGGGGACCACTTGTCAGTTGGTAGCAGATCTTTTCCTTATTGGTCGATCGTCTGCCGCTAACTATGATTGGCTCATTCATTTGGCCAGGTGGTAGCTCGTGGACTACCTAGTCCGTTCATGGCCTTGTAGTTCACACGATGATCGTTACAGAGTGATGCGTCACTTTGTTATTGGCACACGTGGCGATCGGAGGTACGACTATCGAGTCAGACGACGTCTAGCCAGGTGGGTCACATGGTCCCTGGTGGCTGGCTGGCCGTCTAGGTGCTGGCGGGGCATGCCGCTGGCATGCTGGCAGAATGATGTATGTATCCGTACGATACACTATCAAGTCCCCCCAGTCTTGGTAGTCAAGGCAATGACGTGGTCTAGCTTTGACTAGCAATATTAGAGAAGTAGCGATTTGTTTTCCGAGAAAATCGGCGTCATTATGGTTGACATGAGTGACGTGACCCGTCCGTTTCCATCATTGGGAACGTTTTCCAATTTCCCGCTTTTTCTCCCCTTTACACTATCCTTTTAGGGTTTTCAATTTCTTCCTTTTCATTTTACTCTCTTTGCTCGCTTTTATTCTCTCTCTGTCATGTTAGGTGAATGTGAACATTTTGAAGTTGTTTTTTCAAAGTTTGGTGAAACAATTTTCAAAGGTTGGTGAATGTGTTGAAACACAACTCTACATTCACATTACCTTCTCATATGTATAAATAGCCTTCATATGTTCAAAGAAAAATTGCACCACAACTCAATACCTATAAGAATTGAGTGTATCTCTTGTAATCTCCTCATTCAAATAAAATCTAGTTGTAGCCCGTGGACGTAGGATTTGCACCGAATCCGAACCACGTAAAAATCCTTGTGTTCTTCTTGCTTTATTTTCGTGAGTTTGTGTGTGTGTGACAGTGTATTTTCGCTGCATGTACCCGGTCCGGTTCCTAACAACTGGTATCAGAGCTTCGGGTTTTGGAGGAGGTCTCGGTTTTAGAAATTAGAGTATGCTCTGTGGTTGCAGTTTTGTCTGATCTTCCACATCAGAAACTAATTTCTATTAATCGTATTAAAAGGTATCTTGGTACTTTGAAGGGTACTGTTCTGTCACACAAAAGTACTATAAAATATTTGTCTCTTGTTTGTCGTAATGGCTGAAGACAAGGTTGTAATCGAGAAGTTCAACGGTTCTGACTTTAATTGGTGGAAAATGCAAATAGAAGCATTGTTATGTCAGAAAGATTTGGACGTGGTACTTGGAGACAAACCGGAGAAAATGGAAAAAGCTGCTGAAGATACGTGGAACTCAAAGGACAAGAAAGCTAAGGCGGTTATTACGTTGTCATTGGAAAGGAGCGTTGCTTTCAACATCATGAAGGAAATCACGGCGCGTGGTATGATGGATGCTTTGACGAACATGTATGAGAAACCGTCGGCGGCCAACAAGGTGTTCTTGATGAGGGAGTTATTCACTACAAGGATAAATGAGGAAAGTTCTGTTACGGTTCACATTAACAATCTAAATTCAATTCTGTCCATATTATCATCGGTGGGAATTAAATTTGATAATGAGACTCAAGCTTCACTGCTACTAGCTTCACTACCTGATAGCTGGTCAGGAACAGTTACTGCTGTTACGAGTTCCGTGGGGACCAGTGGTATGACTTTTGAAGGGGTTAGAGATTTGGTTCTTGGCGATGATATCAGACGCAAGAATCAAGGTGGATCTTCTTCTTCTGAGTTATTAAATATCGGAAGAGGTAGAGGGAATAGTAGGAATAGTGGGAGTAGTGGGAGTCGGGGAAGAAGTTCATCTAGAACTTGGAAGAATGTGAAGTGCTGGAACTGCCAGGAGGTGGGACATGTTAAGAGTCAATGTCCAAAGAAAGAATTGAACATTGCTGGTGTCGAGAGTGTGTCTGAGGATGATGCACTGATACTAAGTATGAAAAGTTCTGTAGACTCTTGGGTCATGGATTCAGGGGCTTCGTTTCACGCCATGGACAACGGAGAAACGATGGTGAATCTAAAAGAAGGAGATTTTGGGAAGGTACGGTTAGCAAATGACGAGATGCTTGAAGTAACGGGCATAGGAGATATTGATCTGGTTACTTCATTGGGAACTACATGGAACCTGAAGAATATCAGGGTGATTCCGGAGCTGAAGAAGAAATTGATTTCTGTTGGTCAGCTGGATAAACAAGGACTGGAAGTAAGGTTTGGTGGTGGTAAATGGAGGGTGGTCAATGGAAATTCGGTGATTGCTCAAGGTATGAAGCGTGGGTCATTATATATGGTTGAGGTACCTGCTGAGGGAAGTATGACCGTCCCTGTTAAGCATAACAAAATCTGGTTCGCTAAATCTAGTGCTAAGAGAGTTCATTTTGCAAACATGAAGTCTAGAGCCAAAGAGATGTTAGCTGAACGAGTCGGAAAGTCTAAACCATTCAGGGGATTTTGTGACAGTGGGAGCATGGGGTGTGTTCCGGGTACAGTTACAAAGAGTCGTTGGGTTTTGAAGACTAAGACTGAAAAATTCTCTCCTGTTGGAAGTTTGCAAAGTTTGAAGAGTGTTAGTGGTCCTCGGTGTATCTCTGGATCCGGTGGAGTGTCCAAGCCGGTTGAGACAGGGGATGAGTCGGTGGCGGTATTGACCACGACTGAGTTGGAGCTTGTAGGAGCTTCAACTGGCCCTTCTAGTACTTGATGATGAGGGGCGGCTGCAACTAGGAAATTGGCTGAGTCTTAGCTTGTTCTTTGGAACTGGAAGCTTGGAAGACTTGTTATGTTAGGAGATTAATGAGAGATGTTCAAAATCTTCAAGTGGGAGATTGTTAGGTGAATGTGAACATTTTGAAGTTGTTTTTTCAAAGTTTGGTGAAACAATTTTCAAAGGTTGGTGAATGTGTTGAAACACAACTCTACATTCACATTACCTTCTCATATGTATAAATAGCCTTCATATGTTCAAGGAAAAATTGCACCACAACTCAATACCTATAAGAATTGAGTGTATCTCTTGTAATCTCCTCATTCAAATAAAATCTAGTTGTAGCCCGTGGACGTAGGATTTGCACCGAATCCGAACCACGTAAAAATCCTTGTGTTCTTCTTGCTTTATTTTCGTGAGTTTGTGTGTGTGTGACAGTGTATTTTCGTTGCATGTACCCGGTCCGGTTCCTAACAACTGGTATCAGAGCTTCGGGTTTTGGAGGAGGTCTCGGTTTTAGAAATTAGAGTATGCTCTGTGGTTGCAGTTTTGTCTGATCTTCCACATCAGAAACTAATTTCTATTAATCGTATTAAAAGGTATCTTGGTACTTTGAAGGGTACTGTTCTGTCACACAAAAGTACTATAAAATATTTGTCTCTTGTTTGTCGTAATGGCTGAAGACAAGGTTGTAATCGAGAAGTTCAACGGTTCTGACTTTAATTGGTGGAAAATGCAAATAGAAGCATTGTTATGTCAGAAAGATTTGGACGTGGTACTTGGAGACAAACCGGAGAAAATGGAAAAAGCTGCTGAAGATACGTGGAACTCAAAGGACAAGAAAGCTAAGGCGGTTATTACGTTGTCATTGGAAAGGAGCGTTGCTTTCAACATCATGAAGGAAACCACGGCGCGTGGTATGATGGATGCTCTGACGAACATGTATGAGAAACCGTCGGCGGCCAACAAGGTGTTCTTGATGAGGGAGTTATTCACTACAAGGATAAATGAGGAAAGTTCTGTTACGGTTCACATTAACAATCTAAATTCAATTCTGTCCATATTATCATCGGTGGGAATTAAATTTGATAATGAGACTCAAGCTTCACTGCTACTAGCTTCACTACCTGATAGCTGGTCAGGAACAGTTACTGCTGTTACGAGTTCCGTGGGGACCAGTGGTATGACTTTTGAAGGGGTTAGAGATTTGGTTCTTGGCGAGGATATCAGACGCAAGAATCAAGGTGGATCTTCTTCTTCTGAGTTATTAAATATCGGAAGAGGTAGAGGGAATAGTAGGAATAGTGGGAGTAGTGGGAGTCGGGGAAGAAGTTCATCTAGAACTTGGAAGAATGTGAAGTGCTGGAACTGCCAGGAGGTGGGACATGTTAAGAGTCAATGTCCAAAGAAAGAATTGAACATTGCTGGTGTCGAGAGTGTGTCTGAGGATGATGCACTGATACTAAGTATGAAAAGTTCTGTAGACTCTTGGGTCATGGATTCAGGGGCTTCGTTTCACGCCATGGACAACGGAGAAACGATGGTGAATCTAAAAGAAGGAGATTTTGGGAAGGTACGGTTAGCAAATGACGAGATGCTTGAAGTAACGGGCATAGGAGATATTGATCTGGTTACTTCATTGGGAACTACATGGAACCTGAAGAATATCAGGGTGATTCCGGAGCTGAAGAAGAAATTGATTTCTGTTGGTCAGCTGGATAAACAAGGACTGGAAGTAAGGTTTGGTGGTGGTAAATGGAGGGTGGTCAATGGAAATTCGGTGATTGCTCAAGGTATGAAGCGTGGGTCATTATATATGGTTGAGGTACCTGCTGAGGGAAGTATGACCGTCCCTGTTAAGCATAACAAAATCTGGTTCGCTAAATCTAGTGCTAAGAGAGTTCATTTTGCAAACATGAAGTCTAGAGCCAAAGAGATGTTAGCTGAACGAGTCGGAAAGTCTAAACCATTCAGGGGATTTTGTGACAGTGGGAGCATGGGGTGTGTTCCGGGTACAGTTACAAAGAGTCGTTGGGTTTTGAAGACTAAGACTGAAAAATTCTCTCCTGTTGGAAGTTTGCAAAGTTTGAAGAGTGTTAGTGGTCCTCGGTGTATCTCTGGATCCGGTGGAGTGTCCAAGCCGGTTGAGACAGGGGATGAGTCGGTGGCGGTATTGACCACGACTGAGTTGGAGCTTGTAGGAGCTTCAACTGGCCCTTCTAGTACTTGATGATGAGGGGCGGCTGCAACTAGGAAATTGGCTGAGTCTTAGCTTGTTCTTTGGAACTGGAAGCTTGGAAGACTTGTTATGTTAGGAGATTAATGAGAGATGTTCAAAATCTTCAAGTGGGAGATTGTTAGGTGAATGTGAACATTTTGAAGTTGTTTTTTCAAAGTTTGGTGAAACAATTTTCAAAGGTTGGTGAATGTGTTGAAACACAACTCTACATTCACATTACCTTCTCATATGTATAAATAGCCTTCATATGTTCAAGGAAAAATTGCACCACAACTCAATACCTATAAGAATTGAGTGTATCTCTTGTAATCTCCTCATTCAAATAAAATCTAGTTGTAGCCCGTGGACGTAGGATTCGCACCGAATCCGAACCACGTAAAAATCCTTGTGTTCTTCTTGCTTTATTTTCGTGAGTTTGTGTGTGTGTGACAGTGTATTTTCGCTGCGTGTACCCGGTCCGGTTCCTAACATGTCATCTTCTTTCTTTTCCTCTTCTCTCCCCTCTATTTTTCTTAAAAATGGCGGAACATGATCGACAAGAGATTCCCGACGACGTTTATGGTCATTTGGTTGAGCGGTATGGTTTTCAGCCGGAGGATGTGGTTCTCCTTCCTAGCGCCGACTTTGGGTTTTCCCTTCTTCCAGAGGGAAAGACCGGCGTTTATTTGAAAACTTTTGACGCTGGGTATCGTCTTCCAACATCTGATTTTATGAGTGAAGTTCTAAGTCGCAACATCGTCGGTCTGCATCAGTTAACACCAAACTCCGTGAACAAAATAGTAGATTTCGAGCTCTTGTGCCGCAGTTTAGGTATTGTGCCTAATTTCTATGTGTTTAAGCATTATTTTCGTTTTGTTGCTTCTGGGAAACTTACGCTTTCTATAGAAGAACCACTGTCCATACGCTGATCCCGGAGCCCAAGTATTCTCCTAAAAATTGGCAAGATAAGTGGTTGTGGGTTATTATCTCTCGTGTTGGTACGGTGCATTATTGGACTGGTGCCGCTTCTGACCAGATTCCCAAATTGTTTCCCCACCAAGAGCAAATAGTGAAGACTCTGAATGGTTTCCGCGGCGTTCCGGAGGAGTTTCCTGAGCTTATTCTGGCTGGTGGGGGTTTGAGTACGGCATGGCGTATGCGAGGGAAGATGCCGGAGTTTTACGTATTACGGGTACGGACTGTCTTTTTCCCGCTTTTCATTTTCTCGTTAACTAGTTTCTGATTTCCTTTTTTCTTACTCTTTGCTTTGCAGATACCCCATGTAAAATACCTTTCGAGGATGTTCTCGCTAAGGAGTGGGGAAAAGGAGAACTGAGATACCGTGAGATTAATCGGGTTGACAAGGTGGCTGCATCGTTTTCTTTTCGCAATCCAGACATTGCTGCGTAAGCCAAAGAGATACAGGGTTCGGATGACAAAAAGACCAAGGAGGGTACGTCTGGGAGTATGCCTTTAATAGATACGAAGGTTGGAGGCTTGTCGAAAGGTGATCGTGAAGAATCTTCTGAGTCGATGCAAGATAGTAAAGAGGGTATTTTGAGGGGGTCTTCTAGGCTGGCGAACAAGAGGAAATTGGCATGGGAATCGATGGGAGGGTTGGAGAATCCTCCCGACACAAGGTTGGTTAAGAGAGTGAATCGTCGTCATCTGTTGAATAAGTTGAAGCAGGATGATCTTGGCATAATAACTATTCCTGACGATGAGGGGGTGAATGTTGATGAGAAGAAGGCTCCTGTAGAGTCTGAGAGTACTAGTGTTGGAGGTGAGGGTGGGTCCGGTTCCAGTGGGATGGAGGGTTTGGGGGGTCATGGAGGTGATGGTTTTAAAGCTAGTGTTGGAGGTGAGGGCGGGTCTGGGACTGGTGGTGGCGGGGGTGCGGCTTTGGATACCCGTGTGTTTACTGATTTCTCATCTCTGCCGTTCGTTCTTGAGTGGAAGCTTGCCAATGGGTCCCATTTATTTCCCCAAGAGAATGTAGTCGATTTCGCTCTTCATGCGTTTCCTCCGGCCGCGGAGGCAGAGATGGAGACTTTTTCACATGATAATCTGGTGAGTACTTTGAGATTTGCTTCTGCCCAGTCTGCTTATTATTTGGCAGCTGCAGCGAAGAGGATAGAGCGCTTATCAGCCTCTTCCTCTCTCCAAGAATCTCTGAAGCTCGAGGCTAGCAATGCTTTGGCTGAAAGTGCCCGTTTACGCAGGATGAATGTGGAGTTGGAAGCTCAGATTGCTCGGTTAGAGGCTGCTGCCCTCGAATTTGACCAAAAGTGCGAGATACTGGTTGCTGAAAAGATGTCTGTGGAGGAGCAGGTGGAGAAGCTTAACCGGGATAATGAGGCACTGATGATTCGATTGGAGAATGTGGATGTTGAATTGTGTGAGAAAGATCGTCTCTTAGAAGAAAAAGGGGTTGCTTTGGAGAAGGCAGAGACAGATATTAAATGAGCCGTGGAGGAAGGTGCTGCTAGGATTGTGGAGAAAGTATTTCTGATTCCCGAATTCATGCATGGGATCAACCGCATCCGTCGAACAAGTTATGTAGCTGGTGAAGAGGCGGGTAGGCGTAGTCTTCGTCAAGAGTTGAATATTGGTGGCTCAGATGCCGGGGAGGGGGGATCAGCTTCCGAATGTGCCCGAGAGGTTGATGATGCAATGGAGGAATTCGAGTCCCTTGATTATGCGGGGTTATTAAGTTTAGGGGAGCTTGTGGTTGATGGTTTGAAGGAGCTGCTTAGGGTGGAGGCTGATGGGTAAGTTATTTGTTTACATCTTTCAATATGGTTGTAACGGTATTCTTAAATAATCTCTTTTGTTTTTAGCTGGTTTAGGATAATTGTGGACATATGTTGTAACGCCCCAATTCTCAATAAAAAAGTTTCTTTAAAAATGTAAGTAAAAACATAGATAATCTTATTAACATGCTTAAGCGGTGTTCATCAAAACTATTATCAGAGTGTATACGTCCCATAATTATATAAATCTTATTTAATAATATAACTTCAAATCATAAATGTGCGATGCGCCGCCGTCACGCCGAGCCCACCCCTTTATCAACTGAAGTACCTGAAAATGTCTTAAAATCAATGGGTAAGCATAAAGCTTAGTGAGTTCCACAAATTACCATACATGCCCACACATTAAACAACCCGTCCTCGAGAACGACCCGACCCTACCCGCCATACAACAGCTACGGGCGTCCCTCATACAACAGCTATGGACTCGGGAAGGTTCTACCCATCATACAACAGCTATGGGTTCCCGGTTATGGCCCAGCCCATCATATTACAGCTATGGGACAAGGCAATAGTCCAACTCGCCATACAACAGCTACGAGGGGACACGCATCAGTACTAAGCCCAACAACAAATAACCACAGATATAGAGAAAATCATATAACTGTAAATAACACACAAGATGCCTAACATGCAACATCATATAGTAAGGTGAGGATACTCACCTGATTCGAAACCGCACAGATATACTTTAATATCCCCACTTAGCTCGTTCACACACCTATATCCCACATACACAACATGTCAAGCACTGACCAAACTCCTATAGACTTGCCTAAAAATCAGACCCAACGTTTACCACCAAACCATAGTCAAAACTAAACCTTAGGGTCAAACAGTCGCTCGCCGCGGCGTGGCTTCTCGCCCCACGCGCCGCGGCTACCATTGCACAATTACGAGGGTTCAGCCGAGTCCGCGCCGCTGACATAGCCGGTCCGCGTCGCGGCTCGTAATATTCCAAAATATTATTAGCGTTTAACAGTACATCAATCGGCTAGGGTTCCTTCCTACACCCTTCCTGGGATCAGAAACTACCCTAAGATCACTTCCTTATGGACATGCAAGTCCATGCATGTCCTTGGTCCAAACCCTAAGTGTTACAATTCATCTAAGGCTACAAACCAATGGGTAACACCCTATGACGAGTTGAAAATGAAATATCAGAAGGTAGATCCTCTTACCTTGCTTCTGGAGAACAGAGGAATGCACCCGATCGACTACAAGCCTTTCCCCACGTTGTATCTCTTCCTTCAAACCTCCAAAGCCTTGAAACCAAAGAGTCTCTGCTGAAACAGTCGACTCCATTCTAGAAATTTCCCAAAAACACGAACCCTAGGGCTGGGGCCCTTTATATAGGCGTTTAAAATCGAATTAGGGTTTTTCTCATTAGCGGCGCACCGCGCCGCAGATCCTTTAAAGCCGCGCCGCGCGTACAAAATCACTTGTGTATCCAGATCCTTCCCGAGCCGCGCCGCGGATCCATCCGGGCCGCGCCTCAGTGGAACGGGTCTTACAATTCTCCCCCACTTGAATGGATTTCGTCCCCGAAATCTGTGCCTGAAAACAACTTGGGGTAATACCTCCACATTTTCTTCCTCGGGTTCCTAAGTCCATTCAGACCCCTTACGATGCTGCCACTACACCTTAACTACCCCTATCTTCTTATTTCGTAAAGTCTTTATTTTCCTTTCTTTGATAGCAACCGGTCGCTCCACATAATTCAAGTGTTCATCAATTTCGATACCCTCCAAGGGCACAATTGGAATTTCATTGGCAGCACACACTTCCTGAATCGGGAAACATGGAACGTGTCGTGAATCTAGCCAAGCTGCTCGGGCAGCTTCACCCGGTAGGCTACCTTACCTACTCGCGCAATGATTCAATATATGGTCCAATGTACCTAGGGTCAAGCTTTCCTCGACTCCTGAAACGAATAACTCTCTTCCAAGACGACACCTTAAGAAGAACAGAATCCCAACCTGAAACTCGAGATCGGGGAGTCATCTCGCAATTTCTCTCCCAATTGCACGCTACAGAATGCGTCGCATTGCACAGCCTCAACTAAGAAATCTAGAAGTTACTACGAGCCTGACTGAACCATAGATTCTATCTACTACACTAACAACGATCCGGTATACCCGGGGTCCCACTTTCCAGTACATCGGTACCTTAACGACGAACTCCGACCGATAAACTCAGGTCCTATCACTGCATATTATCATGATTCTTCTTCCGGCTCAAATCGGTCTACAATCTCTTCCTGAACACATAGAAGTCCTGACACCCTCTCCCGTACGACTTCTTGTACAAGAGACCATTTCTCGTGTGCTAACCATTATCATAAAGGACTCTACCAACGTTACATAGGAAACTACAACTCCCATCAACTAAGAACGTAATCCCGAAGGAACTCCTACATTGATCTCTCCATACAACCATCCTTCTAAAGGTGATGCACAATACTGAAACAAAGTTAGATGTTGCAACTTTACGAACCTTCTCCTAAACTCCTAAGTAAGCTGCACCTCCTTACCTGATATCACCATCCAGAGCACCATATCGGGATACCTTCTCTCGAGCCTTAACATCATCCACCCTTCGTAACCCAGCATACTATAACAGACTCAAAGCGAGCACTCCTGCTCCAATGGTCTACAACATCCTCAGTTCTATCAATACTCTGAGGGGTTCCTTGGTACTTCCGCGATGAACCCATACAGACATACCTCCAAATTCTACCTCATAATTCCTCGGAGACCAAATCAGCTACCTATCTTTTGATGATTGGCCTTGACCTTTCCACCGATCAAACCTCTCTCCTCTTAACCATTCCCCACTTCCTTACCGGCCAGATCACCAGTAATCCTCTCCAATATCATACACATCCGTGTTGCCCCTCGGGCAACAAAAATTTTGACACAAACTTCTTCGTTCATCACCGTACAAAAGCTCCGTCTATATCTAACATCCAAGGCGACCATAATGGGTTAGCCATCCTCCGCTAACCCTACACAACAACCTTCATTTACCCGAACTGTCTCACCTAAAGGCGTTCCCTTCCACGGTTTCCATCTAAATCCTTATCTTGAATCCAATCCGCCCAGTCTTCATGTCGCCCTGATCCGCCCTTGGTTTTCATTCTCACCAGCTAAACAGCCATCGGCAAAACCAAGGTAGTCTTCACCTCAACTACTACGGCAAATGCGATCATGGAAGGATCCATAATCATCTCTCATCCCACTGAACAATCCTATGGGTACTAATCCTCGGCACCCAGATAACCATTATCTCATCCTGCACAGAAATCATCTGCCCCACAACCCAATCTGATCAATCAGCCTGCTAAAACCATATCTCGTACTCGAGGGAACACGACACAGTATTGCTACAATAAAGCACCCGACACTCCCGATCAACACGAAGTATTCACCAAAACACAGCACAGTACCACCTCAACATAGCACACTCCATCCGACAACACCTTATCTCTCACCGAGGCACGAGGGGTCACAACCTCGAATAAGGCACAGTACCCCGGTACCTACGTGAGATACCAATCCTCCAGGACGTAAAATCCTTAATCGATCACTACACCAATACGACCCAATGCTCCTGGCCAACGCTTATCCTTGTTCCTAACATCGCTTAGCATAACCCTCGTCCTGTCTTCATATTATCGTTGCTCAATATGTTGCTTCTGCGCTGACCCTTCCCGATCGATACACAATCTCACCAAAACGTTTCATTAAAACCTCGCTCCGACCCCTTCCTAACTTTGCCCAGCCTTTCCTGCCTGGGAAGGCTTCTTGGCTCGCGATACTTTCATTCCTTGAAACTATTGACTAGCGCTCCTGAGATGAGCTGTCATATATGCCACATTCCTTATTTCGAAGACTTTTATCGTACACACATAACTCTTGTTGAAGTCTGAAGTAGATTCCCGGTCTCTGAATAATTCCTTTGCGTCAATCCTTCTAAGTATCAGTCCATGCAAGCAGAACCCTTGTGTCCCAAGTCACCATAGCTTGCGTAATCTTGCAGTCGACCCAACAGGTCACGTTGTCTCCTCAGTCCGACGTCTCACCTTCCATGCTCTGCCCTTTTTATACTAAAACTCGACTCTCTTGCCCCCACTGCTGTCCAGGTCCTGAGTTGAAATGAAATACAATCGTCCAACGTTCTCCACGCCTTAATGTAAATAATCAAAACTCCCATGGAAGTGACCACGCATCCCTAACATGGCCAAGATCCTTGCCTCTTCGCAATGCATACAATCCTCCAACCGCTTCCTTGAATTTGCAGAATTCCCTTTACTCAAAGCTATTCCAAACACCTTTACCCTAAGGTGAAAAGCTACTCGATGCACCAATAACCACTTGCTAGCTCCAGCACGCAATGACACTCCCATCTTCCTCCTCCAAGCTACAACTTCCCATTTTCAAGGCCTTAGCCCCTGCCAGCGAGCTCCCTGCCTTGTTAGATCGCGTGTATCCATCCCCATGCCGTCTCCCTCATTGCCATGAGACTTCCATCCTCAATGGTCGATTATGTCACACTGGGAACCCTCCTTCCCTTTCTGCTTCAACCCTCTACTCGTGGCTATCTGTCTAAGGAGCCATCTTCTGTGGGTCTTTATCCTATAATCACACACTACTCGCATTTTTCGTCATACCTTGTACGTAGTCTCCAATTACTCTAACTTCAGCTGGGTAGCAGGAGTCAAGGTCCATCAGCTTCAGCAGCTGGACGGGCCCTTCCTGCTCTTCGAGTGACACAAGTCGACACTTAAATCAATCTGGATTCTAGTCCATTCCCTAAAGGAGTACCTAGTAATCCTCTAGAACCTATCTGCAGATTCCCAGGCCACAGTTTCCAACAATCTGTCTATCCCTTCTCTCCCTATCATCATAACCCAAGCTAACGCTTGATAATTCGTAATGCAAGTACTCCCATATTCCAGTAGCTGAGCTATACACGCATTAAGCCTCATTTATTCTCTTAGAACACCAACTCTCCCCCACTTGGAATCTGTGCCAATACCTAGTGCTGGTCGCGATCGATCAGCGCCTCAAACATTTGTAACAAATCCAATCCTCATACCATGCCGTTAGTCCATTAAACAGGAATAAGGTCTATCGGGATTCACATCCATAGACCTTCGAAATTTCGACATGCAAAACCCAGATGCATCGGCTAGCAACCCGGATGCATCACCTAACCCATTGCTATCAATCAGAACCCTCGTTCATACCTCAACTGCGATAAATTTCTGCACCGATGATCCTTCACGATCTACCTCAATCGGTTACACCCGAAGTTACTCTCAATCCATTCTTCATTACCGAACATCGCCACGATGAAGACGTGTACTAATCCATAATGCGAATCATACCTGATTCTCTACCCTACTCGGTTCCTTAGAATTTTGGGTAACTCTTCCTGACTCAAGTATGAATCCTGTGCTTTAGGTAGTACGGGCCCAGTACTACCTTCCATACCTATTCGTACTTGTTCCAAAATTCGTCCCCTAATGCTCTAATTCACCATTCACTCATCTATTCGACTTCGGTATTCATACTATCTCGCACCCAAGTGCCTAACACTCATCCTAGGCTACCTAGGATCTCACACCCCACCCGTGCCTAAAAGAACTTCTGCTAACACCATCGAGTCGCCTCACGGACACACAGTCGTACACAATCGAGAATAAGATAGACATTAAAATAAATGATCCTACCCCAAAGTCACAACCAAACAAGGAACAG
The DNA here is from genome assembly GCA_023525715.1 of Cichorium intybus. NCBI lineage: Eukaryota > Viridiplantae > Streptophyta > Magnoliopsida > Asterales > Asteraceae > Cichorium > Cichorium intybus. The sequence goes on from CM042011.1 coordinate 82,425,982, forward strand.
CCAGTAAGGCTAGACCAAGAATTCTTAGGCTATCTTATCCTAATTGTATATAACCCAATAGCATTCACTAAGCAACCTAATAGTGTTAGCATAGATTCTAAAGCAGCACAAATAACAAACACCAGGCAGAAGGCATCCTAATCCAAGCATTTCTAGCATGCATTTCCTAACTAAATTCAACGCCTATTTTCTGGCATACATATATCATCACATAACACAGACTTGGCATGGGTAATTGGGAATCACAAAAACTTACTTGAGCTCGGTTGACGGTTCACATCGCATCTCATTCTTTTCGAAACTCATTATCTGTTAAAAATCATAAGTCAGGTGTGCATACCATGTTTCAAACCCCCAAGCAACAATCAAACAAGAACATGCAAGGGAATCTTCCACATGTTATTCAACCCAACTACTTAAAACTTTTATAGAGAAAACATTATTTCTTTAACGAAAAGCTCTCAGTCCTAAGTTTGAGTTTGGATTCCCAATACAGTTCATCCAAATCCCTCAAACCAAGGCTCTGATAACAATTTGTAACGCCCCAATTCTCAATCAAAAATTTTCTTTAAAAATGTAAGTAAAAACATAGATAATCTTATTAACATGCTTAAGCGGTGTTCATCAAAACTATTATCAGAGTGTATACGTCCCATAATTATATAAATCATATTTAATAATATAATTTTAAATCATAAATGTGCGATGCGCCGCCGTCACAGCGAGCTCACCCCTTTATCAACTGAAGTACCTGAAAATGTTTTAAAATCAACGGGTAAGCATAAAGCTTAGTGAGTTCCACAAATTACCATACATGCCCACACATTAAACAACCCGTCCTCAAGAACGACCCGACCCTACCCGCCATACAACAGCTACGGGCGTCCATCATACAACAACTATGGACTCGGCAAGGTTCTACCCATCATACAACAGCTATGGGTTCCCGGTTATGGCCCAGCCCATCATACAACAGCTATGGGACAAGGCAATAGTCCAACTCGCCATACAACAGCTACGAGGGGACACACATCAGTACTAAGCCCAACAACAAATAACCACAAATATAGAGCAAATCATATAACTGTAAATAACACACAAGATGCCTAACATGCAACATCATATAGTAAGGTAAGGATACTCACCTGATCCGAAACCGCACAGATATACTTTAATATCCCCACTTAGCTCGTTCACACACCTATATCCCACATACACAACATGTCAAGCACTGACCAAACTCCTATAGACTTGCCTAAAAGTCAGACCCAACGTTTACCACCAAACCAAAGTCAAAACTAAACCTTATAGTCAAACAGTCGCTTGCCGCAGCGTGGCTTCTCGCCCCACGCGCCGCGGCTACCATTGCACAATTACGGGGGTTCAGCCGAGTCCGCGCCGCTGACATAGCCAGTCCGCGTCGCGGCTCGTAACATTCCAAAATATTATTAGCGTTTAACTGTACATCAATCGGCTAGGGTTCCTTCCTACACCCTTCTTGGGATCAGAAACTACCCTAAGATCACTTCCTTATGGACATACAAGTCCATGCATGTCCTTGGTCCAAACCCTAAGTGTTACAATTCATCTAAGGCTACAAACCAATGGGTAACACCCTCTGACGAGGTGAAAATGAAATATCAGAAGGTAGATCCTCTTACCTTGCTTCTGGAGAACTTATGAATGCACCCGATCGACTACAAGCCTTTCCCCACGTTGTATCTCTTCCTTCAAACCTCCAAAGCCTTAGAACCAAAGAGTCTCTGCTGAAACAGTCGACTCCATTCTAGAAATTTCCCAAAAACACGAACCCTAGGGCTGGGGCCCTTTATATAGGCGTTTAAAATCGAATTAGGGTTTTTCTCATTAGCGGCGCACCGCGCCGCGGATCCTTTAAAGCCGCGCCGCGCGTACAAAATCACTCGTGTATCCAGATCCTTCCCGAGCCGCGCCGCGGATCCATCCGGGCCGCGCCTTGGTGGAACGGGTCTTACATATGTTTTTATTCGTGTGTATGATGGACAAGGTTGTGGTTATGTTTTGGTCTTGTTTGGTTGGTTGTGTCTGTAAGACTGCTCTTTTGTTGAAATGGTGCTTGGTTGTTTGTGCTATATATGCTTTAGCTCGAATAGTATTAAGTTATTCATAAGGTTATGAATTTTAATGTAGGTGGTGCTCGGCCAATTGTATTAAGTTGCGACTTAATACGGATGGTGCTCGTCCAATTATGTTAAGTTGTGACTTAACATAGGTGGTGCTCGGCCATTTGTATTAAGTTGTGACTTAATACGAGTGGTGCTCGGCCAATTATGTCAAGTTGTGACTTAACATAGGTGGTGCTCGGCCATTTGTATTAAGTTGTGACTTAATACGGATGGTGCTCGGCCAATTATGTCAAGTTGTGACTTAACATGGGTGGTGCTCGGCCATTTGTATTAAGTTGTGACTTAATACGAGTGGTGCTCGGCCAATTATGTCAAGTTGTGACTTAACATAGGTGGTGCTCGACTATTTGTATTAAGTTGTGACTTAATACGGATGGTGCTCGGCCAATTATGTCAAGTTGTGACTTAACATGGGTGGTGCTCGGCCATTTGTATTAAGTTGTGACTTAATACGGATGGTGCTCGGCCAATTATGTCAAGTTGTGACTTAACATAGGTAGTGCTCGACCATTTGTATTAATTGGTTGGGTGATTAGGCCAGCCAATTGTTATCAATATGCGTAAACATAAACGTTATGCCATAGAGTTTTCAAAACCCAATTCTTTGCAACATTAAATCCATTACACGTAATTGAAGGTAAAAAGAAAAAAAAAGTTATGTTGCAATTGAGGTTCAAGTCGCCTTACATTAGTCCTTAGAAATGGAAACACTTCAAATGTTGGATGTTCCATGTCCTTGGTATCGGGTTACCATCCATGGTCTCCAGCGCGTATGCTCCGTTCCGGTGCGCCTCTACTACCTTGTATGGGCCTTCCCAAGTTGGGCCTAACTTCCCTCTTGGTTGAGCGTGGCTGACTTCATTCTTCCGCAGTACCAAGTCGCCTACCTTGAATGCCCTTCCTTTTACTCGCCTGTTGTAGTATCTTTCCGTGTTAGACATGTACCTTGCCTATCTGACGCTGGCAAGTTCATGTCTTTCTTCCAGTAAATCCAAATTGTGTCTTAGGTCCTCCTCTGTCTTTTCAGGGCTGAAGGCAGAAACCCGTAGGGAAGTTATAGAGAGTTCCGGCGGGAGCATTGCTTCCGACCCGTACACCAGGCTGAATGGTGTTTCTTGTGTGCTGGTTCTTGGTGTTGCTCGATTGGACCAAAGAACGCTCAGTAGCTCCTCTACCCAGTTGCCCTTGGTTTTCCCAGTCGCTTCTTAATTCCATTCACCATTGTGCGGTTGGTAACTTCCGTCTGTCCATTAACTTGTGGGTGAGCAACCGATGTGAATTGCTGCCGGATTTGCTTTTCCTTGCACCATCCACGAAATGGATTTTCAGCAAATTGCAGCCGATTGTCACTGATTAATATTCGCGGGGTGCCAAACCAAGTGAGTATATGTTTCCACATAAATTTGATGATACTGCGCCCGGTTATGGAAGCTACAGGTTCCGCCTCTACCCATTTGGTGAAATAATCGACTGCCACAATTAAGAATTTTACTCTTCCGGGAGCCTCCGAGAAAGGTCCGACGATGTTAATGCCTCACCGGAAGAATGGCCATGGGCTTGTCACGCTCGTCAAGGTAGCTGCGGGTAGATTTTGAGTTGGAGAAAAGGTCTGGCATTCTACACATTTGCGCGTTATCTCCATTGCGTCAGAATAGATGTCGGGCCAATAAAATCCCATTCGCAGGACTTTGCTTGTTAACGCCCTTGCTCCCTCATGGTCCCCTGGCAGCCCCGATTGTATTTCGTCTAGCGTACGACATCCTTCTTCCTTTGTTATATATTTTAGCCAAGGAGTCAGGTATCCTTTTCTGTAAAGGTTTCCTTCGATGATTGCAAAGTTAGGGGCTTTAACTCGGATCTTGCGGGCTTCCGTATCATCTTCTGGCAGGATTCCATGTTGGAGATATTCCATGAATGGGGTGCTCCATGTCGTTGATCCCTCTGATGTCTCGCTGACCTATTTTTCTTCTATGCTACTTTCAGGTAGCACCTCAACTAACACCTTCTTGGTCAAATGGTCGAACGATGTTGAGGCTAATTTACTCAAGGCGTCAGCTCTTCTATTCTCTGACTGAGGAATTTGTTTGATTGAGAAATTGTCGAAAGATTTTGTTAACTTTTGCACTGCCTCCCTGTACTTCTGAATTCGTTTGTCTCTGGCTTCATACTGGCCGTTTATCTGATTTGTTACCAATAGTGAGTCGCTCAAGGCTGTTACTTGTTTTGCCCCGTTTTCGATCGCCAGTCGGAGCCCTACCAATAATGATTCATTTTCTGCTTCGTTATTAGATCTTCGAAAGTCGAAACGCAGTGCATACGTAATTTCCTCGCCCTGAGGACTTTTCGAGATCGGTCCTGCTCCTGATCCTTCCTTTCCAACTGCGCCATCAGTGAATAGGGTCCACTCGCACATCTGTTCTTTGGCGGGAGAACTTGTGACAGTTAGTGCTTCTAGAGGTGGTTGGTCAGGGACCTCAATTAAGAAGTCTGCTAGCGCTTGTGCCTTAATGCCCGTACGAGGTCGGTAGGTGGTGGCATGCTCGCCCAGCTCTATAGCCCATTTGGCTAGTCTCCCGGAGTTTTCTGGCTTAGTAGAATCTGCTTAAGTGGCTGAATGGTGAGTACTTCAACGTGGTGCGCCTGGAAGTATCGGCGGAGACGCCTGGCAGCGTGTACAAGTGCTAGTACCAGTTTTTCGAGCATTGGGTAATTGATTTCCGGGCCTTGGAGTGCTCGACTGATGAAATACACTGGGAATTGTGTGTTATTCCTTTCCACCACCAGTACCGCCGAAATGGCCTCATGTGACGCAGACAAGTACATGGATAAAATTTCACCTGGGGTGGGACTAGCCAGCGTAGGTAAGTTGCTCAATGCTTGTTTGAGGTTTTGCCAAGCTCCGTCAGCTGCAACTGTCCACCTAAATCCCTCTTTGTTGACTTCCCCTTTTAGTGTGTTAAAGAGTGGCGAGGTTTTCTCTGCCGACTTTGCAATGAAACGCCCTAATGCTGTTAATTTTCCATTCAATGTTTGCATCTCTTTTAACGTGGCTGGAGGCTTGGTCTCGAGAGCATCTTGTACTTTAGTAGGATTGGGGAGGATGCCCTGGTTCGTTACGTAATACCCCAGAAAATGACCTTCTTCCACGCCAAATACACATTTCGCTGGGTTTAGCTTCATCTTCGCTTGCTCTAATGTTTTTAATGTCTCTTCCATGTCTGTTATTAACGCGGTCTCTTCCAAGCAACCATTTTTGCTAAATTATTTGTAACAAGTAATGAAGCACGGGATGTTACAAACAATGAATTTTTAAAATAGGAAACCTTTAGATAGACAAAAGCAATGTTGACCAGCTTTTTCGAATTATCCTTAGAATAATCTATAAAAACAATGCATTCATCTGAAACTTGTATTTTTGGTTTAACAATCGCTTTGCATTCATTTTTGTTTGCAGATTTTGTTTTTGAAGTTGTAATTGGATCACATTCAGAAATTTTATTTTTACCTTTATCCACCGAAGGTAATTGTGAGATAGTTACAGAGGCTGATGTAGATACGGAAGATGATTTTATAATAGATAACAAAGCACAATCAATTTCCTCCAAATCTGAATCAGATTCAAAATCACTTTCAATAATACAATCATTTGCAGTTAAAGGTAGAGACTTTTTGAGGATAGGAACATCATTCGGTAATAGTTTCAACAAATCATTTGCAGTTAGATAATTTTCAACAGAAACTAAACCATGAGAACATGATGTGCTGGGTACCTCAACATTTGATACTATTGACTCACATTCGTAAGATATATCATCAACATTTTTGAGATCAAACTCAATGAAAGGCAATACTTTCCTATATCGTTCTTTTGACACATCAAAAGAATGATAACCCCTATTAATATGCGCAAAAAGTCGTTTAGCAGTTTCACAACTTAAGGTTATCCTTACATTCTTCTAAAAAAAGAAAATTCTTAAGTTGGCCTTTTCTAGGGATGCTTTTAGTCCTTCGAATCTCCCTTACAACTTAAGAATCTCCTCTTCACTAGCTCTTGTCGTAGTATTAGCATCAATAAGCATTTTATTCATAACGGAACAATCATTGGTTATTTCAGCAATATCAGAAGAATTTTTTTGATTTAGGAATTTTAAAAGAGGAAGGTAAGTTTGATACTTGTTCAGGAATGGTTGGGAGAACATCTCTTGCCAGCAGACTCCACACATCATTCGAAGCTTTGTTATTCGAGTCGTCTTCATCAACATCCTCATATTCTTCCATCCGAAAGTGCTTACCGTCATTAATGGCAACCAAAGCCCCATGATTTGGATTTCTTACTTCTTCATTATCCGAGTCCGAAGACCATATTTGATATGACCCATATCCTTCATCAGCAACCACCAGAGCAAGATGCTTCGCTTTCTCTTACACCTCATTCAACTTCATAGTGTAGTAAGCCTCATCCTTAACCTTGTTTTTCTTTTCCTTCTGCTTCTGAAGCATGCAATCCTTTGCGAAGTGATTCTTTTCTTAACCATAATTACAATCATATCCAGAATCACCAGAAGATTTCTCTTATACTTTCTCTGTTTTAGCTAGTTGATTTTTAGAAACCTTTGAAGCAGAAGGCTTTTGATGAAAAGAGCTATCTCCCTTCGGAGCAGAAAATGGTTTCTATTAGTTCTTAGGCTTCGGTTTGGAGGGATAAGGAGAGTTGTAGTTTTTGAAAAATGGTTTTCCAGATCCTTAACGATTACCAAAGGATTTCTTGACAAACCTTCTTTTGCAGCATATAGAGCAATAGTTTCTCCAGCTTCGTTTTACATGTAACTGTTAGGTTCATCATCATCTTCAACATCCAAGGTTTCATGACTTTTATTGTGAGCAAAAAGGGCTAGAGCTCCATAATTTGAAAGTTCACGATGACCACCCATAACATCTGGTTCATGTGACTTCAGAAGATTGAATAGGCTTGGCAACTTGTATGATTCGATATTTGACAACACCTAGGAATGTTAGCCATTTTAGGTGTTATTGAGCACTGTTATAGTTAGTTTATTCTTCTAAGACGCTAACATTACTTACTTTTAGTGCTAAGCTACTTGTTTGTGTTTTAGTGCAAATGTAGGGGGTTTTGTGTAAAATTAGTAAAGTTGATTGCAAATCTGAAGATCAAGTCGAAGTGACATGCGTGGCACGGAGAAAGAAGAGCAGAACACAGACACAAGCATGAGATCTAACCCGGAAGAGTTTCAATATTCAACACGCGAAGAAACGGGGTTAAGGTGCACCTGCGACGCGTACTATACCTACACGCGAGGCAAAGAGACATTTTTCTAAACTATAAATAGAGGCTCCAAGGTCAGATTTTGGGAGCGAATATTGATCCTTTGAGTCGAACTCAGGCTTGTTTGACTTAGATTTTGTAACTTTATAGTAGGGTTCGATAGTTGGATAGTTTTATGTTTATTTTGCTTTATTGTTTATTGTTTAACTCCTATGCAATTGAGGATTCTGGATTGTAAAATACCTTCGATCACAGAGAACTAGATTGGTTCCTGATTTCAGAAGCATTCGACTCTGATCGGGTTGGTTCCTGATCACAGAGAACTATCGTTTCTGTTTTGAGTTGTTTCTAATTTCTGAGTTTGATCTCAAGATCAGATTAGTTAGTGTGATTGATTGTGATCTATCACTTCACCATAGATTCATTGGTTTTGTTTTCGTGTTTTCACGTTCTATTTTGGGATAAGTGTATGGATATTCACCATCTATAGAATGACACTATAGATCAGTCGTATTTAGAAACAAAGTGTATGCCACGGCCTCCACGGTTCGACCATTGCTTAGCGCTAGCTAGTAGAAAAATAAGGTTTTATTCTGTATTTTTGAACGCATCAACGACTGGGACGTGTCAAATTTTGGCGCCATGGCTGGGGAGTTGTGTGCTTGACACATTGTGCTGGTCAAAGTTTTCTTGTTAGTTTAGTTCTTTCATTGTTTTTGACGGTCGTTTGCATTTAGTGCATGCGTACGAGTCGAGGTGGACACACTTCACCTCTGTTATTTTATCCTTAGATATAACGAACTGCACGTAAAAATCGCATTTGCTGTCGATTCTTCAACATGTGTTCTGACGATGTAGTAATAGAGGATGTTACCGACGAGCTTAATGGCGAGGTAACACGGGACAACCGATTGTTCCCTCGGTTCCGGTTAATACCAATGGAGCCTCTGCAAGTACCAGTAGTGGTAACACAAGTTCAGCCCCTGTGCCTATCCCACCGCTAGTTCACCCTGTAGTTCAACCCTTACCCAACCCTCATGCACCCCCTATGGGAAATGTGCCAATGTGGGGATTACCGAATTGCAATGGTGCTCCACACCAATGCTAACCACCACAGATTCCACCACTGCAATTCCAACAACCACCACAACAACCAGCAGTACAACAATAACACAACCAGACTCAGTTAGCAGACCTGGAGTTTGAGGGCGGAGACGGTGGTTGGATACCCAACCATATCTATAACAACAATCAGTGGAACCATGGTCGAGGACCTCCACATCAGCAGTAGAACAACAATTGGAGAGGGTAACGGTACTACAATAATGAATTATACAATAATGGTAACTTTATTCCCCCCTCCCTCTTTACTTTCCACAACTGATCGGGCAGTCGGTTGCATCGCACTTCCACCTAGGGAGTATGATGATGCTTCAACTATATTTTTCCCCAAGGGGATTGATTATCAGGTAGAGATTAGGCCACAACTATTAGGAGTACTGCCTGAATTTAAGGGTTATAAGCAAGACGACCCTTACAATCACTTGTATGAGTTTTTGGCTATAGCAAATGCAAATATCCCTAGGAATGCCGATCGTGATTTCTTTAGGCTTACCTTGTTCCGATTCACTCTTAAGGACAAGGATAAGTATTGGTTCATATCGCTGCTAGCCAATAGTAGTATCACCACGTGGTAGCAGTTGAAGACAAAATTTTTACAATAGTTTTACCATTCAAGTAGGATGTCTAACGTTCATAGGGCGATACAAGATTTTTTAGCAGAAGCTAGGAGAAGAATTCCATGACGCATTCGAGAGGATGAAGGAGTTGCTACGCTCTTGTCCTCAAAACGGAGGAGGGTAGAATTATAATGGTAATTACAACAACAACAATCAATACAACAATCGTCAAGGTAATTACCATGGACCGGCTTAGAATCAGCAATGACAATATCAACCCGTCAACAACAATAACAATAATAATGGTCCAAGTGGCAACTATAATAATGCGCTTGTAGTTCAGGAGACACAAGCACAAAAGTTGGATACGGTGTTGGATTTCGCAACCAAAGCACATCAACAAAGGCAAAGTCCATCATCAATATGGAAAGACAGATAGCCCAACTAGATGAAGAAGTAGGAAGGAGGGACAGTGGAAAGTTCCCTAGCAACATTGAAGTTAATCCCAACCACAATCAGCGAGTAGGTAAGGAACACATAAATGATGTGGATGAGGATAAGGATGTACTGGAAAATGGATCAACCTTAGTAACGGATGTTGGGACATATTTTCATGGTTTATGCTTTACATTTAGATGATTTCAAGTGTTCTCGGTTTGGACCGAAAACAAGGTGTTTTCGGTGAAGCCTGGACCGAAATCAAGGTGATTTCGGTGGGCTTGGACCAAAGCTAGCTGGTGTTTTCGGTGGACTTTAATGTAGATGGGCTCTTGTAATTAGGTCGAATATATATATCGTGTATATTTCAGCCGTGATTAAGTGTGGATCGATTTAATGCATTAGACGTGAAGAGAGAGAGAGAGAGAGAGATCAATCATTGTGTGCTCACGGCTGCCAATTAGTGAATCTTATGTACCAGTCAATTTGTTAAACAATTGAGTGCATTGAAGATCAATCGTCTTCTTGATTCTTATTATCGATTGTTTCATAGTCATTACTCGATTAGGATTTCGCATTAATTGAGTAATCGTATTAATACCGAGTTAGATCCGTGGATTTGGGACTTACAATTGGTATCAGAGCCTTAAAAATCGAATTTAGGCGGGTTTGGTATCAATCGTTCTCGAAACAATTAATTAATTTTTGAAGTTTTTTTGGCGTTTTTGGGTTTATTTTGGCGAAAATTAATTGTTGCTGTTCACCGTGTTCATCGTGTTCTTTGTGTTCTTCGTTAAATTTGGAGATTAACTTGATGAAAATCGTTTCTAAAATTATCGAGATTTTGGGATCGAATTGGATAAGGAAACTCTGATCAGACTCATCGTTTTCGGTTTAGTCTGGTGTTTTCGGCAGCAAGACAAGTGTTCTAGGTGCAGACTTGTTTTCGGTCAAGCATTAGGTCAAACATTGTTTTTGGTCAAGGGTTTCCGGTCAAGAGCTTTTCGGTCAGAGTTTTCAATCAAACAGTTTTTGGCTTTCAGACTTTTCGGTCAACTATATTTTCAAATTAGATTTTTGTCGTTGCTCAATAGTGGTCTCCACCACTCCTAGCACCAAAGAGGATAGTTAAACTTTATGCTCTCAAGCTTGTGTAGATAAAGTTAATAAATTTCGTGAGCAAAATGATAAATTAGTTAGAGAAGTTTTTTACCTTAAGAATGAAATTTATAACCTTATAAAAGTTCAACAACCTCTTAAAGAAAAATTAGAAGCTTAAACCAAAGACTTAAAACAAATTAAAGAAAAATACAGTGAAAAATGTTGTCACTATCAGTTTGCTAAAGAGAAAATTGCCAATCTGACTGCTGAACTTGATGCATTGAAAGCCAAATTTAAAAATGCTGATTTTAATTCTAAAAAATTCGATGTGTCAAGTGCGAAAGTTGAAACAATGATTGAACAATAGCTAAAGTGGCAAACCAAACAGGGTGAGGGTCTAGGGTATAATAGTGTTCCACTTCCTTTTAACGATAACTATAATCCGGCCCTTGAAACCAAAGAGATACAGAAACCTGTACAATGTGACTAGCTAACTGCTTCAGCTTCAATTAACACTGAAAAATCTGGCCCGGCTGAGATTGTTAAGGTGAACGATACTAATGCTTCTATTTTCTGGGCAGATAAAGTAGTAGTGGAAGATGGGAATGAGAAGGACAAAAATAATTCTAGTTTTGTGGAAAATTCTTCAAAAACTAATATTTTATTTAATGTTTCTTCTAATAATCGTGTGGACCAAGACACTCAAAATTTGATCATTCAAAAAATCATGATGATGCTGCTTTGAATACAAATTCCAATAATCGTGTTTTTAAAAATTTGAAGTCACGAAAATTTGTGAAACAATCAGAAAAATGTGTGTGTACTTGTGTAAATTCTTTGAAACAAAATCTGAGCTCACAATCTGGCTCACCGACTTCATTTCGACCAGGGCCAAGTCCCAATCATACTTTCTTGAAAAGACAAACATGTTTTGATTGTGGAACTCCCGGTCAGATAGCTAGAAATTGTCCACACTATGTATATGTTCCCTGCTATGAACAAGGTTGGAAGAATATGCCAAGAGGAAGATCTTCCAAAAGAAAACCTTCGAGGTCACATTCTCGAAATGGTGATTGGAATGTTGCCAAGGCAAAGAATCAGGCCTACTAGGAAAAAAAAGACTGATTCGAGAGATGGTTTTGCCAAACCAAAATCGGTGATAAACACCTAAGAGTTCTGCTAATTCTTCATGTTCTTTATTTGATAAACATGCTATGGTATGGGAAAGAGTATCACGTATATATAGTAAAGGTCAATCCAGTTTCAAAATGGACTGGGTTCCCAAACCAATTAAACTTGTATCTTGTGCAGGAGTAGCTACAGAGGAATGTCATCAGACCTTGGTATGTTGATAGTGGCTGTTCCAGGCACATGACAGGAGACATCTCTCAACTGCACGACATTTAGAATATTAATGGAGGGTATGTGTCCTTTGTGGGAGGGGAGAAAGGAAAGATCACACAAATGGGGACCGTAACTAACGGTGTGTTGAAGTTCGAAAATGTTAACTTCGTTCCAGAATTGAAACACATGCCATCTGGATGCAACATCAATTGCTAGATTATGGTTTGAACTTTCTTGATACTCCAATTTTCTGTTATAATGATGCTTTAATTTTGTTAAAAAGCCAGTTCAACATTCTAAAACCAAGCACATCGATATTAAACTTCATATTGTTCGAGACTGTTTTGAGCGTAAACCCATTCATTTGGAGCAAGTCCACACAGATAACAATGTGGCAGATTTGTTTACAAAACCTTTTGGAAAAGCTCGTTTTGATATGCTTGTCGGATTTCTTAAGATGATTCGTTTCGATGACTAAAATGTCCATTTTTGGAAACTTTGTAAATTTTCTTGTTTTTAGGAAAATTTGTTCATGTAGTTCTTTTCACTAAATCTCCTCCATGCACAAATTTAGGGGGAGAATTAAAAACAAACAAAAATTATTAAATTAAAAATTCCAAAAATATGTTTTTCTTATTTTAGTTAGTTGTTTTTAGTTGTTTAATAAAATTTAAAAAACTCAAAATATGCACAAATCCAACATGATCGTTGACAACGCCTAGTAATATCACATATTTTAGTTGTTGTTGAGCCCTATTCTTAGTGAAATTATATCATATACATCGTGGTATTCTCACTTTTCGTGCCAGCACTTGTTTGGAAAGAAATAATGAAAACAGGGACCAAAAACATGCAATTTGGAAGAAGTTTGAAGATCAAGGCAAAATCAGGAAAAGACGTACGTGCGCCGCGGAAATCATCAAGGCGCTACGCGGATATGAGGCGGTGGAAAGAATTCAAATTCCGATAAAACGGGGATAAACCCCTACGCGCGACGCTGGATCATTTAATGCGCGGCGCGGTCTCGAGATTTTTGCAACTATAAATAGAGGCTTTTAGGTCGAAAAAACAAGCGAAGACCTGGTGTAAAATCGACCCGAAGGCTCTTTGACTCCGAGATTCAGCTTCAAGAACCACCTTTTGGTAATTTTATGTTTTTATCTTTAATTTTCAATTAGTTTAATAGTTAGTAATCATTGGCTAGTATCTTTGGGAGTGACAACCATTGATATTTAGTTTTAGTTTCTGTTTTTGGATCTTTTGGTTACTGTTTTGTATCATTGGATCTGAGTTTTAAGTTTATGAATCATTTGGTTACAAGTAATTGCTCCTTTTCGGTAATTTATGCCTGTGAATGAATTGTTGGATGTTTGGATTGTGTTTGATGATTAATTTGCCTTTGTTTGCTTCTGATTTGGAGATGTACTTCTGAATTCAGTAAGTGACAAGGTTTGGTTGCTAGTTTTAGTTTCGTTTATGCTTTTTGGGATTAGTTGTCAAAAGTTAGGAACTAGGTCCTCTGACTGTAGCGTGACACTGCAGTTGGTAATCTGTCACCTGTCTCGACCACGTAACTCCTGTGGATCGACCCTGACTTCCACTGTGCTAAGTGAGAGTGAGGTTTATTTTCTTATTTTTGACCGCATGACGACCGCTGCGATGTCAAATTTTGGCGCTGTTGCCGGGGAGTTGTGAGCTTGAGAGTAGGTGATCTGTAGGACTTAGTTTCTGATTTTTGATGTTTGATTTTAGTTTTTGGTTTTTGGTATGTGTACGTCTTCATAATGGACGATTACATGTACCCGGATCAATATTATGAGTATTATGAAAATACGGCCGACACCTATTATGAGGATGATTGCTACAATGGATTATCTGATGACAATGGATGGCGGACCAAGGAGTCATCTCAACCTGAAAATCCTGCAATTTGGGCCCGACTTTGGGTACTCATGTATAGCACCCACCAAGTGCAGAAGGAACAGGCTGATGCTCTTGTAAGATTGCAAGCTTCTTTAGATCAGTTAGAGGAAAGTTGGAAATGTTCATCACCCTCGCCAGAACCTGAGGTGAGTAATTTTTCTACCAATGATATGGTTTGTGAACATGCATCATCTGAATATGTGATGGAAGGGCTTACACCATGGGAAAGTCAAGAGACCACTGAGATGGTCGAAACAGTTGTTGAGGAAGAGGTTGTAAGTGACAATGCTACTTCTGCCTCAACAACTTTTGATGTTTTTGAAAATGTTGATCCGGTGATGAGTGAATCCATACCATCACCAGACAATTTGGTTGATGTGGATGTTGTGGAGGGGGCTGTAAGTGACAGTGCAGACCCCAGCCCAACAACTCCCGAAATTGTTGAAATTTTTGATACTATTGGGGAAGGGGGTGTAGATGACAATACTACCCCCGAACCTAGAATTTTTGAAAAATTTGAGTCTTTTAAAAGTAAGGATCTGGTGATGGGTGACTTTGTACACCATCAGATCAAACCAGTCGCCCACTTTTGGTCCCGATCCACCTGTTGGACGATGATCAAGAGGATGATGCTGACGAGTTGATTTTTGAAAATAATAAACATGATTTTATCGCCACTCATGATCCATTCATGAATGGAAAATTAGATGTGATCAATACCATCGATGAGGATATATGGAAGCATCCCGATATGTTGCCTTCCGATCCCATTCGATTGGAAAACCTTTATTGGTACTGCAAGCCAAAATTGCAAATTGAAGATAGCACTCAATACGCAAGCAGCAAACGATTTGCAAAACAACTACTGGGAGCGGCGCTGCGCACGCTTCATGTCAAGCCTTTGACTTTGAAGAGATACAGAAGGAAGGACCGAGCTTGGAGGTTCAAAGCTACCTCCAAGCCTCACGGGAATTAATCAACAAACAGCGAACGGGCAGCAGCAGGAGAACCGACAAGCCATTCGACCCAGGAAAGTTTGAGGAGTAGTGGGTCAACAAAGGGACGGTGGTGACTGAAATGCAGCAGCAACACATGGCGTACGATCCACCATAGCTGTAGAAAGAGTAGTACGTCTGGCTGAAGACGTTAAACTTAGCGCTTGTTGGGAGGCAACCCATCTTTTCATAGGTTAGGTACTGTATTCTTCTGAGGAGTAATTAGGAAATTATATCATCGTCATTTGCCGGTATTATTGGTCCAAGGCAAGTGTGGGGTTGTTTTGAAGAATTTGAATTTTTGATGACCGCGCCGCGGTCAGGCAAACAGCATGCCGCAGGATCGTAAACCAACCCGATGCGCAGCGGTTGATTTGGCGACACGCGCGCCGCGGTTCGCTCAAATCCGCGCCGTGGAAATCGATCGGTCGGATTCCTTCGTAAATAAGGTAAGCCACGACACTATTCACACACACCACGCCTCGGAGCTTTGATCATCGAAAATTTCTCGTGTTTTTTCTTACTAATTTCATTCCTACTACCAAGGTATGTCATTCTAACCAGCTTTTACGTGTTTAAACTAGTAATTAGGCAGTTGATTTGGTTGATTTCTCCAAAAACTCAAAAACTTAGAAATCGCCAATGCTGACTCGTAGGGTGTTTATTTTGCCAAATAATGACATTAGATGAGTTAGTCGGTACTTAGGCTACCTTGTAGTGTATTTGGATTGAGTTTAAACAGGTTAAATCGTGAGTTTGGATTTAGAATTAGAAACAGCCGCTCGCCGCGCCGCGCCCTGGTTCTTGGGCCGTGCCGCGGTACGGTGGAGAAGAAAAGGACTTAAATTGCAAAAAAAATTTATTTTGTACAGATGTCGTTCATATTAGACCACTAGTTCCTCCAGTTTCCTGAGGGGCCAGCCAGCTCCGTGGAGTATAGTTCGAGGAGGGATACGCTGATAGGTCGTCGGGTTCTTAAGGCGACGATGATTGACCGGGACATTTTGAGAGACGCGGGGCTTTGGGGGGAGATCGAGCCATTCCTCCACCGCACATGGACCCACGAGGATGCTTCATTCACGTGTCGAGGCTGGGATAGGCTTATGGCCAACCAGGAGGATACAGTCTATACCGAGCTTCTTTTGGAGTTCCTATCCATTGTCCAGTTTGCACCTGGATCGACAGAGGCCCGTTCCAGGCTGGTACGGTTTAGATTGGGGGGAGTGCACAGGGAGTGCAATCTCCGGTAGTTTGGGAGGCGCACCGGCATTTACACGGAGGCGGACCTCCAGCACCGCCATTTCACACAGTTCATGGGTGCGTGCATTCAGGGGCAACCCGAGAGGGCTGCCAATACGGAGGTTTGGGCACCGTTGTCCAACGTATTCTACGAGGCGGGGACATCCAGAGAGAGCCATCTTCGCGATCCGCTCTACCGACTCATGCACCGCATCGTCTCCACCTCCATCATGCATAGGAAGGGAGGCGAGAAGGTGTCCGGCGAGGACATGACTTATCTCTGGGTCCTCCTTGACCCCTCCAGGTTCCTTCACCTCCCGTTCGCCCTAGCTGTCTCCCTATCCACCCATGCGACGGGTGCATCTGCCAACAGTCCTCTGGGCCGCGGGCATTACATCACCCGCTTGGCCTGTTCATACCGGATCCTTACTGCTCCAGTTGTGGCATCCTTGACCGCTTTACCTCCCGCTCGCACTACGGCACGAGGCCTGGAGAAGATAGGGCTTATTGAGCAGCAGCGCCCGGGCCAGTTTGTGAGAGTGGCGACTGAGGCACCCCAAGATCCCCTGCCAGCTTAGGCCCAGCCGGGTAGGAGACGTCGGAGACCAGCAGCACCAGCAGATCCCGCACCACAGCCACAGTAGGAGGCGACATAGATGAGGCGATTACAGGATTGGGTCGCCAGGATTGAGGACCAGCTGGAGTGGATCGGGGAGGTACTTTTACAGATTGCTTCAGCACAAGGACAGCGCCCCCGACCCTTCCCAGCCCGAGCCTACGATCATGAGGCCGGTTCTTCCATGCCACCAGGTGGCGATTGATGTATTTTTCTTATTTTCTTTTGGATATCTGTACTGTACTTATGACACTACTATCTTTTGTTTATTTATATTTTATTTTTTTTATTTGCTTGTTCTGTTTGCGTTTAATTTTTTTGTGAGTCATGCATGTGATACCAAATTGGGAGGAGTTGTTTCAAGCAAGTGTGGGGTCACCGTGCCCCCTCCACTTGCTTTGACTACCGGCGTGTTCACTGTTGCGCTACAACTCCAAAATGCTGAATTGAGGACCTTTTTGTTCGTATTTGTACCTGTGATACTGAGTACCAACCAAGCGATCTACCGTCCAAAGGGGTAACTCTTTCTCCCTTGTTCTAAATAATTTTTGTACAACGGGGACGTTGTACGATTTTAAGTGTGGGGTGTGGACGGTCGAAAGAGTAGTTGTTTTTTGATATTTTTGCAGAAATAACCAATTTTCAAAATTTTAGCAACTTTTTCAAAATTTTTAATAGATTGTAATTTTGAAATGAATAGTTTGTGATTGTTTATAGTATTAGTATTTTTCAAGAAATACTATGTAGTTGTAATCATGCTATTAGTTTAGTCAAATAAGTTGAGTTTTATGAGTCTAGAAGACTGGATTGTTTTAGGATTGGAATTTAGGAAGGAATTGTCAGTCAGTGACCTTTGTTGTTTGAGCCGGTAGGTCTAAAATGGGGGGGACTTATGCACCTTACCACCTAAGATCGTCTGGTCTGGGATGGTATTTCTGAAAGCTCGCTACACGTACAACATCGAAAGTCATGGATAGTTCTTTTATAGCCTTTAGAATTAGAATGAGTATGTACACTTCATTGTGGACAGAAAATTTATAATCAAGGGTTCTCTAGAAAGTCATGAATTCCAACGAACATTCCGATTATGTTTTCACGAACTATTTCATTCTAACTCATAAAGCAATAAGCTTTGAAACTGAACACAGTCAAAAATTGTTTGAGTCTTAGTTAAAATCTATTAAAAACTTTCTTGCTTGGGGACAAGCAAGACACAAGTGTGGGGTGTTTGACAACGCCTTGTAATATCACATATTTTAGTCGTTGTTGAGCCCTATTCTTAGTGAAATTATATCATATACATCGTGGTATTCTCACTTATCGTGCCAGCACTTGTTTGGAAAGAGATAATGAAAACAGGGACCAAAAGCGTGCAATTTGGAAGAAGTTTGAAGATCAAGGCAAAATCAGGAAAACACGTACGCGCGCTGCGGAAATCATCAAGGCGCGACGCGGATATGAGGCGGTGGAAAGAATTCAAATTCCGATAAAACGAGGATAAATCCCTACGCGCGACGCAGGATCCTTCAATGCGCGGCGCGGTCTCGAGATTTTTGCAACTATAAATAGAGGCTTTTAGGTCGAAAAAACAATCGAATACATGGTGTAAAATCGACCCCCAAGGCTCTTTGACTCCGAGATTCAGCTTCAAGAACCACCTTTTGGAATTTTTATGTTTTTATATTTAATTTTCAATTAGTTTAATAGTTAGTAATCATTGGCTAGTATCTTTGGGAGTGACAACCATTGATATTTAGTTTTAGCTTCTGTTTTTGGATCTTTTGGTTACTGTTTTGTATCATTGGATCTGAGTTTTAAGTTTATGAATCATTTGGTTACAAGTAATTGCTCCTTTTCTGTAATTTATGCTTGTGAATGAATTGTTGGATGTTTGGATTGTGTTTGATGATTGATTTGCCTTTGTTTGCTTCTGATTTGGAGATGTACTTCTGAATTCAGTAAGTGACAAGGTTTGGTTGCTAGTTTTAGTTTAGTTTATGCTTTTTGGGATTAGTTGTCAAAAGTTAGGAACTAGGTCCTCTGACTGTAGCGTGACACTGCAGTTGGTAATCTGTCACCTATCTCGACCACGTAACTCCTGTGGATTGACCCTGACTTCCACTGTGCTAAGTGAGAGTGAGGTTTATTTTCTTATTTTTGACCGCATGACGACCGCTGCGATGTCAATCGTCAATGTTCTTGATTTTTACCGATCAAGAATACAGATCCAATCCCTTATGTCTGTGATGTGTTTAACTATCACTGTAATTCACTAAGACATTGTCTTACCCTATCAATCGACGACGTACTGAGCTATACCACTCACTGCTGAGATAAATATCATGTGCTGAAGATACTCATTGGTACACCACAATGAGTATGAAGCATTAACAACCTTTCTTAACCTCAAATATTCTAAAACATAACTTAAGGACACTTTGAGCTGAACCACTCATTGTCGAGAGTTAGAAATTTTGTGTCGATAGTTAGATTATGTACCGTAGTCTATCACACGCACCAGTCCATTCTTACCCACTCTATCTTAAAATACAAGAAATAGACGATTCACCATTTAAAGCCAAATGCTGATGATATTTCGAAACTCTATGCCGATGATCTTTGCTAGAACACCAGTAGTAAAATTGAGGCATCAACAACCTTTCTTGCCTACAAGTCTTCTAATTTAGAATTAGACGATTCTTTGTACTATACCATAGATTGATGACAGTTCGCAACTCTAGCCGATGGGTATATCTCGTACCGAGATGTATTACACGCTCATACCAATCTTAACCCCAACATTCTTCTAGTAAGTGATGTACATGATTCAATGTGGTTTTGCCTCCCATTGATGAAATATCGAAACTCTATGTCAATGATCACTATTGATTACCACAATAATTGTGAGACCCCAACAATTCACCGGAACCCTAACTGGCACCAGGATGGTACACTCCGCAGAGATACAGATACCATTAAACGTCTCGCCAAGGGACAAGTTGACTTGTTAACTTGTTAACTGCATTGAGATTTTGATCAAGGATGTGCAGGGACTAAAATCAAAACAGCCACGAGTAGTTTTCTGATACTCAACAAATCGCAGTGCGTTCCTCCGTGTTCACACAGAAACTGCGAGTAGTCTCCTCCTGAGCCAAGCTTGGGTCCTTGAACAACTGTGGCAGAAGGGTCCTTATGACTTTGTGACCCACAGGTAATTTTTGGTCATGGTTTCTTATCGAGAAGTGCCTGTGATAAATGAATACATTTTAATTGACGGAATTAGAAGTGAATAAAATTTTCAAAAACACGGTATTTCAACCCCGAAGCAAGGTGAAGCTATAACTAAAGTTTTGTGACGAATTGCGTTGAAGCCTCCTCAATCATTTTTGTTGCTATATATGTACCTGCTAAAGTGATCAAGAAGAATCAGACTTCAAGTAACTATTTAAGAAGAATTTCAAAGCTGAAAATGCTGATTACAGGACCAATACAAGAAGCATCTACACCCAGTGAGCATTCAAAGTCAAATTTTTTAAAAAGTCCAACTGTTGAAGATTAATTGTACCTGCAAAAGATTCATATGTTCATCTCGTAGCCAAGTCGTGAAGAGACTGAGGAAAGAACAGAAAGCCATAAACCAAGGGGAGCATTGTTGAGACATATTTTAATGGTTTATGCTTTACATTTGGATGATTTCAAGTGTTCTCGGTTTGACCAAAAACAAGGTATTTTCGGTAAAGCCTGGACCGAAATCAATGTGATTTCGGTGGTCTTGGATCAAAGCTTGCTATTGTTTTCGGTGGACTTTAATGTAGATGGGCTCTTGTAATTAGGTCGAATATATATAGTGTATATTTCAGTCGTGATTAAGTATGGGTCGATTTAATTCATTAGACGTGAAGAGAGAGAGAGAGAGAGAGAGATCATTGTGTGCTCACGGCTGCCATTTAGTGAATCTTATGTACCAGTCAATTTGTTAAACAATTGAGTGCATTGAAGACTAATCGTGTTCTTGATTCTTTTTATTGATTGTTTCATAGTCATCACTCGATTAGGATTCCGCATTAATCGAGTAATCGTATTGATACCAAGTTAGATCCGTGGCTTTGGGACTTACAATGGATAAGAAAGAAGGGGACTGCGTAGTGCAAGGCTGTAAGACTTCTACGACCAGGATGATGAGGATGAAGCAAAGCTCCAGACATATCAACCAGGCATAGCAGCTATCAATAGGAAGGCTACAAGATCGAAAAAGATTTGGGTAGAGGTGAGAGATTCAACCATTAATCAGCCCCTCTTGGGGCAACTTGAACACACGCCTACTGAGTCCAAGATCTTAAAATAAATTTCTGTAGAAAAGGAAAAGACGTCGGCCTTTGTTCCTGATAAAGTTCACCTCACAGTAAAAGCAAGTGCAGCCTTGCTGGGTATGTTACCAGCAATGGAAAAGGATCCAGGGTCACTTTACATCAAGGTTACCATTTGTGATGTCATCATCCAGGAAACTCTATTATATGTAAGGGCAAGTGTGAACGTTTTACCTAGACATATATACGACCAGTGTAAGAATGAGGAGCTGGAACCGGCCAAGACTGTTCTGCAGTTGGTTGATCTATCAACTAAGACCTCCAGAGGAAAGTTGACGACTGTGATCATCTAGCTCAGAGAGTTTTTCTACCCAGTGAATTTTGTTAGTCCCGGAAATACCTTTGACACGGTAGCAATCCAAAAGCTTGATTAATGCGGAATCTTAATCAAGTAAATAATAAGAAACAATTTAGAATAAGAATCAACAGATGAATGGATCTTCAAATGCACATGTTTATATTAATGAATCGTCGAGTACATAAGATCTTACACCAAAAACAATAACGAGTTCTCTCTAGCCTCACCAAACTCATGGTAACTCATACATCCTTAGAACACGGCTACCAAACAACTTATATAATAGACCCAATACTAAGCCCAACTATACATCAAGCCCAAAGCTCAAGACACCTAAAGACCATTAAACAAAGCATAAACCACAAAATCTAGCCCAACAATCTCTCCCTTGGTTTATTTCTTTCTGGCCTTCAGGATAAATTCATAAGATCCACATGTGCATCCTTCAGATCCCCTGCCCATAGCTTCTTATCGACAATCTTCGCAGCCATTCCTATAAATTCCTTAGCAGCTACTTCAAAAAGTGGATTCTCTATCATAATCTGTGTACGTGCAAGTCTGTGAACATCTCGTTCGCCAAACTTCAAGAGATCTTTTGGATCAACCAATATTGGGCCATAATTTATGATTGGTTTAATCTTTGCATTTAATCGGGCCAAAATCCAATAGTTTCTGGGCTAAAAAGAAGATTATATGGGCATGAATGGGTTTTTCGGTTGGGTCCGAAATCCCCTTGGTTGTTCGGTAATATTGACCAAAAAACCAGAGGTTTTTCGGTGGCTTCACGGTTTTTCGGCTGGGCCTTGCTGTCATTTGGGCTTAGGGTTTAGGCTAGGTGTCGTAGGGTATTTAAGGCTCCTTGAGTTGTCGTTGTTGTGGTTGATTGCCTTGGGAAGTGTGCTAAGATAGAGAGAATTTCTTGTAGTTAAGCAATCAAGATCTTATGTACTAGACCTTAGAGAAATCAAAAGGTGTGCATTGATGATTGAAATATTCTTGTGTTCTTGTGTTTGATTGATTACTTGATTGGGATTCCGCACCAATCAAGTTTGTGATTGATACCTTGTGAGGATCTTGGACTTACAATTGGTATCAGACCCTCAAAACCTTGTGTTTTTGGGTGTTTTGGTATCAATCTTATCATTTCCTTTGCTTGGATCTTGGAGATTTTTGATGATTTTGGGTGTTTTGATATGTTTTGGATGAGTTTTGGCCTGTTTGGGTGTTTTTGTTCTTGGTGTTCATCGTGTTCTTCGCAATCTTCGAGCAAAAATCATCAAAAACTGAGTTTTTGATCCAAAACGGCGCTTTTGCGATTTGTTAGTGCAATTTTCAGATCTGATCTGGGTTGTTCGGTCACGCTCCATAGTTGTTCGGTGGCGGCGCTGAATCGGTTAGGTTTTCTGAAGTGTTTCCGTCCATTAAGAGTTTTTCGGTGAGCTCATTAAGAGGTTTTTCTATGCATCTAGGGTTTCAAGGTTTTTTGGTCAGAAGAGTTTCTCGACCGAGTTTGTCGGTTAATTGTTGTTAGGTGTAGGCTGTTCGGTGTAGGTTGTTCGGTCTAGCTGGTTTTTCGGCCTTTTTAGGAGGTCAAAATTTTGTTTTTCGGCAGAATTTTTTTTGGGGGTTTTCGACCAATTTTCTGATATTTCAGTCTCGTTTTCGGTCATTGTGCTGTTGACTTAGTGTTTTTTTGTTTGACTTCTTAGTTTACTTTTGGCGTTTTTCAGTTCATCTTCAATGGATTTGACTACTACCAATTTGCATTCCGATATCGATACCGTGATGGGTACTGTTACCCGTATTTCCAGACTGTTAAATGCTGAAGGCTTTGATGAATGAAAATTTAGATTTGAGAAATATGTAAAAATGAAGGACAACAAGATATGGAGAAGCATTGTGAGAGGTCCGATTATAATAACAAATACACTTAAGGATGGTATGGTGATTATAAAGTCTCACGAAGAATACTCGGATGAAGATTTCGAATTAACTGAAGTTGATGATCGTGCCCTCGCTACTCTCACAATGGCTCTTTCTTCTGATATCGCTCACGGATGCAGGGAATACAAATCTGCCAAGGCCTTGTGGGAAGTACTGATTAAGGTTTATGAAGGCAACGAGGACATGAGACAAAGCAGACAGGATCTGCTTAGACAAAGATTTAATATGTTTAATCATGTTCTCGGGGAGACTTGAAATTCAGTTGCAACACTTTATCACTCTCAACACTGAGTTGAGTACTGCTGGAATAGTGCTGTCGAAATCTAAAATCAACAAGAAGGTGTTGAACTCCCTTCCAAGAAGTTGGGATATGCATGTGGCCGTGATCAAGAAGACGAACGATCTGAATTGTTTCTCTCTCTGAAGCTTTGTCTGTCATCAAAGCATGTGATATGGATGACAAACAACAAGAGATAAACCATGTGAATTCTTATCAATCTGCCAACCTAGGTGTTTCTACAAACAGTGCCTTTTCTGATTTGCCTACTCAAGCTCCAGTTTATCAAGCTTCTTCCTCTTCCAGCAAGCCGTTGGTATCTCCAGGCCCCTCAGTTCCTGTTACTCCAGCTCCAACTCTTCCCAAAGGAACCGAAGAAAATTTAAACGTGATGACTGGTCTCCTAAATTTCTATAATGCTCTCATGGCTGGTGAACTGGTTTAGCCTATGATGTCTGGAGATCTTGACCAAGTCAATCCCTATGATATTGAAGAGATGGACATCTCCTGGCATTTCGCTATGGCAGTATTCAGGGCAAAGAAGTTCACACAAAGGACAGGCAGAAACAATTGGGCTGCCAACAATGGAGACAGGAAGACGGGTTTCAACAAAGCAAATCTTCGATGTTACAACTGCAACGAGTCTGGTCACTTTGCTCGTGAATGTACTAAGCCCAGAATGGAGAATGCTGAGAGAAATCTAGTGCCTGTCGGAAATAATCATGAGGCTGCTCCCCAGAACAATGAAAGAGCAATGATGGCACAACAAGTTTCTTGCGATGACCAGATGCAAGCCTTGAACCTAAATGATGGTGGTGGAGCATACTTGGTGCAGATAGAATGAAACATGGATGCTGATGCTGCAGAAGAACAAATGATGGATCTGCAATTTGCTCTCATGGTTTCTACTACTCCTGCTTCTACCACTGCCAAGACTGAGGTTAGTGAAGTTTCATTCTCTTCTCAATGTTCTATTGATATAATTGCAAAGTATCATGAACATAATGATCATCTTATTAAAGAAGTGTTTAACCTTGCAAATGATGTTTATAATGCTAAAAAGAAACTGAAACCTCTACAAAAAAACTTGATGCTAAAACGTCTGATTTTAAGAAAGTTCAAGAGGAATGGAGTACTGTAAGCACTCGATATCGTTGTGAAAAAGAATCAATTGCTAAATTAACTGCCGAACTTGACACATGGAAAACAAATTTCAATGATGCTGAATTTAAGTTTTTAAAAAATTCGATGTGTAAAGCGAAGTAGTTAGGTCTATGATTAAACATCAAACTAAATGGGCTAGTAAACAGGGTGAAGGAATTGGGTATAGATATGTCCCACCTCCTTTTAACAATAATTTTACTCCATCTCTTGAAATCGAAGAGTCCGAGGAATGTTATCTCTCGAATTTCATCAAAAAGAATCAATATGGCACCGTTGAGAATAATAAACCGAACTCTACTGATGCTTCTACCTCATGTGCAGATAATTTGAAAGAGAAAGATGAGAAGAAGGAAGACAAGAGTACTTTTGATTCTGTTCAAACTTGTTCTAAGACTAATGATTTTGATTCGCCTATTCTGAATTTGTCTGTTAAAACTGCTATAATTGTTAGACCTTTTAAAATTCGTAATACTGTTAATTTTCATAATTCTAGGTTTAAAAATTCTAATAAATGTTCTATTGCATGTTTCTTTGTGTGGAAATGCTTTGAATATATCTTGACCTGGACAAACATCCTCTACCCCTGTTAAAATACAAACCTGTTTTAACTGTGGAATCGCTGGTCACATTGCTAGAAATTGTCTCTGATATCTGTATGCAAATCAACATGAACAGTTTTGGCAAAACGTGCCAAGGGGGAGATCTTATAAAAGAAAACCCTCGAGGTCATGTTCTCGGAATAAAAATTGGAATGATGTGAAAGCCAAGAATCAAACTGCTCAATACAAAAGGCTGTTTGAAGAAATGACTGTGCCTTACCAAATTTTGTAAGATCAAAGTCATCTCAAGAATCAACTTCAAATAGACGTTTTGATTTCAAATCTGATGCCAAAGTTCCCATCTGGTCCAAGGATAAAAGATTTAAATCAAATTATAGATGGGTTCCTAAAGGCAGCATTCCAAAATCTATTGTGAATTCTCCATTATTTAACAATCGTGATATGAGTTTAGAATCTGTAAAATGTATCGATAGTTTGGGTCAACCCAGTTTTCGAATGGACTGAGTTCCTAAATCTAATTAATCCCACAACTTGTGCAGGAACATATGTGGAGGAATATCAGTAGACCCTGGTATCTTGATAGCGGTTGTTCAAGACACATGACATGCGACATGTACCAATTACACAATGTTGAAAACTTTAATGGTGGATGTGTTTGCTTTGCGGGAGGTGAAAAGGGAAAGATCACCCAAATAGGAATTGTATCGAATGGTGTGTTGAAATTTGAGAACGTGAACTTTGTACCTGAGCTCAAGCAGAGTCTGCTGAGCGTTTATCAAATCTGTGACAAAGGTTTTCAACCCACTTCACGAAGAAGGAATGTATGATATTGAAACCTGGTGTTGTCATTCCGAAGGAGTGGATTCTTGTTAGATCCGAACGAAAGAGCAATGCTTATATCATCGACATGAATCACAACACTCCTGAAAACGTCACTTGCTGATTCTCAAAAGCTTCTGAACAGAGTGCCATGCTATGGCATCGACGTCTTGGTCACGCCAATGCAAAAAATTTGAATCGTCTTGCGAAAAATGAACTTATCTGTGGGCTTCCCATCAAAGACTTCGTCACATTTGAAAAATGTGTTGCCTGTGCTCAAGGCAAACATCATCGGAAGTCACATTAGCCCAAATTGGTCAACTCCATTGACTCGCTCCTTCAACTGATTCACATGGATCTCTTTGGCCCTGTAAACGTTCTCAGTATTAATAAAAGCTCTTATTGTTTAGTTATAACTGATGATTACGCATGTTTTATTTGGGTTTTCTTTTTGAAGCAAAAGAGTGAAACTACTGAGCTGGTTAAGAGATTCGTCACCTTAATAGAGAATCAAACGAATCAGAAAGTGAAGGCAATTCAGTGCGACAATGGGACTAAATTCAAGAACGCGGTTATGTATAAATTTTGTGCAGATAAAGGAGTGCAACGTCAGTACAGTGCTACTGGTACACCTCAACAAAATGGTGTTGCTGAGCGTCGAAACAGAACTTTAATTGAAGCTGCACGCACCATGCTCTGCGATTCTAAGTTACCGTTGTTCTCTTGGGCTGAAGCAATCAACACGGCTTGTTATGTTCAGAACCGGGTCATCATCAACAAGCGCCAAATGAAGACTCCGTGCGAGATTCTTTATGGTCATAAACCATCTGTTGCATATTTCCGTTCTTTTGGTTGTCCTTGCACCCTTCTTCATCTTGAAGCTACACCAAAGTTCAACTCTAAAGCAGATGACTGTTACTTTGTTGGATATGTCGGTAAAACTGCCTATCGGGTGTATAACAAGGTTCCTAAACAGATCGTGGAATTGTTTGATGTACGGTGGCTAGAGGAGAATCAAACGGATGCTCGAGTTGCTCCCGACTGGACATTCAACTATACAGAATTGTTTAAGTCTTTTAATGTGTTTTCTGATGTTGTCTCAGGTACACAGGCATGTCCAAGTGGAGTCAATAGAGATGAAGATGAGGAAATCATTGCTGATCCCATCATACCGCCCTTGATTTTTGAAGATCCTATTCTTAACGATGGTGCATCTCCTGTTTCCACTTTGATTTCAACTGAAGCTCCTGCTGACTCATCCCAGATTGTTAGTGAACCACCAGTTGCTGAAGCATCTGCCACTCCTGAAGGCGTTATCAATTCTGAACCTGCTGATATTTTCAACTCCACACTCATGGACTCCCTCTTTCCCGAGAGAATTCCCAATAAGTATGTAGCCAGTACCGCCCACGATTTCAGAGACTCCGACAGAGGTACTTCAGGCTCAGGCAGAACTTAAAACATAACAAACCTTCCAGTTTCTTCTGCTTCGCTCGAGCACGCTATTTCTTCAAAAGTACAACGCGACTACCCGATTGATAATGCCATTGGCTCTTTTGAAGATGGGGTTCAAACCAGAAGCCAGATCGGTCTTGTCAACGAGTGCCTCTACTCATGCTTTATCTCACAAATTGAGCCGAAGAATGTGGAGATGTCACTTAATGAACCAAGTTGGGTGGACGCAATGCATGAAGAGCTCAACCAGTTCGAAAAGCTGAACATTTAGCAGTTGGTGGAACTATCCGAGGGCAAAAAGTCTCTTGATACAAGATGGGTTTTTTTGCAACTAGCAAGATGATTCAGGAGTTATTATGCGAAACAAGGCATGCCTGGTTGTACGCGGTGTCCGTCAGATTGAAGGTCTTGATTATACGGAAGTGTATGCCCCGGTTGCACGATTAGAAGCGATTCGAATTTTCCTCGCATATGCCTCCAACATGAACTTTACTATATACCAAATGGACGTTAACACTGCTTTCTTGTACGGTGAGGTGAAAGAAGAGATTTATGTTGATCAACCTCCCGGTTTTGTCAACTCTAAGTTTCCGAATCATGTCTACAAGCTGGATAAGGCTCTCTATGGTCTTCATCAAGCTCCCCGTGCCTGGTATGCAACATTGACGGATTATATAATGCAGCATGGTTACCCTCGAGGCACCATTGACCAGACGCTGTTCATCAAGCGTGAAATGTCCGACCAAATTGTCGTCCAGATCTACGTGAGGCCTTGTGTAAAGAATTTGAGCAAGTGATGAAGAAGCGATTCGAGATGAGTTCGCTGGGTGAAATGACGATGTTCCTTGGGTTGAAAGTAAAGAAAAGTTCAACGGGTATTCTGCTTCATCAAGGAAAGTATGTGGAGGATATTCTTGCGAAGTTTAACCTCAAGGATGCTAAAGTTGCTAACACTCCAATGGCTGAGCGACATCTGCTGACTTCAGACCCAGATGGCCAATCTGTTGATCAAACATATTACCGTTCTATGATTGGATCTCTAATGTATCTGACGGCCAGCAGACCAGATATCGTTTTTGCAGTCTGCCAGTGTGCTCGACATCAGGCTAATCCAAAATTCTCTCATTTAACTGCTGTCAAACAGATCTTTAGATACCTCAAAGGGAGACCTAAGTTAGGTCTCTGGACGGCCAGCAGACCGGATATCTTTATGCTTTTTCAGATAGCAATTATGGGGGATGCGACATTGAAAAAAAGTCCACTAGTGCTGGATGTCAATTCTTAGGAGACCGATTGATTTCCTGTCAATGCAAGAAGCAGCAGACCGTGTCAAGTCTATAGCTGAAGCTGAGTATGTTGCTGCCTCGGCCTGTTGTTCTCAAGTCATTTGGATGGAGCATCAACTTCTTGACTATGGTATGAACTTTGTTGATAGTCCCATATTTTGTGATAATGATGCAACTATCCAAATTGTCAAAAACCCTGTTCAGCATTCTAAGACCAAGCATATCGACATCAAAATACATTTTATTCAAGATTGCTACGAGCGAAAATTGATTCATTTGGAACCAATTAAAACAGATAACAATGTGTCAGATTTGTTCACAAAACCATTTGCAAAAGCTCGGTTCGATATGCTTGTTGAACTTTTAAAAATGATACGCTTTGATGACTATTAAATCAGTTCTGTAAATATTTTACTATATTTTTTCTTTAGTTAAATTTGTTCATGGTTTTTACTTTCGCAATTCTCTTCCATGCACAAATTTAGGGGGAGAATTAAAAACAAAACTTTAAAAATACAAAAATATTTTTTTCTTTATGTCTTTATTTTAAGAAAATTTAAAAATCCAAAAACATTTCTTACCTACCGACAATGCACCGAGTTATACCACTCACTGCTGAGTTAACACTTAAGTGCTAGTGATTCTTACTGTTATACCATAGTAAGTTTGAAGCATTGACAACCATTTATTAACCAAATCTAATGGTTTCTTCTGCAACACAAACTTCTAGACACTTTGAGAGAAACCACTCAGAGTCGAGAGTTAAAAAGTCTGTGTCGATGGTTAGATTAAATACCGAAATCTATCACACGCACCAATCCATTCTTAACCACCTCTATCTTTCTGCTACAAGAAATAGACGATTCATCACTTTAAAACCAAGTGGTGATGATATTTCGAAACTCTATGCCGGTGACCTCTGCTACAACACCAGTAGTAGATGTGAGGCATCAAAAACCATTCTTAACTACTAAGCTTCTAAATTCAAGAGTTGGATGACTTAGTGTAATACACCATACACTGATGACAATTCGAAAGTCTAGCCGATGGTTATGCCTAATAACCAAGACATATTAAACGCTCATACCACCCTTGACCCAATTCTTCTTCTAATACAGATGTTCGTGACTCAATGTGATATTACCTTGCATTGATGAAACATTAAAACTCTTGGTCAGTGACTCAATGTGATACCGTTGAACGTCTCTCCAAGAGCTAAGTTAACTTGTTGACTTGTCAACTGCATTGAGATCGCTGATCAAGGATATACAGGGGCCAAAATCAAAACGGCCACGAGTAGTTCACCGATACTCAAACAATCGCAGTGCGTTCCCTCGGGTTCATACAGATACTGCGAGAAGTCTCATTTTAAACCAAGGATGAATCCTTGAACAACTGTGGTGAGAGTTTATAACTCTGTGACCCACAGGATTTGCGATCATTCTTCGTATCGAGAAGCGTCAGCAAGAAGTGAAGTTTGAAAGTTTCGACATTAACATGTTGTTCCTGAAGAAGGCGAAACTTAATTCCATGTGACAAGCTGCTTAAATTCCTCCCCAGTCAGTTTTGTTGCTACATTCGCACATTCATATGATCTAGAGTAAAAAATTGAAGATTCAGACTCCAGTCAAGATCAAAGTCAAATCAGAAGATGGATGTGCTGATTCATGACCTACGCTGAAGACCGGCTAGCCCAATGAACTTTCAAAGTCAAATCTGAAGACTGTCCGATACCGAAGATGAAGTTGTCTCTGCAACGCGATGAAAGCTATCAACATCTATACTCGTCACCTGCAAAGGGGGAGATTGTTATGCTAAGGGGGAGATTGTTGAAATGCTCTGCAGTGTACAACCGAAGTCAAGTTCAAGATAGAGCTCGAAGACAAATGAAAGCATTAAACCAAGGGGGAGATTGTTGGGCCATAATTTATGATTGGTTTAATCTTTGCATTTAATCGGGCCAAAATCCAAGAGTTTCTGGGCTAAAATGAAGATTATATGGGCATGAATGGGTTTTTCGGTTGGGACCGAAATCCCCTTGGTTGTTCGGTAATATTCACCGAAAAACCAGAGGTGTTTTGGTGGGCTTCATGGTTTTTCGACTGGGCCTTGCTGTCATTTGGGCTTAGGGTTTAGGCTAGGTGTCGTAGGGTATTTAAGGCTCCTTGAGTAGTCATTGTTGTGGTTGATTGCCTTGGGAAGTGTGCTAAGATAAAGAGAGAATTTCTTGTACATAAGCAATCAAGATCTTATGTACTAGACCTTAGAGAAATCAAAAGGTGTGCATTGAAGATTGAAATCTCCTTGTGCTCTTGTGTTTGATTGATTACTTGATTGGGATTCCACATCAATCAAGTTTGTGATTGATACCTTGTCAGGATCTTGGACTTACAACCAGACAAAACTGATTATTCTTCAGACGAATCACAGTAGTAGACGTCGCTGCATCGTATACCCAGAACTCCATCGTATCGAGAGAACCATCTGGTAAAGGCTTGGATATAGGAACTGACTTGACTTTAGCAGTGGGAGGCGACATGACATGTACCACGGTCTTGTTTGTACGAGGGTTAATGACACCCCTAGCTTTCTTTGTGAAGGAGGAGGCAGTCTTCACCCCAGCAAAGCCCTGCTTAGCTTGATCTTCTAGAAATCTCTTAAAAAACCAAGCCATGGTGTCATTGGATGGATTGTGGAAAGGAGCTTGAATAACTCTAGTCAGATCAATCTTAGTCTAGGGCATAAAATCAACCTTCTTCTTGTAATACTGTACATTTCCACTTCCTCTCTTTACGAACCACATCTCCTTTTCTGTGTCATATACCCACACCCTTATGCGAGTGCGATCTCCATACTTGTCAGAAAAACGTTTTCTCACATCTTCAACAAACATCTCATATGGATCGGATGAGGTCACGTTTTGATAAGAGTTACATGATCAACAAATCAACATTTGGACGTCTTTGTTGATCAATCCTCCTCTGTTTCTCTCGTCTTTCTTCAGTTGTACTTGGGCCAGTAGACAAGTATTGATTAATATTTTCATGAGGGGCAGGTCAAATGACTCTTTCGCTTGAGGGCTGTGAAGCTGGATCAGCAGGACTGGAGCTGGAAGCAGCACTCATGTTACCTTCATCTCTCAGGGATTGGAATTCATCACCAAATTTTTTAAATAAACGTTGCTTCATATCAAAGTATAAAGCAGTCAACGGGGTCATTGATAACAGCGGGGTCATTGATAACAGCAACACCTGATTGAGAAGGATTCAATTCAGTTTTCTAAGGAATATCAATTGTGGTTTCGCCTTGCTTAGGGACATAAGTATCTTGTTGAATAAGGTCTTCAATCTCTTGTTCTGTCAACTGATTTTCTTTCGTCGCTTGATTCTCTTCCGTCGCTGGAGTCTCGTCGTCATCAAGAATTGCAATCTCTTAAATTGAAAATTGAAACTTGGGCTGAGAACTTTCCAAGTTTGTTTCGGTTGCAGGTACTTCTGGTGCTTCTTGAGTGTCTTCTCTCTTAGAAAATCTTCTGAATTTCACTAACTCTTTCAACCCTTGATAGGCTACTCTTGCAGATTTCCTTGATTGCTTCACGAGTCCAAAGGTGTTGGGACCCAAACCTTTAATATCTAGAGTATTAGGCGTCCTTTCAATTTGAGGATACCTTTTGTTGAGAATCATTTGAAGAAACCTGGGGTAAATCAAAACAGGTACTTCTTCTTTCCCTGGAGGTTGCTCTGCATTTCTTCGAAAATATATTTTGAAAAATTGTAATCCCAATCCATCGAAAGAGCAACAATGGCTGATGTCGCAGTCTGGCTGATCTCATCAGATCCTCCCTTCCTTCCAGAAATACAACTCACAAAAGAGTGTGCTAGAGATCTCTAGAAAGGTGGAAGCAGCTTCTTCATAGTGGGAGGATAGGATCCTTCATAGCAAATTTTCTCCTAGGCCTCCTTGACACGATCAGCTGCAAATTTAGTTGGGAATCCAAGTGCATCACCAAATTCAAGCACCTCTTGAATTTTCTAGCTCAGAGATAATCACTTTCACTTCGTTCACGGTTGATTCCACAGTGCCAGCTCCATCTGCTCCTTGTTTGTTGATCGCAACATTTTTCCAGAAATCGGTTATCATGTCCTTGTGGATAAGTGGACTGGCACGAAGGGCTTGAGAGATACGGCATGAATTAAGCCCTGTGATCATTGACTGGAACTCTTTGTGGGCAGTAGGTGGATCCAGCAAGTAACCGACAATGTTGTGGGAGTCTGCGAATTTGAGGGATGAGGATTCAGCCATTTTATGTGCAATAAACTGACCAAGTGAGAATTAATTTAAAATAAATTAATTTTCCTCAATAAAATTAATTTCTCAATTTGATTTTCTTAATAAATTAATTTTTCCAATTAATTTTCTCAATTAATTGGTCCTGAAAAGCGATTTCATTCAAAAGCATGGTCAAAATGGTGAAAGTTGAGATATTTCAGTCAAAAGCGGATAAATTCGGTCAAACATGAACGATTTCGGTCAAAGTTGGCCGATTTTGGTCAACTTTGTCTATTTTGGTCCATGTCAGTCAATCTCGGTCGGGTCAGTTCAGGTTCAGACAGATCTCGGTCAAAACTGGGTCATCCGATAACCTGGTGACGTCATCAGGGGCGAAATCGATGAAACCCTTCGCAAAGTTTCCACCGAGAACATGCAAATTGGACCAAAATCTGCAAAATAGAGAATCTAACACCACGGATGAAAAAGTCAACACGATCGACAAAAATGAGGGTTTTCGGAGATGAAGAGAGAGAGAGAGAGAGAGAGAGAGAGAGAGAGAGAAAGCGATTTAGAGAAGTTAGGGTTTTAAAGAAAGGGACGAGAACCCTTGAGGTGGAAGAAATGAGGGTTTAAGTACAAAACCCTAATAACATTGTGGGCCCCAAGAGTTATCGGCCCATGAGGCCACATAGAATAAGAAGGTCCACTCGATTTCGGTCCAATGCACAACAAGATGTCTTTGATTCTTCGTTTCGAAACTTAAAAATATAAAATAAAATAAAATAAATAAACATAATTTATTTTCAACTTAAAAGTTTTAAATTTTTAAATTTTTAAAATTTTAATTTGTTTTTATTAAATTTTAAAACATCAAAATTAAAACTAAAGTAAAATAATTAAAATAAAATTAAAAATGACTTAAGACAAAAATTAAAAGAAATTGTATGAACTGAACGTACAATAGTCTAATTAAACCTACCACAATTTCAAGCTCGTCCCAAGTTTAGTTGATATTATCAGGATAGAGTTACACTTTTTCATCACAAGCAAGACTCAACACAGTCATGTTACAAAATAATTTTTCTTAAAGCTGTATATATACAACTTACAGTTTATAAAAAGACATGAATGTTTATTGTGTCGAAAAATCGCCAACCCGGATAATATTTTAACGATTTCGTTTAAAACAGTTGGATCTAGGCGCTACCCAACTCAACTAAAACCAACTGGCGATAGAAGAGGCACATACCCGCACCATATAGTGCATTTAGCCCTCTAGTGCCTGCAGCAACTCCACGAGCGCCTACGGCATTCGACTGCGACTTGGCACATGCCTACGACGCCGCGGGGCTGAGCATTTCTGCCCCAACAATCCCCCCCTCAGAAATTGCTACCTGAGAGAACCAACCCGCGACCATAGCTCTGATACCACTTGTTGAATCTAGGCGCTACCCAACTCAACTAAAACCAATTGGCGATAGAAGAGGCGCATACCCGCACCATATAATGCATTCAGCCCTCTAGTTCCTGAAGCAACTCCACGAGCGCCTACGGCATTCGACTGCGACTTGGCACATGCCTACGTCACCGTGGGGCTGAGCATTTCTGCCCCAACAAAAACACCTTTTCCAATTTCTTCACTTTGAAACATGAAAAAGCTTTTTCTCAAAAATTGACCCCTCAACAAAATTTCCATAACATACATAGTCTATCTCCCCTTTCTAATCGAGAAACTCTTTGGTTAACTATCTCTTTTCCCTAAGCTTATGTTCTTTTTGAGTTCACACTCTTACATGTTTTACTCCCTCTTTTGACATGTGTATCATTGACATCTTTTAAGGTGTTCTTACACAATTTTCATTAATGCTCCTTGGTGCATCATTGACATCTTTTGAGGAGTTCTTATACAATTTGCATTGATGCTCCTTAGGTTTACTCATGTGGGCACATTGGCCTCTTTTAAGGTTTCTAATTTAGGCTAATCTTGTGCCTCTTTTCATTTAAATCTAGTGACCTTTTTCACATGTGTGCTCGTTGGCATCTTTTAGCCTAAACCTCGACACTGTTTTCAGTGTGGGTTGTGACACTGGGGACTCACTCAGCAAATCAAGATAGTATACTAAAAGTCTCTCTCAATCCGAAACATTTGGGGAAGCCAAGTTCAATAAACCATGTATGTAGAGGAAATTGGGTAGACACCGATTTTTAGACAATGCCGTTTTCTTTTCAGCTTGAAGTATAATGAACCCTTTTAAGCTAATGGTGATAGTACACAAACCAGATAGACGACCACAAAAACCATTCATAATCCTTAAACATACACTAAGCCATTTATATATCTCTTCAATTCTAATTATTTCATTTTGCAATATATGTGAGTCACATTTGGCTTGAAAAGAAGCTATTTTTATTCTCATGAATACCATTAGACCAAACCAGGACAAGCTTAGCAAATAAAGTAGAATTAGACATATTTTTGTAATTTTTAACTTTTAGTTTTTATCTAGGATTTAATTCCCCCCCACCCCCCAATTTGCATAAAGATTATTTTTGGATTTTTGAATTTTATAATTTTTATATTAACTCTCCCCCTAAATTTGTGCATAGAGAATAGATACTTAAATATATGAAAATATTTCACAGAAAATTAATTTTCAGTCATCGAAATGAATCATCAAGAAAATCCTATACGCACATCAAAACGAAAAAGATATGAGTGTCAAGAGAATTCAAACAGTATTTCAGCAATTGAGTTGAAGAACCTCGTTAGTTACTGTCCCCATTTGAGTGAACTTTAATTTTTCCTTTCTCGCAAAGGACACATACTCTCCATTAAAATTCTGAATGATGTGCAGTAAAGAGATGTCTCCTATCATGTGCTTGGAACAGCCATTATCAACATACCAAGGTCTGATGCTATTCCTCCATGGCTGCTCATGCACAAGATGCAGGATTAATTGCTTTTGGGAACCCAGTCCATTTTGAAACTAGGTTGACCATTTCCATCTGCACTTGATACTCTTTCCCATACCATATCCGGTTTATCAAAGAAAGAACAATAAGAATTGTCAGAACTCTTATATGATTTGGAAATAAGGTCTTTGGGTACCCAACGGTAATTTGGCTTCAGTCTCTTATTGTTTAACTAGATAGGTGCTTCTGTAAGTCTTGAAATCACTAGATCTAACAAGTATCAATCAATAACTTCAATGCGAATTAAGAACACGGTGTAAGCTTCTGTAAGTCCCAATCGAGTATGAATCTGAAACTGTTAATCAAAACGAACTAAGAACACAGTGTAAACTTCAATGCACTCAATTATATAAATCAATCGACTGGTACATAAGTTCTTGATCGATCTCTCTTCACTCTCGTAGTTGTGCTCTCAATCTCGACCCACTGTAATAATGACTAACAAAATACATTATATACTGACCTAATACAAAAGCCCACCTAAACATAAGGTTTTCCTAAATCAGTAGCCCAAGCCCACCGAAATCAATGTTGATTTTCGATCCAACACAACCTAGAACCCATGGTTTTCGGTCCACAACGGAAAACACCCTTTTGTTTCTTAAATGCGAATTAAGCCTTTCCAAATGCAAAGCATAAACCAAAAATTGTGTCCCAATAAGCTCCCCCTTGGTTTATTGCTTTCTTTGTTCTTCAAACTTTCATTATTAGGCTCCGCGTGTCATCTTCAGTAGTTGGACTTTCTTCAAAAATTTGATTTTGAACGCTCATTAGGTAAAGTGGCTCTTGTAATGATTCCGTAATCAGCACTACCGATTTGAATTTCTTCTTAGATAAACACGTGGAGCCTGATTCTTCTTGATCACTTCAGCAGGTACATAGATAGTAATAGAATTGATTAAGGAGGCTTCAACGCAATTCGACATAAAAATTTCAGCTTCGCCTTGCTTCGGGGTTGAAACGTTGTGTTGAAAATTAAACTTCACTTCTCCTTCCATCACTTGAAAATCTTCATTTGATTGTCTTTGATTATTACTGGCGCTTCATGAAACATAACGATGACCAAAAATCATGTGGGTCACAGAGTCATAACGACCCTTCTCGCCACAGTTGTTGAAGGACCCATCCTTGGCTCAGGAGGAGACTACTCGCAGTATCTATATGTACACGGAGGAACGCACTGCGATTGATTGAGTATCGAAGAACTACTCGTGGCCGTTTTGATTTTGGAACCTACATATACTTGATCAAATATCTCAATCCAGTTAACAAGTAACAAGTTAACTTGGCTCTTGGCGAGACGTTCAATGGTATCTAAATCTCTGTGGAGTGTACCATCCTGGTGCCAATTTAGGATTCTGGTGAAGTGTTGGGGTCTCACAGCTATTGTGGTAGTCAACAATGATCACTGGCCCAGTGTTTTGATGTTTCATCAATGGGAGGTAAAAGCCAGATTGAATCATGCACATCTATATTAGAAGAATATAGGGTTAAGAATGGTATGAGCGTATAATATATCTTGGTTTGAGATATACCCATCGGCTAGAGTTGCGAATTGTCATCAATGTATGGTATAGTACACTGAATCATCCAACTCTAAATTGGAAGATCTGTTGGCAAGAAAGGTTGTTGATGCCTCACATTTACTATTGGTGTTATAGTAAAGATCATAGGCATAGAGTTTCAAAATATCATCAACATTTGGCTTTAAATGATGAATCATCTATTTCTTGCATCAGAAGATAGAGTGGGTAAGAATGGACTCGTGCGTGTGATAGACTATTGTATGCAATCTAACCATCGGCACAGAGTTTGTAACTCTCTACTATGAGTGGCTTAACTCAAAGTGTCTAGAACTTAAGTATGAGAATAATTTAGATGGGTTAAGAGAGGTTGTTAGTGCTTCATACTCATTGTGGTGTACCAATGAGAATCATCAGTACTTGTTATTTATCTCAGCAGTGAGTGGTAGAACTCAGTGCGTAGTCGATTGATAGGGTAAGGAATGTCTTGGTGAATCACGGTGAAAGTGAAACACATCATTGACACAAGAGATTTTGATTTGTATTCCTGACTGGTATAGATCAGGAACACCGACGATCGTGCAAATTTGTGTAAATCTAAAATAAACTAAGTAATTTTAAAAAACATATTTTTGGATTTTTCTAGAATTGAAAAAGAAAAACATAAAAGGAAAAACATATTTTTGAATTTTATAATTTTTTTGTTGTTTTTAATTCTCCCCCTAAATTTGTACATAGAGGGGAACAAACAAAAATGAACAAATTTAACAAGAAAAAAATTTACAAAATTTACAAGAATTGATTTGTAGGTCATCGAAACGAATCATCTTGAATTTCGGAACGAAGTTACCTTTTCAATCATCAACACATTGTTAGTTACAGTCCCCATTTGCGTGATCATGCCTTTCTCCCCTCTCGCAACAGACACATACTCTCCATTAATATTCAGAATGTTGTACAATTGAGAGATGTCTCCTGTCATGTGCCTGGAACAGCCACTATCAACAGACCAAGGTCTGATGATGTACCTCCATGCTACTCCTGCACAAGATGCGAGATTAATTTGTTTTGGGAACCCAGTCCATTTTGAAACTGGGTTGACCATTACTATCCACATTTCGTTACTCTTTCCCATGACATATCCTGTTTATCAGATAAGAATGAAGAAATAACAGGAAGTTGGGTTAATTTGGAAACTTGACTTTTAGGAACCCATCAATAATTTGGTTTAAACACGTTATTATTTAACCAAATGGGAGCTTGAACACTTGACTTTCAAATTCTACCCTTTGCTTTGGGTTTACTTTTCAAGTGTGAGCTTGAAGATGATCCTTGAGATGAATTTAACCTCACTCTTGCAGGTTTGGTAAAGGCATCTCTCGAATCTGATTTCCTATCGGTCGTGTCCCTATTGTCATTTTGGTTCTGAGTCTTGACCTTTTTGGCATTCCAGTCACCGTCTCGTGAACATGACCTCGAGGGATTTCTTTTGTAAGATCTCCCTCTTGGCACATTCCGCCAAAATTGTTCATAATAGGGAACGTATGGATGATGTGGACAATTTCTAGCAATGTGACCTGTAGTACCAAAGTTAAAACACATTTATCTCTTCAAATAAATGAGATTGTGACTTGGTCCTTGTCCAAAAGAATTTTTCTAGGAATTACCACAAGCACAAGCGCAAGCACATTTATTGGAAATTGGTCTTGGTCCAAAAGGAATTTCACCCTCTTTCACAAATTTTTGTGGTTCAAATTTTCCAACATTTGGATTTTTTAGAATTCAAAACATCACTACAAGTTTTAGAATGATTAACAGTTTTTGATTCTTGGTTCACACGATTATTTGAAACATCAGAAAATGAAATATTTATTTTTGAAGAGTTTTTGACAGAACTAGGATCATTTTTTCCTCCTTGTTTGCATCTTCCACTATTACATCATCTTCACAAGAAGTAGAAGCATTAGTAAAGTTCACCTTAACACAATCAGTGGAGCTGGATTGATCAGTCTGAACTGAAACAGTTTCAATGGACTGCTCTGTCTCTTTGGTTTCAAGGGTCGGGGTATATTTATCGTTAAAAGGGATGGAACATTTTTATACCCTAGACCCTCACCATGATTAGTTTTCCACTTTAGCTGGTGTTCAATCATTGACTCAACATTCGCACTTGGCACATCAAAATTTTTATAATTAAAATCAGCATCGTTAAATTTGGCTTTCAATGCGTCAAGTTCGGCAGTCAGTTTGGCAATTGTTTCTTTAGCATAACTATATCGACCACTTGTTATACTATGCTCCTCTTGTAATTTTTTAAAGTCTGATGTTTGATTTTCCAACTTTTCTTTAAGAGGTTTCTGTTTCTTTTTAAGGTTATAGATTTCATTATTAAGATTAAAGATCTCTCTAACTGATCTATCATTTTGCTCACGATATTTATTAACCTTATCTATGCAAAATTGAGAGCAAGAAGTTTCACTAACCTCTTTGGTGCTTGGAGTGTGGAGACCATGAAAGCGAAGTCCAGGTTCGTCATCTGTTCCTTAGCCACTTCTTCTTTTTCATCCTCTTCAATCTGCGCTAGATTGGCTCTTTCTTCATTTGTCAGATTGAGAGCCTGTATCTGATCCTCCCACGAAAATTGCT
Source organism: Cichorium intybus (assembly GCA_023525715.1). Classification (NCBI taxonomy): domain Eukaryota; kingdom Viridiplantae; phylum Streptophyta; class Magnoliopsida; order Asterales; family Asteraceae; genus Cichorium; species Cichorium intybus. The sequence continues at coordinate 82,466,350 of CM042011.1, forward strand.
GTGCCACGATAGCTCTGTCATCCTTCTAAGATGCATCTCTGTTGTTTCCAGTAGGACCTAACAGCCTTCCAGCATTGCCTTCCATCCTTGGCTTGGTGTACTCACGAGCAAAGTGACCAGGCTCGTGGCAATTGTAGCACCTTAGCTTGTTCTTGTTCATTCCAACCGTCTTGTCCACGTTCACTCCCCAGTTGTTCCTCCTTGTTTGCTGAGTGAACTTCTTAGCCCTGAACACCGCCATGGCAATCTGCCATGAGATGTCCATCTCTTCCATATAATCTGGATGTATCTGATCAAGTTCTCCAATTAAAACAGGAGGAACTAAATCACCAGCAACGAAAGCATTAAAAAAGTTCATGAACGCAACCATTAGAGTCATATTTTCTTCAACTCCTTTGCCTACAGCTAGAGTCTATGATGTGAGCATTGCGGTGGAACTTGACCTGGAAGCTGCTATTTGTAAATCAGATGATGATGTGGCATGATGTGTGGGCACGACAGAGAATGCAATATTTGTGGAAACTCCTATGTTGGCAGTTGAGTAGGAGTTGACATGGTTGATCTCCCGATGTTTGTCATCCATGTCACAAGCTTTGATAATTGCCATCACCTCAGCTAGAGTAAGCCTATTCAAGTCCTTGGTCTTCTTAATTACTGACACGTTCATGTCCCAGTTTCTTGGAAGAGAGTTCAGCAGCCTTTCGTTGATCTCAGAATGTGATACCTCGACTCCAGCAGTACTCATTTCAGTGGTGAGTGAAATGAACCGCTACAACTGAACTTCAAGTGTCTCTCCAAGAACATGATTGAATATGTTGAACCTTTGACGAAGCAGATCCTGCCTGCTCTATTTCATATCATCATTACCTTCGTACATCTTGATCAAAGCTTCCCACAAAGATTTTGTAGATTTATATTCCCTAAAGCCTTGAGCAATGTCTAGAGATAATGCCATAGAGAGAATGGCAAGAGCTTTCTCATCGATTTCCGTCTTCTCAAAATCTGCATCCGTGTACTGTTCGATTTTCTTATCAACCACAGTGTTAGCCTCATCTTCTAAAGTGATTGTAATCCTGACTAGGCCTTTTATTAAGCTTCTCCATATCTTCATATCTCTCATCTTGACATATTGAATAAATCGAAATTTCCATTCGGGAAACCCTTCATCAGACATTAATCTGGGAATTTGTGTGGATGTCCCCATGATGGAATCAAGATCGGATTGCATTGTAGTGAGAGAAATATTATACGGGTCCATTACGATAAAATATCAAAATTTCGTTTACCGAAACAAAAATTGTCAAGTTTTGACCGAAAACGTAAAGAATCAACACCCTTGAAAAAAAAATTTCTAACCAAAATGGGCTGACCGAAAATCAGCATGAAATGCGAAAATTGCAGCCTCACCGAAATCTTGTCCGGACCGAGAAACCCTTTGACCCAAATCCACAAAGATGACCGAAACTATGATCGAGTTCGGTGCTTGACCTAATGTTGACCAAGAACTTGGAACTGCCACCGAGAACACAAATAACCTAGCTGAGATCCTTTAACCAGCCGCTGAAATCTCCTTTGTGCTGACCGAAAACTCACAAACCCTAGTCGAGATCTAGTTCTAGCCGCCAAAAACTATCAAGACCTAGCCGAGAACAACTTGTAGCCACCGAGAACAATGATAGTGTGCCGAAATCACCCCAAATTCAGCCAAAAAACACGTTTTTGATCGAAATTGCAAATTCCAAGGATCAAAATAGTCAATTCTTGTCCAAAAACACCAAGAACATGAAGAACAAAAACAAGGAATTTCATCAAAAACAGTCCAAAAACACCAAAACATCACGATTCAATCAATTGTTTCGAAAAAAAATTGATACCAAACAGCCAAAAAATAAGTTTGAAGGCTTTGATACCACTTGTAAGTCCCGAAATCACTAGATCTAACAGGTATCAATCGATAACTCGAATGCTGCATGTTGCGGAATCCCAATCGAGTATGAATCCGAAACAGTTAATCAAAACGAATGAAGAACGCGGTGTAAACTTCAATGCACTCAATTGTATAAATCAATCGACTGGTACATAAGTTCTTGATCTATCTCTCTTAACTCTCGCTGTGGTGCTCTCAATCTCGACCGACTCTAATAATGACTAACAAAATACATTATATACTGACCTAATACAAAAGCCCACCCAAACATAAGGTCCGCCGAAATCAGTAGCCCACGCCCACCGAAATCAATGTTGATTTCAGTCCAGCAAAACCAAGAACCCATGGTTTTCGGTCCACAACCGAAAACACCCTTTTGTCTCTTAAATGCGAATTAATCCTTTCCAAATGCAAAGCATAAACCACAAATTATGTCCCAATAACTTCAACACTTGTCTTTGGAACATAACTGCCCTTTGATTGGTCCTATATTGCGAGTGTGAGATGAAAGAAGATCCTCTAGATGACTTTGACCTCACCGATTTTGGTTTGGCAGAGGCATTTCTTGAGTCAACCTTTTTGGCCTTGGAGGCCTGATTCTTGGCCTTGGCAGCATTCCAATCACCATTACTTGAACGTGACCTTGAAGGATTCCTTTTGGAAGATTTACCTCTTGGCACGTTCTTCCAACCTTGTGCATGGTAGGGAATGTATGAGTAGTGTGGACAATTTCTTGCTATGTGACCTGGAGTTCCACAATTAAAACATGTTTGTCTTTTCAAGAAAATATTATTGGGAGTTGGTCCTAGTCCAGATTTTCAACATGCACACATACAAACAGCCGATTGTTTCACAGGTTTTCATGGCTTGAATTTTTCTGAAACACGATTATTTTAACTTGTACTTAAAATAGCATCACCACGAATCTTTGAACAATCAACAATTTCATTGTCTTAGTCCACAAGATCATTAGAGGCAACTGTAGATGAAATGTTAGTCTTTGACGAAATCTTTTCAATACTAGACTTGTTTCCATCTTCCACTACTTTATATGCACCAAGAACAAAAACATTAGTAACATTCGCCTCAACCTTCTTAGCCGTGCCGGATTGTTCAGTTTCAACTGAAACAGTTGGCTGGTCACATTGTCCGGGTTTTTCTATCTCGTTTATTTCAAGGGCAGGATTATAGTTGTTGTTGAAAGGTGGGGGAACATTTTTATACCCCAGACCCTCACTCTGTTTATTCTGCCACTTTAACTAGTGCTCAATCATTGATTTGACTGTCGCACTTGACACATCGAATTTTTTAAATTAAACTCAGCATCTTGAAATTTTTCTTTCAATGCATCAAGTTCGGCAGTCAGATTGGCTATCTTTTCTTTGGCAAACTGATAGTGAAAACATTTAACACTGTATTCTTCTTTTAATTTTTTAAAGTCTTTTGTCTGAGCTTCTAGTTATTCTTTGAGCGATTTATTTACCTTTTTGATATTATAAATTTCATTCTTATGATCAAACACTTTATAACCAATCGCTCATTTTGTTCACGGAATTTATTTTATTTTATTTTCACAAACTTGATTGCATGAATTTTCGCAAACCTCTTTGGTTGTAGGGACCATTTTTTACTAATGAAAAGTTTGACCAAAAACCCTCAAGAGTCAAAGTTAGTTGATCGAAAACTCCAAAAGTCAAAGTTTGTTGACCGAGAACTTGACCGATAAGTCAGTTTGACCTAATGTCTGACCGAGAACCAGGTCTACACCAAAAACCCTCAAATGTAGCCACCGAAAACCCTGTGTTGCCGCCGAAATCACCCAGTCCAAAACCGAAAATGATAAATTTGGTCAGTTTCCTTAAAATACATGATTTAATTGATTAGGTTCCAAATTTAAATTCCTATAATCTCAAAGAATATCCGATGAATACTAAACATCCACTAAGAACACCATGAAGAACAGCAGAACTTTGAACACAAATCGAAATTTATTAAAATTTCGATTAAATCAAAAATTCCAAAACAACCAAAACGAGTCTAAAAATTTCTTAAATTGATTGATACCCTTCCAAAGCTCTAATACCAATTGTAAGTCCCGAAAATACATTTGACACGGTATCAATCCAAAACCTTGATTAATGCGGAATCTTAATCAAGCAAATAATAAGAAACAATTTAGAACAAGAATCAAGAGATGAATGGATCCTCAAATGCACACGATTATATTAATGAATTGTGGAGTAAATAAGACCTTGCACCAAAAACAACCACGAGTTCTCTCTAGCCTCACCAAACTCGTGGTCACTCATACATCCTTAAAACATGCCTACCAAACAACATATATACTAGACCCAATACTAAGCCCAACTATACATCAAGCCCAAAGCCCAAGACACCTAAAGACCATTAAACAAAGCATAAACCACAAAATCTAGCCCAAAAATCTCGCCCTTGGTTTATTGATTTTTGGCCTTCAGGATAAAGTCACAAGATGCACATGTGCATCCTTCAGAGCCCCTGCCCATAGCTTCTTATCGACAATCTTCGCAGCCATTCTTGTAAATTCCTTAGCAGCTACTTCAAAAAGTGGATTCTCTGTCATAATCTATGTACGTGAGAGTCTGTGAATATCTCGTTCGCCAAACTTCAAGAGATGTTTTGGATCAACCAGGCGAAACTGATTATTCTTTAGACGAATCAAAGCAGTAGAAGTCGCTGCATCGTATATCCAGAACTCCATGGTATCGAGAGAACCATCAGGTAAAGGCTTGGATATAGGAACTGAATTGACTTTAGTAGTGGGAGGCCACATGACATTTACCATGGTCTTGTTTGTACGAGGGATAATGACAACCCTAGCTTTCTTTGTGAAGGAGGAGGCAGTCTTCATCCCAGCAAAGCCCTGCTTAGCTTGATCTTCTAGAAATCTCTTGAAAAACCAAGCCATGGTGTCATTGGATTGATTGTGGAAAGGAGCTTGAATAATTTCAGTCAGATCAATCTTAGTCCAGGACATAAAATCAACCTTCTTCTTGTAATACTGCACATTTCCACTTGCTCTCTTTACGAACCACATCTCCTTTTCAGCTTCATATCCCCACACCATTATGCTAGTGCGATCTCCATACTTGTCAGAAAAACGTTTTCTCACATCTTGAACAAACATCTCCAGTGAATTGGATGAGGTCACGTTTTGATAAGAGTTCTTCATGATCAGCAAATCACCCTTTGGAGGTCTTTGTTGATCAATCCTCCTCTGTTTCTCTCGTCTTTCTTCAGCTGTACTTGGACCAGTAAACAAGTATTGATTAATATTTTCGTCAGGGGCAGGTCGAACGACTCTTTCGCTTGAGGGCTGTGAAGCTGGATCAGCAGGACTGGAGCTGGAAGCAGCACCCATGTTACTTTCATCTCCCAGGGATTGGAATTCATCACCAAAATTTTAAAATAAGCGTTGCTTAATATCAAAGTATAAAGTAGTCAAACCACCAAGACTTGCTTTAAGGTCAGAAATCTTTGTATCTTTCAAAGATTTGTCTTTCTCGAGCTCACTGACTCGGATGTCCAGTTTCCCAATCATCAAGTATTTTTCGGTACAATCTTGTTCCAGTTGAAAGACTATGTTCTGAAGCTGGGCAACATCAACGAGTTCAGATTCAGGTAGTTTGCTTTTGCCCTTGGAGATGTCCATCATAGATGGAAAGGATGAGCTTCCAGCAGCTTGAAATATGTTTGTACGTGTCACTTCTTCTTCAACACCTTTGCTTCCTTCAAGAATAGGGCTTTGAACATCTTGATCCATGGGGCTGGATTCGATGATTGGGCTTTGAATATCTTGAATGACAGGACTGGGCCCAGTTGGTGTAGGTGTTTCTTGAACATGGTCTGGGGGATGTACACTCATGGCCTTGGATCTTTTCGTTTGTGTTTCCTTTGAATTAAGACAGGAACAGCTTTTTCTTAATCACTTTCAACGGGGTCATTGATAACAGCAACACCTGATTAAGGAGGATTCATTTCAGTTTTCTGAGGAATATCAGTTGTGGTTTCGCCTTGCTCTGGGACATAAGTATCTTGCTGAATAAGGTCTTAAAGCGCTTGTTCTGTCAACTGATTTTCTTTCGTCACTTGATTCTCTTTCGTCACTGGAGTCTCGTCGTCATTAGGAATTACAATCTCTTCAATTGAAAATTGAAACTTGGGTTGAGAACTTTCCAAGTTTGTTTCGGTTGTAGGTACTTCTGGTGCTTCTTGAGTCTCTTCTCTCTCAGAAAATCTTCCAAATTTCACTAACTCTTTCAACCCTTGATAGGCCACTCTTGTAGATTTCCTTGATTGCTTCATGAGTCCAAAGGTGTTGGGACCCAAAGCTTTAATACCCAGAGTATTAGGCGTCCTTTCAATTTGAGGATACCTTTCGTTGAGAATCATTTGAAGAAACCTGGGGTACATCAAAAACATGTCCTTCTTCTTTCCCTGGAGGTTTCTCTGCATTTCTTCGAAAACATATTTTGAAAAATTGTAATTCCAATCCATAGCAAGAGCAACAATGGCTGATGTCGCACTCTGACTGATCTCGTCAGATCCTCCCTTCCTTCTAGAAATACAACTCACAAAATAGTGTGCTAGAAATCTCTAGAAAGCTCGCAGCAGCTTCTTCATAGTGGGAGGATAGGATCCTTCATAGCATATTTTCTCCAAGGCCTCATTGACACAATCAGCAGCAAATTCAGTTGGGAATCCAGGTGCATCACCAAATTTAAGCACCTCTCGCATTGTCTGTTTAGAGATAATCACTCTCACTCCGTTCACGGTTGATTCCATAGTACCAGCTCCATCTGCTCTTTGTTTGTTGATCGCAGCATTTATCCATAAATCGGTTATCATGTCCTTGTGGATAAGTGGACTGGCACGAAGGGCTTGAGAGATACGGCATGAATTAAGCGCTGTCATCATTGACTGGAACTCTTTGTGGGAAACATGTGGATCCAGCAAGTAACCGACAATGTTGTGGGAGTCTGCGAATTTGAGGGATGAGGATTCAGCCATTTTATCTGCAATAAACTGACCAAGTGAGAATTAATTTAAAATAAATTAATTTTCCTTAATAAAATTAATTTCTCAACTTGATTTTCTTAATAAATTCATTTTTTCAATTAATTTTCTCAATTAATTGGTCCTGAAAAGTGATTTCGCTCAAAAGCAATGTCAAAATGGTCAAAGTTGAGATATTTCAGTCAAAAGCGGATAATTTCGGTCAAACATGAACGATTTCAGCCAAAGTTGGCCGATTTCGGTCAAAGTTGGCCGATTTCGGTCAAAGTTGGCCGATTTCGGTCAACTTTGTCGATTTTGGTCCATGTCAGTCGATCTCGGTCGGGTCGGTTCGGGTTCAGACGGATCTCGGTCAAAACCGGGTTATCCAATAACCCGGTGACGTCATCAGGGGCGAAATCGATGAAACCCTTCGCAAATTTCCACCGAGAACCTGCAAATAGAACCAAAATATGCAAAATAGAGAATCTAACACCACCAAACCCATATTAAAGCCATTAGCAACAATCGAAAATGTTTTTAAACTTGATTGAACGGATGAAAAAGACAACACGATCGACAAAAATGAAGGTTTTTGGAGATGAAGAGAGAGAGAGAGAGAGAGAGAGAGAGAGAGAGAAAGTGATTGAGAGAAGTAAGGGTTTTGAAGAAAGGGACGAGAACCCTTGAGGCGGAAGAAATGAGGGTTTAAATACAAAACCCTAATAACATTGTGGGCCCCAAGAGTTATCGACCCATGGGGCCACCGAGAATAAGAAGGTCGACTCGATTTCGGTCCAATGCACAACAAGATGTCTTTGATTCTTCATTTCGAAACTTAAAAAGATAAAATAAAATAAAAAAATAAACATAATTTATTTTTGACTTAAATTTTTTTAATTTTTTAACTTTTAATTTTTTAAATTTGTTTTTATTAAATTTTAAAACATCAAAAATAAAACTAAAGTAAAATAATTAAAATAAAATTAAAAATGACTTAAGACAAAAATTAAAAGAAATTTACTTAATTGAACGTACAATAGTCCAATTAAACCTACCACAATTTCAAGCTCGTCCCAAGTTTGGTTGATATTTTCAAGATAGACTTACACTTTTTCATCGCAAGCAAGACTCAACACAGTCACGTTACAAAATAATTTTTCTTAAAGTTGTATATATACAAATTAGATTCTATAGGAAGACATTAATGTTTATTGTGTCAAAAAATAGCCAACCCGGATAATATTTTAACGGTTTCGTTCAAAACACCTTTTCCAATTTCTTCACTTTGAAACATGAAAAAGCTTTTTCTCAAAAATTGATCCCTCAAGAAAATTTCCATAACATACATAGACTATCTCCGCTTTATAATCGAGAAACTCTTTGGTTAATTGTCTCTTTTTGAGTTCACACTCTTATATGTTTTCCTCCCACTTTTGACATGTGCATCATTGGCATCTTTTAAGGAGTTCTTACACAATTTTCATTAATGCTCCTTTGTGCATCATTGATATCTTTTGAGGAGTTCTTATACAATTTGCATTGATGCTCCTTAGGCTTAGTCATGTGGGCACACTGGCCTTTTTTAAGGTCTATAATTTGGGCTAATCTTGTACCTCTTTTTATTTAAACCTAGGGACCTTTTTGACACGTGTGCACATTGGCATCTTTTAGCATAAAACTCAACACGGTTTTCAGTGTGGGTTGTGACGTTGGGGCCCCTGATACTTCAAGAAATGGATGTAGGAGAGAAAGAGGAAGAAGACAAGTTGCATGAAAAAGAAATGGAGGAAGAGCATCGTCGATGAGAAGAACAAGTGCAAGCACCTAATCTTACATGGGAACAAGCTCTATCATATGCCACGGAGATTATGGATGGAAAGGACCAGGTACTCATGAAGGATATGAGATACCAAAAATAAAAAAATGATCATGGTATGGGAAGAATAGCAGCCGCTCATAAGTAATATGCAAGATCAGATCGGCCGCTTAACAACGCATATGGCAAAAATGATCCATGACATTCTCCTGAAGAAGGAACAATTCTTGTCCGATGCAGGTTAAGGGCATTGGTCATCTGGCTAAAGACGTTAAACTTAGAACTTGTTGGGAGGCAACCCAATGGTAGTAGCATTGGGTTTTGAGTTTCTTTTAATCAAGTTTGATTTTCGTACTATCATCAACATAGAAGACATGGTCTAGCTCAAGTGTGAGGTGAAATGAAGAGATCGAGAGGCGAAGTGGAAAATCACAAATTTCGAGACACATGTCGCAGGTACGTCTGGGACGCGGCACGGGAAGGAGGAGAACTCGATACGTAGGGGTTTTCCACAACAACGCGTGTCACGGAACAACAAATGCCACACCGTGAGTTAGGGTAAATTCGTGACTTTTAACCCTTAAACCCTTTTTCATTTTCACATTATCACCGCCGATACACGTCGCAGACGATCAGAGCTCTAGAATCAATCAAAGTTTTTCCCTGATTTTCTTGTATATTCCTATTCCACTATTGAGGTACATCTCTTAGAACTATTCCAAGTTGAGTATGGCATGTGTTTAAGGTTAGAATTGGATAAAACAGGGCCATCTTGAAAAACATAGAAAAATCCCAATGCCGAGCTTTCGAATGTTCTTTTAGTAAAATTGACACCCAAGGGAGCTTAATCGGACTCTTAGGCACATTGTGTATACTTTTGTTGGGTTCAAACACGTATAAATTTGGTTATAATTCTTACAATCGCCTCATTGCGACGCGGGACATGAACAACCGCGATGTGGTGTTTGAATGAAGAAGCACGCACCTCGGGCTCAGAGGGCCGCGTTGCGGACTAGGAGCATTCTTGCAAAACTTATTTACAATCTTCCAAAGTTGTGCAGATGGCCCAACCATGTCCAGTCAGGCATGTATACATTCCGTAGCATGAGTTTTTGAGATTCCCACCAGCTCTTGAGGAGACCCGGGGTTACACGAAGAAGCTAACGGACATCAGCAAGCGAGTTTTTGAGCCGGACTGTACTTTGATCGAGAGTTTCTGACACAGATCGGGCTATGTGATCAGCTCCTACCACTTCTCCACCACACATGGACACGCCCGGATGGGCCCTACACCTTTACGTGTCAGGGGTGGAAGACGTTGATGGGTCGAGAGGTCGATATTTCTTATAGAGAGCTCATGCTGGAGTTCTTCTCGACCCACCGCTATAAGCTAGGATAGGACGACCCTGTTTCCTGCCTCATCTGAAACACCCTCGCTTAAGGCTTTTCATAAAACACCATTTTAACCCATGGTTTATCATCATTGTCCCAAAAATCATCCTTTTGTGAAACTTCAATTTCAACATTTTCAAATAAGTCATTTCTTTCAAAATCATTTTTTTAAAACACATGGGTTTTAATGAGAAATAATCTAGGTTTAAGTTGCGGAAAACATCGTTTGGTCCCATTTTAGATAAAACATTTTAGTTTATAAAATAGCGAGGTTGTAACAATTTAAATACCATTACACAGTTCAAATGATACCACACAAACCGTGGCCTTCTAAACATCCAGCTCTTCTATGTCATCTAAACTCCTCAACCTGAGTACACATCAAAATAAGTTAGGCAATTGAAATGCCTAGTGAGCTTACCCGAGGTTGACCCATTTTGAGTGGGTAGTGAACTACCACACTCGGGACAAACCCCCAAAAGTATATTTTAAACACACTTCAAAAGTTACTTAAAACATCATAAGGATTTACTCAAAGTAGATAGTTATGATATGCAAATGCAATGCATGATGCAACTATCCCAAACCCACGTCCATCTCATAAAAGTCCAACTCACCTCAATGGCACCTACCTAAGTTCACGAATGACACGCACGAAGCATGCCACCCGATCCCCGTATAGGCAAAACTAGGACTAGTGGCCATCACACTAGCCCCATGAGGGTTAGCAACTCCCTCATGCGGTTCCCTATTGTCGGGAACGGTTTCCCTAAATCCGGGACAAACATCTCATTTTGGGCATTTTGCCCTTGATTTCCCTAAATCCGGGACAATCATGATTTCCCTAAATCCGGGACAATCATTTCATCTTCGTCATAAGGTTCACTCGGTCAATCACATCCTGTATGCAATGTGATGCACAAATAGAATGCTCAAAACATCTTTCAAAACATTATCATAATTTTCATTTGAAAACATCTTTAGAAACACATTTTCATGTAATGCACAAGTAGTAATCATATAACACATTGCACATAATATTACGCATGAAAAGTATTTGATAACACACACAAAAGATATTAGTTGAGATGTGTACTCCGAGTAGACTCACCCAAGGTCAACTGACGAGTCAACACTAACTCCACGCAAGGTTTGATGCATTTGGAGGCACTCCTAGACATCACCCCATCCATCAAATCATCTTAGTTGAGTGCTAGCTCAAGTCCTTAGTCTCACCTCCAAGTCATAACAAAACATCTCCTTCCTACAAGCCAAAAATGGAAGGTATCATACTCGATTCATCTAAAAGTCGCACTATAATTACTTCTTTTGAACTAAGAAGGAACAATCATCCATCATCTAAAATGAGGTCCTTGGCTTTCTAATATAAGGAAAATCTTAGTTAAAACACTCCCAAATATTTGCATTAAAACAAGGACCCAAGGCCCAAACCGTAAAGCTTAAAACCCAAAAAGTGCCCAAAATCCGGACAGAGACTAACACGGGTCGTGTAAATGGTTACACGGGTCGTGTAACTCACTGCAAGGATAACACGGGTCGTGCTTCTATAGCACGGGTCGTGTAATGCCCAGGTGCAGCTCCGATTTTGGTCATTTTCACTCATTTTTTACCCGATTCAAGTTCCGATTCTTCCCAAAACTCATGGACATCAAAAGGATATTATTCCTTCTCAAAACACACATCATTAGACTCAATTAAACTATTCAAAACCATTTCAATTGAATCAAATACATGCCATGATCACAACTTCACTCTATAAGCTTAAACCATGGAATACCCAATTCCATTCTTACAATTGATGATTACAAGTGGAGATTCCTTCTTCCATTCCATGGAATCATTAGGAAATGATCTTCACTCCACTTATACATCTAAATTGATACATTAAACTCATTCATCCATCCATTAAACAAGAGATCCAATCATCATCTACATGAATAAAACCCATTTCAACACCTAATTCTCATTTTCTAGTGATTCAATGTTTAAGATTACAAATCAATGGTTGGAATCCTTAGGGAATCATTAGAAATGAATCCCCTCATCCAAAACTACCATAAACACCCATCAATTTCTAGATTCCTCAACAATTCATCAAATCCCCAATTTCTAGGGTTCATAACACCCAATTCAATCAAATCTAAGGATCTAAATCATCCATAGATTGGATGTTGATCCAAACAACTTAGAAACATCAAATAAACATTGGGGAATCATAGGAAGAACCTCATCCCACCATAAATCTCGAATTGAGTCAAAACCCCAAACCCTAATTCGAATTCAAAGCTAGAAGATGAAGGGTTTATACCTTAGATTGGTTGAAATCTTCAAGGGCTGCAAGAATCATCAAATCCAAGCTCAATTCTCTCAAGAACTCTTAGAAAATCGCCATCTCCCCTCCTCCTCCTCTCTCAAATCACGTGAATGAGGCTGAAATGGGGGAAACCCCTCTCTAAAACTTGATATCTTTCATAAATGGCAAAACTAGTCCCTATAGTTTGGTCCTTCTTCACCCAACACCCCAAACACCATTATTCTCATTAGAAGTCTCCAAATTCATAAACATGCCCCCAAATACAATTATTTATTTCACTTGAGTCATTCTCTAGGTCAACACTAACCCTTAGTTTCCCAATTTGGCACAAATGGCCCCTTACACTAAAATTCTTCACAATTTAGGTCCTTAATGAAATTCAAAGAATTATTAGACCTAATTTAACACCACTTCAATTCCTTTAATATATCTTCTAAATTTCTAAATCCATGACTAGTCAAATCTACTTAGGGTAAGTTTGGCCAAAATGACACTTTTAGTCCTTATGACAAAATATCTCACATTTGGTTATAATTTGATATTAAAACTATATTTGGCTCATTTATTCACCATATAAAATATAACAAAATATTAAATTTAGTTATTCATTTATTTTCTTTATTTACAAAATAGATTTTATTTGTCGGTTTAAGCCCAAAACTCCTAGGCCCAAAACACGGATGTTACAATTATCCACCCCTTAAAAGGATTCCGTCCCCGGAATCAATAATAAGAAATAAAGTACTACTTTTTCCAAAATCTCAAAAGTTACTCATTTTCATTTTTTTTGTTTTAAAATATTATAACTCGAAATACCTTAAAATCCACTTTTGTAAAATCACGTTACTTCCAAGAATTGTTTATCCAAAAATTTTATTTCATAAACGTTCCTTTTAAATATGAAATGTTAAAATTTTAAAATATTTCAAAATTTGACTCGTTGTCCTTTCAGAAACTTAGACACTCCGCTTTGTAGTTAATGTTTGGAAAAGACTGTTCTTTGAAAATTTACTTGACTTCATGAAAAGCATTACTCAGATTTCGCATCCTTTATGTAAAACAATAAATTTTTCCAAATCCATTTTGGAAACATGGTTCCATCAAAATACTAATAAGATTCCAAAGAGATTATCAATCCCGGGTATTCCTACCGATAAAGAATTTAATACTCATTTTTCAACAAAATCTCAAAAGTTGCCTCTACTTAAATTTAAAATTTTATAAAAGTTGAAGTACCATAAATTCTATTTTGTAAAACTGTTTTACTTCAAAGAACTACTTGTCTCGACTTTCTTTTTAATAATTGCTCTTCTTTAAAACATGCAACTATCAAATTGAATTCTTTTTTTTTTTCAACTCGACCCTTTGTTTTTTTTTTACAAAAGATTTGAATACTCAACTTTGTGGTTAATGTTTTGAGGAAACCGTTCCTTATGAGAAAATATTAATCAATTTTTGTGAAAAGAAAATACCCTTTCGAATTCATACAATTTATATAAAACAATAAAGTTTTAAGCTTATTTAGAAACATATTTTCATCGAATTTATTAACAAAATCTCAAAGAGATCATCACTCCTGGGTATTCACTATCGATTCATGATGGCCCCTTTGTCATTCACTTTATAAAAGTCTTGCATTTTATGAGATATTCTCTTCCAATTTGTTTATAATTTTTTTTTTAAATTTTTAACAACAGTATTGAAAAGATTGGACTTACGTCATTCTTAAGTTCTTATTAGGGTAGGTTATTCACTACTTCACACACCCCAAGGTGATTAACGGTTTGATCCTATGGCATCTAGTCTCATCATGCATCCATGTCTCTTCACCCTAACATGAATTAATAACTCACTATTCCCATAAGGTTTTATTGGTCACTAAGCCATTGCTAACTACCAAAGAACCTAATGATCTAAGTTCTCCCTGTGTCTTGCATTAAGGTTTCTCTAGTTCAAGCATTAAGGCGCAAACCCTGCTACTCTTACATACACTTAGTGTTCTAGAGCTAAGGCAAGGTCACTAGCTTGAACACCAAAAAGATGTCGGATGGGTCTCAAAAGAAGGTAAGAGTAAGGAAGAAAAGGTTTAAGGGTCGTGACAAAGAATTTCTTCAACGGCTCCCAATCTTCACCTATCGTCCCCTTCGCTAACACCATGGTCATCATGCTCCTTGCTTCCTTCAAGTTGTCACCACAATTCCACTAGTCTTCTAACACTCCTCATCCCTTAATCGACTCCTCAAGGTCCACCATCTTGTAAATCTCACTACTCTTCGAGCTTCATCCAATATAAGTTGTCCCTTTATTCGCCTTCTATCATCCTTAGAAGTTGCTATTCACACAAAGTTGCTCCTCATGTTGCCACGTACTCTTAATTCTTCAAGGTTGCACTTCATATCCTCTTAAGAATCCTCATGCATGCATCCTCTTGCCAAGAATATTCCTCATGCCAAAACGAATTCACTAATTAAATGATTAGAATCTAAATAACAAGCAAGCATTTACCACTAAGTTCTAAAGGCCAACTACTTAAGAGGTCAAATATCCTTAAAAGCATCACAGTTTAAGTCTAACCACTACTCCTAGTACCTAGTTCACTTAAACTCATGCTCTGATACCAAATTGAAACACCCTCGCTTAAGGCTTTTCATAAAACACCATTTTAACCCATGGTTTATCATCATTGTCCCAAAAATCATCCTTTTGTGAAACTTCAATTTCAACATTTGCAAATAAGTCATTTCTTTCAAAATCATTTTTTAAAACACATGGGTTTTAATGAGAAATAATCTAGGTTTAGGTTGCGGAAAACATCGTTTGGTCCCATTTTAGATAAAACATTTTAGTTTATAAAATAGCGAGGTTGTAACAATTCAAATACCATTACACAGTTCAAATGATACCACACAAACCGTGGCCTTCTAAACATCCAGCTCTTCTATGTCATCTAAACTCCTCAACCTGAGTACACATCAAAATAAGTTAGGCAATTGAAATGCCTAGTGAGCTTACCCGAGGTTGACCCATTTGGAGTTGGTAGTGAACTACCACACTCGGGACAAACCCCCAAAAATATATTTTAAACACACTTCAAAAGTTACTTAAAACATCATAAGGATTTACTCAAAGTAGATAGTTATGATATGCAAATGCAATGCATGATGCAACTATCCCAAACCCACGTCCATCTCATAAAAGTCCAACTCACCTCAATGGCACCTACCTAAGTTCACGAATGACACGCACGAAGCATGCCACCCGATCCCCGTATAGGCAAAACTAGGACTAGTGGCCATCACACTAGCCCCATGAGGGTTAGCAACTCCCTCACGCGGTTCCCTATTGTCGGGAACGGTTTCCCTAAATCCGGGACAAACATCTCATTTTGGGTATTTTGCCCTTGATTTCCCTAAATCCGGGACAATCATGATTTCCCTAAATCCGGGACAATCATTTCATCTTCGTCATAAGGTTCACTCGGTCAATCACATCCTATATGCAATGTGATGCACAAATTGAATGCTCAAAACATCTTTCAAAACATCATCATAATCTTCATTTGAAAACATCTTTAGAAACACATTTTCATGCAATGCACAAGTAGTAATCATATAACACATTGCACATAATATTACGCATGAAAAGTATTTGATAACACACACAAAAGATATTAGTTGAGATGTGTACTCCCGGTAAACTCACCCAAGGTCAACTGACGAGTCAACACTAACTCCACGCAAGGTTTGATGCATTTGGAGGCGCTCCTAGACATCACCCCATCCATCAAATCATCTTAGTTGAGTGCTAGCTCAAGTCCTTAGTCTCACCTCCAAGTCATAACAAAACATCTCCATCCTACAAGCCAAAAATGGAAGGTATCATACTCGATTCATCTAAAAGTCGCACTATAATTACTTGTTTTGAACTAAGAAGGAACAATCATCCATCATCTAAAATGAGGTCCTTGGCTTTCTAATATAAGGAAAATCTTAGTTAAAACATTCCCAAATATTTGCATTAAAACAAGGACCCAAGGCCCAAACCGTAAAGCTTAAAACCCAAAAAGTGCCCAAAATCCGGACAGAGACTAACACGGGTCGTGTAAATGGTTACACGGGTCGTGTAACTCACTGCAAGGATAACACGGGTCATGCTTCTATAGCACGGGTCGTGTAATGCCCAGGTGCAGCTCCGATTTTGGTCATTTTCACTCATTTTTGACCCGATTCAAGTTCCGATTCTTCCCAAAACTCATGGACATCAAAAGGACATTATTCCTTCTCAAAACACACATCATTAGACTCAATTAAACTATTCAAAACCATTTCAATTGAATCAAATACATGCCATGATCACAACTTCACTCTATAAGCTTAAACCATGGAATACCCAATTCCATTCTTACAATTGATGATTACAAGTGGAGATTCCTTCTTCCATTCCATGGAATCATTAGGAAATGATCTTCACTCCACTTATACATCTAAATTGATACATTAAACTCATTCCTCCATCCATTAAACAAGAGATCCAATCATCATCTACATGAATAAAACCCATTTCAACACCTAATTCTCATTTTCTAGTGATTCAATGTTTAAGATTACAAATCAATGGTTGGAATCCTTAGGGAATCATTAGAAATGAATCCCCTCATCCAAAACTACCATAAACACCCATCAATTTCTAGATTCCTCAACAATTCATCAAATCCCCAATTTCTAGGGTTCATAACACCCAATTCAATCAAATCTAAGGATCTAAATCATCCATAGATTGGATGTTGATCCAAACAACTTAGAAACATCAAATAAACATTGGGGAATCATAGGAAGAACCTCATCCCACCATAAATCTCGAATTGAGTCAAAATCCCAAACCCTAATTCGAATTCAAAGCTAGAAGATGAAGGGTTTATACCTTAGATTGGTTGAAATCTTCAAGGGCTGCAAGAATCATCAAATCCAAGCTCAATTCTCTCAAGAACTCATAGAAAATCGCCATCTCCCCTCCTCCTCTCTCTCAAATCACGTGAATGAGGCTGAAATGGGGGAAACCCCTCTCTAAAACTTGATATCTTTCATAAATGGCAAAACTAGTCCCTATAGTTTGGTCTTTCTTCACCCAACACCCCAAACTCCATTATTCTCATTAGAAGTCTCCAAATTCATAAACATGCCCCAAGTACAATTATTTATTTCACTTGAGTCATTCTCTAGGTCAACACTAACCCTTAGTTTCCCAATTTGGCACAAATGGCCCCTTACACTAAAATTCTTCACAATTTAGGTCCTTAATGAAATTCAAAGAATTATTAGACCTAAACACCACTTCAATTCCTTTAATATATCTTCTAAATTTATAAATCCATGACTAGTCAAATCTACTTAGGGTAAGTTTGGCCAAAATGACACTTTTAGTCCTTATGACAAAATTTCTCACATTTGGTTATAATTTGATATTAAAACTATATTTGGCTCATTTATTCACCATATAAAATATAACAAAATATTAAATTTAGTTATTCATTTATTTTCTTTATTTACAAAATAGATTTTATTTGTCGGTTTAAGCCTAAAACTCCTAGGCCCAAAACACGGATGTTACAATAATCCGGGACAATCATTTCATCTTTGTCAAAAGGTTCACACGGTCCACCCCTCCTATATGAAATGCATGGAGGAATGATTCAAAACATCTTTCAAAAACTATAGTATTATTTTCCTTGTAAAACATCTTTGAAACAACTCCTTGAATGCCATGAACACATAGATTTATGCAACAATTACTTGTGACTTGGTGGTAGAGTGGGCACTGCACCGTGTGAGAGTTCGCTTGGCATATAGAGATTTACACTCGGGAGGAGGCCGAGAGCATCCACTTTACAGCCTTCTTGGAGGCTTGCATGCGGGATCAGCCCGACAGAGATGCTGATGAGATCGTTTGGGCATAGATTTCCAACAACCGATATGATGCATGGGCGGCCAAGGAGAGCCAGCTATGCTCTCCACTTCACCAAGTCCTCTATCGGATCATCACCTCGACAATTGCAACGATTGCTCATTGGAAGGGTGGTGAGAAGGTGCCATGGGAGGACCTGTTCTTCATGTGGGTCCTTTCTGACCCGATACGCTTCCTCAACGTGCCATACATATTGGCAATCTTCCTAATCGCAATACCAAAGGGCCGAGGACGGGGAGTCCGATGACGCGGGGCACTACATCATGAGGATCGCCCGATCTTATGGGATCCTCAACCTCGATGTTGCTAGAGGCCTGAGGCTACGATAGCCATAACAAGCCAAGGTGCAGTTTTTGGAGGCTATAGGGGTGGTGCAAATGTCGATTGTGGGCGAGTACGAAATGCCGCCAGTGATTACACTATGTCGTCCTGGAGCTGAGGAGGCTGAGGCACGTGTGGCCAGACTACAGACGAGGAAGAGCATGGAGCCGCCACCACAGGTCGAGCAGCAGCCTATAGACATCCAGGCGGCGCTGCACGGTATAATGGATAGGCAGGCGGGATTTGATATGAGGCTGGCGAGAGTGGAGATGATTGTAGCGAGTCTAGAGGTTTAGTCGATGTGAATGACAGAGACCCAGTGCTTTATCATGCTACACATGGGCATAAAGGTGATGTTGGTCCATCAAGCACCCAACATGGCGGTGATGACGAGGAGTGACAGTACATGATGTTTTCCATATTCTTTTTGATGTAGTACAACTTTTGTATTAAACTTTACTTTTGTATATTGCATGCTTTTCTCTTTTCTTTTAATATTGTTTGGTTGAGTATGCATGATCCATCTGCGAAATCACCCGAGGGAGTTGCATAACGCAAGTGTGGGGTCACCATACCCCTGCACTTGTGTTATGCCGGTGTGATGACTGCTTCCCCTAACTCCCAGAAACTTCACCGAGATGATACGAACGATTAACCTTGATATATCAGATCCCGGCAGTCAAGCATTTCATCTTCCTAAAAGGGGTAACTCTTTTTCTCCCTTTGTTTTAATTTTTTTTATAACGGGACGTGTTACTGTTTAAACTGTGGGGTGGGACGGTTACCATACCCCTGTACTTGTGTTATGACGGCGTGTTGACTGTTGCGCCCCGACTCCCGGGAACTTCACTGAGATGATACGAACGATCAACCTTGATATATCTGATCCCGACAGTCAAGTATTTCATCGTCCTAAAAGGGAAAACTCTTTTTCTCTCTTTTTTAATTTTCTTTTGTACAACAGGGACTTTGTACGATTTAAAGTGTGAGGTGGGACGGTCGAAAAAGTAGTTTGAAAATTCTTGCGAAAAAAGTCATATTTTTATCAATTTTCAAAATTTTTAAGAAGTTATAACTTAGAAATGGATAGTTTTGAATTTCTGTAACATTGTGGTATTTTTCGAGAAATACTATTTAGTAGTTAGCATGGTATTTTAGTTAAAATAAGTCGAGTGTTTTGAGAAGTTAGAAAATTTGGATTTAGAGTATCTTAGGATTGAGATTCAGGAAGGAATTTTCAATCGGTAACATTTGTTGTTTGAGCCGGTAGAATCGAAAGGGTGGCCCGTAAGGCATTTAGCACCTCACTATCTATGATTAATTGGCTTGTGATAGTGTTTTTGAAAGCTTGTTACACGAACAAAATCGAAAGTCATGGAAATTTCGTTAACGGTCTTTAAAATTTGAATGAGTAAGTTTGCATAGTTGTGAACATAAAATTTGTAATCAATGGTTCTTTAGAAAGTCGTGAATCCAAAAGGTTATTTTGGTCATATTTCTAAAAATCGTTTTATCTAACTTTTCGAACTGCAATCTTGAAACTAAGGATGTTAAAAAATATTTGACTCTTTGTTAAAATTTGTTAAAAACTCTACTTTCTTGGGGACAAGCAACGCACAGGTGTGGGGTGTTTCATAACACCTAACAATTTTAGAAATCTTATGTGTTTATGAGTACTGTTATAGTTAGTGCAAATGCAGGGGGTTTTGTGTAAAATTGATTAAGTTGATGGCAAATCTGAAGACCAAATCGAAGTGACACGCGTGGCGCGGAGAAAAAAGAGCTGGATGCGGACACGAGCATGAGATCAAAATCGGAAGAGTTTCCAAATTCAATACGCAAAGAAACAGGGATAAGGTTGACCCGCGACGTGTACTCCACTTACACGCGACATGAAGAGGCATTTTTCTCAACTATAAATAAAGGCTCCCAGGTCGGATTTTGGGAGCGAAGATTGATCCTTTGAGTGGAACTCAGTCTTATTTGACTCAGATTTTGTAGCTTTATAGTAGGGTTCGATTGTTGGATCGTTTTACGGTTATTTTTCTTTATTGTTTATTGTTTAACTCCTGTGCAATCGAGGATTCTGGATTATAAAATACCTTCAATCACAGAGAATTGGATTGGTTCCTGATTTCAAAAGCATTCGGCTCTGATCGGGTTGTGGTTTTGAATGAAAGTTTACCTTTATGTTTTGATTCGTTTTTGATTTTTGAGTTTGATCTCGAGATCAGATTAGTTAGTGTGATTGATTATGATCTATCGCTTCGACATAGATTCATTGGTTTTGTTTTCGTGTTTTCACGTTCTATTTCGGGATAAGTGTTTCAGATATTCACCGTTTCTAGAGTGACACTATATATCGGTTGTATTTAGACACAAAGTGTCAACCATAGACTCCACGGTTCGACCCTTGCTTACCGCTAGCTAGTGGACTAGTAAGGTTTTATTTTGTATTTGAACCGCATCAATGACAGCGATGTGTCAATATTCTCATAGGATTTTACCATGAACATGATTGGTCTCCACTCCTTCTTCAGAACATAGAGAAACTTGATGTTGACCTTGTGTTGGCTTCGGGACTCTCCATACTTCTCAAGGTTGTAAACAATGTTGCTGAACCGCTCATAAGCTTGGTATATGTTCTCATCTCCATTGTTTTTGTAGGCACCAAAATCATCACCAACAAATGGGAGAGCCAAGGGATCCCAATATCTCTTTCGCAGATTTGGATCCCTTGATGTGATGAGTCACATTTGGACCTAGGCCACTCCTGAGCTCACGCATAGCTCGCTTGTCATTTTCCAACTTCTTCAGATTCGTAGCAGTTACTGCTTCGAGATATTCACCGTCTGCTAGTACAAAATGAGCATGAACATCAACATGTGGACCTTGAGTAACTAATCTCTAGAGATCCTTGTAAAGACCAGTGAGATAGTCTTCCATACGATCAACCAAATGTTCATAGTCGACTGGAATTAACATAAGAGCTTCTGATGATGAACATATGTTTTCAGAAAAACGATAAGAGAGTTCAAAACAATTTGCGAAATCCTAGATCTAAGAAAACGATTCAGATCTAGAAATTATTTAGGTGAAAAGAATAGAAATCTCTCAAATGTTTTCGAGTTGAACCTGTTCTGATACCACGTGTAGAGTATGGAATTCGAACAATGATAATGATTCAATCAAATAGAATAAGAATTTGAGCAAACAAACAAAGAACAATTAAGACATTGATGAACAGGGTGCCAAATGCTTTGAATTGATAGAGAGAGTTTATACAATCTACGGAGAGAACTCACACATTCGACCTAGGAGGTATCCTTGATATTTATACATGATCAAGGATACCGTATTAAAAAATAACAAGCTAATAGTAGAATAGAATATTCTTTTTGATTACGTATCAATATTAGCCAATGGCAGACGTTGTGTGTCAGATACTGTCTGACATCACAACGTGCTGCAAAGATACGATTTGTTACAGTTTGTTACAAAAGCCTTCAAACCCTCTAGCTGTAAGCCTTCAGATCTTTAGGCTCAAAATACTTCTGACTGAGATCTTCGGATATGGGTGTTACATGTATATTGATGAACATTGACGAAATATATTAGCATGCAACATGTTCAAAAATTAACATTGACGAACATCGATGAAATATATGAACATACACACATGTTCAGAAATGAGTATTGACAAACATTGATGAAATATATGAACATATACATATATTCGGAAATGAACATTCATGACAAATGATGAATATTTAAACAAAAACTCAAATGTTTATAATGAACATCGATAAACATTTATACATTTATACAAAAACTCAAATGTTCAAAACTGAACATGGGTGGACATTTATACATTTATATAATAACTCAAATGTTCATAACTGAACATGGATGAATCACTACAAATATAGTGGCACAAAGTTTTAGTGACATTTTGTTTTTGTGCCACTATATCATAATATTAGTGGCACATTATATTTTATGACACAATTTTTTCATACTATTGGTGGCAATTTATATTTTATGACACTAAAACATTTTTAAAACCGCCAAACTTAAACAACTTAAAATGATTTCACTTCCATCCTCCTTAATACCTAGTGGGAAATGAAAAAGACGCAAAATCGCAAATCCAGGTTCTAGTCTCCTCCTTGTTACCTAGCTCCTGGAACGTGTTCTTCTCCATGGTTCCTAGCTTCCTGCACCGCTGGTCTTCCCTTGTTTAGCCAATCTGCTCCGTCCGTGATTGTGTTGGCGAATCGAGTGAAAAGTCGACAAATGAAAGTCGATTCGCTTTTCTGTAATCAAGAATTTAAGAGACAAAACAATGAAAACCGGTTCCCTACATTGCTGGCCCTACATTGCTTCCCTGATCTGCTCTGTCCCTGGTTTGTGTTGGTTTGTGTTGCTGGTTCGAACGGCAAGTCGACGAATGACAGCTGATTTGCTATTTTGTACTCACGAATGCAGAAGAAACAATGTAAATCAACGAGAAGTAACTCGAGTTTAACTGTATTGTATTCTAATGGTGTTATTAAGTTGAAGTTTTTGAACAGTTGCGTCATGAGGCTATATAGCTGCCCGGTTTACTCTTTTCCATTTTCTAATATGGAATTGCCCACGTGTTGTTCGATAAAAATCCTCTATGAAATTAAATTCATAACGTAGATGTTCTTTATTTGAGAAACCCATATTTTGGATATTAGTTCTGTTTGGATATTAGGTTATGTACCAATAGTCTGTTACAAAAACTAATACTTATTTTATATTATTTTTATAGAGATCGAAACTTATTTTACTTCAGTACACACATACAAACAATTATCTTTTTCCTATTCTTCATGGAACTATTCTAAGATAAAACTTATTTACTAGGGCTTCGACCATGAGCGGTGTAGGAACCATGGAGAAGAACACGTTCTTGCAATTACCACTTGTTAATATAACTTAATAGTTTTTTTGAACAACACAACTTGTTAATATAACTTAATCATTACATGCTGTTAAAGTTGCTGATTTTGGGGTGGGTGGCAGCAATTCAGACTCAATCTCCAGTAATGACTACAGAAACGCGGAATTTATCGTTACATGGCACCCGACTCATACTTGACCCCATTACAAACTGTAGTTTGCATGGTACACCAGGTATTCGTCGCTTCCTTCTTTATTTAATTTTCCAAAACTTGATCAAAATCAGTGTAGTGGGAAAAATGGTAATTTTACACCGGTTATATTTGGTTTACAAAGGTTTATAGTGTACAATCCCAAAGGATACATCCAATACTCAAAGAGTTGCTTGGAAGTTGTTGGCAACAAAACCCAACATCAAGACCTAACTTCACCCAAATTTTAGACAACTTAAAACAATTAGCAAAATAGGTAAGCATTTTAGTTTTTATTTTTGGGCTAAAAGTTTTTTTGTAATGATTTTGGATTTGAGAATGTAATGTGATAATGTGAATAAGTTGGAATGTCGGGAGAGGGGCAAAAACGGAAATTAAATACAGGATTTTTCTCGGTTCTAAAAAAGGGCACCATTGAAGTAGTGGAAGGCAGACATATTTGATAAATATGTTGAACTTATACCTTTTTGATAAATATTTTAGTAAAATACATCTTTTTTTTCAAAAACTCGAACTTTTAAGTATTCAATATCTATAACTTGAATTTTGTAAGCACTCGCTTTAGATTTAGATCATATTTTTTTAATATTATTAATTATTTACATGAGGAAAGTATCAGTGGCATACTTATAGCATATTAAGGTCATTAGTGTTCTTTAATCATCACTCAAGGATCATATTCAAAACGAGCTATTATACAAAGTTTATTAGCAATCAAGTTTCGTGTTCTTCCCCAACAAACATTTAGTTTGATTGTTTTATGTTTTGAGTGTTACTAGCACAACACTTAGATTTGTTAAATATAGAGACTATTGTCGTTACACAAGTTTTATTTTAATTTATGTCATGACATTGTGTTTTATATTCATTATCCTAGTTGTCTTTTTATTAATTTATATTCCATTTAGTATTAAGAAAATGTGGACCTATTTTTTTTAATATAAATCTTTTACGGTAATAAAATGTATTGTTAAAACCTGGAAGTGTTATAGTGTCATAATAAAAAGTGTCACTAAAACACTATAAGGCTGCAACGGCACAACCAAAAATTGCAACTAAAGGTCTTTAGTGGCAACGCTTTTAGTGTCACTTTTTTCATGCCGCTGATTGCCTAAGAGACTTTTAGTGGCAATTTTTTGGTTTTTAGTGGCATTTTTCTATACCAGTAAATTTCATGTTATTTATAGTGAATATTTATACAAAACCTCGGATGAAAATTTATATAAAGTATGTTTATTTTTGAACATACATGTATGTTTAGTTCTGAACATATGTATGTTCATAAATGAGCATATACTTATCCCCAATTGTTAACGTATGAATAGACCTTGGATATCATATTGTCATATTTAGCATCTGAACTCCGCAGTTTGTTTATCAGCAAAAAGAGAAAACATTAATGACATTTACCTAAGAACACGTTTGATTTCCAACGAGGGTAGTAGTGGTAAATCGTGCAATGGATTTCAAAGGCTTGAAGTGGCAACTAATTTGAGGGGCATTAGCCAAGAGATTGATACGAATGAGCCGATATTCATGAACATCCATAAATGGTCGTTAGATCTCAACATGATTCAATACTCACAGTAAAGAATATGACTCATAGTCTGATCACATAGTTGATAAACAAACAGATGATCAGCCTCGATTCACGAACATTATATTTGAGCAAAGGTTCAGATTCAATCTAGTTTACACTTCAAGAACTAGGAATCACTAATGCAATTGTTCTAAAAAAAATCAAATCGATCATGAACTTGACTTGAAAACCAACACATTCGATTTCATAGTGTCTAGAACCTTCAATCGAGTTCCAAATCCACCTATTCTCATATTGGAAATCAAACTTGTTCTAAGACCTAAATAGGAAATGGGAATTGATTTTTTCAATCATTTCCATAAAAAAGAGAAAGCATTAATGATACTTACTTGTGAAAAATATTATTTACTCCTCCAACTTTATTAAAATAATTTTATTTAAATCAAGTAATCTTATCCATTAATTTAATGATCCAATAACTTCAAATGATATATTATGTTGATTCTCTCCCTGTACAATATCGACCACCCAATTAATTAGGGGTAATCTTGGTATAAAAAATCAAATCAAATCCAGCTAAATATGAAACACCCAATTAATTAGGTAACATCCCCATTAAAACCGTCTCTCGCCTTCTCTCTCATGCGTCTTCGTCGTCTCTGTGATTTCTCCCACTCAAAATCGTACCAGCACCATCGGAACACTATCTAGCACCATCGGAACACTATCTAACAACATCATCATCCATGAATCCGCCTTCCTTCCTTTGTGTCGTCGTCGATGGACTGAGCACCATCTAACAACATCATCAATGGATTGCAGATCTCGATCGTACATGCCTACAGGGGTTTTCCAATTTCAGAATCATCTTCTCCGATCTCGTTCTCGTTCCCGATCACAAAATATTTTTCTCTCTCTCCCACTCTCTTTCTTTCTCCCATCGCGTCTCTCGATCTCTCTTTTGTTTTCCCCTCTTCTTCTTCGCCGAATTTCCTATCTCCATCGGAAATCCCTCTCGAAGCCCTAGCATCGATCATAAAAAACTCAAGCCGGCAGACTTCCTTCTCTCCTCTCCTTATCTTGTCAGCCATGGAGGTGAGGGTCTTGCCGGAGAAGAGGCGAGTTTCCGTAATCACTGAATCTCGATCTGTAAGTCGATTACCCCATCTTCAAACCGTCACTGATCACCTATCTCTCGTTATCCCTATATCTCCCTCTCTCTCACGTTGTCATCATCGAACCCAGCTTTCATACGAGGAATCGGAGGACAAGAAGTCGTCACAGGAGTCGATGAGACTGATTTACATCAGACATGGATCAAGGTGCTGGCTACACGGAACACCAGAGAATGGAGTTTGCGACTCGAGAACATGTGTTAACGAATATGGCATCTCACTCGCAAGAAGAAACAGGTACATAATCACATGTCATTCGATCAAATTATCTTCAATTGTATAAACCGGAATTACATTTGCGTCTGTATCATTCGTTGAATTTCAATTGATCGAATTTTTATGGCAATGCATCGTTGTACAGCTTAAAATATAAGGTTTTTGTGTGTACGGCTCTGTTTTCATCCAAATGCAGAAATGCTATTCTTCCTATTCTTCCAAATGAAGAAATGCAGAAATGGCATCGATGATTGGTGGTGCCGGTGACCTCAGTCTTTAATGTCTATACATGTTTGTTTGTTTTACATTCATACACGCACCCCTATGATCAAACTCAGATTTTAGTCAGGCTATTTTTAAAGTTTTTGCATCTTACAATACAAGTACGCTGCCAAAAGGATGGACCTGGGTGTATAGCTGCACCATGATCAGCTTGTAGATTTTGTCGTCAATGTCGAGATCGGTAATCGGTAAACTCTGCTCACATTTTTTTGCTTTCCAATTTATGATTTCGTCGTCAAAGTGATACAACTACACCGTAATCAAGTTTAATTTCTGATTTTGATTTATTCTTATTTAGCACCACCGTCCTTGATTTCTTAATTCCGAGTTCTGATTTCAAATTCCTGAACCGATTATCGTTTGCTAGTTTAATAAAATAGATTATTTTGCACCCAGTAGCTGTTTGTTGCTTAATCTTGCTGTGAAGTATGTCGATGGTTCTCTTGAAGGTACGTTTGCTAATTTATGGCCACGATTGAATGTGTATATTTTTCATAAAAGTGTACACATGCGTGCAAATATCTTTGTCTCGGTAATTGAGCATGAAACCATTTTCGTGAGTTTGTTTATTTGTTTTATAATCAGCCTCATTTGTTTTTTATTGGAATTTCATATACGTATGCATATACGTATGTGCATAAGTGCATATACGTATGCATATATGCACACACGTATATGCATATACGTATATGCATATATGCATATACGTATGTGCATAAGTGCATATACATGTGTGCATATATGAATATACGTATATGTGTAAGTGCATATACGTGTGTGCATATACACACATTTGTACACAAGTACCCATGCACATATGAGAATAGATGGCAAAAACGTATGTGCATATGCATATGTATACATGTGCATATGTATGTTGAAGTGTGAATATATGTGCAAAAACATACGTGCATAAGTGTATTGAATGTATGTGCATGTGTGTATTGAATATATGTGCATATGTGAATTAAAGGTATGTGCACATATGCATATGTATTTCAACTTGTTCATGTACACATGTGTGCGTATTTGTTCATTTGTTCATACGCGTATATGCATGTATGTGTTTATTTTTAATGTTTTCGGATATACATTTATATTAATTTTTATTAACGTTCTTGCAAATTTTGAAGAATTTATCGAGCAAATTGAAGGAGTGAAAAGTGAAAAACGAAGATATCATGAATTCTCGTTGTATTTTGTATATTTTTGTATGTAACGTTCAAAACAGTTTTATATTATTGTTTGTAATAACTTGGTAGTATGCTATCCGAATATTATGAAATACGAATATTTTTTTTGTGTGTTTTTTACGAAATGTTATTAAATGTGCATGTATGCATCCCTGGAAAATATAATGTAAAAAGTTAAATATGCATTTATGCATTCTATTAAAAAAATGCACAACTCAAAAATATGATTATGCATATTATTGGGAATAATTGTGATGAAGTGCTGATGTATCTGAAGTTCTATCAGAAGTCCTTTTTGAAGAAAAACCCCGAAGTAATAAACGAATAGAATAACCCAAAGTCTGAAGACTCCGAAGGGTATCACCTGGAGGATCCGAAGACTTCACAACTGTCAAACCCTGGTGCATGCGTGGTTGCAGACTACGTGTTGCATGACTTCATCATTCTATTGGATAGTACATCTGATAGAATATTCTCTAAAATGTATTGTACTATGCGTATCACTGATTCAGTATGAATATCAGTGATACCCTACCGTGTTCGAGTGCGAATGTAAAACACCATTGTAAAACCCTAAAGTTATAATCAAGCATTCACCACAAGTTATCCATTTCACTTTGTTCATCTATTTGCTTTACATTACTCATGCATGATTGTTAATCTCTTATATAATTGGTAGAACCATAGTCATTGTTAAACTCTTAATTGATTTCAACACCTAACAAGTCGTATCAGAGCAGGTCAGCTCAAAAACCTATTAGTAGAACTTTTATTCCATTGCTACGGTTCTAGATTTGAATTCTTTCTCAGATCTAGTCTTCCGCAACTGTTGCAAATCTCTATTGCTCGTTTTACTGCAAAGATCCTGTTGAAATCTATTCAAGATGACTGATTCCACAGCAACCTATGCCAATATGCTCAACTATGCAAACCTCATTGGTTTTGCAACCAAAGCCCCTGTTCTAGTAACTTCTTACTATGATTACTGGGCTAGAAGAATGAATGATGATATGATTGGACTTGATAAAGACTTATGGAGGTCTGTGACTGATGGTCCATATACAGACATTGCTGGTCGTTTTGTTGTCCCCGATGGAGAAGAAGCTGCAGTTCTTAATGCAGCAGATATGAAGAAACTTGAAAATGATGAAAGGGCCATGCATGAACTACGAAGTGGACTAGGTCCTGATGTCAGCCATCATATTGCTGATGCGAAGTCTGCCAAAGAGATGTGGGATAATCTCGAACTTCGTTTTGGAGGGGATAAGATTCTTCACACCAGCAAGGTTCAAGAAATTCTTGCAGACTTTGAGAACTTCAAACAAGAAGAGAATGAGTCTCTCGAAGCATGCTATGAACGTCTCAGCAACATTATCTATACCCTAGACAAGTATGGGGAGACACGAAGCCAACAGGAGATCAACATTAAATTTCTTTATAGTCTTCGCAAAGAATGGAGACCAATCATGCTCATGGTTAAATCCTATGAAAACATTGAGAAGTACAAATTGGCTGCTTTATACAATCTGCAGTCACATGAACCAGATGTCGTGGGTCGTAGAAGTGAAAATGTTGGATCTGGACCACTTGCCCTTGTTTCAAAAGAAGAAGAAGAAACCAGTGATGAAGAAATAGCTGCCTATATGGCTGATGACAATGGTGAAACTGTTGCTCTCTATGCCGCTAACAGTCGAAGGTTCAAGAAACCATTCATTAAAAATAACTTTGGAAAGCCTTTTATCAAGAACTTCAACAAATCAAACTTCAATTCCAAACCCAAACCAGAAATATTCACTCAGAAGGATGAAAATTTAAAATCTTCAACCACGAAGCCATCTGAAAAACAGGCTTCGGAGTCATTCAAAGAGAAAACCGAAGAGAAAAAGGTCTTCGGTGATTCAGGCTATGACTGCAATTACTGCCATGGTAAGAATCATTTTGCAAAGGATTGTATGCTTCACAAACAAGATGAGAAGAAACCTCAAGTGAAGGACGAAGCATATTATGCAAGGAAAATGGAGGAAGTTAGAGTAAGGACCAAAGACCTAGCTCTCATGGTTGCTGATGATCATCAAGGATCTTATCAAGTTTGGTCTTCGGACTCGAAAGATGATGAACTAAGAAAGCCAACTCATAGTTCTTTCATGGCATATGATGTCGGTAAGAGCTTTCTAAAAGGCACTTCTGAGAAGATGGATGATGAAGAGAAGCTGGAGGTTGAAACAACAGCTGGTCTTGGTTTCAAGATTTCGGAGATGAATGAGATGGTTGATGCTGTGAATCTGAAGACCTGGTCTGACGACACTTCGGATGATGATGAGGAGATATGTTTGATGGCATATGACGCACGCCTGACCATTCCTGATCAGGTATCAAAACTTCTTTCAACTTTTAAAATTCCTATCTCTCAATCAACTCCTATCATAAATGAAATAACTCGTGATTGTTCTGTGATGCATAAAATGCTTATTGACGTGAAAAATAGGGAGACACTCAGTGAGCAGGAGATTCTCAGCTTGAGGGGGAGAGTAGAAAGTCTGAAGCTAGCCCTAGAAAAGTCCAACCTAAGAATCTCATTGTTAGAAGAAAATAGAGAAAAACTTTTGAACAATCATGATTTAATTTTGAGACAACGCAATATATTTTGTGAAACTGCAAAACATTTATATGCTCATATTACACGTATCTACCATTCAGCTGATGTGTGCAATATTCAACATAGACAACTATTACCTTTTATTGATTTTAAGCTTAAGGAAGTTGATAGTATATTTTATGAGTGTGAATCTATAGTATCTGCGTCTGAAGTGACCAACTCTTCGTATAAACATGGTTTGATATCTGTTGAAAAACATCTCACTGCTGATAATTTGTTGAAATTATTGCCACAATAAATCCCAATCTTGAAAAAGAATGTTCCTCAAATTGAAAACAAAGAAAAGGTTACAGTTGAAACCGCATCTGAGAATGATTCTCAAAGCGATTCAGATATGGAGGAAATTGATTTTTCTTCATTAACTTTATTAAAATCATCCTCCACATCCGAATCATCCTCCGAAGACATATCACAACTGTCTTCGAAGGACAAAGGAAAAGCAAAAGTTGGTTGTGAACCTAAAACTTTTGAAAACAAAGAAATTGTGAAATAAAAATTACAAATCTCAGATGTTTGTGTCTCTTATGATCAATATCTTAAGGACAATTCAAAAAGGCTAGTTCATGTGGCTTGTATCTATCCGAATATATCTTATTTCAAAAATGCCATCTTTGTGAAACCAGGTGGATCACTTTTGGTTGAAAACGATTTAGAAAAACTTCTTGAGGAGGATAATTCTACAGTCACTGAGGAAGGATTCTTCTCATCTTCTAAAATGGTTGAAAACGAAATGAATGAAAGAATGGAAGTTAAAGTCAACATAAGAAAACAAGATTTGTATGACCATAACATCTACAATCGTCTATGTTATGAAAAAGAAAAGATTCCTAAAAACATGTCACACCTTTTAAATCTCAAAAATGATAATCACATCTACACTAATCGAAACTACAAACAAATTCAAGTTGTGGAAAAACCTGAAGCTCCGAAGATGGATGTTTTTCAATTAATGGAATCATGTGAGTGTGTTCCGTTGTCACAAACCTCAGAAAATGTTGTTTCAAAACCAAAAGTCTCAATTACCAAAGCTTTGGTACAAAAGCCTTAAATTTTGAAAAGACCTTAAATTCTCCAAAAATCAAAACCAGCAATAGTGATTACTAAACCAATTCAAAAACCTATTGCTTCGAACTCGAAATCAAAACAAACTTTAAATCTTGTGAAAAGAAAAACTCCCTTCGGAGGTCTAAAACAAAATGAAGCAATTGCTTCAACTTCTGGAACAAAACCACTTAACTCAAAGGTTTCCGAAGTCAAAAATCAAAATGATAAACCAACTTTTACACCGACAAAACCTAGCTTTCCCAATCCAAAATTTCAAAAACTCACGAAGAAAACATTTTCAAAAGGCAACAATTTGATAGATACATTTCATCAGTGGCTAGACAAAAATTTGGATTTGTTTAAAGATAAGAATCTTTCACTAAACGACTTCAAAATAGCATACGAAGAGTAACTTTGCACCTCTACGTTGTGTAGTTCAATCTCAAGGAAGTCAACAATTGAAAAATCAAAACAAAACTGGAAAAGAAATGATTAGAATGAAAATTTTACTGCTAAAACAAAATCTTCAAAATCTTCAAAGAGTTCAAAACTTTCAAGTGAAGAGAAAACATCAAAAACCTCGAAGTCAAAATCATCCAAACAAAAATGGGTTCCGAAGACTTGCATTTTGTCAGTAACTTCGGACTCATCTAATTTGACAACAAGCTTTTCAGAATCATTTTCAGACTCCTCGGAATCATGTTCATCACATGAGGCTTCGGAGAATCTGATCAACTTAAATGCAAATGAAATATCAGAAGAGGCCGTAGAAAAATGGATTCAAGAATCCTTCGCTTACCCTGAGGACCCATGATTGATTGGGTACCAACTCCTTCTTGATTAATTGCAGGCAATGTCTACTGAGCGGTACGATACTAAATGGTACATGGATAGTGGCTGTTCAAGACATATGACAGGGAAGAGGGAATATCTTAGAGATTATAGAACATTGGATGATGCTGGAAATGTACGCTTCGGTAACAATGAAACATGTCCAATTCGGGGTTATGGTAAAATAACAAATGGCCAATTCACAATCAGCAGAGTGGCATTTGTTGAAGGTTAAAACACAATCTTGTGAGTATATCTCAATTGGTGGTTGGAACGGGTAACGTAGTTACATTTAACAACCAATGAAGTGTCATCATAAAAGAAGAAACAAACGAAGTCTTACTTAAATCTGAAAGGAAGGGGTTAATGTTTACCTTAAATCTAAAGCCCGTAACAGGTGGGCAATCCTTATGTCTTCTCTTAAAAGCCAACTCCAACGTCAGCTGTCTATGGCACCGAAGACTTGCTCATCTGAACTTCAAAGATTTAAACAAGTTAGTTGCTATGGATTTGGTTCGAGGAATGTCTGCTCTCAAATTTGATAATGACTCTCTTTGTTCCGCTTGTGAACATGGCAAGCAAACAAAACAAAGGCATCCAACTGTGATCAATCCCAAAATCACCGAACCCTTTTCACTTCTCTATATGGACTTGTGTGGTCCATCCGCAGTAGAGTCAATTGGAAAGAAGAAGTACATACTCGTGATAGTTGATGATTATTCAAGGTTTAATTGGGTGTTATTTCTAAGAAACAAATCAGATGCTGCTGAAGAAATCATTAACTTCATAAGGAAAATGGAAGTGATGCTCAACAAGAATGTCCGAACTGTACACAGTGACAACGGTTCGGAGTTCAAGAATCAGACTCTGGATGGATTCTTGAAAACAAAAGGAATTAGTCATAACTTCTCTGCACCTTATACTCCTCAACAAAATGGTGTTGTGGAAAGGAGAAATCGTTCTTTGTGTGAAGCAGCTAGAACTATTCTAAATTTTGCAAACTTGCCTATGTACTTCTAGGCCGAAGCCATTTCTACTGCGTGCTTTACTCAAAATAGATCCTACATTCACAAGCGATTTCATATCACACCTTACGAAGTACTCAACTGAAGAAAACCAAATGTCAAATTTCTTCACATCTTCGGTTGTAGGTGTTTTATATTGAACTAGAAGGATTAATTGACTAAGTTCAATGATAAGTCAGAAGAAGGAATCTTCCTTGGATACTCTCAAGACTCAAAAGCTTACAGAGTCATGAACAAGAGAACCCGAAAAATCGAAGAAACCTTCAACCTAAGTTTTGATGATTACTACATCAAGAAGTCTCTGCATCCATTCCCTATGTCGTCCATCTTTCCAAAACCTGTTGTGGATGGTATACCAATCACTACATTTAATACAGACTTCACACTTTTGTTTGATCCACCTGTGAGGGCTGTGGACTCCGAAGCCAGTGCATCTAACAACCATGTATCTGAATTGTCCAAACTTACAGATGTACCTGATGATTCTTCCACAAGTAGTGTACAAAGACCGTCATCTGTTGAGGGGGAGCTATCTAACCGAAGTGAAGGAAATGCTAGTGTTGAGGGGGAGCCAAACAACAGTCTAAGGGGAGGTAACAGTCCTACCTCACCTCCACAGGAAATCTCTAATATCATGACCGTGTATCCAACAGTCCAGGGGACTGGGGGAGCCAGAGATTACCACTCCGAACTCAGCAACACCAATCTCTTTGGATAGAGCTACCACTTCCTCAACACC
The DNA here is from genome assembly GCA_023525715.1 of Cichorium intybus. NCBI lineage: Eukaryota > Viridiplantae > Streptophyta > Magnoliopsida > Asterales > Asteraceae > Cichorium > Cichorium intybus. Next base: position 82,500,981 of record CM042011.1, read on the forward strand.
AACACATGTCGAGGGGGAGAACACTCTAAACTCTACTTCACAAATGCACACACCACAATATAACACAACTAATTCAAACAATCATTTAATTATGGATGATTTCCCTTCCACTTCGGGGTATCCTTCAGACATCAAAGACATTGATTCTGAAGGACCACCTGACTTTGATCCAAATTATCCTTCCTTAGACAAATGGACGAGAAATCATCCACCATCACTTGTCATCAGTAATATTCGAGATAAAGTATTGACTCGTGCACAACTTCACGAAAGGCAATTAGATCTTAACAAAACTTCCGAGTTGTGCATGTTCAATGTCTTTATTTCTAAGATAGAACCTAAGAATGTTAAGATGCATTTGATCATTCAGACTGGATTGAAGCTATGCAATTGGAATTAGAAGAATTTGAAAGAAACAAAGTTTGGAGGCTTATTCCAAAACCTGCAAATGCTTCAATTGTTGGTCTGAAATGGGTGTACAGAAACAAACTAGACACCGAAGGCAATGTGGTTCGGAACAAAGCAAGACTGGTTGTCAAGGCTTATTGTCAACAGGAGGGGATTGATTTCGAAGAAACATTTGCTCCTGTTTCCAGACTCGAATCAGTTCGGATATTTTTAGATTATGCTGCACATAAAAACTTTGATGTCTATCAAATGGATGTCAAATGTGCCTTTCTGAATGGTGATATCAAGGAAACCGTTTTTGTTGAACAACCACCTGGCTTTGAAAGTAAAGAACATCCAAGTCATTTCTATGTGCTAGACAAGGCTGTCTATGGTTTAAAACAAGCTCCAAGAGCTTGGTATGAGACCTTGACAAAATTTGTAAAAGAATCAAGCTTTAAACAAGGTTCACTGGATCCAACACTTTTCAGAAAGAAAGTTGGATCTCATTTGATGTTAGTCCAAATCTATGTGGATGACATAATCTTCGGATCCACTGACCCCAAGTTATCAAAAGATTTTGAAAAATTAATGAAAAGCAAATTTCAAATGAGTATGATGGGGAAGATTAACTTCTTTCTTGGATTACAAATAAAACAATCCAAGGAGGGGATATTCATCATTCAACAAAAGTACACGAAGAGTCTTCTTGAATGCTTCGGAATGACTAACTGCTCCAAAGCAAAAGTTCCTTTGCCTGCAGGTACAAGGTTAAATCCTTTATTGGACAAACCGAAGATAGACATACAGCAATACCGAAGCATGATTGGATCACCGCTCTATCTCACAGCCAGTCGCCCTGATATCATGTTTGCAGTCTGCAATTGTGCAAGATATCAGGCTGACCCAAGAGAACCTCACCTAGCTGCGGTTAAGCCAATCTTTCGATATCTTCATGGCACACCTACTTATGGCCTGTGGTACCCAGCAAACTCCGGCTTCTACATACAAGCTTATTCTGACTCAGATCTTGGTGGATGCTCTATTGATCGCAAGAGCACTTCGGGGGGTTGTCAATTCTTAGATGGAAAACTAATTAGCTGGCAATCCAAGAAGCAAACTTGTGTCTCTATCTCTACAGCAGAAGCAGAATACGTAGCAGCTGCAGCATGTAACCTCACAAATCATTTAGATCCAAAGCCAACTGAAATATTATGCCATCAACATGAGAAAAATACCTTTGTTCTGTGACTCCCAAAGTGCAATTTGTATATGCCACAATCCAGTTCAACATTCCAAGACGAAGCATATAGCTCTTCGCTATCACTTCATCAAAAGTCATGTTGAGGAGGGGAATATTGAGGTGCATTTTGTTCACACCATAGAACAACTGGCAGATATCTTCACAAAGGCCCTGAATGAAGAGGCATTCACAAGAATAGTTCATGGACTTGGAATGATAGATGGATCCACTCTTCAATAAATCTCAGATTTGCTCACTATTACTCTTTTCTTCAGTCTGATAATTTGTAAAATCACAACACTCCGCAGTCCTCCGAAGAGTTTCATCGCTTCGGAGCTCATCGGAGTAAAACAAGAAAAATCACTTAGAATTGCACCGCAGCACTCCGAAGTAAAATATCACTTCGGAACTCTGCGGAACAAAATTTTCTGTCAAATAAAATCATGAAAATGGAAAAATTCATTTAAACATATTTTGACTTCACTTCTTGAGGATACACATTATGTTATACATACACATTATGTTTTGAGAAATGTTTTGAGAAAAGTTTGATGCACAATGGCAAAGATTATCCTTACTATCGTGAATCAATCAACTAAATGACAAAACTTTGATTTTAGATTCTGATAATCATGCCTTATTGCACTAAAAGGCATTTGGGAATCGACTTGAAGCATTGGTAAGAAAACAGACTTCGAAGTGAGGTCAAGGCTATTTTACAATTTGAAGCCTTGTTTGATTCCAATATCTTTAACAAAATGTCTATTTCTAACCTCTCTTCTGAACTTGACTCGCTTCAACTTCAAATTAATCATGTAGCCTCAAAACTACACAGGATAACTCAAGTGTTCCGAAGTTTTCTTCAAAAATAGTACCAACATTGTCTGATAAGCAAATTTAAATCTCTTTTCATTAATGGTACAAAATTGAACTAAAAGAAGATTTTCACACTCAAGGATTGTATAAAACAAAACCAAAAAGCACCAAGAAAGAAACTAAAATGGTGAAGTTTTTGTATCTTCGGATAAAGAAATCCAAAATAGAAAAGTTAAAAAGGACAAATTGAAAATTCTCGAAAAGATAAACAGAAAACAAATTGTCAAAAGAATCAAAGACAACAAACAAAAACAAGATGACAAATAAGAGAATGCAAAAGAAAGATAAATCAGCATTCTAAGGCTTATTCTTCTGTTTTAAATAACAATACAAGAAACTCCTATAACATAGTCGAGTACTTTGTAGAGAATACGAACATTTCAAGTAGTCTATCTTAAATGATAAAGTTGGAGTGGTGTATGAAGCTTAAACGCTTGTCATCAGAGCCTAGTATCCAAACACTTCAATTGATGAAAGGGAATAGATTTTTCAAAATGGTTCTTCAAAAACAATCTAATTTAAAAAAACACTTCTGATGTTCAAATCAAGAATGAAAATTTCTTTAAATTTCAAATGCATAGAATGTTACCATTATTGTGTATGAAAAATTTGAAACACAAAAGCACAATTCAAACCATATTTCAAAATGCGAAATCAAGTTAGTGATGGGGTGATTAGACTTATACATTCATGACTGATATTGAATCAAACAAACTTTGAAATGAAAAATGGACTTCCAACATGATTCGAATGATTCTTAACATTAACTTATTAAATCATTTTTTCATAATATTCCAGGAAGTTAAGGATAAATGTCATATTGCATCACTCAAAAGTAAAACCAAAACTTCAAAGGAAAACCAATGAACTTCTGTGTCCTAACAGATACCACAACCACATGTTATCCACCGAAGTGAAATTAATACCCTTCGGAGTTAATCATAACTTTATGCCTTCACTCCGAAGAGCACTTATAATGGTCATAATTTTCCCTATAGATCCGAAGTCAATTTATTATTCAAATGATTTCCACATTTATGATAACTCTCAGAGACAAACATTCCTCAGAAATAAATGCCCGTTTGTTCGTGTACAGCTGACAATGAGAAATTAAAGGAAAATCCTAACAAAAAGATCTCACAAAAGGGGCGGTTCAAATTTTAAATCATTGCAACTGACAGCCGTACGTTTCTCCTTTTTGCAGGGATAATGGGACGCGCAGGTGCTGATGTATCCAGTTATTACAGGACCATTTTAATCGTGCATTAAATGACCTAGGGACCACGAATACTATATAAACCTCTCACCGTTTCAGTCTCTTTTTACGCGAACATAACTTTCAAACTCTCTCTGCAAACTTACTCTCAAAGAAATCCTAAACTCCTTCATCTTCTTCCTTTCGTCAACAATGGCAGCTGAAGCTTCATCTCAAACCACTGAAGCCATTTCAATCCCAAACCTCAAGAGGCAGTCTGCTAATCTGGTTCTGCGCAACAATCTACAACTCTACCCTCAACCAATCGATGCCCTGGCGAATGCTTGAAGAGATCCGTTCTTGGCTATGCCCTAACCTACACTCCTACGATTCCTGCAACTGTTGTTCATAGAGCCCACTACACATCGAATGCTCTGTTCGATCACAACAATCAGGTGAAATCGGTGTTCTATGAGGCCATCGATTCAAATGGAAAAACCTAGAAGGTACAGTTAACCAAAGAAAAGTTCGTTGATGCCCTCCATCTCCCCGTCTACAACTCTAAAGAAATGGTTGTTCCCTCTGCTGAACAACTAGTTGAAATGTTCAATGAGATGGGATACTCACCTCCTCTCGAAAAGATTAGCACATTCAAGAAGAACCAACTACCTGATCTGTGGAGATACTACTTCATCATCTTCCTCAGATGTCACTCAGGAAGAACTTCGGGATTGGACTCTGCAAGTGTCTCATTCCAAACCATGCTCTACGGAATCTACTATGATGTCAAGGTAGATTACGTAACAATTCTTTGGACTGAAATCTGTTCGCATATCAATCACAGCTTGAAGAGGACAGAAATGTCTAATGCAAGATTTTGGGCAATTGTTGTTCACGCCCATTATCAATAAGCTGGATCTGTTCTTGACGTTTCACTTCCAGAACTACGATACACTCCCATTGCCATCCCACCACTGGATGATGAGCCAGCACCCTTCTGTGCTCAAATTCCTCAAGTCATGCTTTCCAAAGTGCCCATGGAGTGTAATGAGGTAAACACCTATCGTAACACTCTAGTTATCCCTTACCCCACTCGTGATTTAAGTCAAGAAGCACCGGTCATGGCAAATCCAAAAGGGAAAGGGAAGAGGAAGATAACTGTAACACCCGGCTTTTAAAACAAAACACCCCTGAAAAATTTTTCATTTAGAACCAAGGTTTCAATACATAAAACCATAACAAAGGGGGTATATTTTAATAAACACGGGTACAAGTGTATCAAGGAGAGTATAAAATACCATAGTCTCCTTTGAAGCCGAGCTGCTACAGACATCATCTACAAGTCCACTTCTTGAGTCACAGACTTTATCCTTACCCTTATCAGGGTTATGCTAACCTGCAGGGACGTTTAACAAACGGTATGAGCTACAAAGCTCAATGAGTAATCGTATCTGCAAATAACATGTATCAAAATACAATCATATAACTGTCTGGATATCGAATCCAGACTACTAGCCTTACTGGCTAACCGTGTGTATTTGAGGATTTCATATCCTACTGCATAGCCTTACCGGCCTAATCGTGAGATCATGTGATTTTCAAATCACATCAAATTATTGTACACTTCATCACATCCAGTCTGTTATTTGCATACCTTTCAAATAATTTCTGTATCATCTCTGTCCCATCTTTCTTAGTCATACCTGACTATACCATATATCTTGACTATATAAGTCGTATCATTTTTCATGGCTATACAAGCCGTACCAAAACATTTCCAGCGTATGAATCATAGCCCGAGGGCCGCACCAGTTTATCATAGCCCGAAGGCTGCACCAGAATATCATAGCCCGAAGGCCGCACCAGAATATCATAGCCCGAAGGCCGCACCAGAATATCATAGCCCGAAGGCCGCACCAGAATATCATAGCCCGAAGGCCGCACCAGTTGGATATAGCATCCAGAATCATAGCCTTATAGGCCGCACCATCTGTTAATAGCTTGTTTCGATCAATCATGGCTCACGGGTTAGACCGCTGTTGCCTTGGCTCACGGGTTAGCCCGCTGTTGCCTAGACTCACGGCTTATCCGGTCTTGTCTATATAATTTTGGCTCATCAAAATAAACCATGGCTCACGGGTTAGCCTGCTGTTGCCTAGACTCACGGGTTAGCCCACTGTTGTCTATATAATTTAACTCATCAGAATAAACTGTGGCTCACGGGTTAGCCCGCTGTTGCCTAGACTCATGGGTTAGCCCGCTGTTGTCTATATAACAGTTTACATAGATATATTGACTCACAGTTCCGTTCTTGTCTATAACAGACTCACGGCTCATCTGGTCTTGTCTTTTACATATATTTGTACACTTGTCATTTCCGTCCCTCGAAGCCGTTTCAACCTGTAACAATTCAATCATCATATATCACATATGATATCAGTGAGATTACTCACCTGGATACTAGCTGCATTTAAATCCCGGTTGTTTCTTGCCTTTGCGTGCACCACGAACATTTTGTCCCATACCTATTTATTCATTTATATACCAAATGATAATAGGTTAATAATCATTCCAATTGACTCTAATACAATAGAGTTCAATACAATATCATTGCAAACAATGCCTAGTTAATAAACTTTCCGTTTACTAACTTTTTATGAATTTTACTGTTCACCGAGGCATTCGAATCGATCTACAGTGCCCCCGAGGGGTCGAAAACTCAATATAAAAATTTTCTCAAACTTTTCAGACCATAACGAGCCTACGGTTCAAGTTTGAGCTAAAACGGACAAGCCAAACGAAAGTTAGCGATTCTGAAGTCCCCTGTCAGGAGGGCGCACTGCGCCTGGGCGCACCCCGCCCTGGTCTTGGGCGCACCGCGCCTGGCGCCTGCGCAGGTTTCCTGTCCAGCCGCGATTTGTGCACTGTAGCACGCAGTTTTGGCCCATTAAGTCCTTAATCCAGTTCTTAATCGTTTGGGGTTTGTTTCTAGGCTAAAACCTTATACTTTAACAAGGTTTTCAACCATTCAAAACAACTAAATCAATCAAAATGAAGAATTAGGGTTCTTAGTCCCAAAACCCCAAAACTTCAAATTCATCACAAATAGCAATCTACTTCCATTTTCTTGAATTAAGTCCTTTTTGCATGACTTAATGGAAGCATTAAACCATTTAAACTACATAATCATAACTGAAATTTACAAATTTCAGTTTCTATAAAACCAAACCAAGAACACTTCAAGAACTTGGTTAAAATCAAGTTTACTAACCTTGATTAACATAGGAATCACCAATTCCAAGCTATAATTCCAATTCCTTGCCTCAAGCTTCATGATTTCTGCAGAATTATGCTCCCAAAATCGTTCCCGTAGTTGCACAAATGACCAGTCAAAGAGAGAGTCAACCTCTCTATTTATACCTCAAAACTCTACAATTTTGGTCTCTAAGTTCATTTTCTTGAACTTTAACCACAAAATCAAGTTTTATTACAATAAAACTTTCATTCTTTATACATTTGCCACAAACAACAATATTTTTCATATTTGGTCCTTCACATGGTCAAATGACCAAATTACCCTTTTGTGGTAAAATGACCAAAAATCAGTTTTTATAACATTTTAAGTCCAAAGCTCAAAATATTATTTCACACTAAATTCTTTTCTGTCCAAAAGACCAATTTACCCTTCCAAGGTAAAATGACCTTTTTACCCTTGTTATTATTATTACATAAAGAGAATGTCTTTGCATTACAAATTCTCCCCTCCTTCAAAAGATTTCGTCCGCGAAATCATACAAGGAGTTGAGGTTATGTCTCCCTCATTTCGCTTTCGGTCTTCCACATCATGTCGGAATCTCTATGGTATTGCCTAAGCACTTAACCATACTGGTCTTCTTATCTTGTGATTAGATCACAATCCGCATATCATTCCTCCGGTTGTCCCGGGTACCTTATCTACTTATTTATCTTATCTCATTATAAGGAATTTATTGGAAATTATTACTACATAATTTCTTTCTTATCGTCCCAAATAAATTTTTAATCTTTCCAAAAGATTACTTTCGAGCATCCATATTCCTTTACTTAGAATTTCAAAGGTTTTTATCCAGTGATCCACATACCACCTTTACAAATTTCTTAACCATTCTTCAATTTCGTTCATACCCGTCAGGTATTCTCTTTAGTTTATGAATGGATCTAGTATCTATCCCACATCTTTGCCACATCTTCATTTCAAAAATCGAAGGGTGTCACGGTATTCCATACCATTCTTCATATGAATCGCCAAACTACAAGCATGTAAGCTGCTATTTCTTGCAAAATTTCTCAAAAACAGACGATCTTCTCATCTACTACTAGGGTCTGCTGTGAAATTTTCAAGTACATCTTCTAAAATTTGCATCATTAGATCACTTTATTCACCAATACACGGTACTTGCAGAGACTTCATTGCAAAGTCTATAACAATGTCGTCCCATTTCTTTTCTAGGACCAACAACGGGTCAATTTATTCGCATGTTTCTAACGGTTTGACTTTACTTTGCGTACAAGCCAAATACTTTTCATGTGTCTTTCAATATCTTTCTTCTGTCCCGGCCACCAACACATAGGTTTTATCGACCTATCCAATCTGGTATTGCTCCGGGTATACTGCATATCTAGTACAAAATGCATCTTTTCAAGATGAATTTTCATATTTCACTTTGCTTTGGAACTCACATACATAACCCCAAGGGTTTTCAATTGTCGTGAGTTTCTAGCTAACTTCTTTCAATAGCTAATCATTCATTCATTTTTCACATTTTCAGACTTGCACACATCTTTCTGTGCTACCCGAATCAACTCAGGTAATCAATTTGCCACACTCATACATGCGGATGTAACCTTCAAAAGTTACTCTTTTCAATTCAAGGCATCTATAATCACATCCGCCTTTCCGAGATGGTACAAGATTTCATAACCGAAATCTTTAAGTAACCCATCTATCTTTGCTATCTCATATTCAGCTGCTTTTTGATCAATTAAGTACTTCAAACTCTTATGATCCATACAAACAGTAAGCTTTACACCATACAAGTAGTTTCTCTAAAGCTTCAATGCCAAATCATAATTGCTACTGCAATATCATGTATCCAAAATCAACTTTGGATGCATTTTTATAATCCAATTTATGTTCTCCGCTTAGCATCAATGCTAACATCAGAGTTTCACACAAGGTTTATTCCAAACCTTTACAAGATACTTGTGGTCTTTCTACCACTTAGACTTTATACTTTTATTAGTCAATCTTAGTCAACTGAACAACAGTCAAGGAGCAGTTTTCTACAACTCTCCTAAATTAACCCGCCAATCCAAGGAAACTACTAAATTCAGTCAATTTCCAAGGCGGTTTCTGTGTTATCACAGCATCCTTTCCACTGGATCTACTTTATTATCTCTGGCATTACTAACATGCCCAAATAATATAAAGCTTCTTTTAGCCAAAATTTCATACTTGGAGAATTTACAAATCACTTAAGTTAGTGAAATAACTCCAATGTCTGGTACAAGTGTACCTCATTTTCGATCTAGTTTCAAGAATATCAGATTCTCATCAGTCAATGCACATATGCATCAACTTGTCTTTCTTCTTTTCATATAATGTAGGACTCCATACGATGACACATACGGTCATAGGAGACCCCAATACCAAGTTTCTTCTAGTTGTTTTCCAACTCTGCCATCTCTACAGATGCTAATCAATATAGAGCCTGTATACCAAAAACGGCTCCCAAAAATCAGTTTAATCATAAACTTTTCTAGCCTATCTGGCAGAAATCTTGGAAGTTCTTTTCAAATGAAACATCCAAGAATATATTTAAAGCAGTACATTACTAGCACTGCTTTATTTAACTTGACCAATACCACATATGCCAATTATAACATCTTTCTTTTACTAACTATTTTTTGAGTTTAAGCCAAGAAAATAACCGGTATTCTCAACAACGGTCATTTATCATGGATTTTCATCCATTTCATTTCTGTTTTAAGAACCATACTGTTCTTGTTTCTTATAAGCACGATTGCTTCAAATTCACTGGTAGTCATCGGCTTCAGATTTATAGGGAAAATGGTCCCGTAAATCCGAGGCAGACTAATTTCCCGGTGTTCAATATCTAGAACATACTTGCTATCTGCTATAGCTGTTTCCAAAATTTCATCTAAAATAGTTGATGAAATATTCCAACAAGATATCAAGTCATCGATCCCAAGCATAGCTTCCTGGATCAAATATACATACACGAGTTATATTTAGAACAATTATATTGGAGATCATATCAGTCTCCTCATGAGCTTCTTCCACAATCTGCTGGAATGCTCATAATACCATTGGTCCTTTTCGACCATTCATTTCTTCTCTCTTTCCTGAATTCATCACCCGTTACTCCACATTTAGCATGTGAGTATTTCATAAGGAAGTGATCTATAGTTCCACGCTGGAACCACTTCCGTCCCATACAACAAACTCGAGTAACATGCTCATGTTTTCTGCAAATTTTAGCCATTCAGCGGTAGAGTCTCAACCCTACAATTTTTTTTTTGAGTGCTTTTCCTACACTTCTTATATCACATCATCTTTTCGTTCTGGTCTCTTCCCTTCAAGGCTAGACCTGAATCGTGTTAACTTCTTCTCAGAAGTCCACCAATTTTATGTCTGCTTTTCTTGAAGTCTCAACTACTGTTCTTTCACCTTGAATATCAATCAGGGTGAGCAACTGATTTCTTTTTCTGACCACAACGGCTAACATTGCTCATCATGTGGATTTCTGCTATTCGTCCCCTTTTTGATCCTCATACAAAGGAGTCTTGAGAAAGAGTTTATCCATTTTCTAGAGCTTCGCGCCCTAAATGTCTTCCAAGGAGATTCACAGTCCATACTTCTTATACGTCAGAAGTTAGCAACAGTTAGGTTATATATGTATAATAACAACTATATACACCTAACTATGCATCATGTCTACTATCTCACGGTTTAAGTCCAGGAATCTACTCTATAGACACCTAATTCACTTAAACCTCGGCTCTGATACCAACTTGTAACACCCGGCTTTTAAAACAAAACACCCCTGAAAAATTTTTCATTTAGAACCAAGGTTTCAATACATAAAACCATAACAAATGGGGTATATTTTAATAAACACGGGTACAAGTGTATCAAGGAGAGTATAAAATACAATAGTCTCCTTTGAAGCCGGGCTGCTACAGACAGCATCTACAAGTCCACTTCTTGAGTCACAGACTTTATCCTTACCCTTATCAGGGTTATGCTAACCTGCAGGGACGTTTAACAAACGGTATGAGCTACAAAGCTCAGTGAGTAATCGTATCTGCAAATAACATGTATCAAAATACAATCATATAACTGTCTGGATATCGAATCCAGACTACTAGCCTTACTGGCTAACCGTGTGTATCTGAGGATTTCATATCCTACTGCATAGCCTTACCGGCCTAATCGTGAGATCATGTGATTTTCAAATCACATCAAATTATTGTACACTTCATCACATCCAGTCTGTTATTTGCATACCTTTCAAATCATTTCTGTATCATCTCTGTCCCATCTTTCTTAGTCATACCTGACTATACCATATATCTTGACTATATAAGTCGTATCATTTGTCATGGCTATACAAGCCGTACCAAAACATTTCTAGCGTATGAATCATAGCCCGAGGGCCGCACCAGTTTATCATAGCCCGAAGGCCGCACCAGAATATCATAGCCCGAAGGCCGCACCAGAATATCATAGCCCGAAGGCCGCACCAGAATATCATAGCCCGAAGGCCGCACCAGTTGGATATAGCATCCAGAATCATAGCCTTATAGGCCGCACCATCTGTTAATAGCTTGTTTCGATCAATCATGGCTCACGGGTTAGCCCGCTGTTGCCTTGGCTCACGGGTTAGCCCGTTGTTGCCTAGACTCACGGCTTATCCGGTCTTGTCTATATAAGTTTGGCTCATCAAAATAAACCATGGCTCACGGGTTAGCCCGCTGTTGCCTAGACTCACGGGTTAGCCCGCTGTTGTCTATATAATTTAAATCATCAGAATAAACTGTGGCTCACGGGTTAGCCCGCTGTTTCCTAGACTCACGGGTTAGCCCGCTGTTGTCTATATAACAGTTTACATAGATATATTGACTCACAGTTCCGTTCTTGTCTATAACAGACTCACGGCTCATCTGGTCTTGTCTTTTACATATATTTATACACTTGTCATTTCCGTCCCTCGAAGCCGTTTCAACCTGTAACAATTCAATCATCATATATCACATATGATATCAGTGAGATTACTCACCTGGATACTAGCTGCATTTAAATCCCGGTTGTTTCTTGCCTTTGCGTGCACCACGACCATTTTGTCCCTACCTATTTATTCATTTATATACCAAATGATAATAGGTTAATAATCATTCCAATTGACTCTAATACAATAGAGTTCAATACAATATCATTGCAAACAATGCCTAGTTAATAAACTTTCCGTTTACTAACTTTTTATGAATTTTACTGTTCACCGAGGCATTCGAATCGATCTACAGTGCCCCCGAGGGGTCGAAAACTCAATATAAAAATTTTCTCAAACTTTTCAGACCATAACGAGCCTACGGTTCAAGTTTGAGCTAAAACGGACAAGCCAAACGAAAGTTAGCGATTCTGAAGTCCCCTGTCAGGAGGGCGTACCGCGCCAGGGGATGGGCGCACTGCTCCTGGGCGCACCCCGCCCTGGTCTTGGGCGCACCGCGCCTGGCGCCTGCGCAGGTTTCCTGTCCAGCCGCGATTTGTGCACTGTAGCACGCAGTTTTGGCCCATTAAGTCCTTAATCCAGTCCTTAATCGTTTGGGGTTTGTTTCTAGGCTAAAACCTTATACTTTAACAAGGTTTTCAACCATTCAAAACAACTAAATCAATCAAAATGAAGAATTAGGGTTCTTAGTCCCAAAACCCCAAAACTTCAAATTCATCACAAATAGCAATCTACTTCCATTTTCTTGAATTAAGTCCTTTTTGCATGACTTAATGGAAGCATTAAACCATTTAAACTACATAATCATAACTGAAATTTACAAATTTCAGTTTCTATAAAACCAAACCAAGAACACTTCAAGAACTTGGTTAAAATCAAGTTTACTAACCTTGATTAACATAGGAATCACCAATTCCAAGCTATAATTCCAATTCCTTGCCTCAAGCTTCATGATTTCTGCAGAATTTTGCTCCCAAAATCGTTCCCGTAGTTGCATAAATGGCCAGTCAAAGAGAGAGTCAACCTCTCTATTTATACCTCAAAACTCTACAATTTTGGTCTCTAATTTCATTTTCTTGAACTTTAACCACAAAATCAAGTTTTATTACAATAAAACTTTCATTCTTTATACATTTGCCACAAACAACAATATTTTTCATATTTGGTCCTTCACATGGTCAAATGACCAAATTACCCTTTTGTGGTAAAATGACCAAAAATCAGTTTTTATAACATTTTAAGTCCAAAACTCAAAATATTATTTCACACTAAATTCTTTTCTGTCCAAAAGACCAATTTACGCTTCCAAGGTAAAATAACCTTTTTACCCTTTTTATTATTATTACATAAAGAGAATGTCTTGGCGTTACAATAACTGGTGGACCATGCGGTCCGAAGAAGACTGAGAAAAGGAGAAAGACTTCGGGGCAAACAACTCCGAAGAGGAAGCAACTGAAGAGGACGAGGAAACTAACCATTGTGGATGATTCTTCGGATTCAGAAAAAGACTCCATCCACAGTCCAGGAAGAAGAACAAGAAGAACAACATGATGATCATCCCCCTTCACCTTCACCAACAACTAGACCACCCACTCCTCCAAATACCACTGCTCCACCATCTCCACCTAAAACAACCCAACCACCTACACCACCTCATACAACAACACCTCCTCCTCCACCTACAACTACTCAACTGACAACCTCAATCCACACCACATCATCTGATATACCACCTCCTCCACCGCCTACAACTGCACCTCGAACATCTACTGTCCCTTTCTCTGGTATTGACTTTTCTCTACCAGAATTTAATTCATCTCCATCACCCTCAGGACAAAACCCGACTTCAGCAGCCTTCTTTGAGGCCTTTCATCTGGCCCCCTTGGTTGCTGAAGGAACCTCAGATGAAGAACTGCCAGATGAAGCATTTGTACTAATGAAGCAGTACAAAATTCTGAATTCCAAGCTTGATACTTTGATTCAAGCACAAACTGGCGCCGATCCCACAAAACCAACCTTGGGTGACATCACCGAAGAGATCGAGTCTCTGGAAGTCACCCTATCCAAAGAAATAAAGGATTCTGTATAGCAGCTCGAAAAGAAACTCATGGATCAACAGAGTAAAATCCAATCTTCCTGACACGCGCAGAGGTTGTCGTGCGGTCAAAAATAAGAGAAAACCTAACACACACACTAGTATAGCGGTAGTCAGGGTCGATCCACAGGAGCTTCGTGGTTAGACTAGATGAGAGATTACCAACTAATAGTTTCACAGCTATAGTCGGAGGATCTGGTTTCTTATTTTCCTAATCACTAGCAATTGAAACAATAATCAAACTCCAAAGCCAAGCTAAGCTATGTCCAAATGACCTAGTCAATTTCTGAAATCAGAAGTACATCTCTGACTCAGAAGCAATCAAAGGCATCCAAACTGGCCAAACCAAGCAAAGCATAAACTACCACTAGTTAAAGTCCTATGGAACAGTTACTAGCCAAGGTTTAATGCTTACCAAATAACCTAATTAGCTACTTATTTCAGCTAAGAAAAACAGTCCAAAACAATATCCAAAAACACAATCAATCAAACAAACCAAACACAAACATCCAAAACACCGAAAAGCTAAGATTAAATGTAACCAAATGCTTTTCATTCACCAAACTGAATTCCAATCACAAAACAGTAACCAAATGTTTCTAAAACAGAAACCTAAGTGCTCAAAGTCAGTGGTTGTCACTCCCAAAGACTTTAGCTACAAAACTACTTACTATTAAAATGAAATTAAATCCAAAAACATAAAATACCAATTATGAGCTTGCTGAAATGAAATCCTGGAGTCAAAGAGCTTCAAGGTCGATGATACACCCGGTTCTTTGCTTGGGTTTTGGGCTGGAAATGCATCTATTTATACTTGCAAATTTCCCGCAACCGCGCCGCGCAGAAGTGAAATCCGTGGCGTGCGTACTTATCTTTCCCCGTTTCTTCGGAATTTAAATGTGTTCCACCGCCTTAAGCCCACGTCGCGCAAAGTTTATTACCGCGGCGCGCGTACGAGTTCTCTTGATTTTTCATTCTTTCCATACTTTTTCCTTTTGTACACCTTTAGTCCCTGTTTTTACTCTTTTTCTCCAAACAAGTCCTGGCACGAAAAGTGAGAATACCCAGACATATTTGATATAATTTTATCAAGAACAGGGCTCAATAACGCCTAAAATACCTGATATCACTAGGCGTTGTCAAACACCCCACACTTGTGCCTTGTTGTCCCCAAGCAAGAGAGTTTTTAATAAATTATAATAGAGAATCAAACAATTTTTTACTGTGTTTAGTTTCAAAGTTTATTGCTCTTTGAGTTAGAATGGAATAGTTCGTGAAAACATAATTGAATTGTTCTTTGGAATTCATGGCTTTCTAGAGAACCCTTGATTACAAACTTTCTGTCCACAATGAAGTGTACTTACTCGTTCAGATTCTAAAGGCCATTAAGGAATTGTCCATGACTTTCGATGTTGTCCGTGTAGCGAGCTTTCAGAAATACCATCCCAGACCAGACGATCTTAGGTGGTAAGGTGCATAAGGCCCACCCATTTTAGACCTCCCGGCTCGAACAACAAAGGCCACAGATTGACTTTTCCTTCCTAAATTCCAATCTTAAAACAGCTCAATCTTCTAAACTCGTAAAACTCAACTTATTTGACTAACTAATAGCATGATCACAACTAAGCAGTATTTCTTGAAAAATACTAATGCTATCACAATCACAAACCATTCATTTCAAAATTGCAATTTATTAAAAATTTTGAAAAAGTTTGCTAAAAATTTGAAAAATTGATCATTTCTGCAAAAATTTCAAAAATTCTCTTTCGACCGTCCACACCCCACACTTAAAACCGTACAACGTCCCCGTTGTACAAAATTATTTCAAAACAAGGGAGAAAGAGTTACCCCTTTTTAGACTATAGACTGCTTGGTGCTCAATATCACAGGTATAATGCGTACACATGGTTCCTTGATTTCGTATTCTGGAGTTGTAGCGCTACAGTGAACACGCCGGTGGTCGAGACAAGTGGAGGGGGTACGGTGACCCCACAGTTGTCTGAGACAACTCCTTCTCAAATTGGTATATCATACATCACTTAACAAACAAATTAAAAGCACACATGACAAAATAAATATAAACATGAAAAATATACAACTAGAAGTGTCATAAGTTTGTACATATATCCCAGAAAAGATAAAAAGAAGAAAGAAAAGATACATCAATCACTACCAGGCGGCCTGGAGGGTCCGGCCTCATGATCGTGGGACCGGGCTGGGAATGGTCGGGGGTGCTGGCCCTGCGCTGATGCGATCTGAATAAGTACCTCCCCGATCCACTCGAGCTGGTCCTCGATCCTGGAAACCCTGGCTGCCAGGTCCTCCTGGTATGGCTCTGTCGAGGCTGCGGGCTCTGGCTCCGGCCTCCTACGTCTCCTGCCAGGTTGAGCATACGCAGGCTGGGGTGCCTGAAGAGGCTCGGTAGGTGCCCGGATGTACTGCCCCGGACGCTGCAGCTCAATGAGCCGCATCCTCTCCAAGGTGCGTGCTGTAGTGCGCGATGGAGGTAGAGCAGTCAAAGAGGCTGCCACGGGGGCAGTAAGAATGCCATACGAACGGGCCAGGCGGGTAATGAAATACCCCCTAGATAATGGGCTGCTGGTAGAGGCGCCGATAGCGTGGGTGGAGAGGGCAACCGCGAGGGCGTATGGGAGGTGGAGGACTCTGGATGGGTCAAGGAGGACCCACAAAAAGGTCATGTCGTCGCCCGACACCTTCTCGCCTCCCTCCCGCTGCATGATGGAGTTGGAGACGATCCGGTGCATGAGGCGGTGAAGTGGGTCCCGGAGGTGGCTCTCCCTCGAGGTCCCCGCCTCGTACCTGACGTTGGACAACGATGCCCAAACCTCCATGTTGGGAGCCCTGTCCGGCTCCCCCTGAATGCAAGACCCGAAGAACCGGGTGAAGTAGCGATGCTGGAGGTCTGCTGGGGTGTATAACCCCACTCGCCTCCCGAACTCCCGGAGGTTGCACTCCCTGTGCTCACCTACTAAGCGAAATCGTACCAGCCTGGAGCGCGGGTCTCCCGCCCGGGGTACGAACTGGATGGTGGATATGAACTTCAGCAGCAACTCCGTGTAGACCACGTCCTTATCTGTGGCCATGATCCTATCCCAGCCACGGCATGTGAACGATGCCTCCTCGTGGGTCCAGGTGCGATGTAGGAATGGCTCAATCGTACCCCAGAGCCCAGCGTCTCTCAAAATATCTCGATCGATGACGGTCGCCTCAAGGACCCGGCGACGCGTCAATGCGTCTCTCCGTGAAGTGTACTCCACCGAACTCGCAAGCTCTGCGGGGAACTGGAGGAAGGGGTGGCCCAATCTGAACATCATCTGCAAAAGGAAACACATAGCACAAAACAAATTTTTTTTTGCAAAATCAGTCCTTTTCTTCCCCACCGCACCGCGGCGCGGCCCAAGAGCAAGGACGCGGCGCGGCGTACGGCTGTTTCCAAACCCCGGTCCTAAATCTCGATTTAACCTGCTAGAATTCAATCCAATCACACCACAAGGTAGCCTAAGTGTCGACTAGCTCATCTAGGGTCTCTATTGGGCAAAACAAGCACCCTATAAGCTAGCATTAGTGATTCTTAGTTTTGAACTATTTTGGGCAAATCACTAAAATTAACTACCTAATCGCTAGTTTTAACGAGTAATAGATAGTTAGAATGGCATACCTTGGTAGTAGAAACACAATAGGCAAGAAAAATCGCAAGAAAATTTCAATAACCAGAGCTCCGAGTCGCGTGTGGGTCAAGCGAGCCGCGGTTTACCTTATAAAGGAGAAAACCGACTGATCGTTTACCGCGTCGCGGGTTTGCTTCTTTGCGCGTCGCGCGTGTCCAAATCAACCCCTGCGCATCGGGTTGGTTTACGATCCCGCGTCGCGTACTTCCAATACCCGCGGCGCGGACTTCAAAAATTTCAAAATTTCTCAAATGACCCCACACTTATTTCAAACCACTAGTACCTGCAAAAAGATTGATGTATTTTTGTATTTTATTTTAAGAAATATATCCTAACTTATGACACGATGGGTTGCCTCCCAACAAGCGCTAAGTTTAACGTCTTCAGCCAGACGTACTGCTCCTAAGCTGACCCTTCTTCTTATTCTTGACCTCTTGATGGCATTTGCTGGTATTCTGGCATGAAATTATTGGCCATCATTGTCATAAGGGATGTGAGTTGGGTCATCCGATCACTCACACCACTGATCTATTGTTGTTGAGATTTCAAGAGCTCGAAGACATTTGCCTCTCGTTTTCTAGATTCTCTTTCATATTGCTGATGCCTTGCTTCCATCATTTCTAGCATGTCCAGCAGTTGTTCCTTGTCGATGGCGGACAACGGGTGGTCCTTGGTTTCCTTTAAGATTTCCTCTTTTCCTCCCTCTCCCGTACGTGTCCATATCTTTTCTTTGCTCCTGATTCCTGGCTCCATTAATGTTTTCCTGTCTGCCGGTTTGCCATTTTCCTCTGAAGGTAGTGATATCGGGTTCCCAAACATATTCAATCTTCTTTTCCTGGTCCCGAAGAAAATATCCATATCTCCAGTCTTGCAATCGATCACTGACCCAGCAGTAGCTAAAAATGGACGCCCTAAGATGAGCGCAGGCGCATCGTCCGGACTCTCATATTCCATGACTAGAAAATCTACGGGACAGAAAAAGTCCCCTACTTTGACTATGACGTTTGTTAACTTTCCCCTAGATACCTTAGTTGATTGGTCAGCCAGCTGCAGTACAACCTCTGCAGGCTCAATTTCTTCGTTTTTGTACTTGTCGTATAGGTATCCTGGCAAGATGTTAACACTTGCTCCCAAATCTAATAGGGTGTTCCGAATAACCACGTCCCCTACAGTTGTAGTGATCAATGGTGATCCGGGATCCTTTTCCTTTTTGGGTAATGTTCCCAATAATGCCTCGCTGGCTCTCACAGTCAATCTCACCGTTTTGGTGTAGGTGCCTTGCTCTTCCCATTTTGTTCACACATCTTTTGCAGAATCCTGGTGTCTTCAGGGGCATCCTTAAGCTCGTCCCATAGGGGCTGATTCATTAAGGGTCCCGTTGATCTGGTTGCTTCCTGCTTCTACTTTTCTTTCTTATTCTTCTTCTTCTGGTTGATCCCTGCTATTGTTGGTTGTTCTTCCTTTTGGACTTCTTTATCTATTTCTGGTTGAGTGCCATTCTCAACCGGAACTCCTCCTTCTTTGCTTTCCTCGCTTTCTAAAGCCTTTCCTTCTTCCCCTGGTCTCACTTCACTCCCAACTTCGAACAAGTCCTCCAGAGTGACCTTTCGCCATCCTGATTCAACCGTGTTGACTTGTTCCTTTCCTGGACGCTGATTATGCGTAGGATTGACTTCAGTAGCACTTGGCAACTTGCCACTATCTCTCTTTTGCTGGTCTGTAGCCATTTGACCTATTTATATCTCCATATTTGCGATGGCCTTTGCGTTCGCTTGAGATTGTTGTTGTGTCGCTGTGACCATATCATACATCTTTGCTATCATCTCTTCTTGGGTCCCTGGAGCGTTATTATTGGCATTATTGGGACTCCTGTTGTTGTTGTTGTTGTTTCCATTTCCATTGTTTGCAGGCTGATTGTTTCTAGGCTGGCTAGTTGACTGACCCTGATAATTGTTTTGCCTAAAGTTTTGTTGCTGTCCCTGGTTGTATGGCCTGTAGGGTCGTCCATTGTTGTACTGGCCTTGACCCTGGCCATAAACTTGATTTGCCTCGTGAGTCTTAGGTCCTCCTTGACCTGCTTGTGATGCACTTGGCGGTCCATTCTGTAATGTTGACATAAGTCTGTCAAACTTCTTGTTTAGTTCACTGATTTCCTTTTTCACTTCATTTTTCCAATCAGCATCGACTCCTACTGCTGCCGCCGTACTTACAATTTTCCTGGTGGAAAAGTTTGCTTTGGAGCCATTGCTCAACTGCTCCAAAAATGGCCAAGCTTCTTCTGGGTCCTGCCACATAAATGTCCCACTGGATGAGGCATTTATCATGTCCTGGTGTGTCTCGCTGACTCCTTCGAAGAATAGCTTAACCAACTGCCACCTGGGAATCTCATGATGTGGACAAGATCGCAACAACTCCTTCAGTCTGTCAAAGGCTTCATGAAAAGCTTCTCCAGGCTTCTGCTGGAAATCCTGGATAACTCTTCTGATTTCAGTTGTTTTGCTCTCTGGATAAAATTCCTGAAGGAACTTTTCCTTGAGCTGATCCCACGTAGTGATACTGTTTGATGGCAACGATGTGAACCAATATTTGGCTTTATCCTTAAGAGTGAACGGAAACAGTCTAAGCCTAAAAATATTTCTATTTGTGTTTCTGGGGTTGTTAGCATTAGCGATAGCTAAGAATTCATATAAATGATTATAGGGATCATCCTGCTTATACCCTCTGAATTCTGGTAATATTCCTAATAATTGAGGTCTAATCTCTACTTGCGAATCTATGTTATCAGGAATATAGATCGGCGATGAGTCATCATATTCCCGCGGTTGGAAATGTGATACAACCGATTGCCGTCTCGGTTGTGCAAAATGTAAAGGTTGGGCGGGGTTACCGTAAAGATGATCATTGTACTCCCGCTGACCTGGTGGTGGATATTGTGGTGTTCTTCTCAAAGGTCCCCGACCTCGGTTCCATTGAGGTTCTGGTGCTGGTGGCACCCATCCTTCATCTTCATCGTCATACACTTCCTCCGTCTCTGGGTGATGGTATCGTGGCTGAGGCGGTGGTTGAAAGTGTATAGGTTGTGTTGGTTGGTATGTGGGTTGAGGTTTAAAGAGGGCTGGTTGTGGTTGAGATGTTGGTGTATGCTGTATAGGAACTGGGGTGCCATCTCGGGTCGGCTCTCCCCAAGTCATAGCAGAAGTAAAGGGATTGGTGGATTGTGGTTGAGAAGCGGGTGTAAATGGTGGGAAAGATGGTGGAGTGCATGATGGTATGGGTGCAGGGGCTGAAACCGCACCACCAGAAGCACTCGTGCTTCCAAATTGAAACTTTGATAATGGGGGAATAGAGAACATCCCCGTTGCCTCTCCTGACGGATCCTGGGCAACAGTAACCGGACTAATGCTAACTTGACTATAATTCATGATGCTTAAACGCCTACGGGCACGGATTTTGCGCGCAGTACGCTCAATTTCAGAATCAAACTGCAATGGGGATAATTGCTTTCCCCTGCGGGTACGCATGCACTAGTGCAACACACCCACAAAAATCAGAAATCAAAACCAAAATGAAGTTTCAAAAAGCAAGAAACAGTTCCTACTACTCACCTAACCTAAGCTCACCGCTCCCCGGCAACGGCGCCAAAATTTGACACGCGCAGAGGTCGTCGTGCGGTCAAAAATAAGAGAAAACCTAACACACACACACTAGTATAGCGGTAGTCAGGGTCGATCCACAGGAGCTTCGTGGTTAGACTAGATGAGAGATTACCAACTAATAGTGTCACAGCTATAGTCGGAGGATCTGGTTTCTTATTTTCCTAATCACTAGCAATTGAAACAATAATCAAACACCAAAGCCAAGCTAAGCTATGTCCAAATGACCTAGTCACTTTCTGAAATCAGAAGTACATCTCTGACTCAGAAGCAATCAAAGGCATCCAAACTAGCCAAACCAAGCAAAGCATAAACTACCACTAGTTAAAGTCCTATGGAACAGTTACTAGCCAAGGTTTAATGCTTACCAAATAACCTAATTAGCTACTGATTTCAGCTAAGAAAAACAGTCCTAACAAGGTCCAAAACAATATCCAAAAACACAATCAATCAAACAAACCAAACACAAACATCTAAAACACCGAAAAGCTAAGATTAAATGTAACCAAAATGCTTTTCATTCACCAAACTGAATTCCAATCACAAAACAGTAACCAAATGTTTCTAAAACAGGAACCTAAGTGCTCAAAGTCAGTGGTTGTCACTCCCAAAGACTTTAGCTACAAAACTACTTACTATTAAAATGAAATTAAATCCAAAAACATAAAATACCAATTATGAGCTTGCTGAAATGAAATCCTGGAGTCAAAGAGCTTCAAAGTCGATGATACACCCGGTTCTTTGCTTGGGTTTTCGGCTGGAAATGCATCTATTTATACTTGCAAATTTCCCGCAACCGCGCTGCGCAGAAGTGAAATCCGCGGCGCGCGTACTTATCTTTCCCCGTTTCTTCGGAATTTAAATGTGTTCCACCGCCTTAAGCCCGCGTCACGCATAGTTTATTCCTGCGGCGCGCGTACGAGTTCTCTTGATTTTTCATTCTTTCCATACTTTTTCCTTTTGTACACCTTTAGTCCATGTTTTTACTCTTTTTCTCCAAACAAGTCCTGGCACGAAAAGTGAGAATACCCAGACATATTTGATATAATTTTATCAAGAACAGGGCTCAACAACGCCTAAAATACCTGATATCACTAGGCGTTGTCACTTCCTGTGAACAAAAATTGGAGTCTGCTGTAGCCAATATTGACAAGAAAATTGGAGCCTTTGCTGAAAAGACTGAACAATCACACTCTGAAGTCATGAAAGCTTTACAAGAACTTCGGAGTGAATCTCAGCAAAGTACCAAGTTTGAAAAACAACTTGATGAGGCTAAGGCAAAGATTGAAGAGCTCACAGCCGCCTAAGCTGCTTCGGACATCTCAAAGTTACAGAGCAACTCCAAAGAACAAATGCAGTTCTTACCCAAGACATGACCATTCGGTTAAGAACTGTATTACAGCCTGTGATAAACTTTGCAGATAAGTTTATAGACCACAAGGCAGGCCTGTAACTGCTCAGCATGCGGGCCATGCTTCACAAGGGGGAGAAAGGCCCAGGTTAACCTCTGCAGCCACAACAACCACTGCTGGTCCTACATTTTCAACCATCACAACAACTACCATGGGAGCTAGTGGATCAGCTGGAGCTGGAAGCTCGACAGATAGGTCTGTTGAAAGCATAATTGCTCCACACATGGAGGATGTCTACAAAGCCAGACGTGCTGACTACGCCTTGGTGATCAAGATGAACAACTTCGCACGTGATGATGGAAAATGGACCGCAAAGGCTATCAAACTCTTCGGATTTCAAGACTTGAGTGTACACAACAGACTACCGCTTCGGAGTTTTGAGACACCAGGCTCCAAAGACATTCAACTTGACATTCGTTTTAATCCGAAGACCTTCTCATTCCTACAATTCGTTCAGTCCATTACAAATGAACAGAGGCCAATCTACTGGACCAACAAAATCAACTTCCATGCCATGTTCATTCAACATCAGAGTGAAGTATGGAGCTTGAACAAGATCAAGAGAATCATATCAATCAAGGAGGCAGAAACTTATGAGAACCTCACGAATTATGAGTTTCTTGTTCTTCGTGGTGCAGATGAGGTTGAGTCAAGGTTTACGATTGCCGATTTCCCAATCATGAATCCAATGGACTTCATTCAATTTCTTGACCTTCTGTAAAGAAATGATGCAGCTCATGCCATAATGTCTGTAGTTACAATCAAAAACCACATTTTGGGTTTTCTAAACAACTACCTGCTGAGGTTCGCCAAGCACGACATTGAGTTATGTTCCTACTACAAGCAACCAGTGAACACTCCTCCTGTTGTAGTTCGGAACATAAGCAGATTCAAGAATAGATAGATTCTCGATGAACCATACGGTGTAGTCTTCAAAGGACTTCGAAACGAAACCGAAGTCATGATCAAGTTCTTTGAAATATACTATCTTGGCCTCCATCCCTCCTCTTTTTATGTCAGACATGATTCCTCATGTGAATGCTTGTCATGTTAATTCAAAGGAAAAGAAGAAGAAGTTCATGGATCATATAAACTGGTACTTGGCAGTTAGGAAAACCTTGAAGAGGGCCTACAAAAGACACTTTCGTGTTTAGACTTCAGATGCATTTCACACAAAGGGGGAGATTGTTGGGAATAATTGTGATGAAGTGCTGATATATCTGAAATTCTATCAGAAGTCCTTTTTGAAGAAAAACCCCGAAGTAATAAACGAATAGAAGACCCCAAAGTCTGAAGACTCCGAAGGGTATCACCTGGAGGACCCGAAGACTTCACAACTGTCAAACCCTGGTGCACGCGTGGTTGCAGACTACGTGTTGCATGACTCCATCATTCTATTGGATAGTACATCTGATAGAATATTTTCTGAAAAGTATTGTACTATGCGTATCACTGATTCAGTATAAATATCAGTGATACCATACCGTGTTCAAGTGCGATTGTAAAACCCCATTGTAAAATCCTAAAGTTATAATCAAGCATTCGGCACAAGTTATCCGTTTCACTTTGTTCATCTAATTGCTTTACATTACTCATGCATGATTGTTAATCTCTTATATAATTGGTAGAACCATAGTCATTGTTCAACTCTTAATTGATTTCAACACCCAACACATATATGCATTTTGTTAAAAAAAAAAGACACCTACGAACATGTATATATGCACATGCAAATAAAAAAAGTTGTATGTCATTTAAATTCCAAAAATCTAATTAAAATAAATAAAATTTTATGTTTTTTCAAATTTCATAAAAATTTAATTTAAAAAAAAATGAAAATTTGAATTTTTTTTATTTGAAAATTCAAATCTAATATGCTTGATTTTAGGAATAGTTATTATTATTGCCAAAAATAAAAAAAAATCAGAATTAAATGTGATTTGCTAAATAACTATCATGCCCTTTTATGATCCAACCAATCAGAATGAGTTCTCAAGATCTTATGGTTTTTTGAGTTCT
Source organism: Cichorium intybus (assembly GCA_023525715.1). Taxonomy (NCBI): domain Eukaryota; kingdom Viridiplantae; phylum Streptophyta; class Magnoliopsida; order Asterales; family Asteraceae; genus Cichorium; species Cichorium intybus. The sequence goes on from CM042011.1 coordinate 82,525,841, forward strand.
CACAAGAATTATATATATATATATATATATATATATATATATATATATATATATATATATATATATATATATATATATACATACATACATACATACATACATACATACATACATACATACATACATACATATATATATATATATATATATATATATATATATATATATATATATATATATATATATACATATATATATATATATATATATATATATATATATATATATATATATATACACACACACACACATATATATATATATATATATATATATATATATATATATATATATATACATACATACATACATACATACATACATATATATATATATATATATATATATATATATATATATATATATATATATATATATATATATATATATATATATATATATATATATATATATAATTCAAAACAGTTATAATTAATATATCTATTTTATTGTGATAATTTTTATTTTGTAGTTATTGTGAATTATAATTTTCAATAACATATATTTATCGAAACTATGTAATTTTAATCAGCCCAACACCTGAATATTCGCTTTGTTATAAACAATATAATTGAATGATGTAAATAAAAGTAAATTGATAATAAAGAAGAAATTTGATAGTTTTTAGAATTAAACCTGAATTGAATAAATATATTTTCTTAAATAAATCACATATAAACATATTTGATTTTATTTAAAGTATATTCAGGGAAAATTAGCCTAAGAGATTGAATTATATAATTCAGTCAGGAATTTTCCCTTGCATTACTTTATGCAAACAAAACTGAATTTTTTTATTCTACACTAATGCTCCTGTACATATTATTTTCGCGTAAATCACTACTTTAATCTTTTAAATAAATTTGATTAAATTTATTTTCCTTTTAGTCATATTCCCGATGAATTTTAATTGTTAGTTTTATAATTTCCTCAATATTTTAATGCTTTCTATCTCAGTCATGTATCGTTTACACCCAAAAGCCGGGATTGAGAGATCCTGTGTTCGCCTTCTGAAAAACTCAGTTCGTATAATGATTTTATCTATATATAATCATGTGAAGCTACTAGCCTAAACAACTTCGAACCCTTTGTGTTTGAGTCATTAACGATGATGATGGTGAAGCTCCTACGATCGGGAAGAAGGCAACTTCACACCATTATCACTCGAGAACTAATCAAGCCTTCCTCTCCAACCCCTCCTCATCTCAAAACATATAATCTTTCATCAGTTGATCAACTCTTTCACCAAACATATATTCCACTGATTCTCTTCTACGCAAATAACGGCGATTGCAGTTTTTCTACTAAGCACATAGCCCAGGAGATGAAGAAATCGTTATCACACAGCCTAACAAGATACTATCCATTTGCTGGAAGGCTACCCACGCCTACAACACCTTATGTTGATTGTAACGACGAGGGAGTTATATTTGTTGAAGCCAAAAACGATAGCCAACTGAAAACATTCCAAGATATTACTGAACAAGATAGAAATATGGACCACCTTTTCGCTGATGGTCTGGTGTGCGAGAACTATCCTCTTAGTACAAACATTGCTGGGGTTCAACTCAATCACTTTGCCTGCGGTGGAGTCGGGGTGGCAGTATCTATGTCACATATCATTGGTGATGGCTCCACTTTAGGCTCATTTGTGAATCATTGGGCATCGGTGGCACGTTATGGCTCGCTCGACCACCAAGAGGTACTTGCTCTAAACCCTCATTTCGTTCAGTACCCGAAAACCCTTCATATTCAGCCAAAATCTCCGGTAAATCAAGCCTATGCCAATCTTGTCACCAAGAAATTCCTCTTCACTAACACAAAATTAAGCCATCTCAAGAACAAAGTCAACCAAGTGGCGGCAGCTGGATCCACACCACGTATAAACAACCCAACAAGGGTCGAAGTATTGACCTCTCTACTTTACAAAACAGCCATTACAGCAGCCATGAAAAAATCAGGGTACTTTAAGCCATCTTATTTGCTTATGCCAGTGGATTTACGTGACAAACTTGTGGAAAAGCTGCCTCAAACTACGGTGGGAAATCTTTTGGCGCTTATGATGGTACCGACCACACATGAAACTGAAATTTCATTAAGTGCGATGACTGCTGAGATAAAGAAAGCCAAGTCGCAACTTCAAGGTGTTCAAAGTGTGCAACATGCTGCTGAAAATTTACAGTCGTTGATGTCGAAGTTTGTAAACGAAGGTTTTGAGGATGTCGCCAAAAGATCATATGTGTGTTCGAGTTTATGTGGGTTCCCTTTTAACAAAGTGGATTTTGGGTGGGGAAAACCAACGAGTGGAATTCTGGCACTTAAACCAGCAGATAGCAATGGTTTTGTGCTGAAGGATACTCCAGATGGGGATGGTATTGAGGCACTGGTGATTTTGGAAAAGGAAGACATGGAGATATTTCAAAATGATAAGGAACTGCTATCATTTGGAAATATTTCAGAATGATGAAGAACGTCGGCATCAGTTTCCCCCTGATACCTTTTTTTACCTTTCTTATTTACCTTTTATTTTGTAAAACATAATGATAGAGTTATTTAAATATTAGCTATTATGGATTTTCCATCGCTAATATCTTTAAAGTAATACAAAATAAAACTTATAAATGTGTAAACGGTACTTACGTACGTATGGAATAAATTACAAAAGTAATAAATATTATTGTTGGCTGTACATGACATTAATAGAAAATGGGATGTTCGGACCCAAAAACAGGTGTCGGGAAAGTTGACCAACTTCCGACGCGTACCAACATGGAGAAAAATTGTAACTTAACGACAGCTTACAAAAAATAAGCGACGAAATTTCCACCAAAGTTACACAAACCAGATAAAATTTCCATGCTTTCTTTCTAACTCTTGGATCGCCATACCTGATAAAATGGTTGGGGATTATACGGCTTAAATTCTTGTTATCCCAATCATACCAACCTTGTGGTAGATTACTGGATACAGTCGTCTTCGGTTCATTTTCGGTTAGATGCCATCTCCGTCTCTAATTTTCTCTGAATTTTATGGCTACTTAATTTGGTTTCAAATTTGTAACTATAGAAAGAAAGGGTAACGATGTGGAATGGTATCGCTGCTTTTGTTTCAACTTTGGTTTCAAATTTGTAATTTTGTCTGAAATTGATCCTTACTTGTTTACTGCCCCCTATGTGGCGTTAAAATGCCTATCATACAATTTACAGAATCTGGTGTGGAATTATCTCGCCATCGCATATCTGTTTTTCTTTCTACACATACGACCTATGAATTTGCTTCCACGATCCGGCAAGGTTTGATGTTTGAGAAATTCTCAGTCACATTATCTTAACATTTTGACTTTTATATTGCAGTATTGCTGTCATACTTGTTTAATGTTCACCTCTTGCTAGGTGGTGTTGTTTTGGATGGAACCATACGTACCAGTTAAGCAAGCTTTCTATAATATCCGGGAATAGGTAACGAATATATTGACAATATTTAAAAGACATTTATCTTTCAAATATTGTGAATATTGTTTGTTGAAATGTAAAGTATAAATGACTTAAAATGACTTAAAATGTAAAGTTGCGGAATATTAAAATAAATTGTAAAATACAAGTGCAGAAATTAAAAGACAAAAATTAAACGATATAATGTAATTCATATTTTTCATTGATATTAAGAAAGATGTTACAGATTTGACATTGGCTCATAAGCACTCTTTGTAATCTTTGATGAATTACATGGAGTTCCACACACACTCATAAAGAAAAGGGAGATAGAATAAATATTGATGTTCATGTTGTGGTGGCTGGAGAGTCTCCGATCACTCTTCAAATTCCTTTAGACTATATTGGAGTGATAGTTGTGTGGTTTTTTTTACTCTTTCAAGGTTCTCTCTGATTCATGACCCTAAAGGCTCCTATATTTATTTATAGGAGGAGAAGAGATCTTCAAATCTATTGGTACAAAAAGAACTAATAAACTAATCCTAGACTACGGCGGCCCATGTTTGAATATAATAATACATCAAGTACACAAGTCATACGTCTATGGGAACATGCCTGATCTAGCCTAATCATAGTCTATATTTTGAGGTTCTGCTGCACCTCATTTGGAGATTCTTGGTTCACCTTGTTGCTTAGACACCACCTCAAAATCTGCATCCAGCTCAAGTTCAACTTCTGTTAAGGGGGGAGCTTGGCTTGTGTATTTAGGGCCGAAGCTCAAGGCTGAACTTCGGTCAAGGCTTTTCCTTGTCTTGAACTTCTTGAAAGATTGCAATCTCCAACTTTCCAGCTTAACTTTGGTTCCAACTCCAAGTTCTGTGCCTTGAGCTGCGGTGGTGGTAAGCTTCGGTGTTCACTCAAACTTGGTTACCTAATGATCGCACACCTCAACTTCGTTCATATCAAGGTTCGGTTCCCTCCAATCTCGGTGGTGAGCTTGAGTAGTTCAAGCTCGATGTGCCCTCCTTCTCAACTCCAAGTTCGGTGGTCATTTGAGGCTCGGTGCTTTCCTCAAGCTCGATTTCACAAGCTCGGTGTCTTTCTCACAATATTGACCGCATAGCATTCTCACTCGGTTGAGCAAGACTTTTATTTATTTCTTTCTATTTAGTTGCTCGACCGCACATAACTAGGTTTCTTTCTAGTCTTATTTTAAACTTTAAATATAACATAAAATAATAATAACACAATTAAGATAATAAATGTAAGTACACTATCATTACTAGGTTTCTTTCCACTCCTTGGTTACTCTCACAACTCGAACGACCATGCTTTTTCTTTTGCATTCAATAAATCTACTGTCCACCTTGCATGCATGTAATATTTCTTTTATATTTCTATATCAAGATATCACCTGTATAACTCCATCTTTCAGTCTGAGTACTTTTGCGGTGTTGTTCCATACAGTGTTGTCACATTTGGTCTTGATGAAGTTCCTTTTCTTTTTTTATTCTTTAACATCTTCGGCATTTACATTAACATTTGTTGTTAGACAAGTTTAAACTAAAGTAATGATAGTGTACTTACATTTATTATCTTAATTGTGTTATTATTATTTTATGTTATATTTAAAGTTTAAAATAAGCATACCTACTTTTGTATTAAAAAAAATGACACTAAAAGCGTAAAAGTTATATATATTTTAGCAGTTAAATAGTGACATAAAAATAATGTCATTAAAATCTACAACTGCTATAGTAACATAATAAAAAGAGTCACTAAGTAAGGCTGCGACAACACAACCAAATAGTATCACTAAAGACCTTTAGTGGCAGAGCTTTAGTGACCCTTTTTGTGTCATTGATTGCCTAGGAGGCCTTTAGTGACATTTTCTCAGGTTTTACTGACATTTTTCCTATGCCACTAAATGTCACTTTATTTGTAGTGAACACAAAAAACAAACCCCCAAAACCTCCTTGGGACGTAGTTGCCGTAATTTTTAAGAGAGATAAGGGAGCGAGTGTGGTGTGATTATTAATTATTATATAACATTAAATTTTTCAATATGTTATACTTATGGTGTGATTATTGATTATTAAATAAATAAAGAGTTGAATAAGTTTTACGAAAAATTAAAGTTAATTAATTTAGTAGCTATTAAAAGGTGATACTCTTATAAATATGTGACAATCGAAAATTTTATACTATGTTAAAACAATGTCATTATGATCTAATGAAAAGTTGTTATTAAGATTCTCATTAAGTGCTTAATGAAGGGAGTGAAAGTTTTATAATTGAGTGTCTATATGAATTACGTGTATTAAGTCACTCAATTAAGTTATTATGATATTTATGTTTTGCTTGATTAAGTCAATGAAAATAAGGATAAAATCTTGTGAATTATTGTTGGTGAAATTATGATTGTGCATAACTTTATGAATGAATAACTCAAATTGGAATAAGAATTGGTAAACTATGCAACATATGAAAAATGAAGTTCTTGAAGAAATAGGAATACATGAAAAAGAATGGAGACATTTGGATATGGAATGAATAAGTTATGAGAGGTTGAAATTCAATGTATGGTCAAGTTTGGACCTGGATATCGGAAAATAAATCAAGAACTGGAAGAACTTCAGTGAGCGTAAGTTGTAGTTCACATTTCTAGCTTTATGTACATATATGATTTCTAGAAAATGGATAGAATATGAGGAAGTTATGACCTTAGGAAGTTAGGAGTAAGCTGCAGCGGAATGAATGAAAGAAAAAATTGGCTAAGTGTTGAAGCTGAGTCGCACGTCCCACACAGAATTATAAGGGTAGCTCATGCGTGCTGCTTGAGCTGATCGAGCTTACCATATTTTGGCGCATGCAAGCGTGGGCGAGTGCCATCTAGGTTGTATTTTTTCCACCAGACTTCTTTAAGTAGCCACATGTTCTCCAATAACTCCCTACACCATATGGATGAGAATTATGCTTTATCAGCCATTTCACTCCCTTTTCTCTAGAATAATCCTCCCAAGAACACTATGTGTGTTCTTGGTGTGTAGTGTGTGTTTTAATAATCTAAGTGTGAATCTTTAATATTTCAAGGGGCTTTTTGGTGCATTGCAATCCTTGCAAGGTCAGAGATTTTATGAAATTGATGCTTGTATGGCGTTTCTAATACTTGGATAAGGATTGCTTAACAAAAGTTTTATTTTAAACACCATTAAGTCATCAAGTTACGTTGACTCTCATGGAGGAAGATTAGGTGTTAGTCATATTGATCAAAGTTATGGATGCATGGTGATTGAATGATGATAAATTGTTTATAAATGAGCAAAGAGTTGACATTATAATGATAGTTTGCTAAAAGAATGTCATAATGAAGTTTTGTTTATGGGTTATTAGTGAAATATTGAGCATATTTACGGACAATGGCATGCAATTGTTTATGATGATGGCAATGGTTTTAGTTAAATTGTTGAAAGTAAGTAGTCAAGTTAGGATCATGTTATGGTATATTCTATCGCATAGTAATTAGCGAATGACTAATGAATTAAGTCAATTAAAGAACTCTTGATAAAATCATGTAATTATGATAGATATTGATAAATATATGTTATAAATGACCTCATTAGGTGGATATCAAGTGATTGGTGACCAAGGAAAGGGTAAAGGGACGTTCAAAGCCTAGTCAAACCCTTCGTGACCTTGAGGTGAGTACATGAGGATGTTTTCGGGTACATAGCCATTATGAGTCTTAAATTATAAATTTTGAATCATATTTTGATATTCATTACTTGGAAACTATGATTGTTTCCATATGATGAGGAAAAGATTGTTTTGATGAAAGATGAAATATTTGTTTTGTTATGGTTTTGAAATCCTTTAGAATCATGGATCAAGTTTTGAGTTAAGTCAGCGCACCTAGTCTATTACACAATCATATTGTGATTTAAAAATCAAGTGTTTTTATGGTTTTTGATATTGAATTTGGATATTGTCGAATTGTTTATGGTGAATGCATTCATATGGAAGTCCAGACATGATGACTAGACGCTACTGGGGTGGTACACACCCCCCTTCACGAAGTAGCAGTCTACTATGTTGTCCTTACAATTGAATGAATTTGTTTCATCCAATCTTGGATTGACATTGTCCTTAGTAGTTCAGAGGCTTTCTGGTACTTTGGACCTAACCCTAGAAGTTCGAAGGCTTTTCATTACTTTGGGTTTTAGCCTTCGTATTTCAGAGGATTTCCCATACCATTGACCGTTACGTAGGCATGAATTTGTAAGGTAAGTGTTTCTTACCTTATGGAGAAGTGTATATCAAGGGGTGCTTTATTTTTATGATGACTTGTTTTCTATTTCTTGTCTCAATTCTTGATCCTAGATTTCTAAATACGTTGATGACCAAATGATGAATGTGTTATTTCTAAATACATTGATGACCAAATGATGAAATTGTTCTTTCTAAATAGATGACCAAATGATGAAATTCTTCTTTTTAAATATATTGATGACCAACTGATGAAATTGTTATTTCTAAATATATTAATGACCAATTGATGATATTATTCTTTTATTACAAAATATTTATGCTTTATATTCGTGTCTAAAACCCATGTAAGTCACGAGACATATGTCTTACGTATTGTATGTGTTTTTAAATTCTATGTACCCAAGATAAGGGGAGTTAGGATCATGAATATTTAGTGAAGGATTAGACGACCTTTTGTTTTGATCTACTACTTTTGTTGCTCTAAACTATGCTCTTGATGATTTGAAGTTGTGAACCCCCATACGTTTAATGATGTACATATGTAAACTTGATGGTTTTTTGATAAACCACATTTTGGGACACTCAAAACTCGTTATGAAATTGGTTGTAAATGTAATGGGTGTTACAATTTGGTATCAAAGCCATAGTTTAAGCGAATTACGTTGGAATCCCACCCTATGCTTAAACTATGAGACTAGAATGTTGATGTGCCTTAGTGGACCTATAGGTATGGTTGAACTTATATGATGATTAAGGAAATGCTAGAACATAGTCTAAGGAACACTTAGGAAGTAGAAAGAGAACACGCTATCGCTTTGAGTTATTACTTCCTATATCATTTAAATGTTTGTGTTCTAAACGACGAGCAAACCGTAAGCCGTACTTTCTCTTTTAGGAGTAGACCCGTCAACAATAAGGGTAATGCAGAAGTTGAACCAAACCCCATCCGTAACCCGTTACTATGGAAGCTATTGTAAACTTCATAAGTAATTTGCGGAATGAATTGAAACAAGATGTTAATCAAAATTTTGAAACTCGGCAACGAGAAGATGTCAAACAGTCCTCCCAAGATATCTCATGGCGACAATTACCGGTGACTCATCGAGAAGGGAGGGCAGTGTTGGAACCAAATCCAAAAACGGAAGTTCGTTCAAGCCCCTTATGGCTTGTAAACTCTCTGACTAATTTGGTAGTTTTGAACAAGGTGACCATGAGATAAATTCGGGGGACCGAGCAACTTTTAGAAGTAAGCAAGGGTCATGAGAGTGACCAAGTGTATTTTTCGTCATGACTTTTTGAAAGATGATGCGTAAGTGTGGTGTAATACACTCTATGAAACCGTGGGAAAGAAAGAGGTGTTTCAGTGGTCGTGGGACGAATTTGTCTTTCATTTAAAAGACAAGAATTGTTCAGATCGTGATCTTGATAAACTGTATGAAGATTTCATCTCCTTGTAAAAAAAGAATCTATCCGTGGACGAATACACTAAGAAATGTTCTAACATGTTACCTTTTATGGGTGATGCTTATCCTATAGAATGTTTATGAATCAACTTCCATGGGAATATGAATTGGAAGTGAAGCGAACTTCTACTCTTAATGAAGTGGTTATAGCCGCTCGTAATGTGGAGGATGTCGAAAAGAGGCGAACCCTCGAAAGACCTATCTTTAATGAGAAACGAAAGTTAGGTGGAAGTAGTGGATCGAAGAATAAAGGGTGGTTTAGTTCAAAGAACTCTCATCAAGAAGACAACAAGAAGTGTGAAATGTGTGGGAAAAAGCATAAAGGTGAATGTATATCAAATCTACTAACTTGTTTTAGTTATGGAGAGTAAGGTCACAAGATAAGAGATTCTAACATGAGAGATCTGAAGAATGTAGAGTGCTTTGCTTGTCATGAAAAGGGGCATTTCAGTAACGCGTGCCCGAAGAAAGGAGAGGATACTTTTGTATCCACTGCTCACAAGAAGTCGGAGTTACACAAGGTAAGGACACGTGCTTTTTCAACTTATGCGTAACGAAGCAAAGGAGACTCACGACATGGTTTCATGTATTCTAATTATCAACTTGTTACCTGCTTATGTCATGTTTGATTCTAGAGCTAGGAATTTGTTTGTGTCGTTTGAATTAGGTGTCAAATTATATGTGTCATTAGATTTTCTAGACGAGGTATATGAGGTAGAAATAGAGGTTAGGAAATTTTTGGATGTGCGTCATACGTATGGAAATTTTTTATGATTTTGTTAAAGTGTGTGTTGATTATATCCTCATTTATTTCAAGAATGAGGAAGATCATAGACGACATCTTCATATGGTTTTGGAACTGTTGGTAGATTAGTGTAAGTGCAAGTCTGAAGACTTGATGAATGGACTATAGCAGGAGATCAGGAGATGATGAAAGTCGTGACATAATACTTGAAGTACATATGTCATTAATGGGATGTTGAAGGAAAGAATTGAATCCTAATATTTAAATTAATTGTCAAACGAGCCACGTGAGTGTTGCACGTTTATGGGTCGATCCGACTGTGATCGTGGACTAGGAATTTACTGTCGGCCATTGTTAACCCTTAAAGGCTGAAATGTTCAAGTAAAATTCTTGACCATCATGGATGCGTCTAGAAGATGGTAGCTTCCTTGGGAATGTTAAGAGTCAAGTAGCTAGAAATTCCGAATTATGAAGAATGCTTAAGAGTTTTGAAAGCAAGGATTGATGCAAGGGTTAGGAACAGTGAGTGAACTACTGGTACATGTGTAATGAAAGGAAATAGATAATTCCTTAATCACCTACGGTGACATTATTGTGGTAATACAAGAACCATGATGACTAATCAGAATGGTAATATAAAATTTTGGCACTTAGTAAAAGTTCAACAACTAAATGAGTGAATGATTAAAGTAGGTAGACGATAGGTGTACGTTGGTGAACTATTATTATGGTATGGCGAATCTTGTAGTAAATTTACTTAAGATGCAAGGATTCAAGGGAGAGAAAGACTCTCGGAGATAGAAGTCTTATGATTGACAGCTAAGTCGGAATGGCAAAGTAGAATGTTACATTAGGTTTAAGTGACAAGAAGGAAATAAATAGAGTATAGGTTGACTTTTGGGAAAAGTCAAGCTTACTATCGCATATAAAGTAAGAAGTTGTTAAAGTAAGAAGTTGACTTTTGTTATTGTTATTAATACTTTGTTTGAAAGTATTAATAACAATGTGTATCAAGTTGGAATTTTCAAAGAAACAAGATTATATGAATTGTTGGTTTGATTTTTGGAAAGGTTTGACCTTCCGTTATCAAACACGAAGATTTACATTGAATTGATATACAATGAATTTTAGGTACCATGAATCAAGCTTTTTGTGAATATTGGAACAAGCCAAAACAAAACTTTTTTGGTGTGTTGCCTCATTGAAGAGTTAAACATATAAAGTGTTGATTTATGGATTTGAAATGGTATAAGAAAATGAAAAAGGGTTGGTTTCCTGTTTTGGTCAAACTTGACCATAAAAAACATTGAATCAAAGTTGGACAACTTGCATGTGTTGGTAATTATATGAGTGTATTACCTAGCAAATTGGAAATAAGGTTACTTGAATTTGTAATATACATGAAGCATTAATATTGATGATTACTTTATAGGTAAATATGATTAAAAGGTTGAAAATAAATATTGGATTCAGATGTGGGACGGATTAACAATTCACTTGTTTAAAAGAGGAATAAATGAAATTTTATGCTTACAAGTTTACCGGAACCAAAGTTGGTAAAGTGGAATGCAATTGGGAATTCCACCCTTAATGGGGCAAATTTTAGTATGTACAAAATAGTGTAGACGTGAACATAGAATTGAATTAGAATGTCATTTGTGAAGTGTTAATAATGTAATTGAAGTGTACGAATGGAAATGATATGTTTTTCAATGGTTTCTATTTTTATAAACTTTATTGATTGAGATTCACCAAAAATGGCATACATGAGTAAAATGAAAGGTGTTTTGACATCTAAACATTGAAGCGAGTTTATAAAAAAGTAATAATTTAATGTTGTTAAAATAACAAAGTAAAACCTAAGAAACATACAATTAATGAAATTGGGACAAAAGGGGTAAAATTGTCCAAAGTGACTGTAATGGTTTAAGAATTTCAATTAATATTTGGAATGGAGTTAGATGATGTTTAAAAAGAGCTCATGTGCGGTTTAATACATATTATGTGGTTAGTTATGTATTATGTTCTAACCTCTTAATAAATCAATAGAGGTTGAAGGATATTTGGAAGCAAGTAAAAGAAAGAATTTAGTGTAATTCATGATACTTTGCATGTGTGTTATCTACAAAAGTATTTTGGAAAAGAGGATCTGATTACTCCTCTTAAAGATTTGGAGACAGAAACACCTAACAAATTAATTAAGGAACCCGAGGAAATGTTGGAAGTGAAGACTAAAAAGTTGAGGAACAAATAAATTGACGTTGTTTTGGTTAAATGGAAACACTCCTTGGTATCTAATTTAACTTGGCAGACTATGGCAGAAATAAAGAAAATATATCTCGATTTTGTGAACTATGATTTGATTTAAAGGAGGGAATTCTTGTTGGAAAGAGTCTCCAAGGTCATCAACTAGTGGTAATATTTCTAATTAGAGCAGGGTCCTTTTGGGTTGCGCTCATGACCTAGAAAAATAGACAAAGTCAAAAGAAATAAAAGAAAGGATTATTAGTTTATTAATTTATTGAGAAATAAATTAATTAGAAACTAGATCAATAATTTAATTGAAAAAATTAATTAGAATTAACTAGAATCAAAGAAAACAAGTCCAGGGGGTGTGGCCACCAAAAGGCTCCTAAGTTTGAAACCCTAGGAGCATTGCAGTATAAATAGAGGCCTTGGGGTTCAACCTTAAGGAATCCAAAGCAGCTATCTGCGCCGACCCTTCCCTCTCTCCCTCCTTTCTGGCGATTTCAATCCCGCTCTAGGGTTTTGATCTTCTGCCTCCTCTTCCCAAGTGGAACACTGATCTGTCAGGTTTTTCGGAGATCACTGAGTGTGAATCATCAGAGGGATTTACTTTGGATCCTGAGCATCCTTTGTAGTCATGGCCCTGACCAAGAGCCAAAAAAGGTGACTTGTTGAGGTACATTCTATTTAAGCTTTGAGTTGCAATAATTGTTATGAACTGCATGATCCTGGACAATTTTCATGGAATATTTGTGATTTGATATTGATTGTCTTCTGCTGCATGTGTTATGTGTTAATATGATCGAATCCCAATAGTGGTATCAGAGCTTTGTTCATATGTTATCTGCACTTTGTTCTTAAACTATTGAATATGATTTCTTGCATCCTATAAAAATCGTAATTTGCATAGGGTTTATGCTAGAATTTATGGATTTAAACATGTTATGATCTTAGGGTTTATGCTAGACTTTGAATGTTCATATGCATGCCTGATAATTTTCCACTTTAGCTAGTTTCTTTGTGCCTCCTTACTTTTGTCGAATTACAATAGGGTTTAGGAAGGGTTTCTGTGCCTTGCTTGTGTTTGGCGGCTAGGGTTACTGACTTAGCTTGCCTTGCAAGTTTCCTAACTCGCTTAGCTACCTTATATGCATGTTGCTGTTAATTTGATTAATAATTTCAATAAGATATAATTGGTTATTTAATTAGTTATTGAAGTGTATTAATTGAATTAATTAAATAAAATATACTAAAATGATTAAAATACTTTTATATATTTTAGAACTGTATCTATATATATAAAAGAATTAATTAAGTAAAACATTGGCCAAACCATGACTAGGCTCACCCACAATATTGTGTATATGGTTTGAAAGAAGATTCTTATGAACCTGAATGAGGTTGCATTTTAAACGGCATTCATTGCCTGCCACCTTCACCGCCCGCACTTTTTGTCATGTGGAATTACCTGACAACGCCTAGTAATATCAAGTATTTTAGTCGTTCTTGAGCCCTATTCTTGGTAAATTTTTATCATATATGCTGTGGTATTCTCACTTTTTGTGTCAGTGCTTGTTTGGAAAGAAATGATGTAAACAGGGGCTAAAAGCGTACAAAATGGAAGAAGTTTGAAGATAAAGACAAAACAGTCAAATTCGCACGCGCGCCGCGGATATGTACAAGGGCGCGGCGCGCTGAGTCAGCAACGAGTCGGTGGAGAAGATTCAAATGTCGAAGAAACGGGGATAAACTCGTACGCGTGCCGCGGAATCTAAATGCGCGCGGCGCAGTCAGTTATTTTTCAAAACTATAAATAGAGGGTTTTAGGTCGAAATCAGCAGCAAAGACCTGGTATAGGAACGACCTCCAAGGCTTCTTTTACTCCGAGTTTCATTTTTCAGTCAACCATAATTGGTATTTATGTTTTTCTCTTTTAATTTCCAAGTAGTTTAGTAGTTTTGGTAGCTTTGGCTAATGTTATTGGGTGTGACAACCATTGGCATTAGTTTTTAGTTTCTGAAAGTTTATGTTTTCTGTTTTGGAACAAGTAGATCTGAGTTTTTAATGATTATAATTAATCATTCGGTTATTGTTAATTACTCTTTTTATGGTTTTATGCTTTTGGATGAATTTTGGATGTCTGAATGTGTTGGATGTTTTGATTTAATCTTTGTTGCTTCTGAGTCTGAAGTGTATTTCTGATTTTAGGAAGTAATTAGGTTAAGTATTGGGTTTAGTTTAGTTGATGCTTGATTTGGAATTGTTGAATGTTCATGATTTCTGGATTGTTTTGGCAAAAGTTAGAAACTAGATCCTTTGGCTGTAGCGTGACACTACAGTTGGTAATCTGTTGCCTACCTTGACCACGTAACTCCTGTGTATCGACCCTGCCTACCGCTATACTAGTGTGTGTTAGGTTATTTTACTATTTTTGACCGCACGACGAGCTAGGCGTGTCAAATTTTGGCGCCATTGCCGCGGAGTTGTGAGCTTGAGAGTAGACGATCTGTAGGACTTTTAGTTTCTGATTTTGGTTTTAGTATTGAGATTTTCAATTAGTTAGTATTTTTCTTTTTTGGTTTAGACGGGCGTGTTGCACTAGTGCATGCGTACCCGTCGGGGTGGGCAGTTATCACCCTTGCGTTTTGACTCAGAGATCGAACAAACCGCACGCAAGAACCGTGCACATAGGCGTTAAGATACAATGAGTTTTAGTCATGTTAGTAGTAGTACTAAGGATGTTACCCATGAGCCTTTGGGCGAGGTAACGGGGGCAGTTCCAATTATTCCCCCGCTTTTAGAATTTCAGTTTGGGAGCACGAGTGCTACTGGTGGTGCGGTTTCAGTCCCCGCATCAATACCATCATACACTCCGCCTTTTGTTCCACCATTTCAACCACAATCTACAAACCCTCTTTTACATCTTCTATGTCTTGGGGAATGCCAACCCTTGATGGAACCCCACTGCCTAGGCAGCACACTACCATTTCTCAACCACAATCACAACCATTACAACCACCATTAATCTTTAAACCACAAACCACTTCTCAAACCATACCATAACAACCACAACAACCATATCAACCGCAACCTCCACAGCAGCAGTACCCGTACCCGTACCCGTAGCAGTACCAGTACCGGTACCGGTACCAGTACCGGTACCGGTACCGGTACCGGTACCGGTACCCGTACCCGTACCCGTACCCGTACCCGTACCCGTACCAGTACCCGTACCCGTACCCGTACCCGTACCCGTACCAGTACCAGTACCCATACCAGTACCCGTACCAGTACCAGTACCAGTACCAGTACCAGTACCAGTACCAGTACCAGTACCAGTACCAGTACCAGTACCAGTACCAGTACCAGTACCAGTACCAGTACCAGTACCAGTACCAGTACCAGTACCAGTACCAGTACCAGTACCAGTACCAGTACCAGTACCAGTACCAGTACCAGTACCAGTACCAGTACCAGTACCAGTACCAGTACCAGTACCGTGGAACCGAGGTCGGGGACCTCCACGAAGAGCACCACAACAACAACAACCGCAAGGTCAGCAAGGGTACAATAATGATCATTAATATAACGGTAATTTAGTTAGACCTTTGTACTTTGCACAACCGAGAGGGCAGTTGGTTGCATCGCACTTCCAACCGCGGGAGTACGATGATTCATCGCCCAGTTATATTCCAGATGATGTAGACGCTCAGGTAGAAATTAGACCACAACTCTTAGGAATATTTCCTAAATTTAGGGGATACAAACAGGATGATCCATACAATCATTTCTATGAGTTCATAGTGATATCAAATGCCAATATCCCTAAGAACACGAATAAGAATATTTTTAGGTTAAGGTTGTTCCCGTTCAATTTGAAAGACAAGGCCAAGTATTGGTTCACGTCTCTTAAGTCTAATAGTATCACTACTTGGGACCAGCTTAAAGCTAAATTCTTGCAAGAGTTCTACTCGGCGAGTAAGACGACAGAGATTAGGAGAGCTATCTAGGATTTTCAGCAAAAGCCTGGAGAAGCATTTCACGAAGCTTGGGATCGTCACAAAGAGTTGATAAGGTCGTGCCCTCATCACGATATTCTGAAGTGGCAGTTGGTCAGGCATTTCTTTGAAGGGGCAAGTGAGACGAATCAGGCAATGATCAACGCATCGTCCAGTGGCACTATCATGATGATGGATCCTGATGAGGCTTGGTAGTTTTTGGAACAATTGAGCAATGTATCCAAGGCGAATTTATCTACTAGATAGACGGTAGACACAACTGCAGCAGTGGGAGCTGATGCAGATTGGAGGAAAGAGGTCAAGAAGGAAATAAGTGAACTCAACAAGAAGTTTGATAGATTGATGTCTACTCTACAGAACGCACCTCAGACTCAGCAACTAGGAGGGCAAAGAATTCAGGAAGCAAATCAGGTTTATGGCCAAGGTCAAGGTCAATACAACAATGGACGACCTTATAGACCATACAACCCGGGTCAGCAAAATTTCAACAATCAAAGGCAGAACAATTATCAGGGCCAGTCATCTAATCAGCCCAGGCAATATCAACCAGCAAACAACAATGGCAATGCAAGTGGGAGCAGTAACAACAACAACAACAGGGAGCCGAATACTGCCAACAACAACAATGCACCAGGAATTTAGGAAGGGCAGATCACTCAAATAGCTGAGGATCAAAGAAAAAGAGATAATGGAAAGCTGCCTAGCACCACGGAAATCAACCCGAACCATACTCAGCGAGCACGAAAGGAGCATGTCAATGCTGTTGAGTCAGAGTGGAGGAAGGTGACTATGGAAGATTTGCTAGGTTATGAAAGTGAAATTGAGGGTCAGAGCAAAGAGAATGAAGTTAAGGGGGAAAGTGAAAGCAAGGAAGATGTTAAGGTTGAAGTCGAAAAAGCTGAAGTTGAAAAGGAGGTTAAAGAAGAAAAGGAAATTCAGGTTGAGAAGGAACCTCAAGCAAAGGAGGACAAGGAAGTCCAAGAGGAGGAGCAACCAATGGTGGCTGGCATTAAACAAAGGAAGAAGGGTAAGAAGGAAAAGAAAAAGCAGGAAGTGCCAAACAAATCAACTGGGCCATCAATGAACCAACCTTTGTGGGACGAGCTTAAGAACGCTCCTAAGGATACAAGAATTCCTCAGGAGATGTGTGAGAAAAACGGAAAGAGCAAGACTCCCACACCTGATACTGTGAGGTTGACAATTAAAGCTAGTGAGGCATTGTTGGGAACACTACCCAAGAAGGAGAGTGATCCTGGATCGCCATTGATTACTGCCACGGTGGGAGATGTGGTCATTAGGAAAACCTTGCTGGATTTGGGGGCAAGTGTTAACGTCCTATCCGGATACTTGTACGACAAATACAAGAATGAGGAGTTGGAGCCAGCAAAGACAGTATTGTAGTTAGCCGATCAGTCAACTAAGGTCTCACGGGGCAAGTTAACAAATGTAATAGTGAAAGTTGGTGATTTCTTCTACCCCGTGGATTTCTTAGTTATGGAATACGAGAGTCAGGAGGACGCGCCTGCGCTGATCCTGGGACGTCCGTTTTTTGCTATAGCTGGTGCTATTCTCGATTGCAAGATGGGAGACTTGGATATCTTCTTTGGGTCAAGGAAACGCAGGTTAAATATGTTTGGGAGTCCCATATCTCTAACACAAGGGTATGATGATAAGTATTGGAGCAGCAGTCTGCTGATGGAACCAAGGATCAGAGATAAAGGAAAAATATGGACCTGAACAGGAGAAGGCGGAAAAGAAGAGATCTTGAAGGAAACAAAAGAGCATCCGTTATCAACCATTGACAAGGTGCAATTGCGGGACATGATGGAAATGATGGAGACAAGGCATCAGCAATATGAGAAGGATACAAGGGATAGGGAAGCGAAGGTCTTCCAACTTCTGGAAGAACAGCAGCAATTGATTAGCCAGGTTAGTGATAGGATGACACAGTTGACATCACTGCTGGCAACGATGTTCCACAATTTCACACCAGACTATAAGATGATGCCACAAGAGGATCGAGAAGAGTAGGAGCAGGAATAATCCGTCTGGCTGAAGACGTTAATCTTAGCGCTTGTTGGGAGGCAACTCATCTTTATAGGTTAGGTACTGTATTTCTTAGGAGTAATTAGGAAGATATTATCATCGTCATTACAGGTGTTATTGGTTCGAGGAAAGTGTGGGGTCATTATGAAGGAAATTTGAAAATTTGCATACCGCGCTGCGGTCAGACGTTTTGCACGCCGCGGGGTCGCAGACCAACCCGATGTGCAGGGGTTGATTTGGAAACACGCGCGCCGCAGTCACTACTTATCCACGCCGCGGGAATCAATCGGTCAAATTCTTCCTTTATAAGGTACGTCGCATTCACTATTCACACACACATCACCACGCCGCGCCTCAGAGCTTCGATCATCCGATGTTTTTCTTGCATTTTTCTCGTTCATTTCATTCCTACTATCTAGGTATGTCATTCTAACTAGCTTTTACTTGTTAGAACTAGCGATTAGGCTGTGAAATTGGTTGATTTCTCCAAAAAATGAAAAACTTAGAAATCGGCAATGTTGGCTCGTAGGGTGTTTTGTTTGCCAAATGATCACCCTAGAAGGGCTAGTCGGTGCTTAGGCTACCTTGTAGTGTGTTTGGATCGAGTTAACAGGTGAAAATCAGTGATATTAGGGTTGGAATTCGAAACAGTCACTCGTCCCGCCGCGCCCTGGTTCTTGGGTCGTGCCGCGGTTCGGTGGGGAGGATAAGGACTTATTTTGCAAAATTTTTGTTTTGTGCAGATGGCATTCAGGCGCGATCATCCTTTTCTCCAGTTCCCCGAGGGTCCGGAGAGTTCGATCGAGTATACGCAGCGGAGGGATGCACTTATTAGTCGCCGTGTTCTCGAGTCGACGATCATAGATCGGGATATTCTCAGGACGGCCGAACTCTGGTACGAGATCGAGCCTTTTCTTCATCGTACGTGGTCCCATGGGGAGGCTACATTCACGTGTCGTGGTTGGGACAGGCTCATGGCCAACCAGGACGATACAGTTTACACCGAGCTTCTCTTGGAGTTTCTCTCTACGGTCCGCTACGCACCGGCTTCGACAGAGGCCTGATCCAGGCTAGTCCGATTCAGATTGGGGGGAGCCCCCAGGGAGTGCAGTCTCAGGGAGTTCGGGAGACGTACGGGCATATACACGGAAGCGGATCTCCAGAACCGACACTTCACGCCGTTCCTTCACGCGTGTATTCAGGGGCAGCCCGCACGGGATGCCAATGCAGTTGTTTGGGCCACGTTGTCTAACGTGTACTTCGAGGCAGGGTCGGCTAGGGAGAGCCAGCTCCGCAACCCGCTTCACCGGCTCATGCACCGTATCCACCACCTCTATCATGCAGAGGGAGGGGTGAGAAGGTGTCCGGTGAGGACATGACATATTTGTGGGTGCTCCTCGACCCCGCCAGGTTCCTCCACCTCCCGTATGCCTTGGTGATTTCTCTATCCACCCGGGCAGTGGGTGCGTCAGCCAGCAGTCCTTTGACCAGTGGGTATTACATTACCCGCCTGGCCCGATCATATAGGTTACTTACTACTGTGACAATGGCCTCCCTGACGGCGATTCCTCCAGCCCGCACATCAGCGCACACAGCCGGAGGAGACGCAGGGTACCCGCCGATTGGAGGAGTGAGTGGCTCGGATTGAGGATCAGTTTAGAGTGGATCGGGGAGGTACTTTTACAGATGGCCACTCAGTAGGGACAGCACCCCCGACCATTCCCAGCCCGAGCCCATGATCACGAGGCAGGTCCTTCTAGGCCACCCGGTGGCGATTGATGTATTTTTCCGTTTTTCTTTTGAGATATATGTACTGTACTTATGATACTACTTTATCTTTTGCTTGTTTATATTTTATTAGTTTTTCTGTTTGCATTTAATATTTTTGTGAGTTATGCATGTAATACCAACTGGAGGAGTTGTTTCAGGCAAGTGTGGGGTCACCGTGCCCCCTCCACTTGCATTGATAACTAGCGTGTTTCACTGTTATGCTACAACTCCTGAATTCTGAGTCGAGGAATTGTTCGTGTTTTTTGTACCTGTGACAATCAAGCACCATCGAGCAATCTATCGCCTAAGGGGTAACTCTTTCTCCCTTGTTTTGAAATTATTTTATGTACAACGGGGGCGTTGTATGGTTTTAAGTGTGGGGTGTGGACGGTCGAAAGAGTAGTTTTTGAAATTTTTGCGGGAAATGAGTCAATTTTCAAAAAAATTTAGCAATTTTTCAAAATTTTTAATAGATTGTAATTATGAAACGAATAGCTTCTGAATGTTTTAGCATTGGTATTTTTCAAGGAATACTATTTAGTTGTTATCATGCTATTAGTTTAGTCAAATAAGTTGAGTTTTAGGAGTTAGAAGATTGGAGTGTTTTAGGATTGGAATTTAGGAAAGGATTGTCAATCAGTGGCCTTTGTTGTTCGAGTCGGTAAGTCTAAAATGGGTGGGACTTATGCACCTTGTCACCTAAGGTCGTCTAGTCTGGGATGATATTTCTGAAAGCTCGTTACACGGACAACATCGAAAGTCATGGATAGTTCTTTAATGGCCTGGAGAATCTGAATGAGTAAGTACACTTTATTGTGGACAGAAAATTTGTAATCAAGGGTTATTTAGAAAGTCATGAATTCCAAAGAATATTCCGATTATGTTTTCACAGACTATTTCACTCTAACTCCTAAGGCAATAAGCTTTGAAATTAAACAAATTTAAAAATTGTTTGAGTCTCTATTAGAATTTGTTAAAAACTCTCTTGCTTGGGGACAAGCAAGGCACAAGTGTGGGGTGTTTGACAACGCCTAGTAATATCAAGTATTTTAGTCGTTGTTGAGCCCTATTCTTGGTGAATTTATATCATATATGTTGTGGTATTCTCACTTTTTCTGTCAGTGCTTGTTTGGAAAGAAAAAATGTAAACAGGGGCTAAAAGCGTACAAAATGGAAGAAGTTTGAAGATAAAGACAAAACAGTCGAATTCACACGCGCACCGTAGATATGTACAAGGGCGCGACGCGTTGAGTCAGCAATGAGGCGGTGGAGAAGATTCAAATGCCGAAGAAATGGGGATAAACTTGTACGCGCGCCACGGAATCTAAATGCGTGCGGCGCGGTCACTTATTTTTCAAAACTATAAATAGAGGGTTTTAGGTCGAAATCAGCAGTAAAGACCTGGCATAGGAACGACACCCAAGTCTTCTTTGACTCCGAGTTTCAGTTTTCAGTCAACCATAATTGGTATTTATGTTTTCCTCTTTTAATTTCCAAGTAGTTTAGTAGTTTTGGTAGCTTTGGCTAGTGTTATTGGGTGTGACAACCATTGGCATTAGTTTTTAGTTTCTGAAAGTTTATGTTTTCTATTTTGGAACAAGTTGGATCTGAGTTTTTAATAATTAATCATTCGGTTAGTGTTAATTGCTCTTTTTATGGTTTTATGCTTTTGGATGAATTTTGGATGTTTGAATGTGTTGGATGTTTTGATTTAATCTTTGTTGCTTCTGAGTCTGAAGTGCATTTCTGATTTCAGGAAGTAATTAGGTTAAGTATTAGGTTTAGTTTAGTTGATGCTTGATTTGGAATTGTTGAATGTTCCTGATTTGTATATTGTTTTGGTAAAAGTTAGAAAATAGATCCTCTGGCTGTAGCGTGACACTACAGTTGGTAATCTTTTTCCTACCTTGACCACGTAACTCCTGTGGATCGACCCTGACTACCGCTATACTAGTGTGTGTTAGGTTATTTTACTATTTTTGACTGCACGACGACCTAGGCGTCTCATTACCGAAAGGGTTTGATAGGGCAATGTTTCTCTAAGTTAAAATGTAACACCCCAAAAACTAACATCGTGTATTTACAAACATTTGATAAAACTGTACAAAAATTGTTTTACAAAAACAATACTCGATGTCTAGGAAGCGGCAAGTGGATACCGTCAGATCGTTCCACGATCCAGTTGGGCGTTACTACACCTAATACTTGCCAAAAACACCACAACAAAACAATATAAGCAAAAATGCTTAGTGAATAACTCTAAGGCAACGAAACAAAGTTTACAACAAAATTTATAAAAAGAAACCACATGTTAAATTTTAACAAATAAATTGTGACCTGAAAATCCAACACAATCCGGATACAATATAACACCTTAACTCAACATTATTGGAAGTACACCATATTTATGATTAACACCAATTTAAACATTCACCAAAGAATCTTGGGTTTTTCATCAACCCGAAGATTTATCACCAACACTCACTTACTCTGAGTTAACACCAATCTTTGATTACACCGTATTGTTGTAAACAATAGTTGTACAACCGATTTTACACCTTATAAAACCCCATCAAGAAAACTACCAACTAGTACACATTTACAACCATCCACTATTGCACCATTCGTATCTAGAAACAACTGCTTCTAATATTTTTCCTATGTTAACACATAAGGTATTATAAACTATTATTCACCAGGATAACTAATATAGCACCATCATATGATATACACAAACATATATTTACACACAATACAACACTCATCATACACGAGTAAATTGAGTAAAGCTACTCACATGTAGTCTAAGTTCCAAAAGTAAGCCATACTTGATGTTTTGTAATCATCCTTACACCTTTTTGTCTACAGGGAAACAAGAATAAATATTTCTTAGACACAACCCATCTCCATTTTTTGAAAATCACGTTTCTTTCCTCATCACAGAAATTGGCGGTGCTAATTTTACCCTTGTTCATAGTTAGCGCCGCTAACTATGAACAACAGCTCTCCTTTGACAAATTTTTCATATAAAACTCTGTTTTTTAACTTCCGAACACCAAAGGATTAAGACACACAACACCATATTCATTTACACACCTAAAACCTCCAATTTCACAACTTCCATATCAACCAAAATCAATCATTTTAGCTAATTCAACTTAGCAAATACATACATAAGAACATACTAACCTCAATATTTTATTTGGGTGTAAAACCCTTAGAATTTCACCTCAATTTGATGGTTAGATGCCCAAAATGTCCTGAACTTCTTCTCCCCTTCGTACCTTCTGGAATAAGAATTAACGCAACAAATGAAGAAGTCAAAGCTTTGAGTGGGAGTCTGCCAAGCCGATATTAGGGACTCTAATATTAGAAATTATCGACGCTAATGTTATTAGCGACTCTAATCTTATACATTAGCGACGCTAATGTGTCTGATAAGTCATTTCTTACACATTTTCACCATTTTCCCACCTTTTGACCTATAATTCCAAACTTAGCAACCAAACTCCATATTAAATCATAATATGGACATTTAAACACCAACATAACAATTTAACATCTCAAATCCCCAAGATTTGGTTCGTTCTTCATTTTTAACATTTTTGTCCTTTCACCAAAAACACTATTGTCCAAACTAAAACTCCTTAAACACCATTAACATGTTTTTACAAGTTTGTAAGAATGCATACTTGCTTCTTGGGTAATACAATTTCTCCTCCCCTTAAAAAGATTTCGTCCTTGGAATCTCCCAGGAATTCATTAGCATAAACCAACTACCACATATTAAAATCACCTTTCAAAGCTAAAAGCTCAAATCTCCCGCCAAGATACTTGACAACGCATAGTAATATCAAGTATTTTAGTCGTTTTTAGGCCCTATTCTTGGTGAAATTATATCATATATACATTGGTATTTCTCACTTTTTGTGCTAGTGATTGTATTGCAAGAAAATGTTACAATCAGGGACTAAAAGTGGACAAATGGAAGAAGTTTTGAAGATAAGGACAAAACAGTCGAATGAACACGCGCACCGCAGGAGTGAAGGCATGCGCGACGCGCCACGTCAAGGATGAGGCGGTGAAGAGAAATTCAAACCGCGAAAAAATGGGGATAAGGCAGTACGCTCGACGCGGCTGGAGGCCTCGCACGCCGCGGATTCTAATTTTCCACAAGTATAAATAGAGGTCCTTAGGTCGAAATCAGGAGGCAAGGAACGTCCCCTAAGGTGGACTTAAGGCTTCTTTGACTCCAAGTTCGGATTTCAGCAACCTCTTTTGGTATTTCTTATGTTTTCACTTTAAAGTATTTATTAGTTTAGTTGTTTTAGCTCTTAGCTTAGTGTTGCTGGATTGTGACAACCAGTAGCAGTAGGTTAAGGTTATTATTTTCGTATTTGAATACTTTGGACATTCTGGTTTTGAGTTTTATACAAGTAATCATTCAGTTTATGTTTTTGTTGCATTTTTCGGTATTGAATGTGTTTGGATGTGTTTTGAATGCAAGTGATTGGTATGTTTGTTTCTGATTTTGAGTTTTGTTTCGGATTTCAGTTAGCAATCTTAGGTTAGAACTTTGTTTGGTTTAGAGTACTTCATGTTTGATTTGGATTTTGGCATTTGTTTGGAAATTGTGTTTTTAGTGTGTTTTTGGGAAACGGGAGTTAGTCCCTCTGACTGTAGAGTGACACCACAGTTGGTAAGCTATCGTCTTGTCTTGACCACCAAACTCCCATGGATCGACCCTTACTACCGCTGTACTAGTGTTTGTGGGGTTTATTTTCTTATTTTTGACCGCACGACGACCTAGGCGTGTCAAATTTTGGCTCCGTTGCCGGGGAGTTGTGAGCTTAGGATAAGACGATCTGTTTGGAGTTGTTTTCAGATTTTTTGATTCAGCTTTGATATATGAGTTTAGTAGTAATTTCATTTTTGTTTTGACGGGCATGTTGCATTAGTGCATGCGTACCCGTCGGGGTGGGCTTACATCACCCTTGCTTTTTGACTCTGAAATCGAACGAACCGCGCACAATAACTGTGTGCGTAGGGGTTTTGCTAAGATGAGTCCAAGTAGTGTTACAATAGAGGATGTTACCAATGAGCCCTTAGGCGAGGTAACGGGGGGAGTTCATGTGAAAACCCGGAAATATATATATATATAGTAAGTAGAAATATAACTTATGTAATACTTGGGTGATATATATTGAATATTCATAGTAGAAAGTTGTAAATAAGGGTATTTTAGTCTTTTGACCCTATGAATGATCTTTTGCGTAATAATATTGTGTGTTTGTGGAATGAGTGAAAAAAATACAAAGCTTAAAGCATATGTTAGAAGTTTTAGACCAAAAATGAACAAAATAGAATTTGAAGGACCAAATGGTCATTTGTGAAAAGTATAAAGGTTTAAATAGAGGGAAGCTTCTATTCCTCTCTATTTGAGTCGTAAATTACCTCTAGCAGAAGAAAGAGAGATCGAGACCCTGAAGATTCTGAAGGAGTGAAGTAAGAATTGAAGAATCAAGTGTGCTTTTGTGATCTACAAGCCATTTAAGGTTAGAATTTCATCTTTTAAAGTTAGTAGATCCATTTTGGGTTGAATTGAGTAGTTGAAAACGAAATTCAGAAGTTGAGAGGGGTTTGTTTTAATGTTCTAACCTCAAAAACCGTGTTCTAATCATCATAGGAACTCAATCCCACCTTTAAGAACGATTAGGAACAAAGGAATTGGCAAATGAGTTCATAAACCCTAGAATTCGAGTTTGTTATGATTGGTATGAATTGAATGTGTGTGGATGTATAAGTGTTGTATAAGAGGTTTAGAAATGTTCTAAATACCATGTTTTAACCTTCAATTGAATGGGTCCTGAGCTAGAACTAAACAGATCAAAGATTGGAAGTGGTGCAAGAAATTGGAATTAAGGTCTGCAGCGTCACACGCCCCTTGTGATTCTGGCACGGGCCGTGTGAAGTTGGGCAGTCAAGCAAGGAAGAGGGTCAGTAGGTTCACACGCCCCCGTGTGATTTCTACACGACCCATGTGAAATCCAACAGTGAGGTCTGGAAATCTGACACGACCCGTGTGATTTCTACACGACCCGTGTGGCCTGGACTTGTATAATTCACTTATATTATGACCTTAATTGTGTAGTTTGATCCCGTAATCTTTAGTATATGTTCAAAATGATATGAAACCATGAATATATAAGTTCATATCATGATACAAACAATTTGTATAGGTGCGGATCAAGCAATAGAGAAACAAGGGAAAGGAAAGGAGGCGTTGAATACTTAGACATTCTTTTCGAGATCTAAGGTGAGTATGTGTTTATTAAACATTGTACATAGCAAGTAACTTTTCTTTATTCATTATGGAAGATCATATGAAATTCAAAGCTATAGAGTTAAAGATAAGTTTGTATTAGAATGATGATATTTTTATATATATGCATGATAGTCAAGAGTAATATCTTTATAACATAATAGTAGAATGAGTATGAGTTACAGAGTTAAGTACTATAAAGTGTTGTCCGGACTAGGACCTTACCCGCTTGAAGGGGGGTCATAAGACGCCACTGGGACGGTACCTCCCTTCGCGAAGTTGTGATTTTAGCATGCCCTTATGGTTAAGATTCGTTCTTTACCATGAAGGGAGATTTACTGGCATGCCCTTGTGGTTAAATTAGTTCTTTGCCACGAAGGGAGAAGAGTTTAGCACGCCCTTACAGATGGATTCATTCCATTCTGTGAAGGGAGATTAATTATGAGGATTTCCTCATATAGAGAAGAAAAGTAGAAAGTCTTGTTCCAAAATTAAGAAGGGATAAGAAGAATACAGTTATCAGTTCAGTTCTTATGCTTATTACTTGCTTCCACATTACTCACAAGACTTTATGTCTTACATATCTTTGTTTGTTTTTAGAAGTGTTATGTTTCCAGGTGATTTAGCATAAAGGATTTTTGAAGAACTAGAAGACTTTGATAGTGGGACCTATATTTTGCGGTATGTTTAAACTATGGTAATGTAACTTAGTTGTAATACCTCGAACAGTGTTTTAAATAATGTAATGCTTTTTGTTAAACCTCATTTTGTAATGTAAATATGGTTGAAAACTTTTATCTAAAGGGTTGGAGTGTTACAATTTTGGTATCAGAGCCATAGTTTAAGCGAATTAGGGTGGATTACCATCCTAGGCTTAAACTAAGAAGATAGAAACAAGTATACTATAGTAATTATAATGTATACGAGGATTTATAAAGTTATGCCTATGAGATATAATCTATAGGATGTTGCGAGAAGAAGAATAGTGCAACAACATAGGAAGATAGCATGCTACTGCTTATGAGTATTATATGGAAATTGTGTATCTTAAACATGAATCCATTCGCTATAGTAAATGGAAGGTGGTGGACAAGAACCGCCAAGTGATGGGCATACAACAAGTCATAATTCGTCGCGGGGAAGTGGACCCACGAATGCTGCAAGTGGTTCAGGGGCTGAGCAACCTCCACCACCACAACCTGTGACATTAAAAGCCATCCAAAACCTTCTTTTGAATCTAAAGAAGGAAATGAAAGACGATGTGAACCAAATTATTGATGACCGACTTGGGGAATCTGATACTCATTCCTCAAGAAGAGCTTCGGAGAGGTCAACAACTGATGTTCCCTCGAGGGGTGAAGGAAGTGTGGGGACGGAGAACAGAAAAGGATGTACCTTTAAGTCATTCCTCTCATGTAGACCAACTGAATACCTTGGTAGTGTTGAACCAAAAGTAACTATGAGATGGGTTCGGGAAACCGAACAAGTGATGGAGGTTAGTAAATGTTTGGAAGGTGACAAAGTGTACTATGCTTCTCGATTGTTAAAAGATGACGCCTTAGTGTGGTGGAATACGCTGTATGAAGGCCTTGGAAAAGATGTGGTATATAAGTGGTCGTGGACTGAATTTGTCTCTCGATTAAAGAACAAATTTTGTCCCACGAGAGATATAGAGAAGTTAGAAGAAGATTTCCTTACTCTTAAGAAGGGCAGTTTATCGGTGGACGAGTATACCAAGAAGTTCTGCGACATGTTGCCATTTGTAGGAGAATCTTATTCCACAGCTTATTCCCGGGTCAACCGATATGCTCGATGTCTACCTTGGGAATATGAACTTGAAGTAAAGAGAACTGAAAATTTAGATGATGCAATCATTGCCGCCAGAAATGTGGTGGATGTAGGGAAGCGTCGAAATCAAGAACGACCAAATTTTAGTGATAAAAGAAAGTTCGAGGGTAGTAGCGGAAATTTTAAGAAGAAAGGAAAGTTTCAGCCAACTCAATCTAGGCAGGGGAGTAGAAAGAAGTGTGAAAAGTGCGGTAAAGAACACGAAGGCGACTGTCAGTCTGGGGCAGGAGCATGTTATAATTGTGGCCGGTTTGGTCACAAGAAGAAAGATTGTAAGGTTAAGGATATCCGTGAGGTGGAGTGTTATTCCTGCCACGAGAAGGGGCATTTCAGTACTAATTGCCCAAAGAAAGGTGGCGAGACCCTAATGTCAACAGCTCAAAAGAAACCGGAATCTCAAAAGGTGAAGTCTCGGGATTTTCAGATTACCCGAGAGGAGGCGAAGGAGACGCATGATGTTGTGTCAGGTATTCTTTTTGTCAATTCGCTTCCCGCTTACATGTTATTCGATTCTGGAGCTACGCATTCGTTTGTATCACACGAGTTTGGAGTCAAATTAAAAGTGCCACTAGAGTTATTAGATGTAGTTTATGAAGTGGAGGTAGCAGATGGAAAGTATATAGAAGTTCAGCATATGTATAGAAATTGTGAGCTTAGTATTGATAATAAGAAGTTTCGAGTTAATCTTCTTCTGATTAGGATTAAGTCCTTCGATATAGTAATCGGCATGGATTGGCTTGGTGTAAACGATGCAAAGATAGCATGCGGCCAAAAGAGGGTGTCCGTCAAGACACCTGAGGGCAAAGTTTACGTATACGGAGAAAGAGGAAATCGTGTCTCAAATTTTATCAGTGTGATTAAAGCTCGAAAATGCCTTTCAAAAGGATGCTCTTCCTTTTTGGCATATGTAATGACTTCAGAAAAAGAGAAAAAGACTTATAGAGATATTGAAGTAGTACGTGAATTTCCAGAAGTTTTTCCAGACGAATTGCCCGGTTTACCACCGGAAAGACAAGTCGAATTCCGTATAGACCTTATCCCGGGGGCTTCTCCAATAGCACGTGCCCCGTATCGATTAGCTCCGACTGAAATGCGTGAGTTAATGACGCAGTTGCAAGAGTTACTTGATAAAGGATTCATTAGACCTAGTTCTTCTCCATGGGGTGCTCCAGTATTGTTTGTGAAAAAGAAGGACGGATCAATGTGTATGTGCATTGATTATCGTGGGCTTAACAAGATCACCATCAAAAACCGTTATCCTTTGCCATGAATAGATGACCTTTTTGATCAATTGCAAGGTGCAGATTATTTTTCAAAAATCGACTTGAGGTCTGGTTATCATCAAGTTAGAGTAAAAGAAGACGATATCGAGAAGACTGCATTTAGAACTCGTTATGGTCATTACGAATTCCTTGTAATGCCATTTGGTCTTACAAATGCACCAGCTATTTTTATGGACCTAATGAATCGGGTCTGTAAACCATTCTTGGATAAATTTGTAATAGTGTTTATAGATGATATTCTCATTTATTCAAAGAATAAAGAAGATCATGAACGTCATTTATGGGCAATTCTTGAATTGCTAAAGAAAGAACAATTATACGCCAAATTTTCCAAGTGTGAATTCTGGATGCGAGAAGTGCAGTTCCTTGGTCATGTGGTTTCAATCCAAGGAATAAAAGTAGACCCTTTGAAGATTGAACCGGTAATGAAGTGGGAACCTCCCAAAACACCAACTGAAGTTAGAAGTTTTCTTGGCCTTGCTAGGTACTACCGAAGATTTATTCAAGATTTCTCTCGGATAGCAGTACCCCTTACCCGATTAACACGAAAAGAAGTGAAGTTTTGCTGGAAGGAGGAACAAGAGAAGGCGTTTGTTACACTCAAGGAGAAGTTATGTGATGCTCCTATTCTCACTTTGCCAGAAGGAACAGAAGACTTTATAGTTTATAGTGATGCCTCCAACCGAGGGCTTGGTTGTGTGTTGATGCAACGAGGAAAAGTGATAGCCTATGCTTCTCGACAGTTGAAGGACCCAGAGACGCGTTATACCACTCATGATCTAGAGCTTGCGGCAATTGTTTTCGCATTAAAGATTTGGAGACATTATTTATATGGAATAAAATATAAGCTTTATACAGATCATAAAAGCCTTCAGTATGTATTCTCACAGAAGGAGCTGAACATGAGCCAAAGTAGATGGCTTGAACTCATTAGTGATTATGATTGTGAAATCATATATCACCCTTGAAAGGCGAATGTTGTAGCTGATGCCTTAAGTAGAAAAGCTCCAGAAAAGAAGATTAAAGCAAGATCGATGCGAATAGAACGGGTGTCCAGCATTATAGAAAGAATCAAGGATGTCCAACAAAAAGTGATGACTAGTGATGAAGCAAAGAATGAGAAGTTAGGAAAGAATGTAATATTTGAAGAAAACACTTTAGGTTTAAAGACTTTCAAGAACCGAATTTGGGTACCAAAGGCTGGTGGAATAAGAAAGTTAATTCTAGAAGATTCTCATAAATCTAAATATTCAGTCCATCCGGGAAGTACAAAGACTTATCAAGATTTGAAAAGACAGTATTGGTGGCCAGGAATGAAAAGAAGAGTGGCCAAATACATTTCTAAGTGTACAACGTGCTCATAAGTAAAGGCAGAACATCAAGTTCCGTATGGAAGTGCTCAGTCTTTGCAAATTCCAGCAGCAAAGTGGGAAGATATAACTATGGACTTCATAGTAGGATTGCCAAGAACGAGAAGAGGACATGACTGTATTTGGGTCATTGTCGATAGATTGACGAAGAGCGCATTATTCCTAGCAATCAAAGAAACTACCCAACTTGAAAAGTTAGCTCAAATTTATGTAGATGAAGTATTAAGACTTCATGGTGCACCTTTATCAATAGTGTCTGACAGAGATCCTAGATTTACTTCTAGATTTTGGAATGCTCTACAAGAGAAGTTGGTGACAAAAATTCATATGAGCACGGCATACCACCCATAGACAGATGGTCAAAGTGAAAGAACCATACAGACGGTGGAAGATATGTTGAGATCGTGTGTTATAGACTTTGGAGGAAACTGGGATGAGCATCTACCTCGTGTAGAATTTGCATACAACAATAGTTACCATTCCAGCATTGGGATGCCGCCTTTTGAAGCATTATATGGTAGAAAGTACAGAACGCCTTTATGTTGGATTGAAGCGGGCGAAGCAAAACTCACTGGACCGGAGATTGTAAGTATAACCAATGAGAAGATTGGTGTGATTCAAGCAAACATGAAAGCAACACAAGACCGACAAAGAAACTATGCAAATTTAAAGAAAAGACCATATGATTTACAAGAAGGCGATCTAGTAATGATAAAAGTGTCACCTTGGAAGGGAGTGATAAGGTGAAGAAAGAGAGGAAAACTAAATCCAAGGTATATTGGACCTTTTAGAATCTTGAAGAAAGTTGGATTACAAGCATTCAAGTTAGAACTACCGCAAGAACTTGGTGGAATACATGATACATTTCATGTATGTTATTTAAAGAAATATTTTGGAAAAGAAGAAACGATCATACCTTTGAAATATGTAAGAGTAGAAAATCCAAACAGATTGGTGGAAGAACCCGAAGCTATGTTAGAGGTAAAAACCAAAAAGTTGAGAAATAAAGAAATTGACCTTGTATTGGTCAAATGGAAACATTCTCTTGGATCAGATCTAACCTGGGAAACTTAGATGAAATGAAGAGAAGATATCCAAATTTTGTAAACTATGGGAAGATTTCGAGGACGGAATCCTCTTAAGGAGGGGTGAATGTGAAAACCCGGAAATATATATATATAGTAAGTAGAAATATAACTTATGTAATAATTGGGTGATATATATTGAATATTCATAGTAGAAAGTTGTAAATAAGGGTATTTTAGTCTTTTGACCCTATGAATGATCTTTTGCATAATAATATTGTGTGTTTGTGGAATGAGTGAAAGAAATAGAAAGCTTAAAGCATATGTTAGAAGTTTTAGACCAAAAATGAACAAAATAGAATTTGAAGGACCAAATGGTCATTTGTGAAAAGTATAAAGGTTTAAATAGAGGGAAGCTTCTATTCCTCTCTATTTGAGTCGTAAATTGCCTCTAGAGAGATCAAGACCCTGAAGATTCTGAAGGAGTGAAGTAAGAATTGAAGAATCAAGTGTGCTTTTGTGATCTCCAAGCCATTTAAGGTTAGAATTTCATCTTTTAAAGTTAGTAGATCCATTTTGGGTTGAATTGAGTAGTTGAAAACGAAATTCAGAAGTTAAGAGGGGTTTGTTTTAATGTTCTAACCTCAAAAATCGTGTTCTAATCATCATAGGAACTCAATCCCACCTTTAGGAACGATTAGGAACAAAGGAATTGGAAAATGAGTTCATAAACCCTAGAATTCGGGTTTGTTATGATTGCTATGAATTGAATGTTTGTGGATGTATAAGTGTTGTATAAGAGGTTTAGAAATGTTCTAAATACCATGTTTTAACCTTCAATTGAATGGGTCTTGAGCTAGAACTAAACAGATCAAAGATTGGAAGTGGTGCAAGAAATTGGAATTAAGGTCTGCAGCGTCACCCGCCCCGTGTGATTCTGGCACGGGCTGTGTGAATTTGGGCAGTCAAGCAAGGAAGAGGGTCTGTAGGTTCACACGCCCCCGTGTGATTTCTACACGACCCGTGTGAAATCCAACAGTGAGGTCTGGAAATCTGACACGACCCGTGTGATTTCTACACGACCTGTGTGGCCTGGACTTGAATAATTCACTTATATTATGACCTTAATTGTGTAGTTTGATCCCCTAATCTTTAGTATATGTTCAAAATGATATGAAAGCATGAATATATAAGTTCATATCATGATACAAACAATTTGTATAGGTGCGGATCAAGCAATAGAGAAACAAGGGAAAGGAAAGGAGGTGTTGAATACTTAGACATTCTTTTCGAGATCTAAGGTGAGTATGTGTTTATTAAACATTGTACATAGCAAGTAACTTTTCTTTATTCATTATGGAAGATCATATGAAATTCAAAGCTATAGAGTTAAAGATAAGTTTGTACTAGAATGATGATATTTTTTAGGGATGAGCATGGGTCGGTTTGGGTCGGTTTTAGACCTAAAACCGAACCCAAACCGATAGCATCGGTTTTTAAAAAACTAAACCCAAACCAGAACCCAAACCGTTCGGTTCGGTGTATCGGTTTTTGGTTTTTAAGCGGTTCGGTTCAGGTTTAAACCCATTCAAACCGAAACCTTCGTGGTATACTTGAAAGGGGATGAGTTATCCCTTATATAAGGGATTAGCTTGGCCATACTTTCATTTCCTCGGCGATGTGGGACGAGAACAACAAATTGGAAAAGGAGGGACGAATGTAAACAGTGGAAAAACATACCTGCTTTAAAAACGTGGTGGGACGAGGCTCGAACGCAGGACCTCGAAGTCAAGGCGCAACCACTTAACCGGTGGACCAAACTGTTACTTACGTTTTTATTTCGCAAATTTGTTATATATCTACATAATACGTACAGAAAAACATATATTTTTATAAATTCGGTGCGGTTCGGTTTTGCTCGGTTTTTGACATTGTCAAAACCGAAACCAAACCGAAATTTTCGGTTTTAAAAAACTCAAACCCAAACCGTCGGTTTCTCTATCGGTTTCGGTTTTGTCGGTTTTTGTCGGTTTTTTGGTTTCCCGGTTCGGTTTTGCTCACCCCTAATATTTTTATATATCTGCATGATAGTCAAGAGTAATATCTTTATAAGATAATAGTAGAATGAGTATGAGTTACAGAGTTAAGTACTATAAAGTGTTGTCCGGACTAGGAACTTACCCGCTTGAAGGGGGTCATAAGACGCCACTGGGACGGTACCTCCCTTCGCGAAGTGGTGATTTTAGCACGCCCTTATGGTTAAGATTCGTTCTTTACCATGAAGGGAGATTTATTGGCACGCCCTTGTGGTTAAATTAGTTCTTTGCCACGAAGGGAGAAGAGGTTAGCACGCCCTTACAGATGGATTCGTTCCATTATGTGAAGGGAGATTAATTATGAGGATTTCCGCATATAGAGAAGAAAAGCAGAAAGTCTTATTCCAAAATTAAAAAGGGATAAGAAGAATACAGTTATCAGTTCAGTTCTTATGCTTATTACTTGCTTCCACATTACTCACAAGACTTTATGTCTTACATATCTTTGTTTGTTTTTGGAAATGTTATGTTTCCAGGTGATTTAGCATAAAGGACCTATATTTTGCAGTATGTTTAAACTATGGTAATGTAACTTAGTTGTAATACCCCGAACAGTGTTTTGAATAATGTAATGCTTTTTGTTAAACCTCATTTTGTAATGTAAATATGGTTGAAAACTTTTATCTAAAGGGTTGGGGTGTTACAATTCAAATTATTCCCCCGATTTCTGAATTTCATGTGGGAAGCACAAGTGCTAGTGGTGGTGCGGTTTCAGCCCCCACACCAGTACCATCATGCACTCAGCCGTTAGTCCAACCCTTAGGTCAAACCTTTACAAAGCCTTTTCCAGTATCTGCCGCGATGGCATGGGGAGCGCCGACCCGTGATGGCAACCCATTACCTCGACAACAAATACGTGTTTCACAACCACAATTTTCACAACCTTTACCTCCACAATACCAACAACCCATTTTCAAACCACAACCAGTTATTCAACCTATACCACCACAAACCCAAACCCAACCACCTCAAATACAACCTCTGCAGCCTCGGTACCAATACCAAGAGGTAGACCCAGTATATGATGAAGAAGATGAGGGATGGATGCCGCAGCATCCAGTCTAGCAGCAGCAACAGTGGAATCGAGGTCAGGGACCTCCGAGGAGATTTCAACAACCACAGCAGCAACAAGGGCAATAGTACTACAATAATGAGCATCGTAACGGTAATATTGTTCCACCTTTATATTTTGCACAATTGAGGGGGGCAATCGGTTGCATCATATTTCCAACCCAGGGAATATGATGACATGTCGCCCATTTGTATTCCTAAAAATATAGATAATCAAGTAGAGATTAGGCCCCAGTTATTAGGAGTGTTAACACAATTTAGAGGATATAAGACTGATTATCCTTACAATCATCTGTACGAATTTATAGCCATAGCTAATGCGAACACTTCTAGGAATACATATAGGAATATTTTTAGGTTGATATTATTTCCATTTACCTTAAAATACAAAGCCAAATATTGGTTTACTTCACTCCAACCTAATAGTATTACCATGTGGGAGCATTGGAAGGCCAAATTTCTGCAAGAATTTTATCCGGCTAGCAAGACCACGGAGATCAGGCGGGCCATTCAAGACTTTCAGCAGAAGCCAGGGGAGGCATTTTATGAGGCTTTTGATAGGTTAAAGGAATTGATGCGGTCTTGCCCCCATCATGATATTCCAAAATGGCAGCTAGTGAAGCTATTCTTTGAAGGGATGAATGAAACACATCAAGCGATGATAAATGCTTCATCAAGTGGTACTTTCATGTGGCAGGAACCAGAAGATGCATGGAGATTTCTGGAATAGCTTAGTTTAGGTTCAAAAGGTAGTGGATCCATGAAGGACAATAAAGTTTATGTGGCAAGCATGGAGGCTGCAAACAAGTGGAAGAAGGAAATTCAGAGTGAGTTGAATGTTATTAATAAGAAGTTCAATCAAATGCATGCAAGATTTCAGAATGAAAAAGGAGCTTATGTATTACATGGTCGTCATTTGTAATACATGTGGTGAAGTAGGTCATAACCACAACGAGTGCTCGATGACACAAGAGGAAATCAGTCAAGTGCATGGATACAGTCAGTTTCATAATACGCCATGACCATTCCGAAACAATCAGCAAAGGGAGAATAGGCAGCCGCAAGTGAGGCAGCAAAATGTGCAACCAATGCCACAAGAAGGAAGCACAAATATTCGCACAAGGGAAATCTATGAAATCTTGGTCAAACTCAAGGAAGCTGAAGACGCGAATACTCAAGCGATCTTAAGACTGGGAAATCAATTGATGAAGTTGGAAAAGGAGAGAAAGCAAGAGAAGGTGCAACTGCAGAAGATGCAGGTGAATGAAGTTATCACGCTAAGAAGTGGGAAGAAAGTGGACAATAAAGTTGTTGCTCCACCGGTAGAAGAGGATAGTGATATCGAGATAGTGTTCGATGAAAAGGAGGAATTAGAAAAAGTAGAGAAGAAAGAAAAAGAAAAACAAGAGCGGAAAAAGGAACCTGCAAGCAAATGGGAGAAAGGGGAGACTAGTGGAGCAGCCCCTTTCCCCACTGTTTTGGAAAAGCTAAAGAAGAGACCATATGGAAAGAAATGACTGCAAGCGGAGGAGATGTGGGAGCTGTTAAGCCAAATCAAGGTCAATATTCCATTAGTCAAGCTCATCAAGGAAGTCCCCGCTTATGTGAAGTTCTTGAAGGACATGTGCATTCATAATAAGCATATCTTATCACACCTTCCCAAAAAGATTGAATTGACTGAGTATGTCAGTTCAATAATCATGGACACTTTACCTCCGAAAATGAAGGACCTAGGAGCTCCTCTCATTTCCATTGATTTGGGGGATGTGAGGCCTACGGATGTGATCTTACAGCTTGTCGATAAGCACGAATTCGGTACCGTGAGGCCTACGGATGTGATCTTACAGCTTGTCGATAAATCTACAAAGATCCTGAGGGGAATGCTCTCAGATGTTATCATCAAAGTCGGGAACTTCTATTACCCAGCTGATTTCTTGGTTCTGGACACTCGTCAAGCCGTCAATGGGGAACAACCTACCATCGTCCTTGGACGACCATTCTTGGCCACAGCAAATGTGAATATTGATTGTCGCACGGGAGAGATGGGGATATCATTTGGGCATCAGCAGACCAAGATTAACATCTTCAATGCAAAGGGAAGCATAATAAAATAGGAAGAATGCTTTCAGGTTGATATCATAGACGAATTAGTGCAACAATACACGCCTGAAGTATTGCAGCAGGAGGCAGTTGAATTCCATGACGAAGAAAATGGTGTTAAGCAAGAAGATAAGGAGGAAGGACAGAAACACGAAGAATGTTCGCAAATCGAGAACCTGCCAACGGAAATTCCTAAGGCATTGAAGCCATCCTTACAGGAGGCATCAACCTTGGAGTTGAAACCATTACCAACTCATCTTAAGTATGCATTCTTAGGAAAAGAAGAGACTCTGCCAGTGATTCTGTCAGCCGATCTGACAATGGAGCAAGAGAAAGCATTGCTTGAAGTTTTATCTAAGCACAAGGAAGCCATTGGTTGGACAATTGCGGATATGAAAGGAATCAGTCCCACTACATGCATGCATCAGATCATAACTGAAGAAGGACCTAAACCCGCCAGAGACACTCAACGCAGGCTCAACCCGAATTTGAAGGAAGTTGTCAAAAAGGAGGTTTTAAAATGGTTGGATGCTGGAATCATATATCCAATCTCCGACAATGAATGGGTGAGTCCGACACAAACTGTGCCTAAGAAATCTGGAATTACTGTGGTAGATACCAAGGATGGAGAAAAAGTATCCACAAGACCCGTAACTGGATGGAGAGTGTGTATTGATTACAGGAAGCTTAACGCTGCTACTTCTAAAGACCATTTCTCGTTGCCATTCATCGACCAAATAGTGGAGAAACTAGCCGGGCAGAAATATTATTGTTTCTTAGATGGTTACTCGGGTTACAATCATATTGCTATCCATCCAGAGGATCAAGCAAAAACGACATTCACATGTCCTAATGGCACTTTCG
This sequence comes from Cichorium intybus, assembly GCA_023525715.1. Classification (NCBI taxonomy): domain Eukaryota; kingdom Viridiplantae; phylum Streptophyta; class Magnoliopsida; order Asterales; family Asteraceae; genus Cichorium; species Cichorium intybus. The sequence goes on from CM042011.1 coordinate 82,563,810, forward strand.
CGTTCCGAAGGATGCCATTCGGCCTGTACAATGCTCCAGCAACCTTCCAAAGGTGTATGATGGCGATATTCTCGGATATGATTGCGATGCGCTGGAGATTTTCATGGACGATTTCTCTATTTTTGGTTCGTCATTCGATACGTTTTTAAATCAGTTAGAAAAGGTCTTACAATGATGCGTGGAGTCAAACCTGGTGCTTAGTTTGGAGAAAAGCCATTTATTGGTCAGGGAAGGGATTGTTTGTTGGAATACGATAGCATAAAAACAACGCAGCGGAAACAGAAATCAAAATCGTATTCAACCAGGATCACAGAATCATGCACACTTTTGTAACTGTAAAATCAAGAGGGTTCAAGAAATACCTTTTAGATCTCAGATCTGATCTTGTTAGGATGACGAGAGCCCAAAGTAGAACTCCTCTAATGTAATCGCACCCAAGACAACGATCCAGCACCCGTTGATGTAGTATATACCTTTGCTTGAAGTTTTAGCACATAATACTTAGGGTTTTGGAAGAAATCGGCCGTATACCGAGGGGTGGGAGGAGGGTGACGAAAATTAGGGTTTTGGCAGCCCTTACAACTCAGATCTAGGGTTGTATTTATAGTGCTCCTCATCCTTATCCCCTCCCTTGTGGATATTTCACTTTGGTCCTTTATCCTTATTAAGTTTCTAATTAATATACCTTTACTTTGGTATATTAATAAACTTAACCATTAAGTTTCTAATTTATATACCTTTACTTTGATATATTAATAAACTTAACCATTAAGTTTCTAATTAATATACCTTTACTTTGGTATATTAATAAACTTAACCATTAAGTTTCTAATTAATATACCTTTACTTTGATATATTAATAAACTTAACCATTAAGTTTCTAATTAATATACCTTTACTTTGATATATTAATAAACTTAACCATTAAGTTTCTAATTAATATACCTTTACTTTGATATATTAATAAACTTAACCCCTCAAGTTTATTTTCGATCTCTTTTAGCTAAATCGTCTCTTGCGTGTAACCCAAAAGGGCCCTACTATTTATAGTAATATTACCAACTTGTTATAACGATGGGCATATAACCAACAGTCTCCCACTTGCACTTGTTATAACAACTGTATGGTCTAATATTCCCTAACCTAGTAAGGTGTATGTCATCCAAGACAAGTGCCGTGTTCATCTAATGAAACAGCCCTTAGGCAAGTGATCAAAATATTCCTTTGTTCTACAAGATATCCTTATGAACGTCTGACATGGAATTATGTCAGTCTCAAACATTCAAAATTATGTTTCCCGATAGAGATTTGTGATGACCACAACAAACTGCACTATTGATTCTATATCAATTCAGTCTTGGTACGGCCGTACACTTGCTGTCAGCATCAAATCATCGAGGGGCCCATAGATATCGCTTCTCCTGTTAGGGCAGAAGGAACAAATAAACTTTGACTACACGGATCTCGCCTACTCATCATGTCATACCTGGACATTCCCTGTATGGCTGCCAGTTACGGACAACGTTGGAGAAAACCAAGGCACAACAGACTGCAGGACAAAGAATCAATGCATCTCCGCTTGAAGAATATAAGATATTACCATCTTAGAATTACTCGTGACAGATTCCATGAAGTAATCTCTAAGTGCAGGTTACTCCAATACTTAATCCTTATTAAGTACACATGAGAATTAGTGCATCTCCATGCTATGTCCATCTCTATAGACAATCTACCAATTCCTCATGTCAGTCTTGAATCAATACTTACTCCCAAAAGTATGACTGACTGTGGACAGTTTGAATAATAATTAAATCATTCAGGAAGTCAATAAAACACGCAAAATCGGAACACAATGATAAACTAATGAAATGAATGCCTTTATGCATATATTATGTTCTCCACATAATAATCTTCATATCAGATAGAGTTTTTCATTGCTTAAGTTCCTAATACAAATCAAACTATACTAACTTCACTCAAAGTCAATTTATTTGCATATCTAATGCATATGGACTTAGCATGATCGATCTTGCTTAGTCCGAGACATTGACTTAGTGATCAGATCAGCTATCTTGCCTCATCCGATATAGCTCTATTAACTGAGATGTCTCTTTTGGTAAGAACCCGGATCCTGACTGCGTACAAGAACCGTTTCTATTAGTTTTGGAAGCTAATATCAGTGTGCTTCTTTACACTGAGTTCTCCCATACTATAATGGATCAAGAATATCTTAAACATTTAAGATACTTCGTGACTTCCATCCATTTGACTTTTGCCAGGACTAGCCTAATGTCAAATCATCATGCTCAAGGCATATGATACATTAGGTCTCGTACATTATGCGATTGATCCATATGCAAGTGCATACGGGACTCAACTCATTTCATCCAGGATCTTAATGGAACTAGGACTCTGAGTTTCACTCAGTCCTAAACCCTGATACAGAAACTTGAACCCCTTATAGGAGTCTTGTATCTCTAGATCCGAATGCTCATGTACTCTAGCTTATCCTTATGAAGCACTTAGGTCTATCTCCATAGATCATGATGCTTCATATGCAATAGGTCGCTCCTATGTCATTTGTAGCACAGCAACTCTCATTTATTTATGATTTCTCGATATTGGGACGTTTACATGAGAACTTTGCTATCTACATACAACATAGGTTGGACTTCAGTGCTCCCACTAGCACTGACATTTACATAATTCACTTTTGTTTCCAAAATCCCTATGAAGCACTTAATTCTATCTCCATAGATCAAAATGCTTCATGCGCATTAAGTCTCTCCTGTGTCATTTATAGCATAGCAATTCTCATTTATTTCATATTTCTCGAGATAGGGACATTTACATGAGAACTTTGCTATCTGTGTACGACATAGGGTAGACTTCAATGCTCCCACTAGCTCTAACATATACACATGACTCATCTTTACTTCTCGAAAATCCAAACTCTTTGATTTTCTCATCGAAGCAGAGATTCCAGCTACGAGATGCTTGTTTGAGTCCATAAATCGACTTCACAAGTTTACACACTCTATTAGGATATTTGGACTGTACAAAACCCTCTAGTTGTGTCATATACACATCCTCTGAAAGTTTTCCTTTAAGGAAAGCGGTTTTTACATCCATTTGCCATATTTCGTAGTCATAAAATGCTGCGATGACAAACAATATCCTGATAGATTTAATCATCACCACTGGTGAAAAAGTTTCATCATAATCAATCCCTTGGGTTTGAGTATAACCCTTTGCCACCAGTCTGGCTTTGAATGTGTGTACCTTTCATCCACGTCTGTCTTCTTCTTGAAGACCCATTTACACCCAACTGTTTTAAGGTCAGGTGTTTGATCAACCAGGTTCCAAACTTGGTTATCATACATGGATTTCATCTCGCTCTCCATCATCTCTTTCCTTAAGGCAACCCAAGGGGCCTGCCACGACTTCCGATAATTGGTAGGGTCACAATGATCCACCAGACATTCATCACCTTCGTCAACATGTAATTCATGAAAACCAGGTGTATGACGTCCTTTATCAGTTTCTCGAACAGGAGATGGAGTTATGTCAGATTCCTCAGCAAACTCTTACTCAGTCTCAACAGGTTTTACTACCTCTGATTGAGTGCTAGTGCCAACATCAGGCTCTTTGATCCTTTGAGTCTCATCAAGATCAGTCAGGCTCCCACTGATTTCTTGAATTCCAGCTTCCTATCATAGAAGACTGCCATTTATACAACATCATACTGTTGTCAAAATGCTTATTATATCCAAGTACTCTAATGGAATAACACTTCTGTTAATCGGCGTCCTCTGAGCTACACGGTAAACCGTAAGTCTCAAGACCCCAAATTTCTAAATATGCTAGTGAAGAAACATCTACACTCCATATTTCTCAGACAGTGTTTATAGAACCTTTTGTGTTGGTGCAAGGGTTAGGACTCTATTGTCTCTAAGGTCTAACCTCAGACATAGATTGGAAGCATAATACAATCCATCATAAGTCGAACCTTTATGTTCGATTATAACTCAAACACACCATACGATGCTCTTAGCGTTCTAAGTGGATTTGACTGTTGAAACAATTTTCACAGTCCATTAGATGATTGTATAATCTTTGACTAAGAAACTCTTTATCCGCACTCACTACTAGAAAAATCATGAATAGCTACGGAAATTTGCTACGGAGGTAGTATCCGTAGCTATTCTGCTACGAAAATGCTACGGAATAGCATTCTATAGCAATTTTGCTATGGAATTTGCTACGGAATTGCTTTCCGTAGCAAATATCTTAACAGCTACGAAACTTGGCTACAGAAATAGAATCCGTAGTTATTTTTCTACGGAATTTGCTATGGAATGGAATTTCGTAGCAAGTTTTGCTACAGAATTTGCTACGGAATTCCTTTCCGTAGCAAATATCTTAACAGCTAGGAAAATTGGCTACGGAAATAGAATCCGTAGTTATTTTTCTACGAATTTGCTATGGAATGGAATTTTGTAGCAAGTTTGCTACGAAATTTGCTATGGAATTGCACTCCGTAGCTAATATATTAACAGCTACGAAATTTGGCTACAGTACTAGAATCCGTAGTTATTTTTCTACGGAATTTGCTATAGAATGGTATTTCGTAGCAAGTTTGCTATGGAATTGAACTTTGTAGCCGAATTGAACTTTGTAGCCAATATCTGAACAATTACGAAATTTTGCTACAGAAATAGAATACGTGGTTATTTTTCTACGGAATTTGCTATGGAATGGCATCTTGTAGCAACTTTGCTACGAAATTTGCTACGAAAACGAATTCGGTAGCTAAAATGTAAATATCTACGAAATTTTGCTATGTTATAGAATTTGTAGCTAGCTTGCTACGAGATTGGAACTCGTAGCTATGATAGGGATTGTTTGTTGAAGTTGTTAATTGGAACCGTTTGCAATTTGTTAATTGATCTTTAGTTATTTAAGGGATTTCATGTATAAAAACATATGGAAGATGTTGAAATATATTTGTTAATTGATCTTTAGTTGTTTAAGGCATTTCATGTATAAAACACTAGTTGTGTATCCGCGGCTCCGCGCAAAGCAGCGGGCGGCGATTAGTTTTTTTAATCATTGGTTTTCGAGCAAGTATTAGTTTCCTTTTTACGTCCATCAAATAGTTGTATTTAGGTAGTTTTATTTATTTGGATCTTGTTATTTTGGTTTAAAATTGTATTAAAATTGTAAGTACATTGCTTTTAAAATTAAAAGTATGTTACGGCGGCCTAGTATATCAATATCGGTCAACAATCAAGAAAAAGGCTCCAAACTAAAATTCAATTAGCCCTAAAAATTTTCATTCACCTGCCAAAATTTCCCTCTTCTGGCCAATAAGTCAAGCGGAGGTGGGTGGAAATCATGTTTTGGTAATGATTTGTTATGCTTTTGCTTTTTATGTTTTTGCTTTTTGTTCATTTACTTTGGGTCCTACTATTTGACAGGTTAAAATACGTCACCGTTTACTTGCCTTTTGTTATTATGTTATATTATTCTATATTATATATTATTAAATATTAATACTCAACTTATTCATATAGCACTTATAAGTAAACAACATTTGTGCTGCTGTTCTTCCCTCGTCTTTTTCTAGAGATCTATCGTGCTTCCTCTGGTTCGGCCTGCTTCACACATCTTCCAGGTCGGTCTGTCTCTTTGTCTTCTCCTTAGTGTATGTTTTGTTTTATCTCTAGTATTTGATCAGTAAACCATCTGAAGTGCTAACAAGACTGTCAAAATCAGTTTGTGCTAACAAGATACAACAGAGAAATCCTAATCCTAAAATACGTATAGAAAACGAATATCAAAATCCATAAACGAGACTGTCAACATGCCTGGTGAATAAGATGACCACCTGGTAAACCACTTTTTTGTCTTCACTCTAGGTCAATTTAGGAGATGCCCATGTGTCACTCTGTGTGAATTCTGATGATACTTCTATCACTCTTAGCATTGTTTTGACATGGTCAACTTCTTTGTTTTCCACAAATAAGCTTTGCCCTGTATTAAACCTAGCCGACCATATTTATTTCCAATGAGCAATCAAATTGTGCTTCTTTACTAATTATCAAGGAGATGAATCGATGGGGTTGGGAACAATGGGTGTGGGTGGGTCTTAACTCAAAGAAATTTCTGTATTTTGTAATAACAAATAACAATCGTGTGTAGTTATAGATAAACTCACATACATACACAACCTTATTTCATTTTTTAATCTTTAGTTTTGGTCACTGAACTAATATTTTTTTAACTTTGTTGCTGGTTCTTGAAATAATATTTTAAATTTTAATCTTTATTTTGGTCCTTGATTTTTTTGAACAAATTTTATTTATAATGTTTGGTTCACTTCTTATTGTTACTGTTTTAAGAGAAAATGTAAAGTTTTATTTTATACAATACTTTATACATACACTTTATTCATTATATTGGAGTGTGTGACGATTTTCTTTTGTTATGTATAAAAACGATACAACTGAAAACGAACAACTATTTTAGCTTATACATTGTACGATAACAAACGTATTTCTATTTTGATTATAATACAGGAAAAATGTCGTCGTTTCCATTAACAGGAGCTTCAACAGGGCCACGTAAACATATACACCGACTGTTACAAAGACGTACTAATGAAGCATCTACACCTGCGTTGTCATCTACATCCCCACTGTTTGGTACTGTATAAGGCTCATCATCCACTCTTTCAACCACACCAGCCCCATCATCCACCCCTTCCCCCACACCAGTCCCATCGTCTGTCCCTTCCCCCCACACCAGCCCCATCGTCTGCCCCTTCCCCCACACCAGCCCCATCGTCTGCTCCTTCCACCACACCAGCCCCATCGCCTGCTCCTTCCCCTACACCAGCCCCATCACCTGCCCCTTCCCCCACACTAGCCCCATCGTCTGCTCCTTCCCCTACCACAGCACAATCCACACCGATTGTTACTAAAGAACAAGACACACGCTTAGATGGACGTTTACATATTCAAGTTCAGGCGAAGGAGTAAGTTAAATACCGATTCGTTTTCAGAATACACTGTTATTTTTTTGTTATGTTGAGCATTACAATCATAATACACTGTTATTTTTTGTTATGTAGGTTAGTACCTTCAGGAAAATGTGCATATATAATTAAAAAATCATTCCTAAATAGAGTGGACCCAAATGGGTATAAGTGGGCGACTATAAGCAAAGAGATAAAAACAATTTTATTGGGAAGAGGTTCAGGTACATATACTATTATTAAGCTTTTATGTAACTATTAGGCATATTTTGCTATCAAATAACTCAACTGTTATGTATTGTAGAAAAAATGTCATTGGGATGTTGCAGATGCTGGGTCCGTCAAGACTGCTTGGGAACATAAGGCAAAACAGAGTTATCGACAATATATTTATAACATGAGCTCACCTGAAAGAAATTCAACCCTTGAAAAGCCAGTTCACATAGAACAAGCAGTGTGGACTGCTTGGAATGCAATATGGAATTCAGAGGAGTTCAAAAAAAAGTCTGAGCAAAATAAAAAAAATAGGCGTAAAGGTGCAGAAGGTGGAAAGGCTCCACCTACCCATAATGGTGGATCGGCTTCTCATAAACAAATTGCTATTGATATGGTAATTGTTTTTATTGATTAATATCATATTTTCAATACATATTGTGGTGAGATTTGACATATTTTTTGTTATTAATTTAGGAGGAATATACGGGACAAGCTCCATCTTGCTTTGATATATTCATGTTTACTCATACTAAGGATCATGATGGGAAGACGTTAATGGATGAGAGATCTAGAAAAGTTCATGTAAGTTTATTTTGAAGTTATATAGAGCTGTGGGAGGACATGATCGTAAAAGAAGAATTTATGGGCTTGGCTCATATGGTAGGTCGATTTTTCTTGCAAACTCTTCTAAAGAGTGTACTCCACCTGATATAAATTCACATTCTGAACAACATCAAGTCAAGTCCAAGATCCAAAAAATGGAGGATACTATACAACAACAACAAATGGAGTTGAATGAAATGAGAAGCACGATAAACGATATGAGAAGCTTGATTGAAAAATGATACATTTTTTATTGTTATTTTACTATTTGTAGCTACGTATGCTATTTGATTTGTTTGATTGATGTTTTGAACAATTAAGAACTTATATAATTTATTTTATTTTCTATTGCATTTTCGTAATGTTGATATTTTTAGAAAATGGTTTTGGAAAAGTTTATGTTGTATTGGTTTGCATTTTATTATGAAATTTATCTCATCGTCATGTTTTTGCTACAAAAATATCCCATTATTAATTTGCTATGAATTTATTTCGTCATATTTTTTGTTACGGAATATTAGCTATGAAATTAGTATATTCATACGCCGCTACAAAATATTTGTTATGGAAATAGTTTGTGGCAAATTTACTACGGATACTTGTTACGGAGTTAGTCAGTAGCGATTCTGCTACAAAATATTTGTTACGGAATTAGTCCGTGGGAAATGGCTACGAAAAATTGTCACGGAATCAGGATGTAGCAAAATTACTATGGAATATTAGAGACGGAATTAGGGCGTTGCAATTTGCTACGGAAAATTTGTTACGGAATTAGACCGTAGCGAATTTGCTACAGAACATTTGTTACAGAATTAGTCCGTAGTGACATTTCTACAAAAACTGCTACGGAATGTCTCCGTCGCCAATGTGTTACGGAATAATTCTGTAGCAAATCCCGTAGCAAAAATGCTACGGATTCCGTAACGACCCTTTAGCTACGAGGATTTTCTCCACGGATCGGTTCCGTAGCAAAATCCGTAGCCATTCGTGTTTAGCTACGGAATATCATGTTTTTGCTACGGAATTTTTCCGTAGCTATTTGACATTTTTCTTGTAGTGACTTGGATTTAGAATTCTCATCCTTTGCTCATTTGATTTAATACTCTGTTCTTGAAGTACTGATCACCATATAGGTTTCAAACTCAATAGAGTATTTTAGACGGTTTAGTGGAAAAACTGAATGGTCCAAATACATTAGATGTACAAGGTCCAACAGATTCTCAGCCTTTGCCCACAATAACTGGTGAGCAGTGCATAGTTATCTCTCTATGTAGACAAGAATAGCAGTTATCATAAGACTTTCAGTCAAATGATCTCCAGAATCCTATCCATCTGGAGTTCTGGTAGCTTCTTTCAAGTTTACAAAACTAGACAATTCCACTCATACCATTAATCCAAACATTTGGATTCTCTTGAATCAATCTTTTCGAACTATTGTTGTGAACTAGTTCTCATAGATGTAATGACCATAACTTTGTTTCAAAATAACTTTTAAAATAACTTTTATTTAAAACAACCTTTATTTAAACCAAGTCAAAACCATCTGATGAAACAATGTTCACATCAATAATCTTCAAATTGCAAAACCATAAACTAAAACACTATAGAGAAGTTGGTTCCTAATCCTATGGATGAAAGCAAGCTGCTTGTAGTCCATGATTCGATCCAGCTCTCCATGGTTTGTACCTCTGCTTTATTCCAGTCTCTGCCCATTAAAATGGCAATACTGGTCATAAGCAAAGCATTTATGGAATTACAAATATACCTGAAGTGCCATACTCTTTGGCTTGCAACTACTTCTATTGCATCAGATATCTTGAGCATTTATGCCTCCCATGTCCCACATCCTTTCAGTGGAAACAAAATCTTCCTCAGGATTTCAGTATTGAGGTTTCTTTAGGAAAATCACTCCCTTGGTAGGGTTTGTCCTTTTCCTTTTGATACCTCCTTTAGGAGCTGTGGTGTTGGATTCCCTAGCCATGTAAAGTTATACTTTCCTCAACATGCTATGTAATCTCTAGAAGGGTCCTTTTAAGTTCTATATAATGAAGTCCAGAATGAACTAATCATAAGAACTAGTCAGCGAGTTAAGGACAATGTCCGTGACTAACTTCTGACTTCTTGGAAATCCCAACCTCCACATTTGGTCAACGTACCCTCTTATGCTAAACATATGGGTATTGACTCTCCATCCTAGTAACAGCCTACATCCAAATAATGCTTTCATGACTTCGAATCGTTCCCATTTAACCTGCTCTTGGACCATGTCCTTAAGCCGGTTAATCATGTCAAAGCACCAAGACCCCACAATCTTCTTTGAAGCTCGGGAATCATAATGTCTAACATGAAACGAGCAACCTTATTCAAATCATTTAGACGTCTAAGATGATTGACCGTCTATCTCAGCACTAGTGGATCTGGCTGGATAATCCATAGGAACTTGTTCCTTAATCATATAAAATTTCCCTCGACATTGAGTACTCTTCTCAAGTTCTGGGACCAACACGCATAATCTATGTCGTTGAACTTACTATGATTGAGGAAGCCACGCAGTAAAAAAAACTTGTAACTTTCAAACTTTCTTTAGTAGACATCTAAAATAGAGTTTTGTTTAGTTTGATTAACCCTTAATAAATTAATTACCCATAAAATTATTTTACTTAAGGCTAGAATCCATATTTCGCTTTTGGTGGTGAAGAGGTATGCCGTAGTCACCCCCAGAAGTTATTTAGGTAGGCAATACTCCTTTGCCAACTTCAATCTCTATGAAGCTTCTAGATCTTTTGGGATTCATTGAATCTGATCAATGGCATGTTTAATCCCATCATGCTCATCCTCTCTCTCGTGACGGGTATGCCGCGGATCACGAGTTTGGATGGTAAATCGACCACGAAGACTCACGTGACACCCGACCCATGATTCATGAGTTATCGCGAGTATCACATCATTTTGGCCGAGTCCAATCCGACGCGTTGGCTATAGCACTTCCCACGCCGGAAGGGCCCGGTTAAATGTGTGGTTCTTTGTGGGTAGCATGAGATTCACATTTTCATAAAACGGGATTTCGTTTCGTTAAGTTAAAACATTTTAACTTTCTTTTTGGCAAAAAGGTCTCTTAAACTTTTAAAATCCGTCTTACAATTGCCAATAATTTTAAAACATGTTAACAACTTTTAACGATCTAGTTTTACATATATCATTCTTGTTAAAACACTTTAACATTTTAATTGACAAAAATTGGTCAATTTAAACATTTAAAACCAGTTTGAAATGCCAATTCACTTTTGAAAAATTCTATTAACTTTTAACAATTTTTCTTACTTGTGTATTTTCAGTAATACTTTTATCTTGAAACACTGTCATAATAAACCCTTTCGGTAACTCCACTCGATAAAATGTGACAGGCGGTGAGGGTGGTAAGCAATGAATGCTATTTAAAAACCGACCTCATTAGGAATCAAAGAGACCTCCTTCAACCTTCTACACATTTAGAGTAGGTGAGCCTAGTCACGGTCTGACCAGTGTTTTTATTTTAGGTTATACATATAGATACAATTCTAATATATATATCATTTAAAATTTTAAGTATTCTTTGAAAATTATGTTTAACTATTAATTCTATTAAACACGCAAGGATGCAGTGTTAATAATTAATTTAAACAATCATCCATTAAATTTTGAAGCATTTTAAACTTTGTGTTTAGCAATTAATCCTATTGAGCAAGCAAGCATTCTATGTCAATGATTAATCTAAACAATCATACAATACTAAAATCACCATTTTATAACAATAAATCTGATTTCAGAAAAATAAAACATCACCACCGCCGCGACACGTAACACGAGAAAACGCGACGCGGTAATCAAAAGAAACCGATCATCACAAGAACGACACGGCGCGGAACACTAGGAAACGCGATGCGGCAAAACCCTAATGATCGTAACTTTATAGAAGACCGCGACGCGACCATTCAAGGACCGCGGCGCGGACGTCGACAGATTCGATAATTCAAAGAAAAAAACGATTTTTAACAAATCTAATCGAATCTAAACAGTACAAAATCATGATAAAGTGGCTCTGATACCACTGTTGGGATACGATAGCATAAAAACAACGCAGCGGAAACAGAAATCAAAATCGTATTCAACCAGGATCACGGAATCATGCACACTTTTGTAACTGTAAAAATCAAGAGGGTTCAAGAAATACATTTAGATCTCAGATCTGATCTTGTTAGGATGACGAGAGCCCAAAGTAGAACTCCTCTAATGTAATCGCACCCAAGACAACGATCCAGCACCCGTTGATGTAGTATATACCTTTGCTTGAAGTTTTAGCACATAATACTTAGGGTTTTGGAAGAAATCGGCCGTATACCGAGGGGTGGGAGGAGGGTGACGAAAATTAGGGTTTTGGCAGTCCTTACAACTCAGATCTAGGGTTGTATTTATAGTGCCCCTCATCCTTATCCCCTCCCTTGTGGATATTTCACTTTGGTCCTTTATCCTTATTAAGTTTCTAATTAATATACCTTTACTTTGGTATATTAATAAACTTAACCATTAAGTTTCTAATTAATATACCTTTACTTTGATATATTAATAAACTTAACCATTAAGTTTCTAATTAATATACCTTTACTTTGGTATATTAATAAACTTAACCATTAAGTTTCTAATTAATATACCTTTACTTTGATATATTAATAAACTTAACCATTAAGTTTCTAATTAATATACCTTTACTTTGATATATTAATAAACTTAACCCCTCAAGTTTATTTTCGATCTCTTTTAGCTAAATCGTCTCTTGCGTGTAACCCAAAAGGACCCTACTATTTATAGTAATATTACCAACTTGTTATAACGATGGGCATATAACCAACATTGTTTTAGGTCATGTAGTCTCCGAAAGAGGATTCAAAGTGGATCGAGAAAAGGTAAAGGTAATTTCTACACTGCCGCCTCCGACATCAGTGAAGGGGGTGCGATCATTCTTAGGACATGTAGGGTTTAAAGAAGATTCATTAAAGACTTTAGCACCATTTCCAAACCTCTTTTTGGTTTGCTATTAAAAGATGCACCATTTATTTTTGATGAGGAGTGTCTCAAAGCATTCAACATCCTGAAAAATAAATTGGTTGAAGCTCCTATCCTAAAACCTCCCAATTGGACTCATCCCTTCGAAGTCATGTGTGATGCGAGTGACTATGCTACTGGTGCAGTGTTAGGACAAAGGATCGACAAAAAGCTAGTAGTTATATGTTATGCTACCAAGACCTTCTCCGAAGCTCAATTGAATTATACGACCACAGAAAAGGAATTACTTGCCGTAGTGTTTGCTCTGGATAAATTCAGATCTTATAATTACAGAACACAAATCAACACAATTACCTTGACGGTCGTTGTTATATTGATGGTTGTAGTTACCATTGTAATTCTGCCCTCCCTGATTATTCGGCATATATGGCTATTCGTTGTTGTTGTGGTATTGCACTTGACCATACGATTGACTAACCTCTTGTGATCTTTGTTCTTGTTGATCGTGCTTCTGTTGAATTGGTGGTTCTTAATGCACGGTGGCCAATAATGTATCGAGCTTTCTGCTAAGGGCACCGATCTCATTCTTCACCTCCTTCTTCCGGTCGTTATCGATATCTACTGTTGCCGCCGATAAGGTGCTGTTTGTCTTCCTTGCTGAATGATTGAACTTGGATCCATTGCTGAGTTGCTCCAAGAACCTCCATGCCATCTCGCTATCTTGCAGCATAATTGTTCCACCAAATGATGCATTAATCATGGCCTGGTTCATACTGTCGACACCGTCGTAGAATATCGTGACCAACTGCCATCGCGGAAACTGGTGGTGTGGACATGAGCGTAGCAACTCCGTCAATCTTTTGAAAGCATCATGGAATGCTTCCCCAGGCTTTTGCTGAAATTCATGTATATCTCTTCTTACTTCAATTGTCTTGCTCAGGAGATAGAACTCCTGCAAGAACATTGTCCTTAATTGCTCCCACGTAGTGATATTGTTGGCTGGCAGCGAGATGAACCAATACTTAGCCTTGTCTTTTAGTGTGAACGTAAACAACCTATGCCTAAAGAAATTCCTATCCACATTTCTAGGTATGTTGACGTTGGCTATAGCTAAGAACTCGTGAAGATGATTATAAGGATTATCCTGCTTATGACCCCCAAATTTACGCAACACTCCTAACAACTATGGCCCAATTTCTACCTGACAATCTACATTTTCAAGAAAAAAATATAGGCGATGCCTCATCATACTCCCGCGGTTGGAAGTGCGATGCAACCAACTGCCCAATCGGTTGTGCAAAGCAAAGCAGAGGAACGAAATTACCGTTATTGTAGAGCCCATCATTATATCATTATCCTCTCCACTGATTGTTTTGCTGTTGCTGTCGTGGAGGTCCTCGACCTTGGTTCCACTGGTTGTTATTGTAATAGGGCGGGTCACCATAACACGTGTATTGACCCGGGTACATGTAATCGCCCATTGTGAGGACGTACACATACAGAAAATTAAAAACTAAAAATCAAACATCAAAAAACACCACTGAAACTCTATCCTAAGCGCACAACTCCCCGGCAACGACGCCAAAATTTGACACGCCTAGGTCATCGTGCGTCAAAAATAAGAAAAATAAACCGCACACACACTAGTACAGTGGTAGTAAGGGTCGATCCACGAGAGTTTGGTGGTCAAGATAGAATGACAGTATACCAACTGTAGTGTTACTCTACAGTCAGCGGTATTATTTCTACTTTTCAAAAAACCAACACAAAACACAATATCAAAACAATTGCCAAAATTCAAATCAAGCATGGACTAAACTAAACTAAACCAAGTTCTAAACTAACATAACTTACTGAAATCAGAAACTAAATCCAGAATTCAGAAGCAAACAATCAAACCAAACACATCAAACAAGCATCCAAACATCAATAATACCGAAAATTGCAAATAAACCAAGAACTGAATGATTACTTTATAACTCAAAACCAAACACAAATCCAAACCACACAATCAAATATCAGATCTAGACTACTGACTATTCTACTGAAATCAGAAACTACAAATCTAAACGAACATCGAGTAATCGACGAAAATCCCGATTGTGGAATACCTCGATACTGAGTTGATAAAACAAGAGTAAAAGTAAATAACTAACCAAACTATTCATTCCCACTGAAAAACTGACGAAATTGTGCCATCGGATCCCTCCTCCGCGTCCCGGGATGCTCTAAAAGTCGGACGGGACTCCGGTATTTATAGTTGTGCGAAATTAGGGTTCCCGCGTCCCGGCCAAGGTCATTCCGCGTCGCGCGTGTCGTCCCGAGCCCGAAATATCGGAGTTTGAAATTTAAAATCAGAGATTTTATCCAATCGCAAGATAGCGGCGCTATCTCAAGAGATAGCGGCGCTATCTATGCCAGATTTGTCTTATTGCCGTTTTTTGCTCCATAACTTCTCCAGAATTGCACTAAAACCCCTGCATTTATACTAAAAACATTTCCAAACACTTTGGCACAAAAGTAAGTGATATTAGCCAATTTAAGAGAATAAGTTAACTAAAACACGGCTAAACAACGTCTAAAATACTTGATATTACTAGGCGTTATCAGCATGTGAATACCAAATGGAAGTCGACTGTGACAATTGTAAATTTTGGTCAACAAAAGTCAACTGTAGTCAAATGAAGCGTACGTTAATCCATGTGTTGAAAAGTTATTTTCCATAACTTTTGCGATGAATTATTAAATATTATAATACTACGTATGCTAAGTCAAAACAATTATCGATTAAAAGTCGAAAAATCGGACAGCAAACTACTGTAGTGTAAATATTCCATAATCGTACAATTATTATTTTGAGGATAATAATATTCATAAAACGATCTACTCGTAAATACGAACCTGTGGATACATAGAACGTCGAAAACGGAGTTCGTATGTGGAAGTTACAATCATTAAATCGTTGTGAACGGATAAATGTACACAGGGTTTGGACTCAAAATACAAAATGTGGTGCCTTAAACATCAAATATTAAATAAAAATTCATATAATATGGAACATAATAATATCTAGTATTTAATTTCAAAGCAAAATTTAATTTCCGGTAAAATGCCAAAAATCGCGAAATCGGAAAAATACTGCGCTTAAACGCGTATTTCGACATCCAACGAGTTATAATTCAATCAAAATAAATGTTTGACAATGTTTTATACAAAATAATTATTTAGAACTTCGTTTCGTCAAAAACGCATAAAATTTCACAAAAACGTCTTACGATTTTATAAAAATCACCTATTTTTATAACTATATTGCTATTTTTATAAAAACTAACCCACCCCACCCCCGACCCCTACCCCCATCGGTTGAAGCAAGGTGTCCCCAACATAATCTTGGTGGTCACTATTCACAATATCTAGGATACTAAAAGCCTAAGAATTTTATAATAGGAAAATCACAAACCAAATCTACCAAAGAGAAGCTAGCCATCTCATTTGAACCAAACCACACTCTCTCTTCTTCTCACCCTCTCTTCGTCTTGGCTCTCTCCCTCTCTTCCTCTCTTCCAATCCGCCACCATCCAACACCATCATACATCTTCATTTCCAAGTGCTTTTGCAATTCCAAGTGGTAAGATACCTTCACCTTATGATTCTAATCTATATTACACAAGTTTTACACCAATTACACACACTAACATCTATGAAAAACCATTGGGTAGTAGCATTGTCCAAGGGTCCTCCGAGCTCCAAGGCTTGGATCTTCATTCCTACCACCGATCTTCCAAGGAATACCTAGTTTTTAAACCAAGCACGCTACAAGGGTGAGTTCATACCCCTCATTTTCATCTATTCAAACCTTTTTTGGGGGAGAATACAAGTTTAAATGCTATAAATATTGTTTTATACAAGTTTACATATGTTTAAATGCTAAAAATGATGATTTACACAAGTTCATAAAACTAGTTGTTGTGTAAAAGTGTTCTTGATATGATATATGGATAGTTCTATGTATGATGATCATAATGATGTATAATGTTGGTGTAAAAGTTCCCAAACTATAATTAAAATGTGTAAAAATGCTAGATCTTGGATGAAAATGTTATAAATATGAAAACTAGAAGTTGTGTACCATTGATCTTGACATGAGAAATGGTTAGATCCATGTATTGTAAATATTATGACATATTATGTTTGTGTAAAAGATGAAAGACTATATAAAAAGTGTATAAAACACTAGATTTTCGACATAAACGTCATAAAAACGAAAACCAACAAAAACTATGTTTTTGTAACCAGGAATATCATTTTCTAGCAAAAATAGTTATAACCAAGTTATTACATCATTTTTGTGAAAAATATCTTAAAAGATAATATTTATAATCATTTGAATAAGTTATTTCGTTATTATTCGTTAAATATGATTATTACGACGGAACACTAAAAATAGACTATTATTGGAATAGTTTATGAACATAAGGTTATTATGACATTTGATACATGACAAAAATAATTATATAAAATTATATAATTATTAAACACTACTATATTATCATGGGAAAAATGATAATGGATGATTACAAAAGTTTCTATATACAAATTTTACGTAAACAAGTTGATTGGAATACATACATTTTTGTGAGATGAATCTTCACAGTACTTTTATAAGTACCTATTATAAGTCCTGAATTTTATAACCAGAGTCTCGGTAAGAGAGCGCGATATTTGAGTATAGATCTATACGGGCTTGACAACCCCGCACCTGAGCTGCTAGCTACAGCTAGACCGGCAGGTCTGACGTGTCTAAATGTCTAACATTCCGACGCCTGAAGAACGTCGCAGCAGGCCAACTAGTCACAGTATGGTTATATGGGTATCTCACATGGAGAAAATAATCAACTTAATATTTTTATAAATTGTTTACGTGGAAACATACATTTCTAAGGAATTTCACACTACAGTTTACATATTACATTTTAGTCTTTGGGATTTAAAGACTTGGACATTTTTATAAGAAAATACTGGATTTTCTTGGTTTTCAATACTATCGTTTATAAACAAAGGACATTTCTTACGTAAAATCTTATGAACTCACCAACTTAATTATTGACACTCTTTCAAATTACTTGTATTCTCAGGAAATTGATAAGGTAAACCTCCAACGCTATCCGAAAGGACGTTTCGACGTCATTTTTGCTTATTTTGATATCATTTGTAATTGTATTTGAAACATGCAACTTTTAAACGATGTAACATTTGCAATTATTAAATGATGGTTGTTTTGCTTGGAATCACTATTATTCAACTTTGTTATGATATTGTTCATGAAGTCATCCACCCTCGAACGTTTCCGCCATTACGGTTTGGGGGTGTGACAGATTGGTATCAGAGCATCGTTTATAGTGAACTAAGTATATGAATCCATTTAAAGATATACAACTATAAATACAATGGGACTAAAACTCTCGAAAACATTTTCGTACAAGTATACTTTTAAAAATTACAACGAAAATTTTATAAAAAGTATAAGTACATACATACATACTAGAATGATATCATAACGAAAACATACAAAAGAGGTAGGATGAGTTGAACACTACGGATAAGCCTAAGTATTTTTGGTAATTATATCTTGAATAAATACAGTCTGTTCAACTGTATTGATCCAAGATATGATTAACGTATACTTAGGAATACTCGTGGTAAACAACAAGTCCGAACACTTACCCACAACCAAAAGAACTAAACATAAAATTTAAAATACTATAGGAGTATTTTATGACGCTATAGAACTAAACATAAAATTTAAAATACTATAGGAGTATTTTATGACGCTATAGAACTAAACATGAAGTTAAAATACTATATGAGTATTTTGTGTAGATTACTTAATTATATATATGTGTATTTAAGAATCCCCTTTATATACTTCTTACACCCCAATCCTCGTATAGACGTCATGGCCGGACATCACCTACCAGGAGACCATTACTACCTAGAAGAAGAACTAGAAGAAATGTCGGATAGTGAGGATCAATGGGACGAGGAGGAGTCCGATGACGAACCCGAAGTCATCAACCCCCGCCACCCAATCCGCGAGCATCATGCACCACTCTCGGAGCCGAGCTTCCAGGTATACCGCCACCCTGGTGGCCTGTTATGGATGCGTACTCCTCGAAAGAGGGTACTTCCCATCCACCGTCCCTTACTAATAGAAGAACCTCTTCAGGACCCGACGCCAGAATGGGCAGAGCGCCTACGCCAGTGGAACCGCGAACAAGGCCTGATTCCCCCTTATGGCATGTGCCGAGACTTCTTCGACCTCAGCAAGGGAGGTTCCACAGACCGAGCCTTACCGGTCATGATCGGGCGCATTAGTCGCCAGGAGGATCGGATCAGGGCGACATCCAGCCAAGTCCTGGATGTGGGGGCCGCTACCGAGGTCACCACAGCACGCGTCTGACGCATCGACGAGGCTCATCACCGTACTTCAGAGAGGGTCGACTCGCTTGAGGAGGACGGGAGGACGACTAAGGGGATGTTCCGGGAGGCCTTCGTGCGGATATCAGAGTCCGAGCAGAGGATACGGGACATAGAGCAGAGGGCCGAAGAGGCCGTACGAGAGGCTGCCGATCTGAGGGCACAGGTAGCCGCGCTTCGTGGAGACAAGGGACCCAGTTCGCCATGAGTAGTACTTGTACTACTCAAATTTTGTTATAGACTAGGATTTTACGAGCAAGCGTTATATGCTACTCGCTCTTGTATGTAGGCGCGACCCTACAATTAAGTGATTACACTCTTTGTGGGTCGTTATGCCGTTTGTTTATTGTTGCATTGTAGACCTCTGCGAAGGTCAAATTTTACTATCTCGAAATTTATGTAACGCTACAAATTATTACTAATATGATGACGTATCTTATTTATAAAACGTGTACAAGTGTTTGATACAATACAAGAAAACAGCGATTTAGCAACGGACGAATTCCGTTGCAAAACCTTGAAATTCCATTGCTAAATGGGTTTTGCAACGGAAATTGTTACGGAACTGTTCCGTTACAATAAATCCCGTAGCGAATGAGTTTGCTACGAACTTTTATTTCCGTAGCAACTTTGCTACGGATTGATTCCGTAGCGCATGTATTCCATAGCGAATTTCGTAGGTGGACTCCGTAGCGATTTCCGTAGCCGTTTGCCCGTAGCAAATTCCATGGTTCTTTTTCCGTTGCTACTTCTGTAGCAGGTTTCGTTGCAAATTTTGTTGCAATAATTTTGTTGCAAATTCCGTGGTCAAGCTTCCGTAGTAAAATCCGTAACAATAATTCTGTAGCAAATTCCGTGGTCAAGGTACCGTAGTAAAATCCGTAACAATAATTCTGTAGCAAATTTCGTTGTGTCGCTGCAGCCTTTTTGGCTTTTAGTGGACTACACCACTTCTGGATTTTAATAGCACTTGTTTTAAGCCACGATATCTTAATTTATAAACACCAATATATTTAGATACAGTAATAACCGATCACAATACAAGACAACCTTATAAAATACCAAGCTGTGTTACTGCATGTACATTGAGCATTAAAATTTGTAATTTGACATCAAAAAGTATAGTCTAACACACAAATATGACTTGCTTTCATATATAAACTCCTTGACATATCTATTTTACCAGTCTACAGAAGACAATAAAAGATACTCATCCAATAGAACACTTTTAATAGAGATACAAACATTAAGCTGTTTAAGCTACTAACTACTAAATAATAAACCTTGAAAGGCTCCCATTTTCTTGTCGAAAGATACATAATACAATTCTAGTCTTTTAGCTCGATATTACTTCAAGAGGTTTATGTGTGGATCATGTTGCATTGAAATCTAGACACTTGTTGTGGAATGGTGGATATCACAGGTCTATATATCTGCATCAGATTAAGATTAAGATTAATATTTAGAGTAAATCAACCCAATGTATGATAATTTCTTAAGTCCACCTTACTAAACCATTGTCATAAAACTAAAACAAAGAAACACACAGAAGATTGCAATTATTTGGCACTACAAAGTCTCTCTTTTTGAAAAGTGAATAAGAAAAATTTTCTTTTACTACTACATCATGAACTCAAGATTAAATCCGGGTTCATTTCTTACCTGCTTGATCATAATGAAATTTCACCTATAATTTCAAATGGCTTTAGGGATTCCAAAGCTGTCCCATTTCAATTGATTTGGACAACAATGAAGCCGAAGGCTTCTTCTCCAAATCACCTCATAAAAGCACCATTGTTAGAAATTGAGTGGGTGTTCGACATCATAACTCTCATGATTTATTTTGCTGCTTCAGATTTCAAGCAACAAAACACCAAAACCTTGTACATCTGTCTTTTTTTTTTTGAAACAGAGCCTTCTAGCATATGCTTTGGTGCATATAACCACTGTAAATCAAATCAAGAGTTACTTTTTGTTTTATGCACTATTTGAAGTAAAAACAATTCATAGTTCACATACCTATGATTTTTTTTGTTCAATGACATCACAAATATCCCAGCAACTGCACCAATTTGAAAAAATGTTGTAAGCTTAAATGGTGTCGGTGGTGACCGGTGCGATTCGGCAAAAAAAAATGGTGTCGGCTGCACCAAAGGGTAGATGAAGCTTTTTGAATGAGTTTACGGTTTAAAGTAGATGGTGGAAAAGCATAAACGATGGTCTGACCATCATTGATGGTGGAGGAAGAGTAACGGTCGTGATATAGGGTTTTCTTTATAGAGAGACACATATAGAATGAGGGAGGTTTCTTTTTCAAAATTTAGGCGAAACTGGAGGAGAAATGGCGTAATTGGGGGAAGAGCCTGATTAGTAGATAGCATCGAGCGAGCGGGAAAATGAAAAATTGGGTTAACAAAGAAGTAACATTAAGCGATTTGAAATTTTGTTAGTAATTTTTTTCGAAATTTTGAAATTTTTTGGAAAATTTTGAATTTCTTTGAATAATTTGAACTATTTTTAAAATTATGATTTTTTTAAAACCTGTATTTTTTGAAAAATCTGATTTGTTGAAAACATATAAAAATTCCCGCCTAAGGTTTTCTGTAATTCCCTTGGTTTTAAAAAATCTTTTATTTAAATTACAATTATTATATAATATGAAAAATGATTACAAATTATAAAAAATATTTAAAATAAAGGTTTGGGTATATACAATATTTTGTAAGTTAAAAAGGATAAATACGAAATTTAAATTTTAGGCTGGGCAATAACAATATTTTACTGTTTAACGAGTGTTTATTCGAAATTCAATCAAAAATAAATTCCATAGCTATACTAGTTTCGTAACAAAATTCTGTTGCTAAATTTCTATAAAAACAAGATCCATAGCTAAATATCTCTGGAAATAAAGGACGTAACAAGAGTACCAACGTATATTGATTCCATTGCAAAACAACTACGGACCACAATTCCGTAGACATTTATGTAGCTACTTATCTACGGAAATTCATTTCATAGCAAATCAGCTATGGAAATTAATTTCGTAAAAAACTTCCGTAGCAAAATAACAACAGATTATAATTCCATAGCAAAATAACAACTGATTGTATTTTCGTAGATATTTCCGTAGCAAAATAACCACGGATTGAATTTTCGTAGATATTTTCGTAGATATTTTCGTAGATATTTTCGTAGCTAAATAGCAACGAAAATCCAGTCCATAGCAAAATCGGTAGCAAGATAGCAACGGAATTTGATTTCGTGACAAACCGTAGTTATTCTTGTGTTCGCTACGGAATTTTCATTTCGTGGCAAATGTCGTAGTAAATTTACTACGGAAAGTCATTCTGTAGCATAAACCGTAGCAATTTGGCTACGGAAAGGTCTTCCGTAGCACATTTCCGTTGCTATTTGGCTGTTTTCTTGTAGTGATATGTATGTTTGATACTGGATTATGGATTCAACTTACGAAAAGAAAAGGACAAAGATAAGCCTAAAATATGTAAACGTCATATCCTAATGACAACATACTTATAACGATCCTTCCATAAACTAACCAACGTCAAATCTTAAATCCTTGTGGCAGAAACATGCCACCCCGTCGAAGAAACGCTAGGCGCGCACCAATCGAAATTCCCGAGCTGCCCATGATGGACTCGGCTACTTTCCAAGCCACTGTTACTGCTGCGGTAGCAGCTGCTATCACTCAGATAAACTCGAATGGGACGAATGGAAACGGAAGCAGAAATGGCACCAACGACTCCACAAATGGAGAAACATCAAACCAATCGCGAGTATGCACGTACAAGGACTTCGCGAATTGCAAACCTGTGGCTTTCCATGGTACTGGTGGTGTCCTTGCTCTCACGAGATGGATTGAGAAGACTGAATCAATCTTTGATATCTCTGCATGCCCCGAATAATTTAAAGTCAAATTCGCCGCTTGTACTTTTGCTGAAACGGCCATGTCCTGGTGGAAGGGTCATGTTAAGACTCTGACACTTCCTGTGGCCAACTCAATGAGTTGGGAGGAACTGAAGACCATGCTGATGAAAGAGTACTGTCCCAGAGGGGAGATCCAAAAACTAGAACAGGAGCTGTGGAACCTTACCATGAAAGGTTCAGATCTGACCGCCTACACGAACCGATTTAATGACTTGGCAACCCTCTGCCCTGCTATGGTCATGCCAGAATCTGTGAAGGTGGAACGCTATATCTGGGGGATATCTCCTCAGATCCAGGGGAACGTAGAAGCGGCAAGCCCCGCCATCTTCGACAGTGCCAAACGACTGGCCCAACGATTAGTCGACTATGGGGTTGGCCAGGGCACCATGACCCCTAAAACTGATCAACCAAAGGAGAAAGACCACAAAAGGAAACCCTGGAATAGGGGGAGAGCTCAGCCTAACCAAGAAGGTGCCAAGAGACAACAGATTGTGGCAGTCCGTGCAGCCACTGTCCCGACTACCCCAACAGCAACCAAGCAGTATAATGGGACACTACCCAAGTGCAACAAGTGTAATTTCCACCATACCGGAGCCTGTAGAGAAACGCACTGCTCGAACTGTAACAAAAAGGGTCATACCGCCCATTTCTGCAAGGCGCCAGTTCCACAAACCACCCAAGCCTCTAATGCTGCGGTGAGTCAAGCCTGCTATGGTTGTGGTGAGACGGGGCATTTTAAGTGTGATTGCCCGAAGACAAAGAACGTTGGGAGAAATGGAAGAGTCCTAGCCATGGGACGCGCGGAAGCGGTGGAGGATCCTACCGTGGTTACCGGTACGTTCCTCGTCAATAATTCATATGCTTGTATACTATTCGATAGCGGTGCGGAGAGGAGTTTCGTAAGCCACGAGTTTAAATATTTACTAAAAAAAAAACCTCAACCACTCAATGAAACATTTACAGTAGAAATGGCAAATGGCAAAACAGAAAGCACAAACGACATATACATAGGCTGTACACTTACTCTGGACGATCACTCCTTTCAAATCGACTTAATGCCTGTTAGAATAGGAAGCTTTGACGTGATTGTTGGTATGGATTGGCTAATCCCTATCATGCCGACATCATGTGTTACGAACGGGAATCCGACTTCATCTGCCGGATGACAAGACCCTTGTTATCTACGGTGATAAACCCAGTACCAGCCTCCGAATCGTGTCTTGCATCAAAGCCCGAAAGTACCTACAGAAAAGATACCATGCCTTCCTAGCCCACATTGTTGACAAGAAGAAAGAAGTAAAGAGCATCAAAGAGATCCCTGAAGTCTGCGACTTTTCCGACGTATCCCAGAAGACCTTCCAGGAGTACCACTCGCACGACAGGTCGAGTTCAGAATCGATTTGATCCCTGGAGCCACTCCAGTAGCAAAAGCGCCATACCGATTAGCTCCGACAGTAATGCAAGAATTATCCAGCCAACTAAACGAACTGCTGAGTAAAGGGTTCACCTTGGGGAGCGCCGGTCTTGTTCGTAAAGAAGAATGACGGATCATTCCGTATGTGCAATGACTATCGGGAATTGAACAAGCTCACTATCAAGAATCGGTATCCACTACCCCGAATCGACGACCTTTTCGATGAACTCCAAGGATCGAGTTATTTCTCAAAAATCGATCTGAGGTCGGGGTATCATCAACTCAGAGTCCAAGAAGAAGACGTTCCTAAAACGGCATTCAGAACTCGCTACGGCCATTATGAATTCGTTGTGATGCCCTTCGGATTTACTAATGCGCCCGCTGTGTTTATGGATCTGATGAACCGCATATGCCGACCTTACCTAGATAAATTCGTGATAGTGTTCATCGACGACATACTTATCTATTCACGAAGTAAGGAGGAACATAGTCAACACCTACGATAAGTTTTGGAGACATTAAGAGCAGAGAAGCTGTATGCGAAATTTTCGAAAAGCGAATTTTGGATTCGAAAGGTGGACTTTCTAGGCCACGTAGTAAGAAAGGAAGGGATACATGTAGATCCCTCCAAAATCAAAGCCATCGAAAACTGGGAAGCACCAAGAACTCCGACAGAAATCCGCCAGTTTTTGGGCCTTGCTGGCTATTACCGAAGATTCATACAGAATTTCTCCAAAATTGCGAAGCCACTTACTGCCCTGACACAGAAGGGTGTAACATTCAAGTGGGAAGATAAACAAGACGCCGCCTTCCAGACCTTAAAGAAGGCTTTGTGCAACGCTCCTATTCTGTCCCTTCCAGAAGGAACAGAAGACTTTATGGTTTATTGCGATGCATCGAACCAGGGCCTGGGCTGCGTACTCATGCAAAGAGGAAAAGTCATTGCCTACGCTTCAAGACAACTTAAAACTCACGAGGTCAACTACACTACACATGATCTCGGGTTGGGGGCAGTAGTGTTCGCATTGAAAATCTGGAGACACTACCTATACGGCACTAAGTGTACGGTTTTCACCGACCATAAGAGTCTCCAGCATATCCTCAACCAAAAAGAACTCAACATGAGACAACGACGATGGGTAGAGCTGCTAAGTGATTATGAATGCAAAATTTGTTATCACCTAGGAAAGGCCAACGTGGTGGCAGATGCCCTTAGTCGGAAAGAGTACTCGGGCTGCCGAGTAAAGTCTCTGTCGATAACGATCCATTCCCATTTGTCCACTCAGATCAAGGAGGCGCAGCTAGAAGCCTTAAAACCTGAGAATGTCGCAAATGAAGCCTTGTGAGGGATGGATAAGAACCTCAAAGTTAAGGATGACGGAGCTTGTTACCTCATGAACCGAATTTGGACCCCGAGATTTGGCAGATACAGAGACATTATCATGAATGAGGCTCATAAGACTAGATACTCCGTTCATCCTGGGTCCGACAAGATGTACTTGGATCTCAAGGAACTTTATTGGTGGCCAAACATGAAGGCAGAAATTGCTACTTACGTGGGCAAGTGCCTGACTTGCGCCAAGGTTAAAGTAGAATACCAAAAGCCCTCGGGTTTGCTACAACAACCGGAAATACCCGAGTGGAAGTGGGAGCGGATAACTATGGACTTCATAACCAAACTATCAAACACTACTGGTGGGTTAGACACCATATGGGTAATCGTTGATAGGTTAACCAAATCCGCTCACTTCCTGCCAATTAAGGAGACCGACAAGATGGAGAAACTTACAAGGACGTACATCAAGGAAATAGTACGATTGCATGGTGCGCCAATTTCGATTATCTCAGATAGAGATAGCCGATTCACTTCACGATTTTGGCAATCATTGCAAAAAGCCTTGGGAACCAGACTCGACATGAGTACAGCGTACCACCCACAAACAGACGGGCAAAGTGAAAGAACCATTCAAACGCTGGAAAACATGTTGAGAGCTTATGTGATAGACTTTGGTAAGGCGTAGGACACCCACTTACCACTTATTGAGTTTTCATACAACAACAGCTACCACACCGGCATCAAAGTTGCCCCATTCGAAGCTTTATATGGACGCAAGTGCAGGTCCCCTCTGTGCTGGGCTGAAGTAGGTGATACTCAACTAGCCAGAGGTCAAGTACCTAACAGCACGCTCACCGGCCCGGAGATCATACGTGAAACGACGGAGAAAATCGTTCAGATCCGTGAACGATTGAAAGCATCTCGTGACCGACAAAAAAGTTACGCCGACAAACGACGCAAACCTTTAGAATTCCAGGTTGGCGATTGAGTGTTGTTGAAGGTCTCACCATGGAAGGGAATGATACGCTTTGGAAAGCGTGGGAAACTGAACCCCAGATACATTGGGCCCTTTGAGATCCTTGCTAGGATCAGCCCAGTAGCCTACAAACTTCAACTACCACAACAGCTCAACAATGTCCATTACACTTTTCATGTATCCAACCTAAAGAAGTTTATGTCCGATAAGACTCTTGTCATTCCGCTCGATGAGATCGAGGTGAACGAGAACCTTCATTTCGTGGAAGAACCCGTAGAGATCATGGACAGAGAGATCAAGAGAACGAAACAGAGCCGCATACCGATAGTTAAGGTCCGTTGGAGTGCCAAGCGTGGACCTGAATTTACTTGGGAACGTGAGGACCAAATGAAGCAGAAGTATCCACATCTCTTCCCAAACCCTTGAGGATCCACTCAAGAGCTAAATTTCGGGACGAAATTCTTTCTAACGGGTAGATGATGTGACAATTGTAAATTTTGGTCAACAAAAGTCTACTATAGTCAAATGAAGCGTATGTTAATCCATGTGTTGAAAAGTTATTTTCCATAACTTTTGCGATGAATTATTAAATATTATAATACTACTTATGCTAAGTCAAAACAATTATCGAATAAAAGTCGAAAATGCGGACAGCAAACTACAGTAGCGTAAAAATTCGATAATCATACAATTATTATTTTGAGAATAATAATATTCATAAAATGATCTACTCGTAAATACGAACCTGTGGATATATAGAACGTCGAAAACGGAGTTCGTATGTGGAAGTTACAACCATTAAATCGCTGTGAACGGATAAATGTACACAGGGTTTGGACTCAAAATACAAAATGTGGTGCCTTAAACATCAAATATGAAATAAAAATTCATATAATATGGAACATAATAATATCTAGTATTTAATTTCAAAGCAAAATTTAATTTCCGGTAAAATGCCAAAAATCGCGAAATCGGAAAAATACTTCGCTTAAACGCGTATTTCGACATCCAACGAGTTATAATTCAATCAAAATAAATGTTTGACAATGTTTTTATACAAAATAATTATTTAGAACTTCGTTTCGTCAAAAACGCATAAAATTTCACAAAAACGTCTTACGATTTTATAAAAATCACCTATTTTTATAACTATATTGCTATTTTTATAAAAACTAACCCACCCTACCCCCTACCCCTACCCCCATCGGCTGAAGCAAGGTGTCCCCAACATAATCTTCGTGGTCACTATTCACAATATCTAGGATACTAAAAGCCTAAGAATTTTATAATAGGAAAATCACAAACCAAATCTACCAAAGAGAAGCTAGTCATCTCATTTGAACCAAACCACACTCTCTCTTGTTCTCACCCTCTCTTCTTCTTGGCTCTCTCCCTCTCTTCCTCTCTTCCAATCCGCCACCATCCAACACCATCATACATCTTCATTTCCAAGTGCTTTTGCAATTCCAAGTGGTAAGACACCTTCACCTTATGATTCTAATATATATTACACAAGTTTTACACCAATTACACACACTAACATCTATGAAAAATCATTGGGTAATAGCATTGTCCAAGGGACCTCCGAGCTCCAAGGCTTGAATCTTCATTCCTACCACCGATCTTCCAAGGAATACCTAGTTTTTAAACCAAGCACGCTACAAGGGTGAGTTCATACCCCTCATTTTCATCTTTTCAAACCTTTTTTGGGGGAGAATACAAGTTTAAATGCTATAAATATTGTTTTATACAAGTTTACATATGTTTAAATGCTAAAAATGATGATTTACACAAGTTCATAAAACTAGTTGTTGTGTAAAAGTGTTCTTGATATGATATATGGATAGTTCTATGTATGATGATCATAATGATGTATAATGTTGGTGTAAAAGTTCCCAAACTATAATTAAAATGTGTAAAAATGCTAGATCTTGGATGAAAATGTTATAAATATGAAAACTAGAAGTTGTGTACCATTGATCTTGACATGAGAAATGGTTAGATCCATGTATTGTAAATATTATGACATATTATGTTTGTGTAAAAGATGAAAGACTATATAAAAAGTGTGTAAAACACTAGATTTTCGACATAAACGTCATAAAAACGAAAACTAACAAAAACTACGTTTTTGTAACCAGGAATATCATTTTCTAGCAAAAATAGTTATAACCAAGTTATTACATCATTTTTGTGAAAAATATCTTAAAAGAAAATATTTATAATCATTTGAATAAGTTATTTCGTTATTATTCGTTAAATATGATTATTACGACGGAACACTAAAAATAGACTATTATTGCAATAGTTTATGAACATAAGGTTATTATGACATTTGATACATGACAAAAATAATTATATAAAATTATATAATTATTAAACACTACTATATTATCATGGGAAAAATGATAATGGATGATTACAAAAGTTTCTATATACAAATTTTACGTAAACAAGTTGATTGGAATACATACATTTTTGTGAGATGAATCTTCACAGTACTTTTATAAGTACCTACTATAAGTCCTGAATTTTATAACCAGAGTCTCGGTAAGAGAGCGCGATATTTGAGTATAGATCTATACGAGCTTGACAACCCCGCACCTGAGCTACTAGCTACAGCTAGACCGGCAGGTCTGAGGTGTCCAAATGTCTAACATTCCGACGCCTGAAGAACGTCACAGCAGGCCAACTAGTCACAGTATGGTTATATGGGTATCTCACATGGGGAAAATAATCAACCTAATATTTTTATAAATTGTTTACGTGGAAACATACATTTCTAAGGAATTTCACACTACAGTTTATATATTACATTTTAATCTTTGGGATTTAAAGACTTGGACATTTTTATGAGAAAATACTGGATTTTCTTGGTTTTCAATACTATCGTTTATAAACAAAGGACATTTCTTACGTAAAATCTTATGAACTCACCAACTTAATTGTTGACACTCTTTCAAATTACTTGTATTCTCAGGAAATTGATAAGGTAAACCTCCAGCGCTATCCAAAGGGACGTTTCGACGTCATTTTTGCTTATTTTGATATCATTTGTAATTGTATTTGAAACATGAAACTTTTAAACGATGTAACATTTGCAATTATTAAATGATGGTTGTTTTGCTTGGAATCACTATTATTCAACTTTGTTATGATATTGTTCATGAAGTCATCCACCCCCGAATGTTTCCGCCATTACGGTTTGGGGGTGTGACATCGACTGAGGAGTTGTTTCAAGCAAGTGTGGGGTTATTGTGTCCCCTCCACTTTCCATTTTACTGGCATGTTTACTGTTGCGCCACAACTTCTGAAATTCTGAATCATGAGCAGTTCGTGTTTTATATCCTGTGACAATAGAGTTCCATCAAGCAGTCAACTGTCCAAAAGGGGTAACTCTTTCTCCTTTGTTCTGAAATAATTTTATGTACAACCGGGACGTTGTACGGTTTTAAGTGTGGGGTGTGGACGGTCGAAAGAGTGTTTTTGAAATTTTTGCGGGAAATGACCAATTTTCAAAATTTTTAGCAACTTTTTTAAAAAATTTTAATAGATTGTAATTTTGAAACGAATAGTTTTGAATGTTATAGCATTGGTATTTTTCAAGAAATATTGTTTAGTTGTTATCATGCTATGAGTTTAGTCAAATAAGTTGAGTTTTAGGAGTTAGAAGATAGGAATATTTTAGGATTGGAATTAAGGAAGGGACCGTCAATCAGTGGCCTTTGTTGTTCGAGCTGGTAGGTCTAAAATGGGTGGCCTCGAGGAGGCACTTATGCACCTTATCACCTAAGATCGTCTGGTCTGGGATGACATTTCCAAAAGCTCGTTACACGGACAACATCGAAAGTCATGGATAGTTCTTTAATGGCCTTTAGAATCTGAATGAGTATGTACACTCTCTTGTGGACAGAAAATTTGTAATCAAGGGTTCTTTAGAAAGTCATGAATTCCAAAGGATATTCTTGTCATGTTTGCAAAAACTATTTTCAATCAAACTCTGAAACAATAAGCTTTGAAATTGAACACGTTAAAAAATGTTTGAGTCTTAGTTATAATCTTTTAAAAACTCTATTGCTTGGGGACAAGCAAGGCACAAGTGTGGGGTGTTTGACAACGCCTAGTAAGATCAAGTATTTTAGTCGTTGTTAAGCCCTATTATTGGTGAAATTATATCATATATACATTGGTATTTCTCATTTTTTGTGCTAGTGCTTGTATGCAAGAAAATGTTACAATCAGGGACTAAAAGCAGACAAATGGAAGATGTTTTGAAAATAAGGACAAAACAGTCGGATGAACACGCGCGCCGCGGGAGTGAAGGCATGCACGACGCGCCACATCAAGGATGAGGCGGTGAAGAGAAATTCAAACTGCGAAAAAAACAGGGATAAGGTCGTATGCGCGACGCGGCTGGAGGCCTCACGCGCCACGGATTCTAATTTTCCACAAGTATAAATAGAGGTCCTTAGGTCGAAATCAGGAGGCAAGGAACGACCCCTAAGGTGGACTTAAGGCTTCTTTGACTCCAAGTTCGGATTTTAGCAACCTCTTTTGGTATTTCTTATGTTTTCACTTTAAAGTCTTTATTAGTTTAGTTGTTTTAACTCTTAGCTTAGTGTTTCTAGATTGTGACAACCAGTAGCAGTAGGTTAAGGTTATTATTTTCGTATTTGAATACTTTGGATGTTCTGGTTTTGAGTTTTATACAAGTAATCATTAAGTTTATGTTTTTGTTGCATTTTTCGGTATTAAATATGTTTGGATGTGTTTTGAATGCAAGTGATTGGTATGTTCGTTTCTGATTTCAGTAAGAAATCTTAAGTTAGAACTTGGTTTGGTTTAGAGTAGTTTATGTTTGATTTGGATTTTGGCCTTTGTTTGGAAATTGTGTTTTTAGTGTGTTTTTGGGAAAGTGGAGTTAGTGTTGGATTAGGTGTCTAAGTCTTGACTTATAATTCTATTTATCTTGTTGATAGAAGCTAAGTCCATTTAGGTTGCCCTCATAGCTGGAGGATGGATGTATAGTTCAGTAGAGAGAATAGTTGATTTATTAATTGTTTAATAAATCAATAGAAAATAAATATATGGTTCATTAATATATATGTAAGTGTTTATATATTAATTAGAAACCATATTAATTAATTGAGATTTAATCTAGAATTAATTGGATTTAATTTGGTGATTAAATAAATTAATTAAAGGTGCAGGGACTGATTTGTATTTATTCAATAGTTGAATAACTGGCAAGGTGAAAACCAGGGACCAAAATGGCGCCACCCTGGAGGCTTCTCCAGGGTTTGGCGAAACCCTAATTAGGGTTTTGGGAAGCCTGGTCCAAGTGGTCAAAAGGCTTGTTCATTTGGAGGCTCCTTAGGGTTTTAGGTGTAAACCTTGGAGGCTATAAAAGGAACCCCCTGGGCACCTCATTCTTCACGCCATCTCTCTCTCTCTGTTACTCTGCTGGACCGTCTTCTCCATTGCTTTGGGTGTGACTTGCATTTGAGGCAGGATTGTTTTGCTGCTAGCTTCAAGGATCATAAGATCAAAACGTTGGTTTTCTCAGTTTTGATCTTTAGAAGTAATTGTTTCCTTTAGGTTATAGTTTATTATCTTCATAGAAGAAAACATAGATCATCTTAGGGTTGCATGTGAACCATAGGAATTAGTTGTTCATTGATTGCATAGAAACCCCTCAATGGTATCAGAGCATAGGCTTGTTTTCTTGTGAATTGATATAAACTGCATGCTTGATTCTTTCCTTGAGGTGTTTTGCGAAAACTCGTCCTTGAGAGGCATGTTGGTCGACGGTTTGGCTAGGGTTTCCTAACCCTAGCCGCCATGCCCCATGGTCCCCCCTTGATTGCTTGATTTGCTTGCCTTAAAAGTATGTTGTTATTTTTGGTAATTGGATTAATTAAATAACTAGAACTTCTTTTGCTTGGCTTGAAATTTTCGATCACTTAGGGACCAAGATAGAAAAATTAATTTGATTAATTTCATAAATCTGTCTTAGATTTAATTAGTTTAATTAATTGTTAATTAAAAGATCTATTAAATCGGTTTAAAAAATTAATTTAAAATTTTCAAAAAATAGATTAAAATTTGTTAAAATTATTAGATAATTAATTCTAAAATATTTTAATAAGATTAAAATATATCTTATATATTTATGATTAAAAGTTAATATTTATATATAAGAAAATTGGTTAGTCTTACCGTTAGTAGACCTCATTCACAAAACTGTCCTATAAAGAGGGTATAAGGCGACTGCCTATAAAATGGCTGTCTAATGGGTATCTACTCTTACCCACCGCTCTCCTGGTCAGTCGAGTGTCGTTAGCTGAATGGGTTTGATAGAACCGCTAAAGCCTCTTAAAAGTATAATGCTATAATTGAAAGTACTAGAACTTTAAACAAATCCCAATCTAGTTACTTTAGGTTTAAAAATGTGAATTGATGCTAACCCATGGAATTGCACATTGCACTTTGTGGAATGTTGGTGGAGCGTGTGTGGTTTATCGGCACGCCAACTGGGGTCCACAAAGAGTCGCAATGGGTTTCTCGGCTTTTGCCATTATTGACGGAGCGTGTGTGGTTAACCGGCACGTCAATTAGAGATGGTAATTGATCTCGAGAGTACCAAGCTAATTCGTATGGTTATTCACAACCGGTTTGTGATCCTCGGTATCCCAGTCACAAACGAGCGGGGCATTCCCAAGATTAAAACATGCTATCGAACAGTTCGGCAAATCTCAATGAAACTAGGAATTCCATTATAATAAGATTATTTTCCACGGTGGAATTGGCTGAATCGTCATTCGCCTACCTTATAAAATTTACAATAAAGATTACGGCATCCCTTTTCGATATTGTAGATTGTTATTGTAGGATCCTAGCCTTATAGTTGTTCTTGGGTAAAAATAAGGATCATCTATTAATGTCTAATTAAAACTATCTTCTTCTTATATAGATGTCTTCTGTTGACCAAGCCGCCCCCCCACTCGAACCCCGGTAATGTCACCTCGATCTTTTCATTGTGCTCTAAAGTGACGTTGGACGGAACTAACTACAATGACTGGACCCACAACATCAAAATGGCTCTAAGGTTTGAACACAAAGAGTATGTTCTGAAAACCGAGCTAGTTGAGGTTGACCCAAATACCGCCACTCCCGAGGAAATCGCCTCATACCAAAAACACTCGGATGATGCAACCAAAGTGGCTTGCATCATGATCGCCACCATGAACCCTGAATTACAACGAATATACGAGGACTATTGGCCATACGATATGCACAAAGAGCTCGCGGAAATGTTCCACAAGCAAGAGCGCATTGAAAGGCGTGAGGTTGTAAAAGCCTTCACTAACGGGAAGCCTAAAGATGGAGAGTCCATCTGTGCTCACGTGCAAAGGATGCACGGTTATGTGGAAAGGCTGAGGAAGCTGGAAATGCCTGTTCATGAGGATTTAGCTATTGACATAGTGCTAAACTCCTTGCCCAGTTCTTATGACCAGTTCACACTGGCATACCATTTGAACAACAACCAGGCAAATCTAGCTGAATTATACTGCATGCTTCGTACTGCTGAAGACGGGATGAAGGGCAAAGGTTTGCTCACCATCAACCCGCCTGTCCTGGCTATTGGGTCTGGCAAAGGAAAGAAAAGGAAGGGCCCTCCGAAGCAAAACTGGAGGGAAAAGGTTCATGTCGGGTCATCTAGCAGTGCCCCGAGAGCCAAGGCTTCCAACATTCCGTATGCCACTAATGCCAAGGAAGCCGATTGTTTCTACTGCAAAGAGAAGGGTCACTGGAAGAGAAGTTGCCCAAGGTACTTGCAAGACATCAAGGATGGAAAAGTGAAGCCATCACAAGCAGGTACCTATTTTATATCTAATAACTCATTTTCTTCCTGTTCTTGGGTCCTTGATACAGGATGTGGTTTTCATATATGTTCTGATTTTCTTGCTTGCTTGGCAAGATGACAAAATCACCATTCAAAGGTTCCTTTGAAAGAGGTGAAGGTTTGTTGGATATCATACACACAGATGTGTGTGGTCCTTTCAGAACAACCACAAAAGATGGCACGCGGTTCTATGTGACCTTTACTGACGATTATAGTAGATATGGGTATATCTACTTGATCAAGAATAAGTCAAATACCTTTGAAAAGTTCAAAGAGTTCAAAAATGAAGCAGAAAATCAATTGGGCAGAAAGATAAAGATGCTTAGATCCGATAGAGGCGGTGAGTATCTTAGTATCGAGTTTCTCGATTATCTAAAGGAATGTGGAATTTTTTCACAGTTGTCGCCTCCAAGAACACCTCAGTTGAACGGTGTTGCTGAAAGGCGAAACCGAACCTTGTTGGACATGGTTCGTTCCATGATGATTCGAGCTTCGCTTCCGATCCATTTCTGGGGGTATGCCTTAGAGACTGCCGCCCATATCCTCAACCTTGTTCCAACCAAGAAGGTTGCGAAAACACCACACGAGATGTGGACGAGGAAAGTTCCCTCGTTGGCACACATCAAAGTCTGGGGCTGTGAGGCTTTCGTAAGACGAGAGACTCATGACAAGCTCGCAGAAAGAAGTGAAAGGTGTTTCTTCATTGGATACCCGAAACAGTCATTTGGATACTTGTTTTACCGACCAAGCGAGGACGTGGTCTTTGTAGCAAGACAAGGATTCTTTCGAGAGAAAGAACTCATTTCCAAAGAGGACAGTGGAAGTACAATCGATCTCGAAGAAATTCAGAAGACGGCCGATGAACCAACCTTAGAAGAAACTAGCAACCAACATGAGGAAGAAGTTCATGTTGGACCAACCGACATCTCATTACCTCTTAGACGTTCGGGTAGAGTTAGCATGCCACCCGAGTTTTCTGGTTTCCATATCACTTCGGATGGTGACACGTTGGTCAGTGATCGCACATTGACCAATTTGGATGAGCAGGCTAACTACCATGAAGCAGTGGCGGGCCCCGAGTTTGCCAAGTGGAAAGAGGCAATGGACAGCGAGATTAAGTCCATGTATGACAATCAAGTTTGAAACTTGGTTGACAATGTGCCGGGTCGTAAGACAGTCGGGTGCAAGTGGATCTTCAAGAAGAAGACCGACATGGATGGTAAAGTACATACTTATAAAGCTCGGATGGTTGCGAAGGGATTCACTCAGACCCCGGGGGTCGACTATGATGAAACCTTTTCACCAGTGGCCAAGATTAAGTCCATCAGGATAATGCTTGCCATAGCTGCATTTCATGATTATGAAATTTGGCAGATGGATGTCAAAACCGCTTTCCTCAACGGGAAACTGACTGAGGATGTTTATATGAATCATCCAGAAGGTTTTGTGGACACAAAGCACCCTGATAAAGTATGTAAGCTTGAGAGATCAATCTATGGATTGAAACAAGCATCTCGCAACTGGAATCTTTGCTTCCATGATAAAGTTAAAGAGTTTGGTTTCTCTAGGAGGGAAGATGAGTCCTGTGTATATGTCAAGGCTAGTGGGAGTATAGTCACTTTTCTGGTGATGTATGTTGATGATATACTGCTCATGGGAAACGACATTCCGACCTTGCAAGATGTAAAGTCTTGGCTCGGGAAGTGTTTCACCATGAAAGACCTTGGAGAAGCTGCTTATATTCTCGGGATAAGAATACTGAGAGATAGGAAAAGAAAGTTAATAGGTCTGAGCCAATGTACATATTTGGAAAAGGTGTTGAAAAGATTCAACATGGAAAATTCCAAAAAGGGAGAGCTACCAATCCAGAGTAATGCAAAATTGAGCATGGTTAGTCGGTACCATGGTAATCCTGGAAAGGCACACTGGATAGCGGTCAAGAACATACTCAAGTATCTGCGAAGGACAAAGAATATGGTATTAGTCCTTGGTGGCAGTGAAGACTTGAAAGTGAGTGGATATACAGATGCCAGTTTCCAGACAGATAGGGATAGTGGTCGGTCCCAGTCGGGCTGGGTATTTCTGTTAAACGGTGGAGCGGTCACTTGGAAAAGTTCCAAGCAAGAAACGGTGGCTGATTCAACATGCGAATCAGAGTACATTGCAGCGAGTGAAGCGTCTAAGGAAGCGGCTTAGGTGAAGAACTTTATCGGTGACCTTGGAGTTGTCCCGAGTATTCAGGAGCCGATGGAACTGTTCTGCGATAATGAAGGAGCGGTCGCTTTGACAAAGGAACCGCAAGATCATGGAAAGTCTAGACATATCGATAGAAAGTACCATTACATTCGACATCGAGTAGAAGAATGTCACTTACTGGTTAAGAGAGTATCATCAGAAGATAATCCTGCAGATCCTTTGACTAAGGCTTTGAATAGGATCAAGCACTATCAGCATGCTCGGAGCATTGGACTGAAGGATGATATTAGTTTTAGTAATTAGATAGATTTTGAAACTTGTAAACAGTATAAATGTAATTGACTTGGTGATTTTATAATGGAGATTTATAAATGAGTATTGCTACTGCTTTTGCCAATTGTTTATCATTGTGTTTCTACATTTGCATGTTTGACTTCCTAAATAATTAGATTATTTAAATTTCCACAGTCGATCACACTGTTAGGAAGTAAGTGTGAACGAAGACTTTCATGAATCGGTTGTAGATTGTTTAAGGACTTAGACATTACAGTAAGACTGCTACAACGTTCATGAGTACTTAGAAAAATAGAGTTTTGAGTATTGGATAAACCCACGCTTAACGGATTGCTTCATGGGTTTCATCACGAGCAATGTTAAGACGATAATATTCGTTGATCTTTAAATGGAGAGATATGATCTGTAATTTGCCAGACAAGTATTTATTGATAATGCGAAAACACGCCGGTAATTCGGTGTTATAAAACGCATTGTTGTGAGTATTCTGACTAGCAAATTGTATGGACATATAAGTCGAAACTTATCCGTCCCCTGACCCGCCAGGGAAACAGATATCTGTAGGCCTCTCGATGATTTTGAAGTTGACTGAAAGTGTTCGCCAACCGGGACTAAATTGATGTGTTCAATTAGTAGTCTCAAAACTCATACACAAATCAGAAATCGAGAAACAGAGTATTAGACCAAGATTTATTTTATCCCATGTCTAGAGTCTGAGAATATCTTGTTGGACGGAGGATCATCTGATCACTTATCTTTGGACAGAACTGACTGGGTCAGAGTTCAGGACAGTTTCTGGGAAACTGATATTAATCAGAAGGTAAACAGACAATTAAAGTCATAGACATATCCAAGTGGGAGACTGTTGGATTAGGTGTCTAAGCCATGACTTATAATTGTATTTATGTTGTTGATAGAAGCTAAGTCCATTTGGGTTGCCCTCATAGTTGGAGGATAGATGTATAGTTCAGTAGAGAGAATGGTTGATTTATTAATTGTTTAATAAATCAATAGAAAATAAATATATGGTTCATTAATATATTTAAGTGTTTATATATTAATTAGAAACCATATTAATTAATTGAGATTTAATCTATAATTAATTGGATTTAATTTGGTGATTAAATAAATTAATTAAAGGTGCAGGGACTGGTTTGTATTTATTCAGTAGTTGAATAACTGGAACCAAAATGGCGCCACCCTGGAGGCTCCTCCAGGGTTTGGCGAAACCCTAATTAGGGTTTTGGGAAGCCTGTTCCAAGTGGTCAAAAGGCTTGTCCATTTGGAGGCTCCTTAGGGTTTCAGGTGTAACCCTTGGAGGCTATAAAAGGAACCCCCTTGGGCACCTCATTCTTCACGCCATCTCTCTCTCTGTTACTCTGCTGGACTGTCTTCTCCATTGCTTTGGGTGTGACTTGCATTTGAGGCAGGATTGTTTTGCTACTAGCTTCAAGGATCATACGATCAAAAGGTTGGTTTTCTCAGTTTTGATCTTTTGAAATAATTGTTTCCTTTAGGTTTTAGTTTATTATCTTCATAGAAGAAAACATAGATCATCTTAGGGTTGCATGTAAACCATAGGAATTATTTGTTCATTGATTGCATAGAAACCCTTCAGTTAGTCCATCTGGCTGTAGAGTGACACTACAGTTGGTAAGCTATCGTCTTGTCTTGACCACCAAACTCCCGTGGATCGACCCTTACTATCGTTGTACTAGTGTGTGTTAGGTTTATTTTCTTATTTTTGACTGCACGACGACCTAGGCGTGTCAATACTCACAATTTTGCTTACATTGTTACTACTCCATAATTCAATTTCACTTGCCTCCTGTCACCTTTTTACACCTACGACAGTGATGGGTTCGATTCCTAAGGATATACTCCTATTAATTACAACCACAATCACTTTCTACACCATCTTTTTGTTTAAGTACACCAATTACTTAGCATAGCAACTTCCTTACATACATCAATCATTAAATTAAAAGAAATCATAATTATTCAACATACTACCCGAATTTAGCTATATATAATAGCCAATATCTTCAACCAATACCTAC
The DNA here is from genome assembly GCA_023525715.1 of Cichorium intybus. Lineage (NCBI taxonomy): Eukaryota > Viridiplantae > Streptophyta > Magnoliopsida > Asterales > Asteraceae > Cichorium > Cichorium intybus. The sequence continues at coordinate 82,603,312 of CM042011.1, forward strand.
AATTCACATCTAGTTATTTACCTTCCATCTCCTTAAACAACCAGGGAGGAGATGATCACACTCTCACTGTTAAAACACCTCAGAGCAATCTTAGGGCAATCTTTTGCCTCACAACTAAACTCACCACACTGACAACTCCTAATAACCAGAGATTTAACACCATAACTCCCATCTTTTTGCACGTCAACTTTTCAACATTTACACTACTCTCTGTATGCAATTGAGGTTTCATCTACCTCGATCCTTCTTTCTATTAGCTGATAATTTAACTCTTTTTCATTCTTCTACCAACTCCCTACTTGTCAAAAGTAGTGAACTTTGAGATTTGTACCACATCTCCATTTGAGGTTTTCAAACCCCCAAATTTTGCAATCAACCTTTCCTTCTTCCATATCATTTGAGGCTTTACCATCTAGATTTTCAACACGAATATCATCATTTTCTTCATACTACTTATCCACCTTTCCTAGAGGTAACAACTTGTACTTTAACCATCATAAAGCAACCCCAATACAACACTCCCTGTTGGAGTTCATCAAAATTTTCACCCACCTAACATTCCAAGAGCACAATTCATCATCTTTCACCAACTCCAGATTGTCTTTCGAGTAGATGTTTGGAAACCTCTACTCGATCCACTTAAACACACTCACTTATTCCGAAATATTTTCAGAATAATTTAGCCAACTCATTATTGACACTGGATCACCTCAAACCAATTTGCTCCAAAGATTCAAAGTTTTGAAACTTCTGTATATTCTATGGGTGGTTCCCTACTCCTTACACCTTTCTCGTAATCACCAATATCACCACCACCTTCACTTTTATTTCTCGTAGCAACTTCACCTTGCTAATGAGTCACTGTCAAAAAAAATCCATCGCACCGCCTTCGCCACTAACTTGACACAACATATTGAAAACAAGCTGGTATCTCCAGATGTAGCAAATCATTCCTCGATCTACTCACCGTATCATGCAACTGGTCGTCTTTCACAAAGCCTAATACTACCACAATTCCTATAGATAGGAACATCGTCCTAAGTCACCCACACCAATTTTGGTTATTCACCAAAAGTACTACAAACACTCCCTATTGGCAACATATAATTATCATTAAATTTTATACACACATAATAATTATAAAAATTTAAAATTCACCAATACTTAAGTTTCAAATTAAGTATTTATCAAACAACAACAGTTATAGATCGTTAGATCATATCACCAGTACCAATGAAGGCTTTGCACTAGCCTCAGAAATACACAATATGAAAGTAAACTTTTCACCAGTCTCATATAAGTGTAGGCTTTTCACCAGCCTTGAGACTTTTCAGCAGCCTCATATAAGTGTAGGCTTTTCACCAGCCTTGAGACTTTTCACCAGTCTCATAGGGGAACACCAATAGATAAATACAAATAGGATTTCACACCCGTCCTGCTATATACCTCCCATAGGATTTAGGCTTTACACTAGCCATACCCTAATAAGTAAAGGACCTTACACCAATCCTTTAATAACACCAAGAGTATGTCATGAGACTTTACATCAATCTCATAACACAGAATTCACTAAATACCACAATAGCATATAGTGCCTGCAAATCCTGTACAACCAAAATACCATATACATATATGTACACTAACATATTAGTATTAACACATAATTAAACACCATTTTGTTATTTTATGCCATTATCATGAATAATCATGTATCAACATTACAACAACTATTCATTGACACCATTAACAAAGCATAGACTCAACCATGTACCAACATATATACCTATGTTGTGAATAACCACCACACCAAACCACTTGCTAACTAATAATGAGTGCACCAACTTTCCAGATTTTACTATCAAGAAAAGGAATTATTATTCGCCTATAATTCCACAATAACACCCTTCATATATAATCATAGGCTATTCGTCTATGACTATATTAACACTCTTCTGAATACTACTATAATTCTTTTGTTAATAATCAACACAACTAATAGTTCAACATTATAGCCACGAAGGCTAACATAAATCTTCAAGTATACTTTCCACCAATATTCCACTAACTACATTGATAGGCTGGAAAATCTTGGTGTCCAGTTACCTAAGGAGTTAGCCATTGATGTGGTTCTTAACTCGCTTTCCATTTTCATACCAACAGTTTATCATGAACTATAATATGAACAACCTGGACAAGACCTTCATGGAGTTGCATAGGATGCTGAAGACTGCTGAAGCCAATATAAGGCAAGCTCGTGGCACTATCTCCCCTGTTCCCGTCCCAGCCATTCATAATGGTAGTGGAAAAAGGAAGAAATGTTCTCATCCCAGAGGAAAGGGAAAAGCCAAGGGTAATCAAGGCTTTAAGAGAAAAGCTGATACCGACATTGCCCCTACTAGTAACCCGAATAACGCCGCATACGTTTACATTCTACAGAAGGGACACTGGAAACGTAGCTGCCCAAAGTAGCTGGAGGACCTAAAGAACAACAGGGTCAAAGAGTGTGGCACCTCAGGTATATTTATGATTGAATTACACAGTACTATGACTGCCAATTCTTGGGTCCTTGATACAGAGTGTCATACTCACCTTTGTGTTGATATGCTAGGACTAAGAGAAAGTAGGAAGCTACGGCATGGGGAGCTCATGGGAAACATATAAAGTGTTGTTGTTACAAGGATCAAGAGCTATGAGTTGATGCTGAATGATTGTAGTTCAATTAGGTTATTAAATTGTTGCTATTCGCCAGAAATGGCATGAAACTTTATTTCATTTTATGCTTTGTTTGAGGATGGATGTAAATTTTCTTTTCACAATGATAATGGGAATTTTTTGTTTATAAAAATGGTTATCTTTGTTTTAAAACTAGTCCTTGTAATGGCATATATGAAAGTGTTGTTTGCGTTAGTAGGAATAATAATATAACTTTAAATGTTGATTCTGACGAGAATGTTCTCGATAAGTCATGTCTATGGACCTGTCGTCTTGGCCATATAAACAAGAATCACATCGCCAAGCTCCAGTCGGAAGGAACCTTGGAATCATTTGATTTAAAGTCAGATGATGTATGTAAGTCTTGCTTACTTGGGAAGATGACCAAATCACCATTCACATGCTGTGACAGAGGCAATGATTTGTTGGAACTAATCCACACAGATGTTTGTGAACCGTTCAGATCTGCCACTAGACAAGGTGAACGCTACTTTGTGACATTTACTGATGATTTTAGTAGATACAATTATGTTTATCTGATTAAACATAAGTCGAAAACCTTTGAAGTGTTCAAAGAGTTTCAAAACAAAGTAGAGAACCAGTTTGGCAAGAAGATTAAGATGCTCCGATCTGATAGGGGTGGAGAATATCTTAGTCAGGAATTCTACGATCATCTAAGGAATTGTTGAGTAGTTTCACAATTTTCTCCTCATAGAACACCGTAACACAACGGTATGTCTGAAATGAGATATCAAACGTTGCTGGACATGGTTCGATCTATGACGAGTCATGCTACACTTCCAATACGGTTTCTGGTGTTATGCCTTAGAAACTACAACTCACATCTTAAACCTCATCCCAGCTAAGAAGGTTGCTAAGACACTCTCTAACGTCCCTTTCTAGCACATATAAAGGTCTGGGGTTGTGAAGTCTTCGTTCGACACGAAGCTCATGACAAACTTGAGCCCAGAGCAGAGAACTGTTATTTTGTCGGTTAGACGCGAAAGTTATTTGGATACTTGTTTTACAAGCCTTCTGAGAACAAAGTGCTTGTTGCTCGAGGAGATTCAAGAGTCAACAAATGAAAAACCTATAGTTGACACTAACACTCAATCTGAGGTTGAGACTCTTGTTGAGGCCACTAACATATTTCCACCGCCTCTTCACAGATCCAGTAGAGTTAGTCATCCTCCTGAGTTTTCTGGTTTCCATATTACTACAGAAGGTGACACACTGATCAGTGATAACACACTGGTTACTAAGGATGAGCCATCCAACTATAAGGAAGCGATGGCAAGCCCTGAGGCTGCCAAGTGGAAAGAGGCCATGGAGAGCGAGATTCAGTCCATGTACGATAACCAAGTTTGGAAATTGGTTGATCGGACATCCAGGTCTCAAACCCGTTGGGTGTAAATGGATCTTCAAAAAGAAGACTTACATGGATTGGAATGTACACATATTCAAGGCTACGTTGGTTGCGAAGGGTTTCACTCAAACTCAAGGAATTGATATGATGAAACCTTCAATCCAGAAGCCAAGATTAAGTCTATTAGAGTGCTACTTGCCATAACTGCATTTTATGATTATGAAATATGGCAGATGGATGTAAAAACCTCTTTCCTTAACGGGAAGCTGTCAAAGGATGTGTATATGGCACAGCCTGAAGGTTTTATACATAGCAAGTACCCAAATAAAGTGTGTAAGCTTGAAAGATCCATTTATGGATTTAAACAAGCTTCTCGCAGCTGGAACATCTGCTTCCGTGAAAAAGTCAAAGAGTTTGAATTTTCTAGAAGTCAGGATGTGTCATGTGTATATGTCAAAGCCCATGGGAGTAACATAGTATTTCTATGTTAAGATTCGATCACATAAACACATAATCATATGCAGCGGAAGACTAACAAGATCCAATCACAAAAATCTCCATGCATAGAGTTCAGGATCATGCAGTTCATATCAGTTATTGCAACAAAACATAAACAGAATGTACCTCAAGATTATCTCCTTCCTTGAATCTGATGAGCAACATCTTGTAGAGGATGAACAGGATCCAAAGTGTGAATCCCTCTAATGACTCATACCCAGGAACACCAGAACACCAGACAGATCAGAAATTCCACTAGGGAAGGAGGCAGAAGATCAAAACCGTAGATAGGGGTTGATTTTGCCAAGGGAGGAGGTAGAGCAGAGGATGGCGGCTCCTGGTGAGGATAGGATGCCTTATGGTTGAATCCAAGGCCTCTATATATAGTGCAAGGCTCCTACGGTTTTAAACTTAGGAGCCTTTTGGCGGCCGCACCCCCTGGACTTTGTTTCCATTGATTAAACCTTTAATCAATTACAATCCAGTGCCTTTAATTGATTCTAAATTAATACCGAATTAATTTATCAATTAATTTATTGATCTAGTTTCTAATTAATTTATTTCTTAATAAATTAATAAACTAATCATTCCATTTTTATTTATTTCTCACTCTATTCGTTTTTCTGGGTCATGAGGGCAAGTCAGAAGGACTCTACCATTATCAGAAATATTACCACAAGTTGATGACCTTGGTCATTATTCCAACACTCTCCCACTTGGAAAAGTTGTCAACTCATGTGCTCTCAATATTATCTGACAATTAGTAGAGCGTGTCATCGTATGCAACTGCCGAACTCTGATCCAAGAAAAGAAACGACACCTAGATAAGTGATCAATTATTCCTCTGTTCTACAAGATATCGTAATGAACCTGGACCATTGATAGGGTCAAGTCCACATGTTCAAAATTTTGTTTCCTGATAGAGATTTATGATGACTCTGTCAGACTACTGATCGAACACATCAGTACAGTCTAGGTTTGGCCAAACACTTAATGTCAACATCAAATCATCGAGGGGCCCACAGATATTTCTTCTCCTTGTTAGGGCAGACGGAACAGATAAACTTTGACTACATAGTCTCTGTCTATTCCATCATATGATACTCAGACTTACCCGTTATAACAACTAGTTAGGAATATCGTTTAAGTAGACCGAAGTATGACATAATCATAATGCAGATCCCTTATGTATCTCGGTTTAAAGAATAAAAGATATTATCATCCTAGATTACCTGTGACTTAATCAATGAAGTAGTCTCTACGTGGCGGTTGTTCCAATACTTGAATCTTTATCAAGTACTCATGAGGGCTAGTTGCAATCACCATGCTATGTCTAATCTCTATAGACAATCTACTAATACTCCATGACAGTCTTAAATCACTACTTGCTTCCAAGAGTACGACCGACTGTGGAAGTTTGAGAAAATTAATAATCGGGAAGCGGGTTCTAACATGCTAAACTGAAACACAGTATTAATGTAAATGAAAATGGCAGCCCTCCTTTTTATTAACTCTCCATTAATAACACACCAAGTCATATACAATTAACTACTGCTATATGTTTTGGTTATCAAACTAACAACTAAAATGTGTATGTCATATTGCTTACAAACTTGACGCCTGTGGACCCTAGTATGACCTTCATGCTTGGTCCGCGTCTATGTCTTAGTGAAATGATCAGTTGGATACTCTTCTGATGATACCCTATTCACTACAATCTCTCAACTTGATTCCCAAACACAGCAGCAATCCCTGAGTATGTGTACCGACTTCTCATGGTCCTCGGGTTCCTTAGTCGAGGTGCCTACACCCTCGGTAAGAAGATTTCAAGGAGATCATTGGTGTTGAGGACAACTCTAATATTACCAATGAAATCTTTCAACCATGTAGTCTCATATACTAACTGCTATACATTTCAACTTGGAACATTTCCATGTTATTATTCCTCCTTTTATAACAGGAACACCTATCCTGATTGTGAGTAAGAGTTATCTCTGGCATCACTATGACCAGTTACTCTTAGCCCTTCCTCCATGAACCAAGAACACATTTATTTTTCTCCTAAAATACTTTAATAATCCCCTTCACTGAGTCTTGATGACTTTTGCCAAGGTTGTCCTCAAATTAACTCACTATGCTCAGAGCATACGGGATATCATGTCAAGCACATGTCATGGCATATTTGATTGACCGAGTCAATGATTCTCCAATCAAATTTTTGCCATGTGCGGAAACCCTTTCCTTAGAGTCATGCATCTCGAATTTCTTCAAAATCATACTCAAAATGTACTTTGGCTAAGTCCTTTTCTAGACGTTTTTATCCATCTCTATAGCCTTATTCCGCGTATGTATATTGTATCTCCTATATACTTAATAGAAAAACTTTTCCCAAGCCAAGTCATTACCCTTTGAAACATTAGGAAGTCGTTTCCTATGTTACTGACATACATCATTAGACAGACTACAACAGTACTCCCACTAGCTTTGACATAATTACAGGACTTATCTATGCATCATGAAAATACAAAGTCTTTGACATTTTATGACTGCAAAGATTCCAGCTGCGAGAGGCTTGTTTGATTCCACAGACGAATCTCTCAAGCTTTATACACTCTATTTGGATATTTGGCATGTTCAAAACCTCTTGGTTGTGTCATACACACAACCCCTTTGTTTTCCATTTAAGGAAAACGGTCTTAAAGCATCCACTTTGCTATGTCACATAAAATGTACATGTGGCAAATAATATTTTAACAGATTCTTTTCCCAGGTGCTGATGAGAGTGACTTTCCTCATAATCAATTTCTTGAGTCTGAGTACTACCCTACTCAACCATTCTTGCTTTGAATGTGTGTACATTCCTATCGACATTGTTCTTCTTTTGAAGATCCAATTACACCCACTATTTTTCAGGCCAAGTGTAAGATCCATCAAAACATGGACTGAATCTTGTATTTGACAACACCTATCAATATCAAGTATTTTGGTCATTGTTAGGCCCTATTCTGAGTGAAATTATATCGTATAAACTATGGTATTACTCACTTTTTGTGTCTAGTGCTTGTATGTGAAAAAAGATAAAAACAGGGACTAAAGACGTACAAAATGAAGAAGTTTTGGATAAAGACCACTTTCAGTCGAAAACGTACGCACGCCACGAGTAGAAGACACGTGCGTCGCGGATAGTCAAAGACCAGACGATGAGTTGAAATTCAAAGTGCGAGAAACGGGGATATGGATAACGCCACGATGCGGATTTCAGCCATGCGCGACGCGATTAGCTCGATTTTCCAACTATAAATAGAGGCATCTAGGTCGAGTTTCATGAGCAAAGAACAAACCCAAAGGTTGAACCTAGGCTTCTTCGACTCAGGATTTCGGATTTCAGTAGCTTCAAGTTGGTATTTTCATGTTTTTCTTTTATTTTTAGTATTTATTAGTTTTAGTTATTGCTTGATTCCATCAGTTCTAGATTGTAGAATCTGTTGGGACAAGTTTGATTGGGATTATTTTCGAAGTCAGAACCTTGTGGCTTCTGGTTTTGGTTTTCGTTCAATACAATCATTCGGTTTAAGTTAAATTGTGTGTTTTCGGTATTGGTTTATGCTTTATTGTTTATTTGGTGATTTGTTTGGATGGAATGCTTCTGATTTTTCTGGAATATACTTCTGGAATCAGTAAGTAAGTTTGGTTTGAAGTTTGGATTTGTTAGTTTGATTAATGCTCGTTTTAGTTTTCGGTATTTCATTTTATTGGTTTTCGGAAAGTGTAAGGAACACCGCCAACTATAGAGTGACACTATAGTTTGGTTTATTCTGACACTATATTTTAACCACTTGAGTCCCACGGATCGACCATTGCTGCTACTGTACTAGTTTGCGTGTAAGGTTAAATTATCTATTTTTGACCGCAAAACGACCTAGTTGTGTCAAATTTTGGCACCGTTGCCGGGGAGTTGTGCACTTGAAAGTATTGTGTCAGTGGTATTTTTCTTTTGATGTTTCATTTTAGTCTTTTGATTTTTGGTATGTGTATGTTCTCGTAATGGGTGATTACATGTACCCGGGCCAAAATACGTGTTATAATGTCCTGGTTTATTGTAAGAATAGACGTAGAAAATATGGTAGGAATTATGGTGGTCAAATCTATAACCATTACGAGAATGGTTCCAACAGTGAATCATTCAATGACAATGGGTATAGAAATCTGAATCCGTACGGACAAAATCGATACAACAATAATAACACATGTGGGGAATGTGAAAATATGGCCAACAACCATTACGAGAATGATTGCAACAGTGAATCATTCAATGACAATGGATGGCGATGTGGGCTCAATTCTTGGAAATTATGGTTGGTACTTACCAAGCGCAGAAGGATCAGGCCAATACTCTTGCAAGATTCAAAAATCCATTAGATCAGTTGGAGAAAAATATGGGATGTCCGCCACCCTCGCTAGAACCCGAGGTGAGCAATTTCAATACCAATAATACTGTGTGTGAACTTACATCACCTGAACATGTGATGGAAGGGCATACACCTTGGGAAAGTCAAGAGACCACCGAGATGGCCGAAAAGGTTGTTGAGGAAGAGGTTGTAGGTGACAATACTACCCCTGACTCAACAACTGTTGATGTTTTTAATGATAATGTTGATCTGGTGATTAGTGAATCCATACCATCACCAGATCTTTTGGTTGAAAAAGAAGTTAAGGAGGGGGCTGTAACTGACAGTACAAACCCCAGGCTAACAATTCTTGAAATTGTTGAAATCATTGATACTCCTGAGATTCAAGATCTGGTGGTGAGTGAATCTATACCATCACCAGATAAAACCAGTCGCTCACTCTTGGTACTGATCCACCTGTTGAACGATGACCAAGAAGATGATGACGACGATGTGGTCTTCAAAAATAATAAACAAAATTTTAGCACCACTCATGATCCACTCATGAGTAGAAAATTGGATGAGATTAATACCATTGATGAGTACATTCGGGAGCATACCAATATTATGCCTTCCGATCCCATTCGATTGGAAAATCTTTATTCGCACTGGAGGAAAAAATTGCAACGTACATATAGCACGCATTATGCGGACAAACGAGGCGCAAAACACTTACTGGGAGTGGCACTGGGCGCCCTCCACGTCAAACCAGTGATCTTGAAGAGGTACCGAAGGAAAGGCCGAGCTTGGAGGTTTAAAGCCATTTCTAAGCATTCGTGCGAAATAATCAGAAAACGGCAAGCGGGCAGCAGTAGAGGAAGCAGCAAACCATTTGACCCAGGGAAATTGGAGTATGGAATCAACGAAGGGACGGTGGTGACTAGAAATAAGTGGAGTCAAATGGCGTACGACCCACCATATCCGCAGAAAGACCGTCTGGCTGAAGACGTTAAACTTAGCGCTTGTTGGGAGGCAACCCATCCGCAAATAGGTTAGGTTCTTTGTTTTTGAAGTAATTAGGAAAAATTAATCATCATTATTGCAGGAATTTACAGCACGAAGCAAGTGTGGGGTCAATCGAAAAGAATTGCAAAAAAATTGAAGGTTGCGACGCGGTAAGCAGAAAACCGCGCCGCGCGTACGGAAATTAACCCGATGCCTAGGGGTTCATTTTTAGACATGCACGACGCGCGAAACCCTTTATCCGCGTCGCGGAATTCGAGCGGTCAGAAACAGCCATAAAAGGTACGTATTCCCCTCGTCACACCACACACACAACGACGCGCCAAAAAGAGCATCGATCGATTACCTATTTTTCTCGCGTTTTCGTGTTTTCTAGTATCTACTACTGAGGTATGTCACTTAGAACTCGTTTTTTTCAAGTTATTACATACGTTTGAAGTGCAAATTTGATCGAAATAGTCAACAGTAGAAAACTTAGAAAAATCGGCAATGCTGACTCGTAGGGTGAGTTATTTGCAAAATTCTCACCCCTAGAGGGGCTAGTCGGTAGTTACGGTGCCTTGTATACGTGTTGGATTGGATTAAACATGTGATCTTTTTGGAGATTTTCACAGTTATACGGCACGACGGGGAGCATTCATACGTCGTGTCGTGCGTGTTGAGGCGACGCGCGAGTATCCACGGCGCGTGTCGAGGACTAATTTTGCAAACCTTTTCTCTGTTGTGATTTGTGTGAAGATGGCTGAACAGGGTGACTATATGCCAGGGCATGCGTTCTTACAGTTTCTAGACATCTTGAAGAGACGCCCCATTACCGGGCCCGACTCCGGGAGCTTCACACGAAGTCGGTCCTTCCGGTTATTCAGTTCGACCGTGCCTTGTTCACCTAGGTGGGGTTGTGGGATCATCTTTGGCCCTTCATCCACCACACATGGACCCATCCCGAGGGGGCATTTACCTTCACGTGCCAGGGTTGGGATTGACTGATCGCCACCGCGGACGACATCGTGTAGAAGGAGCTCGTGCTTGAGTTTCTATCCACCTGCAGATACACTCCAGCCTCACGGGAGCCCCGAGCCCTGTTGGTTCGATTTAGATTAGGACGGTAGAGCTAGGAGTGCACGTTACGGGACTTTGCCAAGCGTACCGAGCTCTACACCGAGGCAGAGATCGGTGGTATTCACTTTCCACCTTTCTTTACCACGTGCTTTAGGGATCATCCGCAGAGGGAGGCAGACACGGTTATTTGGGCAGCAATGTCCAATGAGATGTTTGATGCTGGCGCGGCCAAGGAGAGCTAGCTCCACGCCCCGCTGCACCGACTGATGCACCGGATCGTATCCACCTCCATCATGCAGAGGAGGGATGCGAGAGGGTGTCGCAAGACGATGTATACTACATGTGGGTCCTCTCTGACCCCAGCATGTTCCTCAACCTGCCCTTTGTACTGGCAGTTTCCTTGACATCTCATGCGGCGGGCTCGACCGCCAAGAGCCCCATGGCTGGTGGGAACTACACTACCCGCCTGGCCCGATCTTACGACATTCTCACGGCCGAGGTTCTTGCCGGCCTGGCCCCGACAATACCCACGCAGGCGTCGGTACATTATTTTGAGAACATGGGGATTATCCATCAGCCGAGGCGGGGTCTATACCAGGTGATGCTGACGATCGAGGCAGCTGGCCTACAGGCACAATAGGAGGATGAGGAAGAGGAGGAGGAGCACTTGCACCGACCTGCCCAGCGTAGGAGAGTGGAGGTGCCAGTCCAGCCACCACCACAGACCCAGCCACCACCGCAGCCTGTAGACGTGCAGGCTGCCTTGCAGGATCTTTCTGAGAGGATGACATTTTTGGAGGAGCAGTAGGCTTGGATTGGAGAGGCATTACTCGAGCTCCTCACCCATTCTGGACGACATCCACGACTTTGCCCCACTCGCGCTCATGATGATGAGGCTGGTGCATCCGGGACGCAGCATGATGATTGATTGTATTTTTTTTCTTATCTTTTGAAAACATTGTACATCACATGTGTCTATTATCTTTTATCTTTTGTGATTTTTTGTGTTTAATGTGTTTGTGAGTGTTTGTTTGTGCAAGTACCAACGGAATCTACCGAAGAGTTGCCTCACGCAAGTGTGGGGTCATTGTACCCCTACACTTGCCAATTACCGGCGTGTTCACTGTTGTGCCACAACTCTGGGAATCTGAATCATGATGTATGAATTTTATCCTGTAACAATTGGTTCCAACAAGCAGTTCTACCGTCTAAAGGGGTAACTCTTTCTCCCTTGATCTGAAATATTTTATGTACAACGGGGACGTTGTATGGGTTTAACTGTGGGGTGTGAACGGTCGAAAGGGTAATTTTTTGAAATTTTTGCAGAAAACAAGTAATTTTAAAAAAAATTTGCAATTTTTCAAAAACGTTTTAAGAGATTGTAATTTTGAAACGAATAGCTTTTGAATGTTATAGCTTGGTATTTTTCAAGAGATACTGTTTAGTTGTAAGCATGCTATTGTTTAGTCAAATAAGTTGAATTTTTAGGAGTTGGAAAAAATTTTAGATTTGGAATATTTTAGGATTGGAATTTAGGAAGGAAATGTCAATCAGTGGCCTTTGTCGTTCGAGCCGGTAAGTCCGAAAAGCATGACCCCGAAGGGGTATTTATGCACCTTACTACCTAAGATCGTCTAAGATCGTCTGGTCTGTGATAGTATTTTTGAAAGCTCGTTACACGGACAACATCGAAAGTCATGGACATTTCTTTAGTGGCCTTTAGAATTTGAATGAGTATGTACACTTTTTGGTGGACTCAAAATTTGTAATCAAGGGTTCTTTAAAAAGTCGTGAATTCCAAAGGGTATTCTGGTCATTTTTCTCAAAATCATTTTCAATCTAACTTTTGGAGACAATAAACTTTGAAACTGAAAGCATTCAAAAATGTTTGAGTCCTAATTATAATTTGTTAAAAACTCTCTTGTTTGGGGACAAGCAAGGCACAAGTGTGGGGTGTTTGACAAAGCCTATCAATATCAAGTATTTTACTCGTTGTTAGGCCCTATTCTAAGTGAAATTATATCGTATAAACTATGGTATTACTCACTTTTTATGTCTAGTGCTTGTACGTGAAAATAAGATAAAAACAGGGACTAAAGATGTACAATATGAAGAAGTTTTGGATAAAGACCACTTTCAGTCGAAAACGTACGCACGTCATGAGTAGAAGACACAGACGATGAGTTGAAATTCAAAGTGCGAGAAACGGGGATATGGATAAGGCCGCGATGCGGATTTCAGCCATGCGCGATGCGATTAGCTTGATTTGTCAACTATAAATAGAGGCATCTAGGTCGAGTTTCAGGAGCGAAGAACAGAACCAAAGGTTGAACCTAGGATTCTTCGACTCAGGATTTCGGATTTCAGTAGCTTCAAGTTGGTATTTTCATGTTTATTTTTAGTATTTATTAGTTTTAGTTATTGCTTGATTCCATCGATTCTAGATTATAGAATCTGTTGGGACAAGTTTGATTGGGATTATTTTCGAAGTCAGAACCTTTTGGCTTCTGGTTTTGGTTTTCGTTCAATACAATCATTCGGTTTAAGTTAAATTGCGTCTTTTCGGTATTGGTTTATGCTTTATTGTTTATTTGGTGATTTGTTTGGATAGGGTGCTTCTGATTTTTCTGGAATATACTTCTGGAATTAGTAAGTAAGTTTGGTTTGAAGTTTGGATTTGTTAGTTTGATTAATGCTCGTTTTAGTTTTCGGTATTTCATTTTATTGGTTTTCCGGAAGTGTAAGGAACACCGCCAACTATAGAGTGAGATTATAATTCGTTTATTCTGACACTATATTTTAACCACTTGACTCCCACGGATCGACCCTTGCTGCTACTATACTAGTTTGCGTGTAAGGTTAAATTTTCTATTTTTGACCGCATAACGACCTAGGCGTGTCAGTATTCTATATCCTCTATCATTTGGGAACAACTGGGCTTACCAATGCTTCCATGTAGTTGGATAACTCATCCATACTAACTTAGTGTTTTACCACTAATTAGTGTGTCACTTTCAGTAATATGAGACCATAATACTCATGAGAGTGACTAAATCTACTGGAATTGCAAAAGGATGTGGAGATAGGTCAGCTTCCTCAACACGAATCTCATCCTCTGTTTGAGTGCTAGTGTTAACTAAAGGTTCTTTCATGGGTTAATCCTTGAACCCCTTCAAGACCAATTATACTCCCACTAGCTCCTTTAGAGATGAGCTCTTTTCCAAGAGAGACTCTTCTATGAGGCCCAAAAGACTTGCGGGATAACCAATGAAAATGACACTTTCTCTGATCTAGGTTCAATCTTGTGATGAATGAAGATTTCAAAACCCCAGACTTTCTATGTGCTAGTGAGGGATGAACCACACTTCACATTTCAAAGAATGTCTTTTCAACCTACTTAGTTGGATACAAGGTTAACATTGCGAGTTTCTATTTCTAGGGTATAAACCTTTGAAACTGATCGGAAGGGTAGTTCGACACATCATGGATTGAACCATGTCAAACATGTTCGGTTTCTCTTTTCAGACACACTACTTTGCAGCAGTGTTCTGAGAGGAGACAACCTGTGAACCATTTCACAGTTCCTAAGATGTTCGTAGAATATGATACTCAGATATTCTAGCCCAGTTGATTCCACTTCATTTTGAAACTCTTTGAACACTTCAAAGTTTCTATCTTATGTTTAATCAAATAAACATATCCATATTTACTTAAAACATCAATAAACGTAACGAAGTATTACTCATCATGTCTTGTGGCAGATTTGAACGGTCCACAAACATCTGTGTGGATTAGTTCCAACAAATCCATTGCCTCTTTCACAGTTTCCTGTGAATGGCATTCTTATCATCTTCCATGTGGACAAGATTCGCATATGTCATCTGACTCTAAGTCAAACGATTCCAAGTCCGGTCCACTTAAAGCTTGGTGATGCAATTCTTGTTTAATGGACATTGTGATAATACCACAAACATGATTTATCCAACGCACTTTCGGATGAATCAACATTTAAGATTATATTATTACTTACCACTACTTAACAAATTCATATATATGCCATTGTAAGGATACATTTTTGAAATAACACAACCATGTTTATATAAGAGTGAGGAGTTGACATACTATGGAGTTCAAATTCTTGCTTTCACTTAGTCACTACATAAGCCCATATGCTTCAACTTCTTGCTTTCACTTAGTCACTACATAAATTGCAGATGTGGAGAACACATCGTGTATCAAGGATTAAAGAGTGAGGAGTTGACATACTATGGAGTTCAGATATACCTGAGGTGTCAAACTCCTTGACCTGGATCTTCTTTTGATCCTTCAGTCATATTGGGCAACTACGTTTCCAATGCCTCTTCAGCTGGCAATAAAACATATGGCCTCATTCAGGTCACTGGTGGGTGGTATTTCAGCATCAGCTTTTCTCTTAAAGCGTTGCTCAGACTGTCCAACCTTAGCCCTTCCGTATCCTCTGGGATGAGAAACTTTCTTCTTCTTAGCATCACCATGATGAATGGCTAATATAGGAACGGTGGAACTTGAGCTACGGTGTTGCTTTAAACTAGCCTCGACAATTTTCAGCAAACCATGCAGCTCAATCAAGGTCGTGTCCAGATGGTTCTTGTCACGGTTCATAAAGACCTCATGACATGTACCAGGAAGCAAGTTAAGCACCACATCGGTGGCCAACTCCTAAATGGACACCAAGATTACCCAATCTATCTATGTACGATTTCATCTTATGAACATGCGTATACACAGACGTTCCCTCTTTTAGTTTATAATCCCTAAGGGATTTAACGATTTTGAATCGTTCCCGGTTTGCTTGTTCCCCAAGACTCTTGAAACAATTCTCGAGTTCAGAGGACATGTTAGCAAATGACAGGTTATCGATCTCACTAGATCGGGATTGCGGTGGAGGAGGAGTAGGAATAGGAGGAATGTTTTTGTTTAGATTTGACATCAGACAAAGGTTTAGTTTTTGTTTGAATTGTAATCCTTTAAATAATTACCCAATTTATATACTAAGGCTAGGATCTAAGATCTCCCAATTGTTATGTGAAGAGGGATGCCGTAATCACACCGCAATTGTCATCAAGGTAGGTATAACTCTTTACCAATTTCAATCACTATGAAATTCCTATATCTGTGACATTCATTGACTAGTGTCAATGGCATGTTAATCTCGTTTGTGCTCATCTCAAATTCATGACAGGGATGTCGTGGATCATGAATCAGACAGTGAGTTGACCACGCAGAACCCGCGTGATGCCCGGCTCAAGATACGCTTGAGAATCGCGAGTGCCACATCACCCTCAACTATGACCTTATATGACATGCCGGTTAACCACACCGCTCCATCAGCAGATCATAAAGAGAATGTGCATTTCTCATGGGTAGCACAAAATCTCACATTTTATTAATTAAAACAGGACTTTTGTTCTAATACTTTAAGTTAATACTTTTAACTTAGAGAGAGAAACATTTCCCTATTTGTGACAACTGTCAAAATTGGTCAACTAAAGTCAACTGAGGTCAACCGAAACATACATTGGGTCAACATGTTGAAATGTAATTTTCATACTTATGACCTTATATGACGTGCCGGTTAACCACACAGCTTCATCAGCAGATCATAAAGAGAATGTGCGTTCTCATGGGTAGCACAAAATCTCACATTTTATTAATTAAAACGGGACTTTTGTTCTAATACTTTAAGTTAATACTTTTAACTTAGAGAGAGAAACATTTCCCTATTTGTGACAACTGTCAAAATTGGTCAATTAAAGTCAACTGAGGTTAACCGAAGCATACATTGGGTCAACATGTTGAAATGTAATTTTCATAACCTTACGTTGTATTATTGGATATTATAATACTACATATGCTTGTTGAAATCAATGATCGGGTAAACGCTATAAATACGTATAATAAATTACAGTAACGGAGAAATTTGATAATCACACCAATATTATTTTGTTATAAATAATATTCATAACACGATGTGTTCATGCTCACGAATCCGTAGACATATAGAACGTCGAAAACGGAGTTCGCATGTAAAAGTTACAGCAATTCAATCGTTGGGAACAATAAATGTACACAAGAATTGGGCACTAAAATGCATTACGTGGTGCCTTAAACATTAAATATGAAATAATGGAACACATATTATGAAACGTAATATGGTCTAGTATTTAATTTCATAGCCCGTTGATTTTTCCGGTAAAATGCCAAATATCGCGTATTCGGAATATTACCGCGCTTAGATGCTTATATTTTCGCCTAATGAATTTGGAATCAATCTAAATAGATGTCTACTAAAATATTTTATTTATTAATATTGATTAACATAATTATTAGTAATTTTATCGCCCAAACTTATAAAAAATACGCAAAACGTTTTACCGCTTTTTATAAAAAGCATCAAGGTTTATATAATACATGTGTATTATTTATAAAAGTCTAGAACCTCACCCTACCCCTCCCTTTGGCTGGCCATGACGCCACCCTAGAGCCATCCTCACATCTTGTCCTTAGGATACAAATCTTATATATTAATATAAGTTGTACACTTAAAATCTTTAAAGTAGATTTGTGTATCTTGTAGTTTCCAATGCAAGATCAATCAACTCTCCTCGCCACCCTTATAAATTCGGCCCTTATGAGGCCATTTGCACCATCCACTTGATCTTTTACACACTTGCTTCCATACTCTCCAAAATCTCCAACAAGATCCAAGTGTTTCCAAGACTTTCCAAGGGTTTTTCACAAAGATCTTGCTAAGTTCATGTACATTTCAAGCTTCCAACATCATTTCTACCATCATTCTTTGGTGACCTTCTACACACACTCTTGATCTTGAATTATAGATCATCTTGAAGATCAAGCCACCTCCAAGTTGTTATACTTTGGTCCTTTCTGCTTCACAACTCAAAATTTGCTTCGAGGGTGAGTTCATACCCCACATTTTCTACTCTTTTTAAGTGTTTTAAGGGGGAGAATACAAATCTTAAAACTATCAATTTTACTCTTGACATATGATGTGTTCATATGTTTGGTCATCTTACTATAAAAGTGTTTGACATAAAAATGTGTTAAGACAAACTAAAATACATATTTAGTTCAAGAAACCAACATGCAAGACTATCACACACCTTTATCACCAAGAAAATTTCATGCTTTACTTTGTTGGTGAAATGATCATAAAAATGTTACACTATATGATCTTTGGGCAAAAAGACATGAAAATACCTTTTTCATAGTCATAAAAACTACTTTGTCATATAATGTTGGACAAAAATCAAATATAAAGGTTTACATAACTAAAATGGTCTAAAATAAATATTTCGTTACTATCTTTACATGGAAAATAACCATTTATAAGAGAAAATGTTATTTTTGACGTAATAACGACTATTTGGACTTATAACGTCGTAATAAGCTTGGGAAATGACTTTTTACAAAGAAATTGATATTTAACACGAAAATGACTATTTTAAAGTATAGTGTATGAAAAATGACCATTTGAAAGGATTACCATCATTTTGACAAAATGACAAGAACTAAAAATACTGTCATCACTTATGTAAAATGAGCAAAACTAACAACTGGCCATGACTTGTTTGATAAATTATAGATTTATCTTGTTAGTTATATTTAGTGTCTTCGATGTAAGAAATTACACATTTCAACTACTTAACATCTTTTAGGCATAAATACGTTAACATGACGAAAACATTTATATAAATTATAATGGGTATAATTTATGGAACAAACGACAAAAATATGACATAAACACGAAAGATAATTATATAGCAATATACTTATTACATACTATAATTATCATGAACAATTTGATAATTACAAACGTAAAGGAGTTTTCAGTACATATTACATACTATAATCATCATGGACAATTTGATAATTACAAACGTAAAGGAGTTTTCAGTACATTTATATACTATGATTATCATAAACAATTTAATAATTACAAACGTAAAGGAGTTTTCAGTACATTTATATACTATAATTATCATGGACATTTTGATAATTACAAATACAAAGGATTTCATTTCAGTACGAACTAGGATAAAACATCACGTTGGTTAGTTATGTAAGACATTTCTTCACAGTACTAAAAGAAGTACACATTAAGTCCTGGATTATAACCTTAATCATTCATGAGCGAGATAGTTGTATATAGATCTATATGGGACTGACAATCCCTACCTATGGTTATTAGCTACAACTACAACCGATGGGTCAAGGGTGACAAATGTTTTAACACTGCGACGCCTGAAGAACGTCGTGCTAGGCCATCAGGTCATAGCGAGGTTATAATAACTCACATGAACAACAACGAATATCCTGGGTTTGGGGAGATAGATCAAAGTGTCTAATAGAACTAAGCCAGAGTACATACCTAGATAAAATCTTGATGAAGTTCAAGATGCATGATTCCAAGAAAGGGTTCTTGCACATGCAACATGGCATAAAGCTCAGTAAAAAGCAATGTCACAGGACTAGTGAAGAACTGGACAGAATGAGTCGTATCACATATGCTTCAGTTATAGGATCAATCATGTATGCCATGATATGTACTCGACCTGATGTATCGTTTTATTTGAACATGGTAAGCCGATATTAGGATAATCCTTGCGAAAGTCATTACACGATAGTGAAAAACATTCTTAAGTATCTAAGAAGAACTAAAGATATGTGCCTAGTATATGGAGGAAGAGATGAGCTAATAGTAACTCGGTTTAGTGATGCAAGTTTCCAAATAGGCAGAGATGAATCTTGCTCACAGTAAGAATGGGTGTTCATGTTGTACGGAGGAGCGGTAACCTGTAAAAGTTCAAAGCAAATGTCGGTAGCTGACCCAATGTGCGAGTCCGAGTATATAGCATCTAGTGAAGCTGCAAAGGAAGCTACATGGTTGAAGAACTTCATCAGAGATCTTGGCGTTGTCCCCAGCATCAGTGATCCCCTTGAAGTCATTTATGATAATCAGGGTGTAGTTGTAGGTCTAATGATCTCACAATAACACAATGATATCAATCAAACAATCAAGAACACAAGGAGATTTACCAACTTCAATGCACTCTTTGTATAGATCAAAGCCTAGTACATAAGTTGTGTGATTGCCAAGAACAATAATTCTCTCTCTCACTCTAGCTTAGCACAATTCTCAAGGCAATCAACCATGACAAATGATGTCACAAAAGGCTTAAATACCCTAGACCTAATGACATAGCCCATGGACTAATCCACAAGCCCATAAATGGCGTGGACCATAAGGACCAAAACCGAACAACCCATGGTTGTGTGGCCTCCCATCGAATATTACAAATAAAACCCATTTTAAATATCTATTACAATATTGGTCCTAATAAATAAAGATTAAACCAAACTAAATAATTCCCAACAATCTCCCCCTTGGTTTAATGCTTCATTTATCATCAGGCTTCACTTGAACTTGGACGCCAGTTGAATACTGCAGAAATTTTTTCTACAATCTCCCCCTCAAATGGACAATCTCCTCCTTAGCAGGAAAACCTTCCGCTTAGTAGACAATAGGAGTGAATGTTGATGGAATTCAGCACATTGCAGCAAAAACTTCGTCTTCGATGCAGGTTGTCTTTAGATTTGGATTGGTAACCACTTTAGGTCATAGAGCATGTCTAGAATCAGCACATCCAGCTTTTGATTTGACTTTGACTTTGACTGGAGTCTAACTCTTCTCATCTTTTCATCTTGATCACTTGAGGTGTTAATATAGTAACCAGTTGACTGAGGAGGAATTCAAGCGACTTCTCACATGGAATTCAGCTTCACCTTCTTCGGGAACAAACTTGTGTTGAAATTCTTGAATGCTTCATTTTACTGACGCTTCTCGATACGAACACTAATCAGCAAATCCTGTGGGTCACGGAGTTAGAAACTCTCACCACAGTTGTTCAATGATTCATCATTGGCTAAGAATGAGACTTCTCGCAGTATCTGTGTGAACCTGGGGGAACGCACTGCAATTGTTTGAGTATCGGTGAACTACTCGTGGCCGTTTTTATTTAGGCCCCTGCATATCCTTGATCAAAGATCTCAATGCAGTTGACAAGTTGACAAGTCAACTTGGTTCTTGGCGAGACGTTCAATGGTATCCAAACTCTGCGGAGTGTACCATCCTAGTGCCAATTTTGAATCAGGTAAGGTTGTTGGGGTCTCACAACTATTGTGGTAAACAACAACGATCATTGACCCAGAGTTTCAATGTTTCATCAATGTGAGGTAAAATCACATTGAGTCACAAACATTTGTTTAGAAGAAGTTTAGGTTAAGAGTGGTATGAGCGTGTAATATGTCTTGGTTACTAGACATACCCATCGGCTAGACTTTTGAATTGTCATCAGTGTATGGTTTATTACACTGAGTCATCTAACTCTTGATTTAGAAGCTTTGTAGGTAAGAACTGTTATCGATGCCTCACATCTACTACTAGTGTTGTAGCAGAGATCACTGGCATAGAGTGTCGAAATATCATCACCACTCGTTTAAAGTGATGAGTCGTCTATTTCTTGCATCAGAAAATTTAAGGTGGTTAAGAAAGGATTGGTGCGTGTGATAGACTACGGTATGCAGTCTAACCATCGGCACGGACTTTTTAACTCTCAACTTCGAGTGGTTTCTCTCAAAGTGTCTAGAAGTTGGTGTTACACAAGAAAAACCTTAGATTAGTTAAGAAGCAGTTGTCAGTGATTCACATTCATTGGGGTGTACCAATGAAGATCACAAACACTTAAAAATTACCTCAGCAGTGAGTGGTATAACTCAGTGCGTCGTCGGTAAGTAATACTGTTTTTGGATTATCAGAATTTTAAGGAAAGATATGAAAGTTATAAAAAATCTAAAATCTTTTTGTCTTTTTAAGTTTTGTAATTTTTGTGTGTTATTCTTGATACCAATTGTAAGAGACTTGAAAGAAAGAACATAAAGTAAAACATATTATTGGATTTTCTGAAAGGGAAGATATGAAAATTATAAAAAGAAGAAAATATTTTTAGAAAATATTTTTTATATTTTTAAATTTTCTAATTTTTTGTTTTGTTTTCGAAAGGTATTGAAGAAACCTTGGACTGGATCAAATTTTTGTTTTCGAAATTTTTGATTTTTTGTTTTGTTTTTAACTCTCCCCCTTAAATTTGTGCATGAGAAGAATTGCGGAAGTAAAAACATGAACAAATTTAACTAAACAAAAATAAAGCAAAAATATTTACAGAAATTGATTTAATAATCAGTGAAACGTATCAAAACCAGTTTGAAATGAAAGTACCTGTTCAATTTTCAACACGACGTTAGGCACGGTCCCCGCATGATCTTTCCTCTCTCCCCTCCCGCAATGGACGCATACTCTCTATCAATGATTTGAATGTTGTGCAGTTGAGAGATGTCTCCATTCATGTGCTTGGAACAGCTACTATCAGCAAACCGAGGTCCGAAGATATTCCTCTGTAGATGCTCCTGCACACGTGCAGGCTTAATTAGTCTTGGGAACCCGGTCCATCTTGAAACTAGGTCGACCATCACTGTCTACACACTTAACTGGTTCCAAGATCATATCCTGCTTATCAAATAAAGAGCATGAAAAGTTAGCAGGAAAATTATATGATTTGGAATATTGGCCTTTTGGTACCCATTGGTAATTTGGTTTTGGTCTTTTGTTGTTTGACCGGATGGGTGTGTCAACGTTTGCTGTCAAAGCAGCACTCCCCCTTGACGTCTGCTTATGTCGCCCGTAAGGACTCGAGGACGATCCTTGAGATGAACTCGACCGTACCGATGTTGATTTGGTAGAGTTATCTTTTGAATCGGTCTTCTTATCCTTGGGGGCCTGCTTCTTGGCCTTGGCTTCATTCCAGTCGCCATCTCTTGACCGTGATCTTGAAGGCTTTCTTTTGGAAGATTTTCCCTTTGCCACGTTCTTCAAGCCTTGTGCGTAGAAGGGAACATATGGACGATATGGACAGTTCCTCGCAATATGACCTGCAATGCCATTGTTAAAGCACGTCTGTCTCTTTAAATAAATGAGATTGTGACTTGGTCCTTGTCCGGATGAATTTTTCAAGGAATTTCCACAAGAACAAGCACAACCACATTTATTGGGACTAGGTCTAGACCCAACAGGAACTTCCCCTTCTTTTACAAACTTCTTTGGTCTAAATTTTCTAACATGTGGATTTTTGGAATTTGAACCGCCACCACCAGAAGTTGTAGAACCAGCATCAACGGTTTTGGTGCAATCATTAGTAACAACAGAAGATGAGGCATTAGATATTGACACGTGTTCAGAAGGACTAGGAGTATCTTTGTCCTCCTCGCTCACATCTTCCACTATTACTTCATTGTCAGCAGTGCCAGACTGATCCTTTGGAATGAAATTGGAAAGATAGCATTCCTCGGATTCTTCGGTGTCAAGGTTTGAGATATAGTTATGATTAAACGGGGGTGCAACAGCTTTGAATCCAAGACTTTCACCATCCGTGGCTTCTTCAGTTTTTCTTGATTCCTTAGCCTGATGTTGAGCATCCATGAGCTGGTCAATTTCATCATGCTTCCCTCTTTCTTGTTCGGGTTTATCATGGGCAAGCATGACTTGATCACAGAGACTTAAGCCCTGAGGATAATCGTCATTACACGGAGTTGGCACACTTTCATACCCCAGACCCTCACCTTGTTTATTCAGCCATTTGGTTTGACGTTCAAGTATAGATTCAACTACTTCACTAGATACATAAACCATTTTAAAGGTTGATTCTTCATTTTGAAACTTTGATTTTAATATATTTAGTTCAGCAGTTAAACTAACAATATCTTCGTTGGCAAACCTAAGGTGACATCTTGTTGTGCTGAGTTCGTCTTGCATTTTGTGATAGTCTGAGGTCTTTGCGTCAAGCTTTTCTTGTAAAGGTCTCAGTTTCTTCTTGTGTTTATAAACAAGGTTTTCAAGTTCAAAGACTTCTCGAACAAGATTTTCGTTTAGTTCGCGATATTTGTTGATTATCTTTTCACAATCTGGAGTGCGCGATACTTTACAATTGTCCTTTGTCGTGGTGGTCATTTTGATCAAAATAGTTTGAACCGAAAACTCCAAGAACCCTTGAACGAAATCTCAAGTTTTTTTACCGAAAGGCTTGACAAAAAGCTTTGAAAAAAATTGAAATAACATAAAAATTAATAAAAATTCTAGAGAAAAATTGATAAAAAATAATAAAAATAACTTTGACTTTCAATTTAAAATTTGTTTTAAATTGAAATACCAAAATTTAAAAAAATGTGATCCGAAAAGGAATTTGACAAAGAAAACTTGGTTTGATTTTAAAAGGAATTAAAAAATGATTTAAAAGAAAACGTAATTGAAAAAAATAAAGGTTTGTAAAAAAAAAAACCTCTTATTACTTTAAATAGAAAAAAAAACATTTGACAAAAAACAAAAAAAGTAATTCATTAAGGGAAAATGACTTATAAAGGTAATCGTGTTTAAAAAATGTTTAAAAACCATCATCCAAATTTGGTTTGTTCAAAAAACATCATCCAAGTAAATGCTTTGTACAAAAAACACCATCCAAGTAAGGCCTTTGTACAAAAAACACCAACGAACTACATGTTTTGTTTAAATTTTACCCGATGGTAACCGGCTCTTGCAAGTTAAACTGTTCATCTGTTATTATGTCATGTCACTAAATATTAGGCCAAGTCATCCTTTAACCTGCAAGAACCGGTTACCATCGGGTAAAATTTGAACAAAACATGTAGTTCGTTGGTGTTTTTTGTACAAAAGTCTTACTTGGATGGTGTTTTTTGTACAAAGGTTTTACTTGGATAGTGTTTTTTGAACAGACCAAACTTGGATGATGTTTTTTGAATAATTTTAAAACATAATTACCCTTATAAGTCATTTTCACATTCATTAAAAAGGGTTACGGTTGAGATGAGTACGACCGGAAAGATTTTTCAAAATTTTAAACTCCTTTTCTCCTTTTTTTTTTTTTTTTTTTTTTTGAATTTTGGGCTTGTCAAAAAAATGGGCCGACAATAGCTAAAATGAAATTGATTTAATTATTTTTTGAACTTGGGCCGGCAAAGGATTATTCGCATGCGTTGAATTGTTTGTATTTACCCTAATTCCCTTACCGCCGTTCACTTCTTCTCCCTTTCTCGTCTCTCCCTCTAGCAACCCTCCTACCTCCTGCTTTTCCACCCGATCGCTCCAGTAAACACCGCCGCCCTTCGTCCGCTGTACACCTCCGCCACCAGCACTACTCTCGCACTCACTCCGCTAGGTGCAGACCGAACAGCCACCGACTTGACGGAGCAATGGGAAACCGAGCAATAGTGCAAAAACTCAAGGACCGATCGACCAACTCGACCGATCAACCAAGCTTCCACCGAAAAACACAGCACCTTGACCGATTGACCACCGAACAACTAGAACCCTAATGAACAAACCGAACAGCAATCTTGGGCTGACCGAAAAGCTTGAATGTACCGAAAAACCGGACGGAAACAGCGACCGAGCAACTGAAGGAAACCCTCGACAGATGAAGCCGTCGCCGAACAACCCTTCAGCAACCCTAGCCGCCACCGAGAAACCCAGGAAACCCTAATCTAGAACAGTCGCCGCCGAGAAACGCTAGTCCGAATAAAAGCTGCGGTCGATTAACCCACCATAACCCTAGCCTTCAACCGATTAACCCAAGCAAACCCTAAATTTTGCAGCCGCCAAGGAGCTACACCGAAAAACCTTCTTTTCAGATCTGAACACGCAAACAAGTCCGAAAACCCACCATTTTTGGATAAAAACTGATTTTTAAATGAATTTTAACTTAAAGATTCAAAGAACTTGATGAACCTCAAGAACAAAAACACTAAAAAACAGTCAAATATAGTCCAAAACAGATCAAAAACGAAATTTTAAGGACTTTTGGACGAAAATCTTCAAAGAACACCAAGAACAATGCTCAAAAACGCCAAATCTTCAAATCTTCAAGAACAAAAGATGATTGATATCAAAAACAAGTTCTGATACCAATTGTAGGTCTAATGATCTCACAATAATACAATGATATCAATCAAACAATCAAGAACACAAGGAGATTTACCAACTTCAATGCATTGTATAGATCAAAGACTAGTACATAAGTTGTGTGATTGCCAAGAAAAATAATTCTCTCTCTCTAGCTTAGCACAATTCTCAAAGCAATCAATCATGACAAATGATGTCACAAAAGGCTTAAATACCCTAGACCTAATGACATAGCCCATGGACTAATCCACAAGCCCATAAATGGCGTGGACCACAAGGACCAAAACCGAACAACCCATGGTTGTTCGGCCTCCCATCGAATATTACAAATAAAACCCATTTTAAATATCTATTACAATATTGGTCCTAATAAATAAAGATTAAACCAAACTAAATAATTCCCAACAGCAGTCGCATTGACTAAGGAACCCAAGGACCATGGGAGATCAATGCATATACTCAGAAAGTACCACTATGTTCGAAACCGAGTTGAAGGCGGAGACATCGTGGTGAGTAGGGTTGCATCAGAGGAGAATCCAGCTGATCCCTTCACCAAGGCATTATCGTGGGCCAAGCATGATAAGCATACTAGGTCTATAGGCATTAGACTTGCTAGCGAAACGTCTTAAATGTTTAGTTAGTAGAGGATGTGATTACTTTTCATATGTGTTATCTACAGAAGTATTTTGGAAAAGAGGATGTCATTACTCCTCTTAAAGATTTGAAGGCAGAAACACCTAAAAAATTAATTGAGGAACCCAAGGAAATGTTGGAAGTGAAGACTAAAAAGTTAAGGAACAAATAAATTGACCTTGTTTTGGTCAAATGGAAACACTCATTGGGATCTAATTTAACTTGGGAGACTATGGCAGAAATAGAGAAAAGATTATCGATTTTGTGAACTATGATTTGTATCCAAGGAGGGAATCCTTGTTGGAAAGAGTGTCCAATGTCATCAACTAGTGGTAATATTTCTAATTATAGCAAGGTCTTTTTAGGTTGCCCTCATGACCCAGAAAAATAGACAGAGTCAAAATAAATAAAAGAAAGGATGATTAGTTTATTAATTTATTGAGAAATAAATTAATTAGAAACTAGATCAATAAATTAATTGATAAAATTAATTAGTTTTAATTTAGAATAAATTAAAGGGACTGAATTGTAATTGATTAAATGTTAATCAAACAAAACAAGTCCAGGAGTGCGGCCGCCAAAAGGCTCCTAAGTTTGAAACCCTAGTAGCCTTGCAGTAGAAATAGAGACCTTCAAGTTCAACCCTAAGGCATCGCAAGCAGCTATCTGCACCGCCCTTTCCCTCTCGCTCTCCTTTCTGGCGATTTCAATCCCTCTCTAGGGTTTTGATCTTCTGTCTCCTCTTCCCAAGTGGAACACTGATCTATCTGGTTTAGGGGTGAACATGGTACCAGACCCGAACCGAACCGGTACCGGTACCGAAAGTACTGATCCCGAAATAACATAAAAGTGGGTATCGAGTACCGAACCGAATTATAGGGTACGATATTGGTACCGGTACCGGTACTGGTACCCGAAAATAGTTTAATTTGAACATAGAAGTGGGAAAAGTACCGGTACCGGTAGCGAAACCGAAATAGCCCAAAAATAGGTATCGATTACCGAACCAAAGTATAGTGTATGTACCAATTCGGTACTAGTACCGGTACGGTACCGGGTCGGTTCAATACCATCAGTATTTTTGCTCATCCATAGTCTGGTTTTCTGGAGATCACTAGGTGTGAATCATCAGAGGGATTCCATTTTGGATCCTAATCATCATTTGCAACCGTAACCATGACCAGAAGCCAAAGAAGGAGTTTTGCTAAGGTACATTCTGTTTACATTTTGAGTAGCAATAACTGTTATGAACTGTATGATCCTGAACAATGTTCATGAAATATCTGTTATTTGGTATTGATTGTCTTCCGCTGCATGTGTTATGTGTTAAAATGATCGCATCCCAACAATCCTATTAAGGGGTATGTAAATGTGACAATCGAAAATTTTATACTCTGTTAAAACAATGTGTTAGGAATTATTTCTGTGGTTTAATCTTTGCATTTAAAATGGGCTAAAATGGAATTTAATGAGCTGTTTCGACTGGATTCCGCACAATCGAGTGATTGATTGATACCGTGTTAGATTTTGATAGTTTGGGACTTACAAGTGGTATCAGAGCCTAAAAAACTTGTGTTTTTGGGTGTTTTGGTATCAATTTTTCGAAACCTTTGCTTGGATTTTGAAGTTTTTGGACCATTTTTTAAGATTTGGGTGTTTGGTGTTCTTCGTGTTCATCGATTTTCTGGGAAAAATCGGTGTTTTCAGATCTGATTTTGGAGATTTCGGTGGTGGCGACAGATTTCGGGCTAGGGTTCCTGCTGCTTTCGGTGGCGGAATTGGTTTTCGGTTAGGGTTTACGAGTTTTCGGTCAGCCCATTTGAGATTTCGGCAGTAGGTTCTAGGGTTTGTGTGATTTCGGCGGCTACTTGAGATTTCGGCTAGGGTTTTATTGGTTTTCGGTGCAACTTGGAGTTTTCGGTCAGACTAGGTAAAAAATTTCGAAGGTTCTCAGTTATATTTGTGGATTTCGGCCATCAGGTTTTCGGTCTGGCGAGATTTCGGTGAGGCTGATTACGGTCAACTTATTTTGACCTGATTTTTCGCTTTTGGTCAAAATTTTCGGACAAAGCTTTTAGTTCAAGTGCTTCGATCAATGGTTGATTAGTGTGATTTTGGTCAAACAGAGCGTCAAAGGTTCTTGGTCAACTTTAACCTCAAATCAGATCTTTATCGTTTGATCAAAAATGACCTCCACCATTTCTAGTCCCAAGGAGGAATGTAAAACATCTTGCACTCAAATTTGTGAAGATAATATAAACAAATATCGTGAACACAATGACCGTCTGGTTAGAGAAGTATTTGACCTTAAAAATTATGTTTACAACATTAAAGAGAAACTGAAACCCTTCAAGAAAAGTTGGAAGCAAAAACATCAGACTTTAAGAAATTACAAGAAGAATATAGTATCAAGTCTTGTCACCAT
Source organism: Cichorium intybus (assembly GCA_023525715.1). Lineage (NCBI taxonomy): Eukaryota > Viridiplantae > Streptophyta > Magnoliopsida > Asterales > Asteraceae > Cichorium > Cichorium intybus. The sequence goes on from CM042011.1 coordinate 82,632,504, forward strand.
ATATTTGCCAAAGAAAAGATTGCCGACCTGACTGCCGAACTTGACGCATTGAAAGCAAAATTTAAAGATGCTGAATTTAATTTTTAAAAATTTGATGTGTCAAGTGCGACAGTTGAATCCATAATTGAACACCAGATGAAGTGGCAGATTAAAGACGGTGAGGGTCTTGGGTATCATAGTGTTGCACCTCCATTTAATGATAACTATACCCCACTCGTTGAGACCGTAGAGACAGAGCAGTCCACTGAAACTGTCTCTGTTCAGGCTGACCAATCTAGTTCCACTGATAGTGCCAAGGTGAATGCTACTGATGCTTTTAATTCTTGTGCAGATACAGTAATAGTGGAAGATAAAGACGAGGAGGATAAAAAGGATTCTAGTTCTATTCAAAACTCGTCAAAATCTAATATTTCATTTTCTACTGTTTCTGATAATAGTGATGATAAAACTGTTAAGACGTTTGTTCCTTCTAAACTTCATGGTAATGCTGCCTCTAGAAAATTTAAGCCACAAAAGTTTGTGAAAGAAGATGAAATTCTTTTTAGACCAAGACCAGGTCCCAATAAATGTGCTTGTGCTTGTACTTGTGGTAACTCTTTGAAAAATTCATTTGGGCAAGGACCAAGTCACAATCTCATTTATCTGAAGAAACAAACGTGCTTTAACTGTGGTATTGCAGGTCACATAGCTTGGAATTGCCCACACCATGCATACATTCCCTACTATGCACAAAGTTGGAAGAATGTGCCAAGAGGAAAATCTTGCAAAAGAAAGCCCTCGAGGTCATGTTCAAAGGATGGTGATTGGAATGCTGCAAAGGCAAAGAATCAAGCCCCCAAGGATATAAGGACAGATTCGAGAGATGACTCTACCAAATCAAATTCGGTAAGGTCGAATTCATCTCAAGGATCGTCCTCGAGTTCTCACTGGCAACATAAGCACAAATCAAGGGGGAGTCTTGTTTCAAAATCAAGTGTTGAAGCACCCATCTGGTCGAACAACAAGAGACTTAAACGAAATTACAGATGGGTATCCAAAGGCCAAAATTCAAATTCATCAAATTGTCCTGCTAATTCTTCATGTTCTTTATTTGACAAATAGGATATGGTATGGGAAAGAGTAAAGTGTGTGGATGGAAATGGTTAACCCAGTTTCAAAATGGACTGGCTTCCCAAAACGAATTAATCTCGCATCTTGTGCAGGAGCAGCTATGGAGGAATATCATCAGACCTTGGTTCGTTGATAATGGCTGTTCCAGGCACATGACAGGAGACATCTCTCAATTACACGACATTCAAATCATTAATGGAGAGTATGTGTCCTTTGCAGGAAGGGAGAAAGGAAAGATCACGTGGGGATCGTATCTAACTGTGTGTTGAAGATTGAAAAGGTAACTTCGTTCCATACTGGATTTGATTCGTTTTGATGACTGACAAATCAATTCTTGTGAATTTTGTAAATTTTTTTCTAGTTAAATTTTTTCATGTTTTTATTTTTACTAATTTTCTTCCATGCACAAATTTAGGGAGAGAATTAAAAACAACAAAAAAATTACAAAATTCAAAAAATCCAAAAAAATATGTTTTTCCTTTATGTCTTTCCTTTTTCAAAATTAAAGAAATCCAAAAATATTTTCTTAATTACACAATTTGCACGATCGTCAATGTTCCTGATCTATACTAATCAAGAATACAAATCCAAATCTCATTTCAAAGATGTGTTTCACTTTCACCGTGATTCACTAAGACATTCTTTTACCCTAATCAGTTGATGACGTACTGAGCAATACCACTCACTCCTGAGACAAAATATCATGTGCTGATGATTCTCATTTGTACACCACAATGAGTTTGAGGCACTAATAACCTTTCTTAACCTAACCTCAAGTATTCTGAAATTCAACTTCTAGACACTTTGATGTTAAGCCACTCAGAGTCGAGAGTTACAAAGTCTGAACCGATGGTTAGATTGCGTACCGTAATCTATCACACACACTAATCCTTTCTCAACCACCTTATCTTTTTGTTGCAAGAAAGAGACGATTCATCATTTAAAACCAAATGGTGATAATATTTCGAAACTCTATGCCAGTGATCTTTGCTACAACACCAGTAGTAAATGTGAGGCATCAACAACCATTCATACCTACAAGGCTTCTAATTCAAGAGTTGGATGACTCAATATAATAAACCATACATTGATGACAATTCGCAAGTCTAGCCGATGGGTATATCTAGCACCAAGATATATTACATGCTCATACCACTCTTGACCCTAATCTTCTTCTAATAAAGATGTTCGTGATTCAATGTGGTCTTTACCTCGCATTGATGAAACATCGCAACTTTGGGTCATTGATCGCTGTTGACCACCACAATAGCTGTGAGACCCCAACACTTCACCAGAACCCTAATTGGCACCAGGATGGTACACTCCGCAGAGTTTGGATACCATTGAACGTCTCGGAAAGAGCCAAGTTGACTTGTTAACTTGTTAACTGCATTGAGATCTTTGATCAAGGATATGCAGGGACCAAAATCAAAATGTCCACGAGTAGTTCTTTGATACACAAACAATCGCAGTGCGTTCCTCCGGGTTAACACAAATACTGCGTGTAGTCTCCTTCTGAGCCAAGGTTGGGTCCTTGAACAACTGTAGCGAGAAGGGTCGTTATGACTCTGTGACCCACAGGGATTTTTGGTCATCATTCGTTTCATGAAGCGCCAGTAAAAGACAATCCAATGAAGATTTTCTAGTGATAGAACGTGAAGTGAAGTTAGAAGTTTTCAACACAACATGTTATCCCCAGAAGAAAGGTGGAGCGTAACTCTATGCGACAAGCTGCGAAACAGTTTATGTTGCTACATTCCTACCATATGTGATCAAGAAGTGAAGTGAAGAATCAAACTCCAAGTCCTCATCAAAGTCAAATCAAAGCTGGATGTGCTGATTCAATACCTATGCAAGAAGCCTGTACACCCAATGAGCGTTCAAAGTAAATCTGAAGAAAGTCCGATTACATCTCGCAAGCCATATCATGATCGAGAAATGAGCTGAAAGTCTATATCTAAAGAGAGCCTGAAGATCAATGAAAGCATTAAACCAAGGGGGAGATTATTAGGACTTATTTTAGTTGGTTTAATCTTTGCATTTAGTATGTAAATTTCGGGTTTAATTGGGCAGATTGGAGTTTTCGGTCAGGGACCGAAAACCCCTAGTTATCGGCAGCATTATGACCGAAAACCTTGGGTTTTCGATGGGCTGGGCTTGTGTTTTCGATGGGCTTAATTGTGTTTGGGCTTAGGGTTTGTGATAAGTATAAATAGTGTTAACCATGTCATTTGTTAGGTTAGACACGTAGATGGATTATAGTGTGTGCGTAATATTCTTTGCAGTCGATCATCATAGGAACCTTATGTACCAGTCGTTTAATCAATACAACGAGTGTATTTGAAGGTTTGTCGCGTGTTTGTTAATTGTTTTGTTGTTGTTACTCGATCAAGATTCCTCATTCATCGAGTATTTGATTGATACCGTCTAGATCTTGATAGATTGGGACTTACACAATGTGATGATGATGTAATGAAAAGTTGTTATTAAGATTCTTATTAAGTGCTTAATGAAAGGAGTGAAAGATTTATAATTAAGTGTCTATATGAATTATATATTTATATGTATTGAGTACCTCATTTAAGTGCTTAATGAAAGGAGTGAAAATTTTAGTTGTGAATTATTGTTGGTGAAATTATGATCGTGCATAGCTTTATGAATGAATAACTCAATTTGGAATAAGAATTGGAAAAATGAGCACAATATGAAAAATAAATGACGTTCTTGAATAAACAGGAATATAGAAAAATGAATAGAGACTTTTAGATATGGGGTGAAGAAATTATGAGAGGTTGAAGTTGGGCAAAATCAGCCAAAATTCAATGTATGGTAAAGTTTGACCTGAATATCGGAAAATATATCAATAACAGAAAGAACTTCAGTAAGAGTAAGGTGTAGTTCACATTACTATCTTTCTATACGTATATGATTTGTAGAAAATGGATAGAATATGAGGAAGTTATAACCTTGGGAAGTTGGGAGTAAACTACAGCTGAATGAATGAGAAAAAATTGGCTAAGTGCTGAAGTTGAGTCGTGCGGGCCCCACAGAATTAGAAGGGTAGCTCATACGGGCCGCGTGAGCTGATCAAGCTGACCATTTTTTGGCACGTGAGAGTGTGTGTGAGTGCCATCTGGGCTGGATTTTTGCCACCAGATAAGGATTAGTTAACAAAAGTTAGATAATACTTAGATAAGGATTAGTTAACAAAAGTTTTGTTTTAAACACCATATGGATGAGAATTATGCCTTTTTCAGCCATTTATCCTCCCTTTTCTCTAGAAAAATCCTCCCAAAAACACTATGTGTGGTCTTGTTTGTTGGATTAGATGTCTAAGCCATGACTGTAATTTAGGAATATACTTGATTGATGACAGCACGGTCCTTTTGGGTTGCCCTCAAAACCTAGCAAAGGAAAAGATGACTTGTAGAGAGAAAGAGATTAATATATTTTGAGGATAATATTTTAATCAGAAACAGGAATATTGGCTTTGTTAATATATTATGAGAATAATATATTAATTAGAAATCATAATATTTAATTAATAATTAATCAAAAATTAATTAAAATTAATTTTGGGATTAATTGGATTAATTAAAATAGTAAGGGGCTGAATTATAATTGTTCAATAGTATATATATATATATATATATATATATATATATATATATATATATATATATATATATATATATATATATATATATATATATATATATATATATATATATATATATATATATATATATGGAAGTTTAGACTATTTATGGTAATGATAAGTGTATTGACTTGTATGATAAAAGAGTTATCATATCAAGAGTTTAATTATGTCAGTTATATGTCATATGACTTATCAGTTTTGGGATATAAAAAGAGGCCTCCTACACTCCATTATTCATGCCAACCTCAAGGGTTATCCCTTCTTCTCTCTTTGTTTCTTGCTTGCTTGGTTCTGGGTGTGAGCCATTAGAGTCACGACACTTGTAGTGCTTGCTTTCAAAGGTTTGAAGGTATTAAAATCTAAACTGTTTTGGAATATAATTTTAATTATATACCTTATGTTCTTAGTTATAGATTCAATTGAGAAAAACATAGATCCTTATTAGGGTGGATGTGAACTTAAGATTTAAGCTCATTGTTTGCATAAAACCCATCATTGTTGTGTAGTGTGTGTTTTAATCATCCAAGGATAATGCTATTAGTAAAAAGTACTAGAACCCCAACAAAATACCAATCTAGTTACTTTCGGAAAATTTGAAAAGTATGCTAACCCATGAAATTGCACATTACACTTTATGAGAAATTAGTGGAGCGTGTATGGTTTACCGGCACACTAATAGGGGCTCATAAAGAGTTGTAATAGGTGTCTCATAAATTATCACTGTTGATGGATCGTGTGTGGTTAACCGGCACATCAATTTGAGATGATAAACGACATTGAGGTTACCAAGCAATTTGCATGGTTATTCACATATTGTTTGTGATCCTCGGCATCCCAGTCACAAATAGAAGAGCATAATCCAAGATTAAACATGCCATTGACCTCGGTCAACGAATCTCACAGATTAGGAGTTTCATGGAGACTGAAATTAATAAAAGTATATCTACCTTAATGACAATTATGTTGTCATTACGGCATCCCTCTTCACACCATAATTGGGAGATTTTGGGTCCTAGCCTTATTAAATAATAAGTTGGGTAATTATTTAAAAGGATTAATTAAACATATAAATTATGATTTTATAGATGTCTGAAACCAGTGTCAACTCTCCTACTCCTCCTCCAACACCTATTTCTGAGAGTTTTAGAAAGTATCTACTAAATATGGAAAGGCTGACTGGCCTGAACTATGTAGAATGGCTTCGCAAATGGAGAATGGGTCTCAGTTTTGCTGGCAAGCCATATCTGATTGAGTATGCGCTCCCCTTTCCAACGAAGCATGGCATCACACAGCAGTTTTGTGATGAGCATGACTTCTTGATTGATGAATCCCAAGAAGTTTGTAGCCTCATGCTATTGACCATTGACCCCGACATCCGCAGGGATTCCGAATTCCTGGGGCCATATGAGTTAGTTAAGGAAATGTTCCGAGAGCCGGTTGAAAAAGGAACAAACTGGGATCTTTAAAGAGCTTGAAGTGTGCAAGCTGGAAGAAGTAGTGTCGGTCCGCATGATTGAGAGATACATAGGCGAACTGTATAAACGTGGTCACCCTTTTAATCGGGAGTTGAGCTTTAACTCGACTCGCTGACTAGCCAGTACGATCTGTTCATCTAGATGTATAAGAAAGGGAACCAGGACAAAACTATCATGGAAATGCATTCGATGTTGACTCTGTACGAGTCGTTCATAGAGATGCATAGTTCCACTGAACCAGCTACTTCGGGATTGAGTCCGGAGATGAGACACATCAAGAAACGATCTAGATTGTCTGGACCATTCTGAGATGTCTCAAACTGAGAATCCACAGGGTAGGGTACAGTCACAAAAATACTGGAAGATGCTCTAAAGCCAAATCGTTTGGCAACTCAGATATATATCAAACTGAAAACACCTGATCCTTAATTCCCTGATACATGATGTGATTGTCACATTTGCTTTGTATGAAAGGACTCAGTAGGATGAAGGACATTGACACATATGAGCACATTCAGATTGGATCACGAGCTTGTGCAGTTTTAAAGTTTAGTTAGATATTGGATTTTTCTATTAGATGTGTATGACACTGTTATCATATAGTACATTGTTTGAGGATAATTTTGATTTAATAAAATGTTGATTTTCCTTTTTAAAACATAGTTGTTTAAATTATCCTTGAAATGTTGTATGAATGTGTTGAAAGCATAAATGGTAATAACTTATATCCAAGGTGTATTGGATTTATAAATTATGTTTTCTATGATTGTTAAAGTAAACTATTATAAGAATCACTTCAACCAAATGTCCAGATGGACAGGACTTTAGAATCATTTGACTTGGAGTCACATGATGAAGTGAGTCCTTAATAAAGTTATTGTTGCAAGAAATGTATCACCCAAAGATCCAATGGATAGGATGGAAATAGGTTGACTTAGAGTCAAAAGAAGAATGCATAACTTGAACAAATTAACAAAGTCATAGATTTACATGGAGATGTAAAAGAGATTAAGATTATGAGCAACGGACACATTAGTGAATTGCTTGAATCTACCACAATTAATTATAGTTCATAATATTTGCCAATCAGTATGAAAAATATGACTTCAATTATCAGAATAAGTGATTGATTGAAACCTTGAACTATTCAAGGACTTCAAAGGAAGTATAAAGATCAACATAGTCTGAGTGAAAAACATAAAATGAGAAAATGTTTCACAGTTCATCCTCTTTCAGAACATTAATGGTTATAATGTATCATAGGGAAGAAGATTGAGCATTGGTCGAAATAGTTTGATCCTCGATGTATTAGATACACTTCCAATAAGTTTCAACAAATTAGATATTCAACCAGTCAGACCATAAAACCATAATCCGACCACATCTTAGACTAAGTAGGTTGCACAGACACCCGTCTGAATTGTAAAGCAGGGTTTGCCCTACTTGTATATGGAGGGTCCAGGGTCATGCAGCGTTTTTCCGAACCTCATGACTGGCCTGAACCTGATCAGCAGCGTCATTTCATTGGTCTTCCCGCAAGTACTTATGAAATAAGAGTCCTTTTAGAAAAGACACACATTCTAAGGAAACAGTAGGAGCAAGAGTGATCCAGAAGGAGTTCAAGGATTAGCTAAATGAAAGAACCTCTAGTCACCACTAAGACTTAACCAGGGATGGGTTTCCTGTTAAACTTGACATACTCTTCTCTTTGCAGACCAGTAGTATTAGTCACCGCCATAAGGCGTTATGATCTGGGTGACGTACCAATTAATGGTAAAACACTAAGTTGGTATGGATAAGCAATCCTACTACTTGGAAGCATTGGTGAGCCCGGTTGCTACCAAATAAGAGAACCTAAGGGCGAGACTCAATCTATGTGACAATTTGATTGATGTTACACCTGGCCTAAGAACCAGTGGGAGTAATTGAATCGTAAAAATAAGGCAACATAGATTGATTTGTACCTAGATTCTGAGCAAGAATGAGTTGAGTGAAGCGAAACTCAGAGTCATATGATTGGTTTTGAGAGAAATGCTCTCAACAAAACTAAAATAAAAGGGATATTGTCTTCTATAACTATGCTTCGCGAGTCATAGGAAGATCGGATGATCTGAACCGCTTTCCTTAAATGGAAAACACAAGGGTTGCATGTGAGACACAACCAAAGGGGTTTAGAACATGCCGATATATCCAAACAGAAAAGAACAAAGCCTCGAGATTTATCTCACAGGCACCTCGCAAGAAAGGATATTTGGATTCTCAAAATTTGCCAAATGTTTGGATTTTGTGAATAGCCTAAAAGAGTCCTCTAAACATGTCAGAAATGTTTGGATTTTATGATAGTCTAAAAAGGTCCTATAACCATGTCAAAGCTAGTGGGAGTGTCATTGTGATCTGTCTATCAATGTATGTCAGTTAAATACCATTTCTAGGAAACGTCTCTTATAATTACAAAGTGTAATGACTTGGCATTAAGAGATGATAAGCTATGGAAATTCTAGAACAGATACAACATACTCAAGTGATCACAAGCATCCATCAGATAGATGACATCATCAGTTTAGACCCTGCCGACGTAAGTGTGATCTTGATAAGATTCAAGATGCATGAATTTAGGAAAGGGGTTTCTTGTCATTACAAAGTATAATGAATTGGCATAATCTAAAAGAGATACAAGATATTCATGTAGTTACAAACATCTATCATAGTATAGACCTAGCCATTATAAGTATGATCTTGATAAGATTCAAGATGCATGAGAAACAGTCTCTGAAAGTCATGACACACAGATTATAAATAATCCTCAGATTCTGAAAAGGTTTGGAATAGGATAGGTTTGATCCCACGAGCTTCTTGGATCGATCACAAGTGTCATGATCTTATCCTGATGACTTGATGGTTAGAGCATTATAAGTATGATTCAGGATACAACCTGGCTGAGAATACTAGATGGATTATTTGAACACACGTGAGAAATCATTGAGAAATGATTGGGGTGAATGTAATAATAATTTGAAAGGAGTTTCAAATCTGTAATTATTTATTTCAGTATGTGGTGCTGAAGGACTTCATGGTTAAAGAGTTTCATTGGTATATTGATGGAGCGCGTGTGGTTCACCGGCACATCATAACACCTTGAAATTGTCTTAGGGTGCAGTCATCTGGACTAAAGATCCCGAGAACCATGAGAAGCCACAGTACACACCACCATTTCCGGAATGGAATTAGGAAAGAGAAAGATAAGATGACATATTGAGATATCATCAGAAAAGTGTCCGATTGGATTATCTGCAATGATGTGTATTGATGTAGGACATTTTGGATACATAGAAAGAGTGAAAGGTTGTTTTGGGTATATAGACATAGAAAGAAAATCTTAATTGAAAGTTTAAAAGAAACCAAGAAACACATAACAATTTTATGACAGATCCGACTTGGTGATTACCTCGTGGAGACTTGGTAATATGCAAGAGTAGCTACCAGTCAGATCTTTATGTTTCGCTTTAGCATGTTTTACTTCCTGAATAATTTCATTATTCGAAGTTCCACAGTCGTTCATACTTTCGGAAGTAAGTAATGAATTAAGACTGTCGTGAATTGAATTGTAGACTTTCTAAGGAGTTAGATATAGCAATAGTTTTGCTGCAATGTTCATGAGTACTTAGAAATGGAGATTTGAGTATTGGAGAAACCCACGCTCAGAGAATTACTTCATAGATTATATCACGAGTAATTTTGAGACGATAATATCTTATGATCTTGAAACGGAGACATATGAGTTGAAATTTGCAAGTCGGTTGTGCATTGATAATGCGTAAACGCATCGGTAACTTGATGGTATAAAACGTATTGTTGTGCGTGATTTGATGAGTAAAAGACACAAGCATATGAGTCAAAGTTTATTCGTTCCTTTTGTCTTAACGGAAAAAGTGATATCTGTGGGCCACTCGGTGATTTGGTGATTGACTTATAATGCTAGGCCTAGCCAGGACTGAATTAATATGTTCAATTAGAAGTCCTATATCATCAAAAATCAGAAACCGGGAAACATAGTATTGGAAATTGAGATTGATTATAATCCATGTCTCATGTCCGAAAGATATATTGTAGAACGGAGGATCATATGATCACATATCTTAGGACACATAACTGACTGGATCAGAGTTCGACAGCGGCTGTTTGAAGCTACAATTTGCTGGTCAATTTAGAAGCTATATTGAATTATAGTCATAGACTTATCCAAGTGGGAGACTGTGGGATTAGGTGACTAAGCCATGACTGTAATTTTGGAATATACTTGATTGATGGCAGCACAGTCCTTTTGGGTTGCCCTCAAAACCTAGCAGTGGACAAGGTAACTTGTAGAGAGAAAGAGATTAATATATTTTGAGGATAATATATTAATCAGAAACATGAATATTTGATTTGTTAATATATTATGAGAACAATATATTAATTAGAAATCATAATATTTAATTAATAATTAATCATATATTAATTTAGAATTAAATTTGGGATTAATTGGATTAATTAAAAGAGTAAGGGGCTGAATTATAATTGTTCAATAGTTGAGCAATAGATAAATATATATTATATATATTTGGACGAAGATATATATATATATATATATATATATATATATATATATATATATATATATATATATATATATATATATATATATATATATATATATATATATATATATATATATATATATATATATATATATATATATATATATATATATATATATATATATATATATATATATATGTATATATATATATATATGGAGGTTTAGACTATTTATGGTAATGATAAGTGTGTTGACTTGTATGAAAGAAGAGTTATCATATCAAGAGTTCAATTATGACAGTTATATGTCATATGACTTATCAGTTTTGGGCTATAAATAAAGGCCTCCTCCACCCTATTATTCACGCCAACCTCAAGGGTTCTCCCTTCTTCTTTCTTTTGTTTCTTGCTTGCTTGGTTCTGGGTGTGAGCCATTAGAGGCACGTCACTTGTAGTACTTGCTTTCAAAGCTTTGAAGGTATGAAAATCTAAACTGTTTTGGAATATAATTTTAATTATATACCTTATGTTCTTAGTTATAGATTCAATTGAGAAAAACATAGATCCTTATTAGGGTGGATGTGAACTTAAGATTTAAGCTCATTGTTTGCATAAAACACATCATTGTTGTGTAGTGTGTGTTTTAATCATCCAAGATTCAATCTTTAATATTTGAAGGGGGTATTTGGTGCATTGGAATCCTTGAAAGATAAGAATCACTTCTATGAAATTTATTTAAGCTAAAGTTATGAGAATTTGATTCTTGGATGAACCCTAATTTTTGGGGATTTAGAGAATTTATGAAATTGATGCTCATATGACGTTTCTAATACTTGGATAAGGATTAGTTAACAAAAGTTTTGTTTTAAATACCATTAAATCATCAAGTTAAGTTGACTCTCGTGGAGGAAGATCGAGTGTTAGTAATATTGATTAAAGTTATGGATGCATGGTGATTTAATGATGATAAATTGTTTATAAATAAGCAAGAGTTGACATTATAATGATAGTTTTATAAAAGGAATGTTATAATGAAGTTTTGGTTATGGGTTTTGAGACACCCCATTTTCACTGTTTGCAAATACCATGGTTTTTCGTATAAATACATGAATACAAAAATACGGTTTATCAAAAACCGATAATTTAAATGCTTAAAACAGTGGGTGTACAAATTCATATCAAGCTAACCATAGTAAGCAAGAAAGGATTTAACCTTGAGTCCAATATAGGAGCTAACTTAAGCTCCACTCCAGCTAAACTTCATCCCATTGATAGCAACTTATATTGACCTGGAATACATGGCAAAACATAGAATACGTAAGACAAAAATTGTCTCGTGAGTTACATGAGTTTTAGACTCAAACCTTTAACTTCTTTTTCAATCTTTATATAAAACTTATGACATAAACATCTTTCAAAGTTTTAAAATACTAACATACCATGGTTCTTTATTCTCTTCAAAATCATTACGTATTATACCTTGCATAATTATTTTTTTTCAAAACTTTATAATAGCAACATAACATAGCTCTTTAATTCTCAAAAATCATTCTATGACATATTTTATGAAAATAACATCGTTCTTATTTTCTTTGACTGGTTTTATAAGCTTGCTGGATTTTTATACTTAGGGCTTTAATCACTATAAGTGATACCCCAAGTCTCTATGGCTAGAAAGAACGGATCAATCTTCACCATAGAAGTGCTGAGGCGATCTACTTCGCGATGGGGCTTGTCCCCAATAGACCCCTTACCTAACCCGGGAAGGTTGGAACATACTTCCCTTACTAACGCTGCTTGCTACAATTACCAGTCATACAAAAACTTGCTGCTAGCTTGAAAATTTCTCATAAACATATAACTTGTGGCTAAATGCCAAACTACATCATTCTATGTCATTATGGCTAGATGCCAAATACATAACTTTCCAAACATATTGTGGCTATATGCCCTTTCATACTTGAAAACATATAAAGTTTGTAACCAAAACATACTTCTTAAACATTTTATGGCTATATGCCTATCCATATTTTCAAATATGTATAACTTGTATTAAACATATACTTTCACATATTTGGTTCATAGACCAAAACATACTTTCACATAATTGGCTCACAGACCAAAACATAACTTCAAATATAACATTATACTTTCACAAACGAGTTAGAGATAATACTCTTGCATATAATTTCACATATAGAAATTTTATAAGAAATCTTAAAAATACTTACTTGCCATGTACCCCAGAATGGGTAAAAATACTGTATGTACTCACCTCATGTATTGCTAGAAGATTGACTACACGTTCCTTGTATTCATACTCTTTTGTGATTAAATAATCACTTGGCATGAACCTATAATTAACATGTTATACGTTAACATTCATGCTAACTGATTCTATAACTCATTAGAGTCCTTATAATACTATCTTGGGTCATAACAAGTCTATAACTTTTAAATGACCAACTTTAGTTAAGTTGTATTTTATACGTATTTTGCTACAGTACCCTCGGGGGGTCGTATTTCGATTCCGACAATTTTTCATGAAGTTTCATAACATATTAGACCTATGTTTAAAATTTGAGGTCAAACGGACAAGTATTGAAGAAAATCTCAAAAACTAAAATCACTTGGCAGGAGACTTGAAGAAAAACTGCATTTTCACTCTGCCGCAGGGGCGCACCGCGCCTGCTGAGCAGCAGTCCAGAATCTCCCGATTTTTATGCTACAAATTTCCATTTTCCCTTATTAAGCCCTTAATTCACGTCTTAATCCCTAGGGTTTGTTCCAAGACCAAAACCATTCATTTACTTCATGTTTTTAACCATAAAAATCATAGATTTTGATTATTTTTCCAAACATTCCCGTTTTTGCATTTTTGATCCAAAAACCGAATTTGTTCAAAATTACTCACTTCTACTGCTTTATTTTAACAACTACCACATATGGAACTCATTAAAACCTCTTAGAATTAATTTGATCAAGTAAAATTGATTTCTAAAGCTTTTGAACAAAATTCCAATTTTTCAACAATAGCAACATACTTTGATGATTTTAAGATATGTTCTTAATACTTGACTTAATTGGTTTAGGGTCATTTCCATGCCCTAAATACCAACTTGTACTAAATTTTAAGCTTCAAAATCATCAAATCATCTTTATAAATTTGGAAATTCTTCCAAAATCACCATTTTTCACCAAAAACCATTATATTGAATTTTCAATCTTAAGAACTGATTTCTTACTTCTTTTATGTCATATTTGACTTAACAAAACTATTAGAACTATATGAAATCAGTTTCAACTCATTAACCCATTTCTAGGGTTCTTGAGCTAAAAACCCATTTCATCATTTTTTTGGGATTAAATCTTCAATTTCATTGAATTACTTGTTAATACAAGTTTCTTTCATCATTTCTAACATATTAGATTAATTAAAACCATCTAAACTTTCAAACCCGTGACTTAGGGTTCTTGAGCAAAAATCATCTTTTCTTGATTTTCAACATGTTCAAGGATTAGAACATGTTTACTTGATGATTTTGAGCAAGATGGTTTAGATGATTTCACTAGAACCATGACTTCAAAAAAATCAGAAGTCAAGTGCACGATTCCCGTTCAAGTCTTGGATGAAATAAGCTTAGAACATGAAGTTCTTACCTTGTTTACTTGGAAACCCTCAATTCTAACTTCAATTTCTTGCAAGAATTTCCAGAAATCCTTCTCTTTTCCAATGCTCTCTCGCTCTCTCCCGTAATCTCTAAAACTCTCTTCAGAAATTATGATCATTAATGAGATATTTTCTCATTTTTATATTTTCCATATTTACAGTTTTAGTCCCTAAACTTTCATTCCTTGGAATTTTGACACCAACATTAAGTTTGGCCACATAAAGCTATAATTTTCTTACATTTTTAGTCCAAACTAGAATTATACTTTTATAATAATTCTTGTATATGGTCAAATGACCAAATTACCCTTTTCATGGTAAAATGACTAATTTACCCTTAAAAACATATTTTCTCATAAAATATGCATAAAACTTTAAATTATACACACCTTGTTTCACATATTTATATTATTAAATTTGGGTCGTTACAGGTTATTAGTGAAATTTTGGGCATATTTATGGACCATGGCATGCAATTGTTTATGATGATGGCAATGGTTGTAGTTAAATTGTTGAAAGTAAATAGTCGAGTTAGGATTATGTTATGGTATATTCTATAGCATAGTCATTAGCAAATAACTAATGAATTAAGTCAATTAAAGAAATCTTGATAGAAGCATGTAATTATGATAGATATTGATGAATATATGTTATAAATGATCTCATTAGGTGGAGATCAGGTGATTGGTGACCAAGGAAAGGGCAAAGGGACGTTGGAAATCTAGTCAAACCCTTTATGACCTCGAGGTGAGTACATGACCGTGTTCTCGAGTACATAGCAATTATGAGTCTTAGATTATAAATTTTGAATCATATTTTGATATTCGTTACTTGGAAACTATGATTGTTTCCAAATGAAGAAGAAAAGATTATTTTGACAAAAGATGAAATATTTGTTTTGCTATGGTTTTGAAATCCTTTAGAAGCATGGATCAAGTTTTGAGTTAAGTGAACACATCGGGTCTTTTGCATAATCATATTGTGATTTAAAATCAAGTGTCTTTATGGTTTTGGGATTTTTCGAATTTGGATATTGTTGAATAGTTTGTGGAGAATTCATTCATATGGAAGTCCAGACATGATGACTAGACGATACTGGGGTGGTACCCCCTTCGGAAAGTAACAGTCTACTAAGTTGACCATGCATTGGAATGTATTTGTTTCATCCAGGATTGGATTGACTTTTTCCTTAGTAGTTCGGAGGCTTTCTAATACATAGGACCTAACCCTAGTAGTTCGGAGGCTTTATGATACTATGGGTTTTATCCTCGGTAGTTCGGAGGCTTTCTGATACCTTGGACCGTTACGCTAGCATGGCTTTGTAAGGTAAGTGTGTCTTGCCTTATAGAGAAGTGTATATCACAGGGGCGCACGTAAATGTTGATTTTTATAGTGACTTGTTTTCTATTTTCTTGTGTCAAATATTGATCCTAGATTTCTAATTACATTGATGACCAAATGATTAAATTGTTATTTCTAGATACATTGATGACTAAATGATGAAATTGTTCTTTCTAAATACATTGATAGCCAAATGATGAATTTTTCTTTCTAAATAGATTGATGACCAAATGATGAAATTGTTCTTCTAAATATATTGATGACTAAATGATGAAATTGTTCTTTCTAAATATATTAATGACCAAATGATGAAATTATTCTTTTATTACAAAAGGTTTACGATTTATGTTGTTGTCTAAAACCCGTGTAACTCACGAGAAGTATGTCTTATGTATTGTTTGTGTTTTTAAATGCTATGTACCCAGGATAAGAGGAGTTAGGAACATGAAGATTTGGTGAAGGATTAGAAGACCATTTGTATTGATCTAGTACTTTTGTCGCTCTAAACTATGCTCTTGATGATTTGAAGTTGCAAACCCCCCATACTTTTAAGGATATGCATATGTAAACTTGATGGTTTTTTGATAAACCACTTTTTGGGACACTTAAAACTCGTTATGAAATTGGATGTAAGTGTATGGGGTGTTACAAAATAACTCTTGAAATTTCTACCTACAACTATAAATAAATTATTTATCATTCATCACATTCATTTGAAGTTTTAATTTTTATTAATTATTAAAATCTAATATTAACATTTTAAGTTACTTGATACTTATGGTGTGATCAAGTATGAGGTATATAGTAGTTGTATAGGTTTTACGCAAAATAATATTAATCAGTTAAGTAGATAATGAAAGTTGAAACTCTCCAACTCTTCAAATTTCTATATAAAGCTATTCTTAACTAATTTTATTGTTGTCTCATAAGTTTAATAATTTTATTAAGTAAATCCTCATATGTTTATATTGTTGGTAATTTTGAAAAGTTTTTGACATAAAGCTTATTTTGGTGACCAATAAACTTAATTTTAAAGGCTATATTTTCAACTTGTTTATTCATATATGTATTAGATTATATTATATTTATCCCTAAGTTAAAATGGTATACTATATATGAGACCATTAAAACTAATGTGGTTCAAGATAAATCATTTATCGTTTAACATATTAACTTGAATTTTTTTAATTCTTTAATTATTACTATTTAATATAACACTTTCCAATTGCTTCATATTAATGGTATGATTATTGATTAATACGCAATGTGTAATTGAATAGCTTTTACAAAAAATATGTTAATCAATTAAGTAGCTAACAAAAGTTGAAACATAACTCTTGAAATTTCTACCTAATATTATAGTAGGCAAATTTTATTGTTGTTCAAAAGTGCAAAATTTTGATTAAATAAATTCTCAAATATGTTTATATTGCTGATAAATTTAAAATATCATAACAAACAAATAATATATCATGTTATCGAGATAAAACTTCTATTTGCTAACCAAAAAACTCAATTTTAAAGGTTATAATTCCAACTTATTTATTAAAAAATGTGTGAAATCATGTTTTTTTATTACAAGTAAAAATGGTGAAATGAAAATAATAATATAAAACGGATACAATTAAATGAACAAATAGATAAAAAATGAAAATGTATTCAGATAAACAACCCATACATCATTTATAATTAGATTAATACCATATTTGAAATCTCACAAATTTCTAAATATTTTTATTAGTTATTCTACGACAACTATATACAATTTGAAAAGACATTCTACACTTTAGTATGTATAACATTTTAATAATAATAAATAGTTTCTAAAAGTTTTCTATAAATTTAAATAATAACGAGTAGTTTTAACATTAATTCACATTAAAAGTAACTAATAGTAACATAAAATTATAAATTACATAATGTTACTTTAAAATAATGGTTGATATATAAAATAATTATCATGGGGGAAATTAAAAGACGATCGAATAAGTAAAATTCAAATTAATTAGGTATAACAATAGTTAAAACTAATAGTAAACAAGATTTATACATAGTTTTTCATGCATAAGTTGTGGGTAATGTCATTCGATAATATTGTTTAAAATAGATGTAATTTTATAAATCAATTTAGAATAAAAATATTATTTTATAATTAATATTAATGACATATTGATCTTTATATTTGTAAGCGTCCTTCTCTAAAATGACAACTTGTAAGTTGATGTCATACGTTAAACAGAATACCCATGCCACATTTTGTTATTCTTCATAAATTAATGTTCTCATCGTCACAGTTGCACAATATGTTGTGAGTTGATACCCCACATTAAACGCAATACGCATAGCATAACTTCCGTATGTTTTTACTTTTAAAATAGTTTTATCAACGTCGCTCCTAAACAACATTCCTTCTTTAAAATGATAGCTAGTAAGTTGATGCCCTAACTGAAACAAGTGGCCTAACTGAATCACAATTCCCATACCATATTTTGTTGTTTTTCTTTTAAATTAGCATTGACGTCGTCACTCTTCCATAATTAGCCTAACTGAATCACAATTCCCATACCATATCTTCTAAGTTGAGATCCTACGTTAGAGACAATCCCCATAACATATTTTATGTATTTTGTCATTATTACGAAATTGACCATTAGGACGGAAATAATAATTCTATACAACCAACTATTTCAAAATAATATCAAGTTTAGTCCAGAACTCTATTCATCTTTGTGTCATTTTTGTTTCGGACGTTGAGAAAACTGCGGAGACGTGATATAGAGTAGTATGAAATATGACATATCTAACTGAGGTAAATTGTAGATAGAATAATGATACATCATGGATAGTCTTTTTTTCCGGATTGATGTTTCAAAAGCAAAAATTCAACATTTTATATTGATTTATGCACGGTTAGGGTCTTACTCTTATATTGTATCACGATAAACCACTATATTATTCAAAATGAGTTCATATAATTTGCTTTTTAGAGTCCTTATTTGTAGTGAAAGGTAATGGGAAAGAATCATGATGTAATGCAATATATGGTGCTTGATTACACATGGCTTCCAAGTCAAAGTTACTAACTACTCAAATCTATTTGTCTTTACGGTTCTCCTTTTTGTGACCCTGGTGAATCAAAAAATGATTACGTAAAGTTATTGATATTGATTGATAGATCAAAGATACACCTAGAGGACAACAGGTAGAAAACTTTGAAATTATATCGAACACCAATGAAACTCAATCTTATAATGAAAATACCTATCCCTAGCAACTCGCAGGGCCGGCCCAATGAGTTGGGCAAGCTGGGCGACCGCCCCGGGCCCCCAAACGCCAAAGGGCCCCTTTTTAAATACTATTAATACTAATATATTGATAAAATGGTAGCCCAATCCAACTCCAAAGCCCAAAAGAGGAGCCCGCTGTGCTGTATAGGTATGAGATTAGGAGATTAACGGAACATACACCCTCACGCGCCTGACCAATTTCATCCACGCATCACGATTCATTATCAGTTTCATTGGTTTCTCAAACGACGTTTCAGTAATCAGTTCCAAGAAAATTGGTGATTCGTTTCTCTTTAATCGCATCACGCTTCATAATCGGTTTCACGCTTCATATTTTCGTCTTCTACAGTTCCGATTGCTATCATTCCCTCTTCAAATCCCTATTCAATATCATTAGTTTCTCGCTGGGTTACTATTAGTGCTTCATGCTTCAGAGTTCAGACCACTTCTCCGATTGCTTTTATTCAGACCTTCGGTGCTCTGTGCTCACTGCTCCGATTGCTTCAGATCAGACCATGGTCGACTGTTTTCTGAAGAAGAGGATTAGAGGAACACTCCAAAACCAAAAGCAAGTAAGCCTTCAGCCCTTCACCATAGTCTACAGTTGATTTTTCTGATTGCTTTAGTCCTCGGTCCTCCGATCATGGGCCGGCCCCTGTTTATATTGGCTTAGAAAGTGTTAAAGATAGAATTGGCCATTAAAAGTTGATTTATCTATCTGATAAAATTGTTTTTTGAAGATTTGGCCATTAAAAGTTGATTTTTTTTTTGTTTTTTCGCTGATAAAATCTGTCTTTCCGTTGTTGGTGTGTTTACTTCGGGAGCATGAAAGTGTTTAATTGTATTAAAATCCCAACTATGAGTGTTGAAGATGAGCCTAAACAAAACATATTATAAATGTAAAAGGGAAGAAAAGTTGTTTAGAACGGTCAAACATAAAGGGTAATGTAAAAGGGAAGAAAAGTTGTTTTTTTTTTCTTCTGATATTCTACTCTCATTTAGTTGCAGGTTATTTTTTTTAATGGATTGTTGCTGATTTGAGAGTTTCTATCAAAAGCAAATAAGGTTTATAATTTATTTTCTGATTTTTATCTTTATTTTTTGGCGGATTGTTGCTGATTGTTGCTGATTTTACTCTCTTTTTTCGGATTTTCTTAAGCAGAAGCAGAAAAATTAATTCGAAATCAAGCAGAATTGCAGAAATCAGAAACACAAAGTGATTAAACACTTGGGCTGTTGGGCATCGCAGGTAGTTCCCTTCACTTTTAGTAATTTATTTATTGTCTTTACTTTTTAAAATGATTCCTAGAAAATATATGTCTGGAAATGAAAAAAGGAAAAAAAAAAGTTTATCGCTAGGGGCCCTATTTTATATTTCGCCCCGGGCCCCAAATCGGCTTGAGACGGCCCTGGCAACTCGAAAATGACAATTTTGTGTTTCACGTTTCGTATTCCGGTGAAACTAAAATTCCTTATCGGGGAATGCTCATCTATTACCATTTTCCAAAACTCTAAACACACAAGCATATTTCATGACTTGACCATATGCTCTCATCACATATCAAAGAATTTCAGTTGTTCAAAAAGAAAGACGATGAGGGATTTTAGATTAGTGTTGGAGCTAGAACTGCTCTACAATGACGAGTAATACTTACGTTAAATATTCTCATTGTATTTAAGAATATTCAATTTTCTCCTATTAATAGAAAGGGAATATGCTAATTTGTATATTTGTGTACTAACGTGCAATGTAGTCTTTCGTAGTTCGGAGAGAGTGGACAGACAACTCTTTGGTGATCCAAATGATCTTCATGTATTTTTATCTTTTCTGTATCTATGACATTATCATATTACACTTATATTTGTTTATCAATTTTTATATCTTTTATCTTTGATATTCTTATTATTAAGCGGTTAGCTAGCCACAATGGACCGATACCAGGGCCACGCACGTGTTCATACGAGGAATGATCCATACCAGATTTTTATTTTGAAGATTTCCGTGTTTATACAAAAAAAATTTCAGATTCACTTCTAAAAAATTTTGTGATGAGTTATTTCTGATTTTTGTGTTGATACCACTTATCCGAATAAACTCGTTGTTGTTGCTCATGTTTTGTGCTGATTATATCAAAACCTTCCAAAATTATTTTGTCGTTGAAAGAAGAAGAAAAGGATGACGTTCTTGTCTCTATATTTGCATCTTACTAAGAATGAAAATGTGTTGTAAATTGAGAGTACAAGAAACAAATCCAGATGTATAAACTTGTTATGTTCTAGTCGACTTTCACTACTAGAGAGTGGGTGTCACATTGTTGCCTTCACAACCACAGTGTGTAGTCTACACGCCTTCGGTCCGACGCGTGAAGGATGCTAGCTAACAAACTTTGCGCTTTCATCTCTCCATAACTAATGCTCAGAGGAATATCTTCTCTCTCTTTCTATGTTTCTCTCTCTCGCAACATATTGGGTATAAAGGACTACCATCCCTCACCACCCTACCGTGTGACACCCTCACTATGGCTTAAACACTCAACTCAACACTCCAACCACCAACTCCTACCAAGTAAACCAAACCTTGACACACACAACACATTTTACACCTCACCCATAACCTTTGACTTTCCATATTTTGTTTTTTCTTCCAATGAGCTATGCAGTTATCGCGGTCAAAACCGTTATCGCGGTAACCTACCGATATTTAATTTTGCGGTTTTTGCGGTGGTATAGCGGTGGTATAGCGTGTAAAACAAAAAAAAAAAAAAACAAAAAACAAAAAACAAAAGGAACCCACACAAAGCCAAATCGAACTCACTTATGGATTCATCTCTCGACGCAACAAAATCTTTTTCTTCGCCTAAAACCGGAGCAACCTTGGATCCCACTAAACAAAAAATTTGAAGGCCTTAACCATTTTTGGATCCATATTCTCTTTGTTAAGATTTACCTTCCTCTCCTCCTCGTTTGGTTTTATCAAACACCCTTATCTTAGATCCACTTTAGCCTATGGTCCATTCGATTTCTTGCGAACCAAAGCGAATTTTTTTTCTCTTCCCCATCAACTAAACCGAACCAAAGTATTTTCTTAAAGTGTTTTTAATAAGCAATTACTGTATTGTTATAAACTATTTTAACCCATTTTAACACCAATTTTAGCGAACTTTTTTCGAACAAATTGTTTACCTAAGACCAAAGCGATCAACACTGTTCGCTTCAATCAGTCCAAACGAGATTGCTGCTAATGAACCTAAACCAAAACTTTCTCCTCTCGACGAAATTAGAAACACTTCACCTGACATTATCAGTTCCCAAAACTATCCTTACCCAAGAGAATTCAACCTTCCTCCTGATGACATCAACAGTCTCCTCTCATGACCAAAATACCTTACGTGTCATCAGTAGGCAACACATCTCCTTACAAAACTTTTTTAACAACAATTTTTTTATCTAACCAATTTATCCCTTTTATGTTTTAATCATCATTTTTGTTAACACCAATTCTTTACCAGCTTGTCTAAAGCAAATTTATGAAGAAATATTTCTTAGTATTACATTACATGTTCTTAATAAATTAGACATTTACAATTGCGTTCAAAAGAACTTCATGATGCTTCAGATCGTTTCCTTCTTACGATTGATTTGCGATGATGTGGATTTTATTCTACTCTTTGTTGATGACCACTTTATAATGGTTCGACAGACCATCATCAAGCCAATGCTTGATTTGTTTATCCAAAGTGTTGGGTCTTGTTCAAATCTGATTTCAAAATTTTGATAACGGAATCAAAAAACTTTTGAACATCGTTAAACACATTTAATACCCACCAAGGATCTATTTCAAATTCCCAAACTGGTTGATATGTTATCATCATATTTTGTTAATGTTTAATTCCATACATCATCTTGCTCTGATATGCATACTTTACAGTTCTTGATAATTCTTATAAGGTATATCAGTTGTCTTACTTGTTCATTTTGAGTGTTTCCCAACTCCATGTACATACTCATTATATTATCTCTAATATTTCCTGTCATACTTTAATATTTTCAATCATACTTGATTTTGTTATGTAGCTATTTCAATCATATGTCATTCAATCCTTCTTCATTCTCCCCACTACTCTCTACATGAATCCCGTACCAAATTCCCATGATTATTTTGTGATTCCACCGAACTAAAATACATATTCTGTGGTTATGATAGTATGAACCCATGTTATTATAACCACCTATACATATTTGTTTCTCGCATCACCACTAAGTCTCCTGGTCCACTGGTTCAGGTTAACAAATATCACCACTAAAATTTATATTGATAACAAGTATTAGGGATTCATATTGCTCATAAGCAAATACTAGGATAACTGCGAATAATTACGAAAAAAAACACACAGTTCCTTATCATTTCAGGCGTAGCTTAGGCTCAACAATCTAACCCTCCTATAGGTCTGCAACCTATCTTAGGATCTAAGATTCATCAAGCTATCTTACGGTACATCTAATCATAACTCTTACTTTCTTACTTACGGTCTTATCGTAAGTCCATATTCTCACTTAAACCACACTCAC
Organism: Cichorium intybus; assembly: GCA_023525715.1. Lineage (NCBI taxonomy): Eukaryota > Viridiplantae > Streptophyta > Magnoliopsida > Asterales > Asteraceae > Cichorium > Cichorium intybus. The sequence goes on from CM042011.1 coordinate 82,656,195, forward strand.
TTAAGCCTAGGTTTGAGTCCCGACACCAAATTCACTTAAACTATGGCTCTGATACCAAATTGAACCCAACCCTTATACACCTTAATTAGTGTAAGATTTTATAAAACATTGTGAAACAGAATTTCGTCATTTTAAAAACATTTCTAAATTCTTTAACTGACAAAATTTTCATTCTCAATTCCCAACATAAGGATTTCAAATCCTTATACAATGAAGGATGACTATCATAAACAAGTGAGCATTTAACAAAATTATCTCATGGTTTTCTACCAAGTCTCAAAGGCCTCGCCAGCTAACAAAAACTTAACTTCACATTCATTATTCTTATTACTACCTTTGGTCTAAGCATAAGCCCACTTTGAAATCTCTACTTCGCACAGCCTCTAATCGAACGCCTCCAAACTATCTAACAATATGAATCAACTTCAAGTCTATTAGACTTGCAACAAAACATTTCATATCATTACCCCTCCACTCGGTAATTAAATTATAATGTCCATCATATTCGGGTAATATACATATTCCACAACCAAGCTCCTCGACCAACCCAAACCATATGTGATGCCCAATTTAGTGTATGGAACATGAGACCCATCTTTAGGTCATTATTTGTCAATAGGTTTGAGTTATCATTTTATCTCGCCACAAAAAGACACAATTCAATTCGGATGTATAACACTACTATAAACAATTCAATCCTTCAAGCCATTAAATAGAGTTAATTATTCGACATATCAATATAATCAAACAAATGACATCTCTTTGGATATTACTCTGCACATTCACACATCCTTCCGGAATAGCACAAATGAAGTTTAACAAGTTCAACAAATAACATCTATTTTGTTCGGCACCATGTGCTGCATTGCGCCATTGAACACGTCATTTTCTATCATTATACTTGTCGCATACTTTACACATTGTGAGTCGTATTCTCACCCATTTCCATTCCAATGTTGTACTTTCAAACACATCTATATTTTCAACATTATACGTAATAGTGTGTTGCATTCCAATTAAGTAATGTGTCGCGTATTTGTGTCTTTAGCACTTAACACTTAGCCAATTTCTTGCTCTGTCCTCTTCTATTCGACAAACACTCCCTTAAAAAAGTTAGCCTCAATCCAAGTAGTTTAAAACTTATGATGTCGGATGGGGTCTAAGGGACTCACACTCACTACCACTTCAAGTATTTATAACTTTCATGATCCGGACTAGTACCCGATTCTATAGTCTCTCCAAATAAACATAGGGTGTCCCCATCTCACCATCCCCAATCATGTTTTGAAAACAATTTTCGATACATAATTTTGTTAATATTAACAATTCAAGTAAATTCTAATTACAATTACAACTTAAGGTAGAATATTCAATCCAGTTAAACCCAAAAGAAGTCAACTACACTTAACAGTTTTTTTATCATTTAACAATCAATGCCCATACAAGACAACCTTCTTCCATTTTAGCTAACATATCACATTTCCATGAAAGAAACTCATTTTCATCAACCCTCTTGTCTAATACTTCTTACATTCGTGTCATTACCATCTTACTAACAAAGAAAAACGATAAGGGTCACACCCAAAAATATATTCAATTTAATGATTCTCTTCATAGGTAAAAGTAGACCCAAAAGAATAACTACGTGATAAAGTAAGAAATTTACCAACAAACTTCACACTTGCAAGTGTTTTTATTTGATCTCAACAATAAAAACATTAATTAATATCAATTCACAACCCTAGACTAGTATATTAACAACTTTTATAACCAAAGTGGTCTCCAACTACTAGTTTGGCCTTTTACCACAAACCTTAGTAGCAGTGCTACTCGGCTTGGTTAAACCAATCAATTCATACCAATAACAGCATGCTTATAATTTTCATTAGAAGACGATATGATGAGAAAACGTTCTCGCCATTGTCATAGAATAGCAACATAGATTTCTTGACAAAATAGCTTTATCATTTAAAACATTCGAACCTAAAGGAATCATGAAGCTTTTAACATTCTCAATAGTATGAATTGCAATTTCAATCGCTTAAGGGTTTCTCAATACAAAATTAGCTTCCTACTAGACCATTACATGGGGAGCATCCTCCTCCCCGGACTGTAAGCAAAACACATTTCCTGCTACATAATTTTACACTTCGACTTTAATCGATAAGATAAATCTCTTCTTAAAATTTCACTATCTAAAACTGATAACCCAAGCCTTTCAAATATATACAAGATTTATAACTCTTTCTATAATTACCATCCAAAATTCAACCGACATTGTTATATGCTTAGATATTAACATTCGTATTTAACATATTTTCAAATTCTTAAATTTAAATCATCGGTTAAACCGACAAACCAATCTCTCATTCTTTAGAACAAGCCATCCACAAAATAGTTAGCGGAAAGTAAGAAATAAAACCGCCTTAAACCAAAAGGTTTTCCCATACCACTTCAAAAATGTTAATTCTCACCAATTTTAATCATAAAACTCATCTCTAGCCCACCAAAACAAGTAGACGACAACATAACATATTTACCAAATTATAATCCAGCATCACAACGTTAGTATTACATAAGAGTCATCTACAACTTAATGACTCTTCACCTAAACCCCCCCCCCCCCAAAACTAATTACTCTCCCACCATATCTAAATCTCCATAAACACTCAACATGGTTTGAGACTAACCACTAAATCAAGTGTTCAATTCACTGAAACCCACACTATGATGCTAATATGTAATACCCCACAATTTAATACAAAGTACACCCGTTTTTTTAAAACAATTTGTCTACATTCATATTGATTCAACAATATACAAAAAGTTATGAAAAGGATCAACAACGGTACATTATTCAAGATTCCAGCCGGACGCTATCAACCTTCTAACAATGCTTCTATCTCTTGACTATTAGTAAATACCCTTTACGAATTTATTCAAATCTTGAAAATCAAAAGATCACACAAAGGGTAAGCTATAAAAAGTTAGTGAGTAATCGGGTTATCACGTACGTGTAACAGTCATACTAAATGATTAGTACTTCTTGTACATAATTTATTTAACAACATCTCGATTTATTCAATATTACTCCAGAGGTAATCACCTATTACCTTCCCTATTCCACCAAGGTATTAAACTCACGAGTACCTTCTAAATAACATCATTCTCACGTTTCGCGAGAGTTATTTAATCCTAGATAATCAACTTATGATTACTTGTCCCAATTACCAACCATAATTTGTAGCCATCAAAGATTATCACCGTCACATAATCATAACGACAATAATGTCTGACTACTAAGGTTCATCATAGCTACATACTAATTATCAACAAGATTCCCTGGCCACTAAGGCTTATTGCAATATCTAGTACTAATGACATTTAGCATCTAGTCACTAAGGCACATACATACTTAGCCATTAAGGCACACCCAACCATATAGGCACATCCCAGCCACACAAGCACGTTCTAGCCACATAGGCACACACATTCAATTATCTCTTTTCTTTCTCTCTCTTTCTCTCTCTCTCTCTCTCTCTATATATATATATATATATATATATATATATATATATATATATATATATATATATATATATATATATATATATATATATATATATATATATATATATATATATATATATATATATATATATATATATATATATATATATATATATATATATATATATATATATATATATATATATATATATATATATATATATATAAGTAACTCAAAGCCACATGTAATCTCCTCATTGAATTTGCCACATGTCATTTTATCATAATTTTAAATTTTGTTAAAAAAAACTAATTGGTTTGAAACGTTTCTAACTCCTTAATGATCGGTTTAATTACCATTTAATTTCAAAATTAATTATTTTTTAATATCATATTATTTTTCAATGTGTAGAATGATTTGGGAGACAATAGAGAGACAATTGACGTCATAATAAACGATTCCAATCATAATAGTGAATTTGATTTTAGTACTGGTGACATTCTCATAATCAATTATATTTATCAAAAAAAAAGTCGTAATAGTTAAAATCAAAATCAAGATGTCACGATACATAAAAAAATTTCTTATGTAAAATAATTAATTTTTAGATATTCTTAATTAATAATTTTTTGTAACATACCGTGTAATACTCGGGTCTCACAACTAGTGTATATATATATATCTATATATATATATATATATATATATATATATATATATATATATATATATATATATATATATATATATATATATATATATATATATATATATATATATATATATATATATATATATATATATATATATATATATATATATATATATATATATATATTCCAACACATCTCTAAGCACTTCATTATCGTCTCTATAACTCTCTTGTTTGCTCCTAGTACTTGACCCGATGTCCAAATTTCCTCATATTACTTCTCACTCATTTGAGAAATGAAGACCATCAATACGACCTATAAAGTCTTGAAGCTCATCCTCCGTTGGTATTATCCACTCATCATTCTCTCAACATCCCTCAACAAAATGGGATCAAAATACATGTGCTTTAGTAAATCGAAGCACCTTTGCAACCTTGTGTTGTATTTGAAGAATAGCTAAAAATAGTGCAAAATAACGCAAGATCGTGTATTATCGTGCAAAATCGCAAAGCTAATAACGCAAACGCTAAAACATGACGCTAACTAAATCGCGTTTCACTAGATGGGGCTAATTCTTAAAGCGCGCTATTAATTGCCCATATCATGCATATAGACCGTGTGGTTTTTCACGAAATCAATCTTTGTACCATGCTCAAGCATGTATGATATGACACAACCAACCACAGATATCAAAGGGGAGATGAAGTTACTCACCTATTTGTTGAAAGCAGCAATGTTCTAAGATATGACAATATAATATCCAAAGGAATGCCCGTTCCATGAAATCAATCTATAATAAGGTTTTTCACGCATATATATACATGTATATGTCATCTATAATTTCCTATACAACCACTACAACATCAAGGGTCTTAATAAAGACCAATGGGTCATATTTAACTTGAAAACCACTTAAGGAATGCAATCTGTCAAAACAACATGTTGCGTTTCATATATGTACATGTTACGTTCTGCATATCATGATAATACCTATTAGGACCTCAGAGGCTACATGTCATGTTTGATAGTCCCACGTTTCTTGTCCATCGTAGGGAGCAAAAAATTGTTATGTTTTGTTCCTTACCATCCCAAACCAGTATATAGGTTTCTTCGACTCATTTTCAATCCCATAAACAGGGTATTAAGGTTCTGAATTCCCAAGGTTTGATTCAAACTACAAAAAATACTATAACTATCAATTACTACACCCAATTATCATTTTTCTCCTCTTAACCTTTAAACCTCAACTAAAATCATGGGAAAAGGTTTCATACCTTCAAGTAATTTGGAGGAAAGTTGATAATTTCAATCTTGGGTTCCTGCACAAGCTTCTTCCTCACCAAAACCCTAATTTCTTTAAAACATATAGAGCAGAATATTTCAAAACTTATTCCAATTGATTAATAGGGATCAAATCCCTAAATCTCCCTTCAATTTCTCTCTCAAAGCCCTTCCTTCATCAGTCCCTCATCCCTGATACTCTAAATTGTAGAATGAAACTACAGAGACCTGGACTCTTTTATTACATTTTTTGTCGGCATCAAGGTGTTGCATCGCCCTATAGGATGGTTGCGTCCTACTCGATTTGATTTTAGCATTGTACTTTATAAACGTGTTTCATGTCAATATTTTACTTCCAAAGAAAGACAAATTGTGTAGTGTCTACAGTTTCAATCATTAGGCAAATTCCAACTCCGTCCCTTATTTAACTAGATGTATACTTCTTAACATGTTTAATCTCCGTTCAAGCGTCTGGAACAATATATAAAATCCTTGTAACACCATTAATAAAGTTTCCAACTAATAACCGTATTGCACTTCTTAATACACATTATTTACAAAACAGGTGTCACATTCTTGGTCCATCTTAGTTGATATGGTTTTTGTCTTTGAGTCGTATTTATAGTTTCCAAAGTAAGTCAAACAAAAAACGTAAAAATGTAATCCTAATCCAATTACAAACACATTTTGACAAATCATTTAATTAAAATACATGCGTTTAATGACCAAATATCACAAGAACAAACAAGGACACAAACACACACACTTCGATCTAATCTAGGCTAGAAAAGCATACCCAGTCTTATTGAGAAACGATTTATGCTAATACTTTAATAAAAGTAAAAACATTAAAACTGTATAGTCTTAGAATACTACCACAAAGTTGGAGACTTAATTCTCAAGAGAGGAACAATCTTTAAGGTTAATTTAAACAGAGCATGAACACCAGATTCAAGGCTTCCAATGTATGAACACAAAAATGGATTTTCCTTTATATTAATTAAGTTTATCACTAATGTGATAGAGAAGAGAGAGAGAGAGAGAGAGAGAGAGAGAGTGTGTGTGTGTGTGTGTGTGTGTGTGTTGTGTGTGTGTGTATGTTTGGGTGAGGTGACTTACAATGTTCTTGGGATCTATTACAGTTTAGACAATGTAATCTATGATATCTGAAATGACCACTAAAATCCCCTTTTATTTCATCTAAAAATGGGCTTTCCTAAATCCTTCTTTGTCAACAAAATAAATGCAAAAACCCAATACTTATTAATTCAAAATTACTAGTTTTATTTAATTAACAAATATTTATTCAACTAAATAATAAATAAACCATTTATTTATATCGTGTTTGACAAAAAAAGTAACATATAACATTTCTTCTTATTTATTTAAGTTGGTAATAATAAAATTTAGACTTTATATTATTAATTCCAAAACATCCACAAAACAATTACCGCAATCCATCATCCAAAGGGGAGGGTCCGATAATAAAAAGTATACATCATCCAAAGGGGAGGGTCCGATAATGAAAAGTATAGTTGTTGCCAACAGATGGGACAGACACACGATGAAGTCAATATTTTCATGTAAGAGTAAGTCTAATTCTAAGTATAAGTGAAATTTCTGAAATAAGATTTTTTACTAACCTTTATATTGTCAAAATCATAAATTTTAACAATTATAGTGTTTTGACTATTTTCAGGAAAGCAAAGACGCTAATGAAAGAAATCAATATATTATACTAAAGTAATAATACCCTTGAAGAATAGTAGATTGCCATAAAGTATATTGTATTTATGGTGTATTTAAACAAGTCAATCCAAATAATTGCTAAACTTTAAACCAGAAAAATTGCTCCACATTTCTTCCTTGTTTTTTCTTATTGTGTCGAACTCAATGGAGAGAATCAGCCACCAATTCTAGTAGGGTTGAAGAGATATGAGTTTGATAATTGCTGCTAGTTTTTTTAATGACCATAATTTCATCCTTAAATGCATGCAATATTGGATAATGATTCCACACCCTCTTTCATGGTCCATCTAATCCCATTAACTAAATTGGTATTAATAAAACTCTTTTATTAATAAAATAAAATTTTTATTTAATTTTTATATTACAATACATTATTTAATTTTATTTTTAATTTTGTGTACACATAACAAAATTTATCTTATAAGTATATATATTTTACAATAACATCTCTTATAACTTTTAGTGTGTATCTTCATACTCTTGCACATAATAGGTAATACATGAATTTGTTTATTTCACACACTATTTGCAATACATGTAACATGCATGTAAAGTCCATGGGACTTGAGATTGTTGGTCATGTAATGTTCCCACATCATATAGTTGGTACCATCAAATTACATATATAAGACGTGTTTGGACTGATGTTGTATTCATGATGCAACAAAGAACTATGCAAGTTTGTAAGAACCATACAAGTATGTCAGATTGGTCTAGTTTTTAAGGTGGAGTGACCCGAAGAGATGGTGGAGGGGTCGAGTTATGCATTTGATCATTATAGTGGTGAGGGTAGAATAATCCATACAATCTGTTAGTGTATCTCATATTGGTGCGACACGGTCTTCTAAGTGTGTATATATGTTGGAGTCTCTCTTCTCTCCACAAGGGCTCTTTTGGAGAGACACTCTTGGGCTCCGCATATATTTACATGGTATCAGAGCTGGCATCCCGCACCCCTGTAACCTCATCCAGCCTATGTCTCTGAGTGTTAGTGTATCTCACATTGGTGCGACACTGTCTTGTAAGTGTGTATATATGTTGAAGTCTCTCTTCTCTCCACAAGGGCTCTTTTGGAGAGACACTCTTGGGCTGCACATATATTTACACAATCCATTGTAAAAGTGTCTAGCGGTCTATCGGGTGTAAACCTAGAATATCATTGATGAGGTTTTACACAATCCATTGAAAAAGTGTCTAGCGGTCTATCGGGTGTAAACCTAGAATATCTTCGATGAGGTTCTAGTGATGTGTTGATTAGCCCAACATATATTCTTGTCAACATGTGTTTAAAAAGACCTATAAGATAGAAAAAAATCGATTAGGAGACGTTGTATCTGATATGATTGATGAAAAAACTTAGATGGTCCGATCATGATTTAAAATAAAAACGAAATTGACATAAATCAATTTCTATGATTCTATTGACGCATCAAGAACATATACCTAGATTGCTATGATACCATATTATACAAAATATTTAATTGATTGATCCATTGAAGAAGGATAAGAAACTAAAGACCAAATGCATTGTGTCGTAATGTATTATAAGGATCAAGATTATTCAAGAAGCATTACATACAATTAATTACCTAAGATTATAATCTAGGTAATTGAGAACTAAGTTAGGTTTTTTTTTTGGAAACGGCAACCGAATATATAACCACCTGAGGGTGCTCAGCCCCGCAATCCTTATGAAATTTCCGGTGAAACATGAAGTTTCCGATGATTTTTCTAGAAATTGTTCTTCTGACGGTAAATTGAAATCTTGAAAAATGATTTTTCCAAAAATTGTTCTTTACGTCAAAATGTACATCTTGTGGAACAAATCCTAAATCGTAATCATGAAAAATGTGTTCAGTTCTTGAATCCATATGAAGGTCCGATTATGAAGGTTCGTTATTCCAGAAAACGAGTTCTAGGGCTTCATCGACTTGCAGATTCGAGTTCAAGGGAACAAACCCTAAGTCGATGAAGATAAACTTGTTCGATTATGGTCCGATTTGCAAATGTCGATGGAATCATACCTCTAGGGCTTCATCTGTTGAGGTGCATGAAACATCGAAAGGGCGCACCAACGAACACGACCAAGTACTTCACAAACGTTCTTCGACTATCTAGGCTAGTGGGTAATGAAAAAAAGATCGAGAGACAAGAAACACAATGATATAAAGTGGTTCACCAATATCGAGCTGGGCTATGTCTACTGAGAAAAACGAGAAAAAACTTCATTGATAAACTTCAATGATTTACAAGAGAGAAACTATGACTAGTAATTTTGGACATATTACATACATAGTTCTGAGATTGTATAAATGGAGAAACATGGAAGCTAGAACACGCAAGTCTTTGGGCAGGAAGAAGTAAAAGGACAAACTAGTCCTGTACCTTTTCGCTTTATCTGAAAAGGTGACTGCACCATGCTTCCCACGCTGCCGCTGACACAGTACTATTCTTTGGCATGTTCCCAAGATTCTTCTGACACGAGATGTGACAATACCAATACTTGGTACAACATGAACCTTGCCTTCAGTTGAGGGACCCCATTAGTCTTCGGTCGAGATCTTCCCTTCGAACTGTATCTACCCAACTTGTGCTTCTGCACCTTCTGTCAAACTCGACTTCGTCCAAGGGTTAACTCTTCCTTCAAGAAAGAACTTATTCTTCTTCCGGACTTAGCTTCGGTTAGAGGAAGATGCGGATTCATCTTCTCCTACTGCTGATGCGTTCATTCCTGTGACCATAGCATAAGTTATTGTTGTCACGGTGAACTATGATCTGCATGAGACACTGATGAAAGGCATCCTCGGATATCGCTTTTCAGTCTGGATAAGTTATCTCTTTGTCACAATCCTTTAGTCTGGTAATGAGTCTTTCACCAACTAACTTCTACTGTAAATCTTGGATATCTTCCTTCTTGTCTATTTTGGGGACGTATCTTCTCATCCAAACGAGGTTTGACCTTCCTCGGTCCGAATGATTAGATACCTTTAGATCTCAGCACTGGATATAGTCTCGGATCCGGACAAGGCAAGACTGCCTTAGTCCTACTGATATTCATGCCTTCGGTTGAACCTCCTATAGATCTACTCAATGACCACCCCTTCTTATTTCTGATCCACCATTGTTGATCTGACCGGAGCGAAGGACTCCCACTAGACTGAAGGTGAGACTTGTTCCACTTCGGTTGTCTTGGGTCTTCCTCCTGTTCGGATTAGGCTCCACACTATCCCAAAATCATCGATATGCAAATACGATTGTGGAAATCAGACTCGTTCGATTGTGGAATAACCCTAAATTGAAATCTGAAAAATGTGTTCATCTTAATCTAGGGTTTATTAATGATTTTTAGGAAAAAGAACCTTCATAATCGATGGTTTTGATGAGTTCAAGGGGTTAATATGAAGAACGTATGAAATCGTTTTCTGGAAAATCATTTTCCGATAAATGCTCTTGAAGTTGTATGAAATCGTTTGATTTTGATAGAGTTCTTGAATCCGTATGAAATCTTGACACACACACAATCGAAGGGTTTTTTAGAAAATTAAGTTTATATGTTGTTGGTGTTTATGTTTATGTGTGTGTTCTTGGTGTTTGACCGGAAAATTCATTGTTCTTTAGTTTTTGACCGGAAAAATCATTTGTTCTTGAGTTCTTGACCGGACAATTCATCTTTGGCCGGAGATTACAGTCTTTTAGTCGGACACAACAATAACAACTAAATGTGAACAAAATCCCAAACAATAAGGATGTATTTTACAAATAATAATAATAATAATAATAATAAAATAATAATAAAACAACAGTGACCAAATGCGTACAAACTGAATACTATGTTACCAAGTCTTTTTTTCCCAAAAATATATATAATGATAGTTTAAAACACAATTACTAATTAATTGTACTTTCGATTAAGTTGATAATCACGCCGTCAAGCGCCGTGACTCCCTCACAGGGCATCGCCAGTGGCTTCTACCCGATTGTTATCCCAGAAATCCAATGATATATGTTTTAGCTAGCTTGAGCATAGGGGAACATTTGTTACATTTGTCAAAAGCCTCTTCAATCATCCCCTGCACCAGCTTCCCGATCCAACCAATTTACACACTTAAATTTGCAACTGCAGTGGTGCTTCGCTGAACACCTAACGAAAAAAAAGGCTGGGCAGAAACTGTAACGTACTTCCCGTCGGGCATTCGATAATCGACACTGACGATGTTGAATCCCTTCTCCACACGGGTCTAATGGTGAAGGACGGATACGGGCAGCCGATGATGTAAAAAGAGGCAAGGTAGATGTTTTCTATGTCGCCGGTAAATGATGAAAAGAACGAAATGAAATAACGCCAGTAAAGAGGATGGATGAATCTTTGAGAAATAAATTTCAAACTGCTACATTTTGGTAAATAAGTTCTGAAAGTACCATCCTGTTATACAAAAGTCCTCTAAAATTTATTTTAGAAATATTGCCTATTAATGGTTTTAGTTGTGAGTTCACTGTCAGCGGAAAATTGGGATGTCAAATTTGCATCAAAACAACAAGTCAATAATTCAATTAGGTGTTAAAGGTGTTAACCACTGTAGAGAAATATTGATTGATCTTTATGAAAATGTGAAATTTGAGTTTCAATATTTAATAACTTGTTTTTCTATTTCAGATACGATTGCAAAAACAATTGGATATGAAATATGAAAATGAAGACAAAGGGAAATGTGACTCGTATATTTTTAGTTCATCTTCAATCATATTTTACATTTTATATAGTGAAAATATAAGAAAAAAATTAATATTGATTCATCTTTAATGGTATTTTATTTCTTATAATAAAAAGTTTATTTCAAATATATTATTTTTCTAAAACCTTTTAAATTTTTATGAATACCGTTTCCATTTACTAGATTTTTAAAAAATTCGTCTAAAATATTTTTCTTATAATAAATTTAAATTTTATATTATTAGATTAACCATACTAATAATTTGTATAAAACAATTCAAATTAATTGTAATATTATTAAAAGAAACATTTTATTAAAAGTATTTTCGTAAATAAATAATGTTACTCCAAATTTGTTATTGTGCTATAAAGTATTTAAAGGTATTTAATCTTAAATATTTGAAACAATTATCACATTTAAAATATACACTACTAGAGAAAAGAGGAAAATACGACGAACATTTCCGACTGATTTATTTCGTCGCAAAATTCCGATGGAGATACAACGAATCCGCTACAAAACAAAAACCCTAAATTTTACGACAATTTTAAGTCAAAATAGCGACAAACCTAATTTTCTCGGCTATTCGTCGCAAAAGATGACTGATTTACGACAATTTATATATAATAACAAATTTGAAACAAACTATATATAAACAAGATATATAAAAACTTACATATAACAAGTGAAACTTCCTCAACTCTATTTTTTGTATAAATGAAATGTGTTATTCCAAATTTGGTGTACCGTTTTTATGTAAAAATAGACTTATGCTTGACAATGTTAACTCTATAATTTACCTCAAAAATAGATACGCTTTTATTGATATATATGTAAAAAAGGAAATACCACAATGGAACTAGAATTAAAGCTGGTTAATTTGGCAAAATGAAAGCATCTCGTTATCATTCTCAAATATTTCCATGTCTTCTTTTTCCAAAATTACCTGTGCCTCGATACCATCTCCATCTGGAGTATCCTTCAGCACAAAACCAATTTTATCTTCTGATTTAAGTGCCAGAGTTGCACCCACGGGCTTTCCCCACCCGAAATCTACTTTGTTATAAGGAAACCCGCATAAACTTGAACACACATATGATCTCTTGGCAATATCCTCTGATTCTTCATTTCCCAATTTCGTAAGCAACGATTTGAAGTTATCGGCAGCATGTTGCACACTCTGAATACCTTCAAGTTGAGACTTCGCATCCCTTATCTTAGCAACAATCACATGTAATGAACTTGCAGTTGTATGCCTAGTCGGAACCACCATAACCGATCCCAAATTTCCCACCGTAGTTTGCGGAAGCTTTTCCACAAACTTGTTTCGTATATCCATTGGCATAAACAAATAAGATGGCTTAAAGCAACCTGACTTTTTCGTGGCTGCTCCCATGGCGGTTTTGTAAAGTAGAGAGGTCAATACTTCAACTCGTGTAGGATTCTTTATAGGTGGTGTAGGTCCAGATGACGCCAAAGCAATGACCTTGTTCTTGAGTTCACTTAATTTTGTGTTAGGGAAAACGAAATTCCTCGCAATAAGATTCGCATAACCATGATTAATGACCTTAACTTCTGGCCGAATGGAATTGGTAGTAGGGGAACAAATGAAATGAGGATTAAGAGGCAATACCTCTTCGTGGCCAGCCGAGCCATAACGTGTCACCGAAGCCCAATAATTTACAAATGAGCCTAGAGTGCATCCATCACCAATGATGTGTGACATAGACACTGCCACTCCCATTCCACCACAGGCAAAGTGATTGAGTTGAACCCCAACGATATTTGTACCATCAAGACTATCAGGAAAAAGCTGGTCCAGATTTGAATCTTGTTCACTAATATGTTGGAACGTTTTCAGTTCTCTATCATTTTGGGCTTCAACACATACAACTCCCTCGTCCTTACACTGAACGTAAGTTGTTGTAGGAGTGCATAATCTGCCGGCAAAAGGATAGTATCGAGTTAAGCTCTGTGACAAAGATTTCTTTATCTCCCGTGCTTTGTCGTGGGCAGATAAATTGGAGTTGCCATTGTTTTGGTAGAAGAGAATCAGTGATACGTATTTTTGATCAATGAGTTGATCAAGCGAGGAAAGATTATAAGTGTGAAGAGAAGAAGGGGTAGGCGAGGAAGGCTTAATTGTTTCTCGAGAAATAATGGTGTGAAGTTCCCGTCTTCCTAATCTTAGGAGTGTACCTATCATCATCTTTTAGTTGTTCGTCAAACACGAAGGAGTAAGGACTACAATCTTTTAGCCTTGCACCTTCACACGATATATATATATATATATATATATATATATATATATATATATATATATATATATATATATATATATATATATATATATATATATATATATATATATATATATATATATATATATATATATATATATATATATATATATATATATATATATATATATATATATATATATATATATATATATATATATATATATATATATATATATATATATATATATATATATATATATATATATATATATATCATTACTATATATGAAAACCCGTTTTTTCTACTTCTCGTATTCACGTCTACACAGGGTTCTCAAGACGCCACATAATCATCTTCTAAACGACGCAATCTTACTTCAAGTTGGATACATACCGCTTCAAATTCGACGATTCCGCTGATCTTCTAGATATTTCCGACTCACCAGAACGTCGCGTCATGTCAAAATGGTACCATACCTGTTCCGCTTCTTCCATCCCATAAATGCTTTTGTTCTCGGTCGCTTACTCAACTCCACATAGGGCTCTCAGGCGGCCAACTATTCATACATCTCGACCGACGCCATGACTTTTCAACTTTCACGCACCCTTTCCTAACCAATGTGTGTCTTCCACCGCTTGCTTCTTTCCACCAAGCAATACATCTCCTAATTATCTTCTGCACGTATTTATTATTGCTCTCTTGTCAACTTCTTGTTCTTGAAGACAACACGTTTCAAAGAGGGGACCAAAATCATCATACGATCTCTTTCTTCTTTCTCTATCTAGAAACTGAGAAACCCTATCATCATCAAAGGTCTGGATCCGACTTGGTGGTTCAATGTTCTTAAAATTTCTGTTATGATGAAACCCTTCTCCGCGGGTGTGATCGTTTCTAACGTCATCTTCTTCATTTATCAATTGTCTATCTTCCATCTTTTGAACTAAGCAGGGGTACGATTTTTGAATCTCGAATACCCTTTTTTTTGTTCATTAAATTTCGATGATTGTGAATTTGGAATCGATTCTTAAATTAACTTCCTACTGTGCTTGATTTTATTTCTTCCAGAACAGGAGAACATGATACAACACATGAGAGGGTTTCAAATTGATTGTCACCAAAATATCACAAATCGATACGAGTACGTACTTCTTCCATATCAATAATCGGTACTTTAGATTGAAAAGGGTGGAAACGGACCATGTTTACTGTGTGTATGGCCGAAGCCCCTTAACCCCTCCCCCTCATCCGTGTTGTTGCTTTTAATGACGGTGACCAGTAAGTTCTTTCTTCTGCTTCATTTTGGAGTTGTGTGCATTCCATAATTCCCCAAATTCACTGAATAGAGGAGGCAGTCTCTCTCTAGCCCCTTCCTCCTAAGTCACGCCCTTTCGAAAATCTAGGGTTCACGAATCAGGTTCCTAATATGGTCTCCTGTTGCTCTCTCCAGAACTAAATTTTTTGTCTGCTTTATGTGTTTCCTCTTCTAACTTTTGGTGTTACATTGATCATAAGTTGTTTTTATTTCTGTTTTAGTTTTTGGTTTCTTGAAATCATGGTTTTCGGATTTTTGGTAGTTTTGTTCATGTAAATTTGGTTCTTATCTGGTTTCGACAAAGAGAAATATTGTGGATCACTGGGGATCTTAGATAATGTTCCTTTTTAGTCTGATTTGTTAATCAATATGAATTTGTTTTTTACAGAGCCTTTCCTATTTCTTGATAGTACTCTTGATAGTACTGAGGTAACAATTAAATGGCTTTGATCAAAGTTCCTACTCAAAGAAAACTAACTCATCAAACCTGGTTAAATACTCCAGTGACATCAATCAACCAGCGAAGAATGCCAAAAATGCAACACGCCTATAAGGAAAATCTTGAACTTCCATCCGATTTGGGGTTGGACTTTACTATTTTTATCTCTCTTAAAGTTACATACTAGATTTTGGTTATTATACAATCTTGAGTAAAACTCCAAATATACGCACCAATATTTTTCATTAAAACTCTTTGTATTTAAAAATTTTCTTATAGAAATTTTATGATCTTTCAGAAATTTTCGATCATTTCCGACTGATAAACTAATATTGCACATGTATCTTAACTCTTGATGTCTTTTTGGAGTAAAAAAATTAAATTTAGTCTCAAATATGACTTTTCTTGCTCCTAAATTCATCCTGGACATTGAAGAGCTCAAGATTGCAAGTTGCTTTTTCTTTTTCATCATCATTTACTGCACAATTTCTCTTTTTTGGCGGATGCTTCACACCACAAGTAATCATTTGCTCTTTTTAATTTCAAGTAATTTTTCTTCGTAAAGGTCTAGGGTTTGTGAAATTTTTGTTAACTAAGTGTTTGTACTTTATTTGATTAATTAGAGATGGTCAACAACTTGATTGGTTTGAGGTGGTTGTTTTTCGAGAGGGATGCAAGTGCAATTAGAGGTGAAGGAACATTTCGAGGTCCGACTCGGTTTCAAGGTAATGTTTTGGCTGCTTTCGAGAGGGATGTAAGTGCAATTAGAGATGAGGTAATGAAGGCATGGTGCGTCACCAGTCAACAAATTAAAGGATTAGTTAAGGGTTCTTCTGGTTACTGCTTTATTTTATATTTAATTATTGACATGGCAACAACTACCTTTATTGTTGATCGTCCATTGTGATTAACTTGTGCCCTATCCAAGTATGACTTTAGTCAACATTGCTTGTAAGAAACTATTTCACTTCATATTGGTCGATTATGCATACTTGTTATTGAAAATTTGATTGATTGGTTTGCTTTAATTACGAATTAAATTAAACTGATTTGGAGATTTGCTTCTTGACAAATTAAACTATTGTATCTGTTTTATGTCCGGTTGAAGCTATGGCAGGCTTAACAACATGGCTTGAAGGAGGTCTCACATTTGTTGGTGATCAGGGAATAGAAAGTGACTCACAACCTTCATTTAATTTGACCTTTGCCCAGGTATAATTTCTTTTAAAATTCTATTATAATTATATTTCGAATTCATTAATTGTAACATGTTAAGACAATTAATACATAGACAATGTCATAGAAGCTATTTTATGATAAGAATATCATTCTTTTTTTTTGGTACTACCAAAGGCCGCAGAACTCTTTTTGTTGCTTATGATTGTTCAATTTTAGGACATCATGTACATATATTTCATTACTAAAATTTATGGCTAAATTTGAGGTTCATTGTCTCTTTTTTTGCAAACTTATGCCTTCTTCATAATTTTTAACAAAAAAAAAAAAACAAGCAAAAAAAGCTACTTTTAGTTTTTCTTATTATGACATTGAACTTTCAAAAATCCATCGAATTGTAACATTCTACATTTGTTTTTCGAACAATCAACTAACCTGTCGTGGGCTGTCGTGGGCCGTGCTGAGCACGGCCCTTAAAATGTACCTAGTATATATATATATATATATATATATATATATATATATATATATATATATATATATATATATATATATATATATATATATATATATATATATATATATATATATATATATATATATATATATGATGAGAGACGGGAGACGAGGGGTCAGCGATTTCTGGCGACCGGAGGGTATGCGAAGAATGATATTCAGGTGGGCGGACGACAACTTGGTCAGAACCGATCAGAGGCGAGGAGTCAAAAACAGTCAATGGATATTTAGAGAGGCGACAACATTCTTCATTTCAAAATGGAGACAATATGACAAGAATAGTTACTTTGCAAGACCATTAAACTTTGCAACGGTAAATATATTTATATACTATCATCAATATAATAAAAATAACATATATAACTACATATCTTGCTTGTCACAACTTGTTTATGCTAATACAATAGTTTGTGACAATGTCAAATTGAGAAGGTTGACTCCTTTCATAAAAGAATTAGATTTTGAACATTTGAGGGTGCTAGAATAATTTGAAATGAAGAAAGGATCGTTTGGAACACTAGATATCATAGATGAATAATGTTGTGTATGATATACCGTACTCAACAAAACATCTCAAAAGCCACCAGTTTATTTATATTACTAGGACTCAATTGGGTAACATGTAGATGATAGTGTTTAAGCACTTCCCAGAATAAATCAGAGGTAGGAAGATGAAGACCCGCATCAAAAGTCTTTGTATAAACATCGGTATTACCATCAGGTGGAAGTGAGATGAGTTATTGTTAATTCGGAAATTGAATGCCGTCCTCTGGCTAGAATCCATACCGGTTGTTCAACACTTGAAATTCTTCATCGGATGGATTAGCGTTGGTAGAGAAAGACATGGAGACCATATAGAAGCAAGGGATGGTGAAGAAAACAAAGAAATAAAGACGACATGCCACCAATAACTGAAGAGACAAGAGAAAACTTCTTGAAGACACCTACCCTGCAAAAGTCTAAGTCACAATGGCTAAGAAGCTGTATGCCATCATCACTAGACTAAATGGGCTTGATGACGTATCCCTTTCATACGATAATACTCCAGCCATAACACTTATACAAAAGCATTTCAACGCTGCCTAGTCTACTTAGGCAAGCGTCTCGCTGATCTAATCTGTCAAGCCAACCAACTGTGTCTAACAGTCGTTACATGGTCGCTAGCCTGGGTCCTGACGAACAAGATACATGGGTCGGATTGCATGCATAGGCGACAAAGGAAATGACTGTCCCATTACTACATAATAGTTCGTACGCCACTTAGCATCCATACAAAGTAAGAGAATCAAACGGGCCAACGAGGAATACCATGCTGCAAATGTATTGATCTCATGGTCCCCATCAGGAACCTGTTAACTCTTTACCATAAAAGGGACGACAACCCAAACGGTAACACACATGTTCTCACCCTGGAACATACATTTAACGTTCCTCTCAACCATACTTACTTAATCCTCGAATCGTTCTCCTAGGGAACCCTTCCCATTGGAGCGCTGGCCATTTTCTTCTTTGATTGCACCTAAAGTTCTAGTATCCGTTGCAACTCGACGTCTAAGTTGACACCTAAGAAGAAGATCGCCTAACTAATTATGGCTGAAAATTAATGTGTGTTGCTATTATGGTTAGTAAGGGTAAAGTACATTGCTATTATATATGAAAACAAAGTTTGTTGGTATTGCGGATACTAAAGGTGAGGTTTAGTGCTATTATGGATGAAAATTAAAGTATGTTGCTATTATGGTTGCAATTTAAAGTATGTTGCTATTATGGATAATTTAGTACATTACTATTATGGATTGTAAATGTAAAGAACAATGCTATAATTGATAAAAAGTAAAGTATGTTGCTATTATATATAGTAAGTGTAACATACATTGGCAATATGGGTGAAAAGTAAATTATGCCGCTTTAATGGATTGTAAATGTAAAGTATGTTGTTATTATGTAAAATTGATAGTTATACCGGATAAAAGTAGCAAATTATCTTGTTATTATGGATTAAATTAACAATATGTTTCTAAAATAAAGTAAAGTAAATTGCTATTACGATATTAAAATGAACTACATTTACGAACTATATATGTTCGTCCTACTAGTTTTTAGTTCGAAAAAGTTGAAGGCATGAAATAAACTATGAAACAAACTCAATTTAACATGCAAAATGAGAGATAATGGAAACAAGCTCAAATGGATTTGCAAATATAACAAAATCAACATTACAACAAACACAAAGGGAACTTAAAGAATAATTTGATGCATTTATGAGATCATTCAAACCACCGGTGATTCTAATTCTTAGTTTTCTATTTTGAAGAACTTCGTTAAACAATTTTAATTTATATTTGACATTTTAATGTATTAAACAGATTTTATCGGAATGCCTAGTCTTGTGTTTTAGAATAATCATTATTCTAGTTTAAATGTGTTTTGGTATTTTGGGACCAGAAAATTTTGGATTTTTATAAAGTTTCCTATTTCTTTTTAATACAGACAGTTAATGACAAAAAATCTGTCACTAAATAATGTACGAGTTGCCGGTAATATGTCACTAAAAACGCCGTCTGAATTCCGTCAGCGTGGTGGTCAAAGAAGGTCAACAAGCTTCCATGGTAATACTTTATGTCTGTAATCCATCACTAAACTAGTCCGTCGGTGTGGTGGTAAAAAATGATCAACAAGCATCCGTCGGTAAAGCGTGGCCGTCGATATTCCATAGTTAAATTACCGACTGCATTCCTCAGTAATGTATCTGAAAATCTGTCGGGTATCTGTCCGTAAGGGTTACCCACACCACTTTTTCCGACAGTGGTGTTTTTGTCGGAATAGCGTCAGTAATAATGTTTTCTAACGAAATACGGATGGTTTAGCCGTTGGAATTACCCGTTTTTCTTTTAGTGTCGCCTACCAAAAACAGAATAGTCCCTGTATAAGATTCTTTTGTAAGTTTTGAAATGGTTCAAGATTATTATCATTTGCTTGTCCTTCTTCAAGACATGTGTGAGCATGTGTGCTCTTCCCTCTGAGTCATTTTCTATTTGCCAGATCATAACTTGCGAAATCCGTACAAGATTGGTTGAAGTTGTGTTAACTAAGCACTTTTCCGGAATATTTCTATATGATAATCAATTCTCATTCAGCAATATTCAACATAATCATACTATCTCGATATCCAAACTTACTTCCCACAGTAGGAAAAAGTGGATCTTCAAACTATAGGGAATATAAATTGAAAGCTGTTCGTGAAGATAAACAAAATAAATTAAAAACTGATCTTTCAAACAATAAACGGCAATAAAGAATTTCTAGTGCCTTTAATCAATTGGCAGTCGTATCTCTAATAATAACAATAGAACGATTTTGCTCTTCTTTTTTCTTTTTTAAGTGTAACTGGCCAAATGTTAGTCAATTAATGTCCCTTTCCTCCAGCTCTTGGACCAGAGTTTTTGATCCCGCCAAGAATCTTATCCTGGGTAAATTCGTGTCCCTTCCCTCCAGGACTAGGCCCTGAATTCTTAATATTTCCAAAAGAATTGGCGGTTGGAAATTCATGTCCTTTTCCTCCTGCGCTTGGACCTCCACCACTTTTAATAGCTGCAAGACCCAATATGTGGATTGTTCCAGTGATCGTATCATCAGCATAATCAATAGAATTGACTACATTGATTGGCCGAGCTGCTATATTGAATGTTAATGAGCTGAGAAGCAGCACATTAGTGATAAGATTGTAACTTCGTGCCATTACTAAGTTTGTAGTGAAGATGAAACTGAGATCGAAAATAGCTCTTTATGGATTTATATTGATTTGAAGAATGAATATGTTTGGATCCCTAATGAGAGTTGAGAGAAGAAGAACAGATGTGTTTTAAAATTTTGGAGGAAGGTGATAGTATATATAATACTCATGCATGCATGGAAAAGTGACAAGGGACCTGGTCAAAAAAGCTACCCTACCAAAAGAGAAGTATGTTATTATTATAACATGTGGACGAAATAACATGAGTACGGTTATTGTGACGACAAACCACCGGTGTATTATATTGCGGAGAAGACAACAGGCCGTCAACTTCAACTTTGAATTTCAAGTCAACGATATGAACGTGTTTGGAGACATTTAAGGAAATTTTTATGTTAATTTAGTTGATCTCTATTCCACTTTAAAGGCAACCTTTGAGTTAATAGAAAAAGAAACAACAATTTGTTTTGCTTACGGCTTTTCGTTTGTATTTTCATTATATGCGAACCACTGCCTGCTGCCTTGTCTCCTATTGCTTTTCTTGACCCGGAAGTTATTGAAATTTCCACCACATTCTCTTTACTTTTTCCAATGAATGTTCCGGTAACATGTTAAGATGCGGGGCACGTATAGCCTATAATATAAACAATACTAGGCGAATCCCCGTGCGTTGTGCAGGAACAAAATTATGTAGTTAGAATAATAATGCATATGTTTTGTTAAAAAAAATATAAGTCATTATTATCTACTATGTACTAACAATTGTATATAAGAAATAAAAAGTTGATGTATAACTAATGAATTATCTTATATCAAGACATTCGTTCATAAAAATCAAAAAAATAAATAAATAATTAGTTAAATAATATCATAATAAATAAACAATAAGAAATTTCAGGATAATGGTTTAAAAAATTGTAGTATAACTGGAATCTATACTGTGAATTTTTTTTAAACTTATTGATAACGAACTAACATATTTTTTTGTCAACACCTAAACAACTAAATACTAATGTTTAACTAAAATAAACTACCTTAATTAATGTGATAATATCATTATAAGATCTAACGTTGTCATAATATTTACGATTACAAACTAATGATAATGTTTGTATTGATTTAATAAACATACTAAAATCGTGTTTTTACGTATATTTAATTCTAAAAATAACATATACAATAAAATTAAAATCATGTTTCATCATCTATTTTAAACAATTAAAAACTAAAAATAATTTAAAATGAATCACGATGATTCAAGTGATAATAGCATTATAGTATATATTTATCGGTATGTTGATTCTAAACTAACGTTATCATTTTTATTAAAAAAAAATGAAAAGTCATAAGAGTTTTAAATAAATGCGATTGAAGTAAAAATACATCTATTAATAATTATAATATGTAGGTAACTGTAAAATGTACTTATATATTAACAAACTTCATTTCTTAGAAGATAATTATAATATATGATGAACTAAGTATTTTGTAAAAATTATTCAATTTAATCAAATTTAAGTATTGATTATATGTATGATTTACTAAGAATTTTGTAAAATCATTTATTTCAATCAAATTAAATTATTAATTATAACTTTATTAGAAATGCAATAACAATTATTTATTGATCTACTTCCTTATTTTTTTCAATAATCTCTTCAAGTATTATTGTGTTTTTTTGATAATTTTCCTGAATATCCGTTTAAATATAAATTATAAAATATAATATCCATTTAACTAATTATGTATAAAGTTCTTTCAAAATACTAAACAACCAAATATATAAATAAGATTTTATTTTATAAATCACAAACATAGCACATGATAATAAAATATCAAAGCTTGTATTACATGAAGATGTATACTATTCTAATTGATGAAATAAGAATACAAAAAATATCAAATAAGAATCCAAATCATCAAGTAATTACATAAGCTTAATTTTGAGTTAAAAATAAACATAAAACATAGTAAAATATAATAACTTCATTGCGAAATGTGTTTCATACACACACATTTTCTTCGTCGATAATGGTTGTATGATCATCGTTATATGGCTCGAAATATATAAAAAAAACTCAAGCCAACACAAATATCTTTAAACCTTGGCATTCTTCTTTCTATATGATTTTTCTCACTTTGTATGTGAGTTGTGTTTTTGTGTTACTCAAATGATTGTCCTCTTTTATAGACTATTCAACTACAATTCATTTGATACTCATAAATTATATCATTATTACTTTAAATACTTAGTAATTATAATATATGAGTTAAAAAACTCTTGAGTGGTTTTTAATAATTAGTTGAAAGATGAAGAGGTGGAGGTTTCAAATGAATATGGTGCAAGAATGAGACATATCTTGAACCATATTCATTTAGATTACCTCTATTATAAGAGTTATATAGATATAGATAGATTCTTTCTTAGTATTTAACATCACTACTAAAAGATTTACATTACTAACTGATATTAGCGACGAATTATGGTATTTGGTAGTACTTCAGACGCTCCTCGATGCTACTAGAGCAGTTGAGGTTTAAAATTTTACATTGGAGGTGACCGGTCATTTAATAGTCGTGGTTAAATTTGCATCATTTAGTACTTCGATTATGTTAATTGCTTCAAAGAGAATTTGTTCATTTTCCAGCCATTTTGAATTAGCGAAAAATAGTTGGTTTTGAACTATTTTCAGGAGTTGTTATTAATTTCATATACAATAACTTCATTTAATATGTTCTACTGTTATTTTGAAACATCCTTTTAACGGCTAAATGCACACACTCTAAATCCTAATCATAAACTACACCAATATACACAACGGGATTAGAACCATTAACCACTTAGGGAGAAACATTTACAACGAACTAATTCATTGCTGAAGAAATATAACTTATTACATAAACCCTTGAAGCGATGCATGCCCCATCCTACCAACACATTTCCAGCTAAATCAAGCTTAGCCCATACACTATCCCATAATACTTTGCGCTGAATCGTATCATCCATGATCCCCCCCTCCACCACCACCAAGAAAGGACCATGCCCTTTTGGAAGCCCACCTTAACAAATTCCCTCCTCATCTTCCCTTCTTGCCACCCCCTCTGCATGTATCTCTTGAGCTCTAGCAATAACATCCGGGTTGCAAAAATAAAAATATGGTGCAACCCTATCAACCAAATCTACCTCTCAATTTAGATCACTTGGTTATCATGTTCATAAAGATCGCCTGTCTTGGAACACCTAGCAGTCAAACAACATAGTTACTAATAGAGCAAAGAAAACAACCAAAAAGAGGAAGGATGCAATTGATAGAGGATTGGTTAGCTCATCCTTGAAAAAAAGGTAGAACTCTTGCATTTTACCATGTAGCCTCCAAGAAGCACTTATCCTAGCACCCACAAGTATGTGCTCAGGGAAATCTTCGACAGTAGTGGTAAAACCACTTACCTCCTAAGTTATGAGGTCATATTCACGATAAAGAGTACGAGCTGCATTAGAGATAGGAGGCGAACAGTACACCATGCTCCCCAACAACTCAATACTTAGGCATAACTAGGAACATTTCTGCAATTATGTTGACTTCTTATGGTCGACCATCAAATTGTGGTTGTTCATTTGCGCATAAAAGGTTTAATTATCATGGGCAGAAGACACCCTACAATAGTGGCAAAAAATGACGTTGTTGGGTGTGGTACCCCGTACTCGACCAAACATCTCAAAAGCCACCAGTTTATTTATAGCATTAGGAATCAATTGGGTAACAAGTAGATGATAGTGTCGAAGCACTTCCAAGAAGAAATAAAAGGTGGGAAGATGAAGACCCACATCAACAGTCTTTGTATAAACATCAATATCACCATCGGGTGGAAGCGAGATGAGTTATTCTTAGTTCAGAAATTGAATGTCATCCTCTGGCTGGAACCCGTAACAGTTGTTCAACACTTGAAATTCTTCATCGGATGGATTGACGTTGGTAGAGAAAGACATGGAGACCATATAGAATCAAGGGATGGAGAAGGAAACAAAGAAATAAAGACGACATGCCACCAATAACCGAATAGACAAGAGCAAACTTCTTGAAGACACCTGGCCCAACAAAAGTCCAAGTCATAATGGTTAAGAAGTTGTACGCCATCATCACCAGACTAGATAAGCTTGATGACGTATCCCTTTCATATGATAATACCCGAGTCATAACAATTATACCATGGCATCGTAGCACTACATAGCTTACTTAGGCAAGTGCCTCGCTGATATAATCTGTCATGCCAACCGGCTAAACCTTACGGTCACTACATGGCCACCAGGTCGCATCTCGACGAACAATATACATGGGTCGGACTGAATGTATAGGCAACCAAGGCACTGACTGTCCACACTAAAGTAAGAGAATCTAACGCGCCAACGAGGAATGCCATGCTGGAAAAGTACTGACCTCTTAGTTCCCTTCAGGGATCCTCGTAACTCTTTACCATAAAAGGGTCGACAACCCAAACGATAACACACATGCTCTCACCCCTAAACTTACACTTCATATTCCTCTCAACCATACTTACTTAATTCTCGGAGCGTTCTCCTAGGGAACAGTTCAAATTGGACCGCTGTCCATTTTCTTCTTTGATTAATCTAACACGCCAACGAGGAATACCATGCTGGAAAAGTAGTGACCTCTTGGTCCCCACCAGGGATCCTCGTAACTCTTTACCATAAAAGGGCCGACAACCAAAACGATAACACACATGCTCTCACCCTGGACCTTACACTTCATGTTCCTCTTAACCATACTTACTTAATCCTCGGAGCATTATCCTAGGGAACCTTTCAAATTGGACAGCTGTCCATTTTCTTGTTTGATTGCAACTGCAGTTCTTGAATCCATTGCATCTCGATATCCAAGTCCGAGACTGAAGAAGAAGATTGCCTAACCTATTATGGTTGAAAAATATGTTATGTTGATATTATGGATAGTAAAGGTAAAGTACATTGCTATTATAGATGAAAAATAAAGTTTGTTGCTTTTTACGGATGTTAAAGATAAGGTTTAGTGCTATTATGGATGAAAATTAAAGTACAGGGCCGGTCCCGAGGATTCAAATGCCCGGGACGAGCGGGAAAAAATGGCCCTTAGGCTTTAGCATGTAACAAATTAACGTACATAAACTAAATTCAACAAGCTATATAAACGAACCAGCGATCAGAAATCTAAATGCAACAGTCCAATTTCTTAAGAAGCAACTAGATATAAACAAGATTCCAGTAAGATTGAATTAAGCAGATAAGAGTAGTACCGCACTAGTGATATCGTAGACAATAATTGCTGCTGCAGCGCCCCTGTAGTACATAGTAGCCAGACTATGATACCTTTCTTGACCAGCCGTATCCCAGATCTCGAATTTCACCGTTGCATCATTCACTGCTAGGGTTTGTGAAAAAAAACACCGCTTCGATCGTCGATTCCTATCTCCACAACAATCATCCAGATGAAATCAACAACCAAACCGACAAAACCATCACCAAATTCAAACCCTAGAAAGTCAACGAAAAAAGGAGAAAGTCGTATAATAGTCTATTATAAAAAAAATTGGGCCCCCTAAAGGAGTAAATCATTACGAGAATGAAGACTGAAGTGAAGAGGTTTTGATTAATTTGAACCGTATTCACTGATTTTTGATTACCTGCTGGAGAGTGATCGAGTGATCGACAATTGAGTGATCTACAATTGTGAATGTCTGATTCCGTGAACGGTGAAGCAGCGTGATTATGTGAAGGCGTGAAGCACTGCGTGAACGATGGATTACGAGTGCGTGATTGCATGAATGTGTCTGATTAAGGATTACGTCTTTTACTCTTTTACGTCGACTAGTAACTCTCCCGAATTAATGGATTATTTCAGCAATTGGGCTTATGATTTATGAATAATGGACAAACTATATTAAAAAAAAAAAATTTGACCCTCTAAAATTTTGGGCCCTGTGCAGTAGCCCTTCTTGCCCACCCTTAAAATCGGGCCTGTTAAAGTATGTCGCTATTATGGTTGAAATTTAAATATGTTGCTACAATTGATAGTTTAGTACATTACTATTATAGATTGTAAATGTAAAGTACAATGCTATAATTTATAAAATGTGAAGTATATATGTTTCTATTATGTATAGTAAATGTAACGTGCATTGTCAATATAGGTGAAAAGTAAAGTATGTCGCCCTAATGAATTGTAAATGTAAAGTATGTTGTTATTATGTAAAATTGATTGTTATAATGGATAAAACTAGTAAGGTATCTCGTTATTATGGATTAAATTGACAATATGTTTTTATAATAAAGTAATTAACTTGCTATTACGATATTAAAATGAACTCCATTAACGAACTATATATGTTTGACTACTAGTTTTTGGTTCGAAAAGGTGCGTGAAGCATGCAAGGCATGCAAGAACCTATGAAACAAACTCAATTTGACATGCAAAATGAGAGATAACAGAAACAAGCTCTAATAGATTTGCAAATATAACAAAATCAATGAGAATTGAATCGACATTTGCATCAAATGCAAAGGGAACATAAAGAATAACTGGATGCATTTATGAGATTATTCAAACCACCCGGTGATTCTAATTATTAGTTTTCTATTTTGAAGAAATTCGTTAAACAATGGTAATTTATATTTGACATTTTTAATCTATTAAACAGATTTTGTCATAATGCTTAACTAGTGTTATGGTTTAGTATAATCATTATTATAATTTTAATGTATTGGTTTTTTTTTGGTATTTTGGGACCAGAAAAATTTGGATTTTTATAAATTTTGCTGATTCTTTTTAATAAAAATAGTTAATGTCGAAAAATCTGTCCCTAAATAATGTACGAGTTGTCGGTAATATGTCACTAGAAACGCCGTCGGAAACCCGTCAGCGTGGTTGTGAAACAAGGTCAACAGGTTTCTGTCGGTAATACGTTATATCGGTAATCCATCACTAAAGTAGTCCATCAGTATGGTGGTCAAACACGATCAACAGGCATCCATCCGTAAAGCTTGGCCGTCGATATTCGATTGGTAAATTACCGACAGAGCATTCCTTAGTAATGTGTCACAAAATCTGTCGGGTAATCTGTCCATAAGGGTTACCCACACCTCTTTTTCCGATAGATGTGTGTTTGTCGGAATTCTGTCAGTAACGTTGTCTTGACGAAATACCGACGGTTTAGCCATTGGAATTATCTGTTTTTTCTTGTACTGTCGCCTACCAAAAACACAACAGTCCCTGTATGAGATTCTTTTGTATGTTTTGAAATGGTTCAAGATTATTATCATTTACTTGTCGTTCTTCAAGACATGTGTGAGAATCTGTGCTCTTCCCCTCTAAGTCATTTTCTATTTGCCAGATCAAAACTTGCGAAATCCGTACAAGTTGGTTAAAGTTGTGTTAACTAAGCACTTTTCCGGAATATTTCTATATGATAATCAATTGTCATTCAGCAATATTCAACGTAATCATACTATCTCGATATCCAAACTTACTTCCCACAGTAGGAAAAAGTGGATCTTCAAACTATAGGGAATATAAATTGAAAGCTGGCCGTGAAGATAAACAAAATAAACAAAAAACTGATATTTCAAACAATAAACAGCAATAAAGAATTAACAATAAACGGCAATAAATAATTTCTAGTGCCTTTAATCATTTGGCAGTCGTATCTCTAATTCTTTATGGTTTTTGAAGTGTAACTGGCCAAATGTTGGTCAATTAATGTCCCTTTCCTCCAGCACTTGGACCAGAGTTTTTGATCCCGCCAAGAATGTTATCATGGGTAAAATCGTGCCCCTTCCCTCCAGGACTTGGCCCTGAATTCTTGATATTTCCGAAAGAATTGGCAGTTGGAAATTCATGTCCTTTTCCTCCTGCGCTTGGACCTCCACCACTTTTAATAGCTGCAAGACCCAATATGTGGATTGTTCCAGTGATCGTATCATCAGCATAATCAATGGAATTGACTACATTGATTGGCCGAGCTGCCGTATTGAAGGTTAATGAGATGAGAAGCAGAACATTAGTGATAAGATAGTAACTTCTTGCCATTACTAAGTTTGTAGTGAAGATGAAAGTGCGATCGAAAATAGCTCTTTATGGATTTATATTGATTTGAAGAATGAATATGTTTTGATTGCTAATGAGTTGAGAGAAGAAGAACAGATGTGTGTTAAAAATTTGGAGGAAGGTGATAGTATATATAATACTCATACATGCATGCATGGAAAAGTGACAAAGGACCTGGTCAAAAAAGCTACCCTACCAAAAGAGAAGTATGCTGTTATTATAACATGTGGGTGAAATAACAGGAATTCGGTTATTGTGACGACAAGCCACCGGTGTATATTGCGGAGAAGACTACAAGCATTCAACTTCAGCTTTGAATTTCAAGTCAACCAATATGAACGTGTTTGGAGACATTTAAGGAAAAGTTTATGTTACTTAATTTCTATCCCACTTTAAAGGCAACCTTTGAGGTAATACAAAAAGAAACAACAATTTGTTTTGCTTACGGCTTTTAATTCGTTTGTATTTTCATTATATGCGAACCACTGCCTACCTTGTCTCCTATTGCTTTCTTGACCCCGAAGTTATTGAAATTTCCACATTCTCTTTACTTTTCCAATGAATATTCCAGTAACATGTTAAGATGCGGGGTACGTTTAGCCTATAGTATAAACAATATTCTTTCTCGGTATTTAACATCACTACTAAAAATTTGCATTACTAACTGATATTAGCAATGAATTATGGTATTTGGTAGTACTTCAGACGTTCGAGGAGTTGAGGTTTAAAATATTATATTGGAGGTTTAATTCTTATATTGGAGGTGATCTTATGTTAGCAATGAATTATAGTATTTGGTAGTATTTGCATTACTCGAGCAGTTGAGGTTTAAAATCTTATATTGGAGGTGATCCGGTCATTTAGTAGTCATGGCTAAATTTGCATCATTTAGTGCTTCGATTATGTTAATTGCTTCAATGACAATTTGTTCATTTGCATGCCAACCATTTTGAATCAGCGAAAAATAGTTGGTTTTGAACTATTTTAAGCAGTTGTTCTTAATTTCATTTACAGTGACTTCATTTAATATGTTCCGTGTTATTTTGGAACATTAACAATGAACTAATTCATTGCTGAAGTAATATAACTTATTATTATTTTCAAAACCAAAGGCCGTCCCAGAGTTAAACCTTAATTGTGACAATGAATCCGGGTCCAGTTTTTAGAGTGCTTATGGTCAACTAACTGTCATTAAATCACATTGATGGTGGTAATGAATTGCAATTGCTCATGATGCCCTTTGTTTCTAGGATTATAAAATTTGATATGTATGCATTAATCTACACA